>CM056595.1:49058359-50297517 GCA_029721355.1 Tegillarca granosa
GTATTAAAGACGTATTCTGTAATCATTGGTGTTTTCGGATAGGATTTGCATGTGATTTGGATATATATTATAGTATCAGTTTATATTTTTTATTTCACTTTTTTCTGGTAAGTACACCAAATTTCATTTCTATGATACTTTGATATAATTTGATATAATAAGAGAAAGAACATTTCTGTGATCAATGGTCCCCATTTTTCGCTTTTGTTAGCGTCAAGTCGTTTTGTAGTTAGACTTTCTTGCTATTTCCAAATTCAAATTGTTAAGAAATCTAAAGATTTTTTGGGTTTTTTTTTTAAATCTAGTACCACATAACTATAGTGCCGCACTGATTTTTATTAAGTCGAAGTTCCTGAAACAAGTCATAGCCTCATTTTGAGGTTGGGTATGGCTCAGTGACCGATGGTTTGAAGGTTTGGCGCAGGTAAACAAATCGCAACGCTCCCATTTTCTATGTGTTTGCGTTCTTGTCCTCGTTTGGCCTATCGGAGTTGAGAAAGTTTGTCAATTCGCATTAGGGATGTCGGTGGTTAATTTTTCCTCGACTATCCTAAAACTGACAGCTGTCGGTAAAAACATTTATTCGAACTAGTCACCGAACGGCCTGACTTCAGTTATCTGTTTTGTCACTACACAATATTTTGTCAAGATACTGTCTCTCAGATGGTAATCTATCAAAGAATTCTATAGAAAAATCTGTTTAAGGAGTGCTGAAAAATAACTTTATTGATTCAACAGCAACAAAAACATGGTCATAAATATCATATAACCAAACAAAAATTGTTTTGAATGGTTTCATTAAAGAAAATATTTAGCACTAGAATTAATGAAGTTTTCTCTGTTTTTTTTCCCGTACTTTCTTTGCTGTTGGTACTTTATTTGTTTATTTATTTTACTTATTTATCTTATGTCTGCAAATGTTTTAACACAACATTCTGATTATCAACTTTAAGTTCAATTATTGGTCTTTATTATTATTATCTAGTACATAACTTAGTACGTATATATTGTCATATACCATTTTTGGTTGTATTTTAAGATATCTTTTAAAATGTATATTACGTTATTGCAATGCAACCTTTCATATTTTGGAGGTTTAAATAGAAATAAAAACATTAAACTGTAATGGTTCTAATTTCCAGCTGTTTGAAGATAACCACGTGCATCATTCACAAGTATCTGTCTTAATTGTACTTGTGTCTTGTTTAACTTATGAGAACCCACGAATTTAAATCATTTATCTATCAGCTGCACACTGTCAAATATTGTATTTAACTTTATTTTTTGAAAGTGCTTTTTTTTTACTATTTCACACAAGCGTGTAGAGATTATCAGTATGAACACTAAAACAAACATCTGTATTCTCATATTATAAAATGCTAATTTTACTTGTATGTTGAAGTGACTTCCTTGGTAATTGCAGGATGTATTCTGTTGCCTGATCATTATCAAAAACTGGATTATCGATCGGAAAAAAATAAGTGTTAATTGGAAAAAAATTAAAATAGTTCTTGGGTAGATTGAAATCTATGTGATGATTTTGAATTAATTATTAAAATAATGCATTTAGCACATGACAATGCATTCAAAATCGGTACATAACAACTTTATTAAAACACACAACAGTGACTCTCAATTTATTCTGATAATATATATATATATATATATATATATATATTTATCTTACTTCTTTTGTCAATGGTATGAAACACAAAGCTGACAGTGCAGAATTTAATCAACAATAAAATTATTTAAAAAGGTCAATAGAATTTAATACAATAATAATTTAATAATTATGATATATTTGTAACTGTTCGTGATTGTCTAACATAAGAATGTAATTTATGTCTACAATATTGATTATTTTATATTTTAGGTTAGCGTATCCTGACAAAGAGAAGACATCAATTGTTATGAAGACGTACTGAAGACTTTTAAAAGCATTCCGTTATTTTGATACCTTTTTAAACATTAATCTGATCCGATTTATTTTGAAAAATGTATTACAGAATTGCGGTAGACTTTGAATGACGTCTGTTGTCATGGAAACTAATCTTCTTTTACATATTAACATTATAAATTGGATACAAAATGTTTAGTTGAAAAGGTTGTCCTGGGTAGTTATTTGTGTCATCGAAATGAATTCAACAGTAGCGTCAAATTATTCTTACCCAAACTTAACAATTGAAACTCTTAGCGCGGTGAAGTTACAACGCCTTATTCCTTCTATTGTATACGTCACAATATTGTTAGCGGTTGGAACACCCGGGAATACTGTTGTTGTGTATGTGTATTATAAAAGATGGAGAAAAAGTTCAACAAGAATATTTATACTTTCATTAGCAATTTTGGATTTGATTAATTGTGTATTTTCACTGCCTATGGAATTAGCAAATATGTTTTTGTATCTAAAATTTGATTATGGTTGGATATGTAAGTTATCGCGGTTTTTAACATATTTCTGTAACAGTACCGGTGCTTTGGTGCTGATCGCAATTGCTGTGGATAGATACCAAAGAATATGCAAACCACATGGCAATCACATGACCACAAAAACTGCTAAGATCATCTGCTTTGTTGCTTTCATGCTCTCATCTTTGACAACATGGCCGGCGCTAATCATCTACGGAACACAACATATACCATTATCAAGAACGCTTACATTGAAAATGTGCCTTATCGAAAATGCCTTTGTTCACACTCCATATCCATTAGCATATTTTTTGTTTATGTGCATCGCTACTTTTATAAATTTTATCACATTGACCGTTTTATATTCCTTTGTTGGGGCCAGAGTTTGTCGTAGGAAAAAAATGTTTACAATACCGGTGCGAAGTACTGAAAGTTGTGTTCCGGATGAGTATGAAGAAGACAGAGTATTCTCGAACATGCTGGACAAAAATAATAGACAACATAGTTTACAGAACAGTAAAGACGAAAGTTTACAAAATAGTAGGCATAGTTTACAAAACGGAAATGGTAGTGACAAATCTAGACAAAGTCCGGGAACTTTTAAACTTGTACTCATGAATGCTGCAAATACCGTCCGGAAGACAAAGGATAGTATGACAGATAGGCATATGAGACGCATAGGAAAAACTACATTTATGTTGTTCGTTGTCACTTTGGTTTATGTGTTAAGTTTCATCCCTTTTCTTGGAATTGTCATTCATAGATCTATATTTCCAAAACATTTCTCAAATTTATCACCAAGTGGAGAAACCGCATTTCAACTGTTTTTGAGATCTTATCTTTTGAACTGTGCGGTCAATCCAGTGATATATTCGTTTTGTAATGATCTGTTTAGGAAAGAATGTTGCAAACTGTTTTTAAATGTTATTTGTGTTCAGAAACGAAGACGATGATTGAATACATAATCAATGTCAATGTCATTCAAAGAGTAGTAAAAATCTATCGAAACCAAATCTAAACGTTTGATTTGTTAAAACTGTTCTTATGTCGTAATTGCTGTTTGATGAACGTAAATGGTGTGTGAGTGTGTGTGTGTGTGTGTGTGTGTGTGTGTGAGAGAGAGAGAGAGAGAGAGAGAGAGAGAGAGAGAGATATTAATTATTTACATATTTATTGATCATTTTATTTATTTTGTTAGTTTGATTTAATTTTTATATACTAATACTCTGATTAAACTATGATATCCTATATTTTACTATTTGAATAAAGAATATAGCATTTACTAGATGTTTATAATCTTGTATATAGTATTTGTAATGCCAACTTCTCATTTTTAGATGAACATGTATAATATATCTGGTTCTTGGTATGCGGCAACAGCTTTAAGGTCTGTAAACGATCTAACTGAATTTATTATAACGATTATGTCCAATTCCTTTCTAAAGTAGGGGCCTAAATGGGAGAAATTCAGTTCACTTGCCGAAAGTCGGTAGGTTTTTCCGGAAAATCCGATTTTTCAAACATCCTGGAACTGATAGCTTTGATAAATGTGACAAAATCTTGACTAGGACATAAAACACCAACACGCCACTCTCCACTCAACTCCTTCTAAAGGACCAAGTTTTATAATCAATAGTCTCAATATGCTTAATATATACTAGCCGAAAAAAGTAACTGTGCATGACTGAAATGTGAGATTATAAAATAATTTGAAAATGCAAAGCAATGAATAATTTCGTATTTGTTATTAGATATTTTTTTACAAATCCATGTCAATGAAAAGGTAACAGATACTGTTATTTCATACGCAGGGGATAAGAAACATAGCAGATCAGTATCGTGTGTGACCACCATTAGCATTAACACAGGACTGACAGCGACGCCTCATAGAGTTGATTAAATGGCTAAAGAATGCTTGAGGGATGTTGTTCCATATCTGGTCTAACGCTTGGGCCATCCCTTGCAATGTAACAGGCTGATTGGGCAGATGATGTAATTGGCGTTCCATTTCATCCCATACGTGTTCAATTGGAGAAAGGTCGGGTGAAACGGTTGGCCACGGAAACACATTGACGTTATGTTGTGCCAGAAAATCCATTGCAACCCGTGCGACGTGTGATTTTGCATTATCATGCTGAAAAGTGACGTTACGTTATTGTCCTTGAATGAATCGGATGACATGGGTCTGTAGGATTTCATCACGGTACCGTACACCGGTCAAATTCCCGTCGATGACTACCAGAGGAGCTCTGTCATTCGCTGTGATGCCACTCCAAACCATTACACTGCCCCCACCGAACGAACGTGTTCCACCACACACGCGTCATGGAAACGTTCTCCAATGCGCCCAGTCTCGTCGATTGAAGCGTAAATGTGTTCTGCACCATGCAAGACGAACTGTGTGATGACGTCATTGTAGAATTGGACGGATTGCCGGACGTCGTGAGCAAATATGTCTTTTCCGTAAACGATTCCGTACTGTTCTGGGGCTGATTGGGCGTAGTCCAGGAATGCTCCGGGCAGTAGAACTGGCAGTTTGGAAACGGTTCCGGAGGTGCACAAGCCGGATATGGTTGTCTTGCTGACGTGTCGTTACGCGTGGACGTCCTGATCGAGGGCAGTCTCTAGTGGTGCCAAGCTGTTGGTATCGTCTCCATAAAGCATAAACAGTGTTTCTGTGGACACCAAAATGTCTAATGACAAAGCTTTGGGTTATACCAGCCTCAAGCATACCAATTGCGCGGAGGCGATCATTTTCATTTAGCCTAGGCATTACACTAATCACTAAGCGTTTTCTTGCTTTAAAATATTTGCCATTGGATTTAAAAATGATTCCTAAATAACAATATTCATCTACATATTCTATGTTTATATCTCTAAACTTAATAATAGGTAATTTTTTCACCTTTTGTTTTGAGAAAACCATAATTTTGGTTTTTGAGATATTGACTTCCAATTTCCATAGATCACAGTATTGTATAAATATATTAATAGCAATTTGCATTTCTGATTCATTTTCAGCAAAAATTATAGTATCGTCGGCATATAAAAGAAGGAAAACTTTAAGAAATACTCCCATATTTTGAGTAAACATTTCCGTTATAGTAGGAAAACCTATATTGTTATTTTCAGATTAAAAAGTTTCCAGGTCGTTTAAAAAGATTGCAAATAAAAATGGAGATAAATTTAAAGAAAACTTTTTAATTTGTAAGCTATTTAGTGTTCTTGATTGTCTTGTCATCTTCTCTGTTTTATTATTAGTTGCCTTGTTTTTAGTCCGTTGGTTGTTTTGTGTTCTTGATTAATGCTCTATCTTTTTTTTTTTTTTATTCCGGTATTGATTTGTTGGTAATATAGTGTTTTTCGATTTTTTTTGTCTTCTTTTGCTTTTTTCTCTGTGTATTCTATGAAGTAGGGAAATATCTCAGAATCAGACAAAGTATGATCAAGCGTGTTTTATTTTTCTCTCTTATTTTAGTCCCTGTTGTTAATGTTTTTATGTTATCTTTCATCCCTGCTTGATCATATCATACGTTCTACTAAACTGTTATATTAAATCTATTGAAAACGTAAAGAAATTAATCTAACAAGTAAGTTTATTTTCAAATACACAGAATTCATTGACGTAGACACATAATATTGCATTCAAAATGCATTTCAAATTTTCATTTTTTTTTTACTTTATCAGGTCTTTTTCATTAATGTGTATGTACATGAATGTACTATGTACTACTATGAATTTTTATGTTAAAACAGTGTTAATGTTTCTTTGACGGCGTCTGTCTTCGAAGAGACTACACAATTAAACTTCAAATATAACAATTTTATTACATTTTTCATTTTTTAAATAACGAATTTAAGAATAATTTATACAACTATGTAGGAATAAGGTTAAACAAAGAAGTTTAAACGTTTTGTTCGAACATTGCAGTTGTATAGTTTTAAAATTAAAAATGAATCAAATTACTAACAAGGTGTCATATCGAAGGATTATTTCAAGTCTTTTTTAATGTCGGTTCCGTTTATTCACGAGTTTCCATCTACGTAAATAGATATCCGATATAGAGTCTCGCTTAAAAAGATTATTAACATTAGCTGTAATCCACGTAAAGTGAATGGTTTTGTAAGTCTCATTATTTATTAATTACACTTCTTTTCATAAACAAATGAATCTTAAACGACATTTTGAAAAAAAGATAAATCTAATTCTTCATTTGCTTGGAAATGGATTAACCAGTTTAAATTGAAACGTGGTGTAACATATTCAACTTTGAAATCAAAGTATAGTGTTGAAGTTTGAAGGCGACATTTTCGTTTAAACTGATTAGATAAACAATTTTCTTAAGTAAAGGTTAAGACAGAAATCACTCAAGGGACAAGTTTATCAATTTGCATTACATTTCATCTTCAACAACAATATTGCTTTCCATGAATTATGTTTTTTCTGTAACAATTGTACTCCGAGGTCATCACGTTTAACAGAAGACATGACAAGAAAATAAACAAGAGATCGATAGGATCGTAAATTTATATTTGCTCACCTTCCCATCACAATTTGTTATTTATTTCAACACCTATTTGTTGAAAACCCATTGTTATTTATATCGTCCCAACATTTCAACCACAATGTCTTAGATCTAACATTTGTTACAAACGTTTTAAATTTATTGATATTTTTATTAGACTTTCTCCACAAAACACTTAAGTCTCAGCATGTTATCATTACTAAGTCCCTTGTTTACAAATTAATGAATTTTATTTTGTTTTCATTCAACATAAAGTTTTTGTTAAATATTAAATTTAATTAGTATTCAAATAATTTTTTGAAATACCTTTGGTATTTTATTTTGCGCTTTGATGCTTTCATTCGTGGTATCTGCTTTCTTAACTACGGTAATTTCCAAATCATTATTCAGCTTTAAATGTTTTAGTAGTAACTAGTTTATAAATTTTCAAATTGAAATTGCAGCAGTTTTTGTGACTAATTTAAATCAAGCAATCTAAAACGAATTGCAGTAATAGAAATGATTATCTAGACAGGAGATGCTTACCCTTCCGGAGCACCCGGCCTCACTTCCTTGATGGAAGTTCACGCGTATGATATATTTTGCCAGTTTGCAAAGATTTTACTTTCTTTTTGGGATTGTGATATGGACAAGGACTGGTATGTTTGTTTTTATTTTAAGACCAATTTACCGTACTACTAATTTGTAAACCAAGCTGTTTAGTTGTTCAAAGTTAAGTATTGCCTGACACACGTGGTATAAAGTTTAAATAATCAATATCAATGAGCTTTACAAAACATTGTTTAGATGATCTATCATTAGCTCTCTTCTTTCTTAATCGAAAATTCTAAATTATAAAACATCCTATTAGTGTGTATGTTAAAAATGCTCTTTTTCTAAGTTAAAGAAGAATATCAATTTTGCAGTTTACATCCTTTAAAGACAATTCCTTATGTCATAAAACGGTAACCTACTTATTTATCAACTAATAAAAATAGCAGTTATATCAAATAAAAAAAAAGAAAACTAGAGTCCACAGCAACTATAAGTAATAATATTACATTGTTTACAATGTTAAGAGACACAGATTATAAATTTTTGAAAAAGTTACCTCATCTTGAACAGTGGTTATTATCAATGTAAATGATCAACATAAGTACATGTTTCATTAACTAAAAGTAATGGTATTTTGTGCTGTCAGAAAATGTACCATGTAGAAAAATTTTCAGCCGTCCTAATTTTTGAAATTTATTCCTCGTCAATGACACTGAGACTGAAAAGTTTGATAGATAAAAACATAAGCCAAACAGTTTAAAATTATTGAGTTATTTTTATTCGTATTTGCTCAAACTGTATCTCTTTTATAAAGCTGCCATAAAACGTATCTTAAAAGCTTAATCTTAGAATATGTAAACATCAATGAAGTTAATCTATGCTAAAATTGATAATATCACTGTTAAAAAGCACGAGTAACTAAAGCAAAGTTTTCAAAGTGCTCTAAACATGCTCAAAATAACACAATTTGCTAGTCAATATTTAATAAAAATTTCAGTAAATAAATTAAAGAAAATACAATTATAACGTTTACTTGTAGCATTAGTTACTTATATTTACTTAACTCTTCTTTGGATATAAATACATATATTAACATATTTGGAATTTTTTGTTTTTCTGAAACAATAATAATGAACGAAAAAGATACTGTTCCAAAATCTGAAAATTTATTGAAGCGTTTTGTTGCCATTTACGGTGGTGATTTAAAAAAGGGAAACTAAATTATAAATTATGTTAATGCAACAACACAAGCATTTCGTATTTTAATACTACAGCCTCGGTGGTGGAATGACATTTAAAATAATCTATTATTGGCCATGTTCAATTAATAGTTTACATCATTGAAAAATCAAGGTAACCAATGATGGTTTAAAATCGATCTTAAAAGAATTATATATTCATCATATTTTTTTTATTCTGAATAAAAGGAACTATAAAAGTTTACTTTTAATACATGGCCGTTATCGTACAAGCAGCCTTAAGATTAGAATTAAATGCATTCTTCAATGAAGGCAAGGACTTAAATGTCAACAGAAGTGTTCAACTACTTTATTTTTTTCCTTTGAGCAATGATTTTTCGAAATGTGCACATATGGCAAATCAAAATTTAAGAAGTGTTTTGTTAGATATTCGTTACAATTTACACAAATATTGTGTTTCCTTTTTATTGCACTTAATTGTATTTAAATTATTTAACTGGTATAGTTTATTGGTAGAACTACTGAATCGGTTGTTTTATTTTATAAAGATAAGTATAAAAAATAAAATTATTAATTATTAATTGTCAGTTAAACACAAAAATGTGAAATTTAAAAAAAATCAGTACATAGAAAATACAATTTTGCCGAGAGTCATCTTTATACATACCAATTTTCTTCTACTTTTATTCTGTATTATCAATAGAATTAGTAAATTTTAAAAAATGTTCTCAAAAATATAATAATTGAAAAAAGAAATGTAACTGCTTCAAATGGAAATTTGTCCATTATTAGGCTACTTCATGCCACTCTCAATAAATGATTACGTGTTTTTCTGACAAGTGTTCTTATCTTTTGAGTCATTAGGATACCAAATTTTCTCCTTGACTTCATAAACAAGACACAATTTACTTAACCAAAACATTAAATGTTGACATTAACTTATTTAATGACCTACTATTGATTTCTCAGTTCATCCTTTGTCTGTAATTACTTTTTTCCGCTAGTATATTTGTAAAGATAAGACCAGATGATACATAAGGATAAATGTCTATCGAGTTGTAAAATCTCCGTGATAGTGTTGTGTTTGTTTGTAAAAGCTTTGGGGTTTTTATTATTTTTATTCTCATAGCCAACGCAATAATTCATGCAAATTATTCCGGGCAGTTTAAATTGTGTTCAATGTTCTTCATTCAGAGGAAGTTGTCGTTTAAATCAAATCAAAATATATTATTTTGTCATACAAATTTAATACATATATAGATGGAGGATCTCGGTGGCTGCGTAGTCTAAAGCACACTCTGACGAAACTTGGAGACTCTCGCCGCTTAAGACCGAATCCTGCTCGGGGAGATACCAGTGTGAGAAGGTCTGTTCTTTTGCTTGTCGAAGGTCAGTGGTTTTTCTTCAATGTTTTTCCACCAACCGGAAACTGATCGTCACCATGTAAACATGAAAGGAAAAATTTAATTTAGGAGTTAAACATCATTAATCCACTCTTATCCAATCAAGTAAGATTGAGTTCGTATAAATCTCAAATATTATCTCTATCAAAATGTGCATTTGAAGAAAGAATTAAATTACGTATAACTTCTAGACGAAATCTGAAAAAAACGATTTTACATAAACAAGACAAATAATGTATTGCATTTTTTTAATATTAAATCCTGAAAGAACATCTCCGATACACTATTTATGCCTGAAATAACATCTTTAATACACTTCTTAAGCCTGAATTAATATCTCATTTACGATATTTAAACCTGTAAAAACATCCCTCATTCACTACTAAAGAAATATTTTCTTCGTCAGTAAACATTGTCCGATTTATTGGCATTTATTGTCTCAATGTGTAATCAATGGCGACGTAGTTAATTTGAAAAATACAAGGAAATACTTTAAGGATTAAATAGACCAGATAAAATCATTTACAAAACGAGAAAGCAATGCTATTAAACGCCTATTCCCAAGAGCACTGCATTTCTAGACTACACGACCGTAAAGTAACTTTAGGCTAAAGGCTAAAGTTGCTTTTTGAAAGCATGTACCAGAGGAATTTTTGAAACTATTAGCTAAATTCTTTTTGACATAAAAGTTGTGACCGGGTAAAAAAAGTATTGCATCAGGTAATCTTAGAAAGAGACATTTAGCAACCGTAAATTAATAATTGGAAAACAGAAAAGGGAAACAAGTGGATATTGATTTAAGGCATTAAAGTACAAAAATCACAATATATCAGATTCGGTTTGGTGGTTTTTTATATACAGATAGATCAGGGGCTTTTTTTCTTCAAAGGGGACTTCGATAGAATTCTATGTGGTTTTGTTTTCTACAGGATATCTCATCTGTCATATGAAAATTAAGAAATACTATATCTTTAATTGAAATTCTTGTTATAAAATAGTAAACGTTGGTTATATTGGATCTTCATAACATTGTGCTATTTTTATGGGTTTTTTTTTTTTAAATTAACCATTGATGTGTTTTCTATTTATCTATCCTTTATTATTATATAAATGTACCAATTCTGAATTTTAAGAATATCTCCAGAAAAACTAGCATTAAAGAGGGTAGATCAGCAACTTCGTGAAATGGAGTGAATGATGCAGTTACAGCACAAACACCATTGTATCGTTTTTCAATATAATCCCATTTTACTTGATGAAATAAAGCATATTTTTCTTTCAGATTATTAAGCAAAATTTTCAGCCGTCTTAATTTTTGAAATTTATTTTAACCTAAGGTCTGTTCCCTCATGCAAAGCATTCCTTAGCTGGATTTGGATTCATATAATTTTGGAACTTTAGATTGATTATTTTTCAACTTTTTGACTTATGTTTTTATGGAACAAACTTTTCGGTCTAAGTGTCACTGATGAGGAATGAATTTCCGAAATGTGCACATATGGCACATCAACATTTAGCAGGTATTTGTTATATATTTACTACTCCTGAGCGGGTACCGCTGCTGGTGGAGTAAAACTCCCCAAGGGTATCCATAACTCAGTAGGAAATACTTTGTGCTGTCAGAAAATATACCATTTAGCAAAATTTTCAGCCGTCTTAATTTTTGAATTTATTTAAAACTAAGGTCTGTTCCCTCATGCAAAGCATTCCTTAGCTGGATTTGGATTCATATAATTTTGGAACTTTAGTTTAATTATTTTTCAACTTTTTGGCGTATGTTTTTTATGGAACAAACTTTTTGGTCTTAGTGTCACTGATGAGGAATGATTTTCCGAAAGGTGCACATATGACACAACAAAATTTAGCAGGTATTTTTTGTATATTATCTGCAAATCTGCCCTCAGATAAATAAGCCTTTATCGTACCAATGTGTTTAATATCATCCTAGGACACCATTTTAAATTTCTACACAGCTAACAATTACTGGACCAGATCTGGACTGTAGGGTGCATGATTTATGTATTCAAACATAACTGGCGAAGAGCACTTTGTACAATCTTTGACTTATACACAACGACATTGGCATGACTTTCTCATTTTTTCTTTGTTGAAAACTTGCGTCTTCTTCTTTTGTTTATATAGTAACCACATATTTAGGAATTTAAATGATGATTAATGTTTTTTTCTAACGTATAAAACGTATTATTTTTATAGTGTACTGTCTAAATCACGTGCGTCCGTGTTTACAAATGCATTTTATCTAAATTTGAGAAAGACATCATCAGTTTATGTTGAAAAAAAAACATTCATTCCGATTCCTTACACTTCTAACCAAACTAATTAAGAACGTTAATTTTTCAGTGGTAAGGTATATATGAACAAATGCTTTTCAAAAGGTAACATGAAAATGTCTGATAAATGAATCAAAATCTGCAAATCATCAAATTTTTTGGATAAAATATCTAATAATTTATCGATAAGTTAACACATACATACATACATACATACATACATACATACATACATACATACATACTTTTTATGTTATTATAAAAAGCTTAAGAGAATTTCTTGACACAATGACGGTCGAAGAACACTAAATTAGGGCAAAACTAGATATGATGTTGCATTAGTTTGAACTTGAAAAAAGTCGGATACAACAAAAGCACAATAAAACAATTTTGACAGACAAAATAAAACAATTTTGACAGTCAAAATAAAAAATTCTGTTTAAAATTTTAATCTAGTTGGGATTTCATGAAATTCCCATGTACATAAAGCTTTCAATTAAGAATTGTGAAAAGTTCTTATGTAAAATAGATATGAATATATACATTTAAGGTTTGCACCTTTTTTATTGGCTAAAAAGCAATTGCATTACCATAGACGTGAAAACCTAAATCATCAATGAGATAACAGATCAATATAATGTACATTTTGTACTTGACTATAAAACAAACAATAACATGGCATATTTAACGAATCATAAAAGCAAGGCAGCAGGTTCATAGTATATACAGAAAACAAAACAAAAACAAAAAATAGTAATAATAACTAGAAATTTTAAAAAAAACTAACAATTTTTCATAAAAACAGCTCTTTGTGCTGTCAGAAAATGTACCATTCAGCAAATTTTTCAGCCGTCTAAAATTTGAAATTTATTTAAAACTAAGGTTTGTTCTCTCATGCAAAGCATTCCTTAGCTGGATTTGGATTTATATAAATTTGGAACTTGAGATTCATTATTTTACACTTTTTGGCTTAAGTGTTTATCTATCAACCTTTTCGGTCTTAGTGTCACTGATGAGAAATGAATTTCCGAAATGTGCACATCTGGCACATCAAAATTTAACTGGTATTTGTGTTATATATTTACATAAACAGTTTCTTGCACTTTAATATTAAGCCTTAAAGAATATTTCCAATACACTTCATGTACTTAAGACTAGGAATATATCTTTTATACATTATTTTTAAAAAATCTTCTTATCATTGACGTTTATTTTGGTTTATTGTATTATAAATAATGATAAATGGTTGATTCGGTTGTTACAAGAAATATTTGATAAAATATAAGACTAAAAATAATGTCTAACGAAACAGCAATTATGAAAATCTTTGTTCCTAACAGCATTTCTAGACTACATTACCTTTAATTAACTTAAGGCAAAAGTTGCACTACGATTGCTTCCAGAAACTTGTTCCTCAAACCTTAGCTAGGTTTAATTTTGTAATGAAAGTTGATGTTAGATACAAAACATAATATAGGAAAAGATGTTCTTTGCTAGATTCAATATTGAGAAAATAGACAAAACAACATCAGTAGAGAATAACTATAACGTTTAAAAGCATGAAATCATTAATTAATCTGATCTGGTCTAGAGGCTTGGAATAAGCAGATTATGGATATAAATGTTCTATAGAAACATCCCAAACTAAACAACTCCCTTTCTATTTTGGTTTTGTTCTCAAAACAAAAATTCCAATCGCCATACGCAAATAATAGATTGTTAGCTGGTGCTGTCCGTACTATTGTTGCAAGACGATTTAAAGTGCATAAAAACACTATCACATTGCTACGACGTTTCAAACAAGCACCGGGACTCTCTTCCACGGTGGAAGTACACGTGCCTAAGTAAACTGGTCAGTTTTTTTTATAGTTTTTACTTTGCTTTTGGGATTATGATTTGGACACAGACAGGTATATTGTTGTTTGATCCAATATATAACTTGGTCATTCTCTGTTGAATTTCTTAAACTGCTCTTAACGTTTTATTTTATTCTATTACTTCATAGCCAGTGGCTTGGAATAACTCAACAAATCACCTAAACATGTTGTAACAAGGAATATGTGGTATTTTTGATGACTATAACTGAATGCGCTATAAATGTCAAAAACTTTTCTGACTAAACCTCGTACATTTTGTCATTAGAAGAAAGGTGGTGTTTTAGTACTTTATATCAACAATATTTGCTTGGCATTTCACGATTTTTTTAACATTTAACTTTTTTCTAATATTTTTTTAATAAACGCAATAAATGATGAATATATCAAGGTTAATAAAACGTCGTGTCCAAAGAACAAAAGATGGCCGCATAATTATGAATCAAAATGTTTCAGATCAATTTTAAAGTCAATAAAATCGCAAAACATGAAAAGAAAAGTCAAATGTAGATTAAAGCTGAAATCACTATTGGTAAAGTCTTCTACTTTAACCTGATAAAATGGTTTTACGGGGTGTTGTTGCATTTTTGAATGATCTGTCAATAGAATATCCCAAATTAATAATTTTAAGAAAAGTTAGACAGGTTTCGTGTATGCAATCTAAAACAATCCAATAATTGTTGAAGAAAAATTCCAAGGAGCATGCAATCTGCATGGTTTATACCTTAACACGCATATTATCAGTTTTGATTTACAGAACTGTAATATTTGTTTTTGTAGTTAAATTATCCATGACAGTAAACTAACACCTAAATCATAGGTGTTTATCACCACTCATGTTTATTGTTTACTTTTCCTATAATTATCACTTAAATAAGTACTTGGTAATTAATATATGCCTTCTGGAAAACATATTTGTATTATCGATAGGCAATTCATTACGTAACATACTTACAGACATCAAATATTTATTTATTTATGTACCTGCCAGTGATAATTGGGTGACCCCAAAGATTACCACACAAGTTAGTTGTTTTTGTTTTATATATTTTTCTTAATGCCATATAAAACAAAAACAAATGTCTCACTTTTTATTAGAAGTAAACATAAACATGTTTAAAAACAATTTGTGTCTGCTTAAAACGAGTGTCAATCAATATACGACAATTGATTTTTTAGAAAAAAAACAATGCCATAATGTATCAAAATATCAATATCAAAATGTATTACCTACAAAGCTTGATTTAGATACAAATAAATTTGTGTCATATTGTTAACGCAGTGTTTAGTATAATATTATTTATTACCTACAAAGCATGATTTTTAAAATTAATAAATCACATATGTTTAAATCATATGCATGTATTTAGAAACAAAATCAAAATTTTATGTTTTCAACACAAATGTGTCATGTTTTTGTCGAACTGTTTTCAACGATAATGTGCATATTTTTGTTGCACTATTTTCAGCGTAAATGTGCGTATTTTTGTCGCACTGTTTTGTATCATAGTGTGACAAGTAACTAGGAAAAGCATTTGGTACCTTCAAACAAAGGAAAGAAAATAAGATGAGATAAATGATATAAGACCATTGATTATAACATTATTGAGAAATACTGGAATTATTGACCAAAATGGTACCATGGTTTACATGTTTTTTCATGTTTTAAACATCCTACTACTTCAAGTCAGTGCATTTATCATTTACGAATAATATTCAAGTTTTTCAGGTTTTCTAACATAATAAATTATTCCAAATATATAAAACAAATACCAGTTAAATTGTGATGTGCCAGATGTGCACATTTCGGAAATTCATTCCTCATCAGTGACACTATGACCTAAAAGTTTGATAGTTAAAAAACATAAGCCAAACATTTGGAAATTAATGAATCTAAAGTTCCAAAATTATATAAATCCAAATCCAGCTAAGGAATGCTTTGCATGATGGAACAGACCTTAGTTTTAAATAAATTTCAAAATTGAAAACGGCTGAAAATTTTGCTAAATGGTACATTTTCTGACAGCACATAGCACTGCCTACTGAGTTATGAATACCCTCCGGGAGTTTTACTCCACCAGAGTTTAGCGTTATTAAATTAAACCATGTAATAGTTTTAAAAATGCATTTCTTTAATTTGAAAGTAAGGGTCTAAGAAATCTTTTATAAACATTATTCGCAATAATTTATGATAAAAGGCAAAAACATAACCATCCCTTTATTTATTGGAGATGTTATTTAAGTCTACCATTACGCTAAGTACAAAATAAGTCGTTATATGATGTAATAAAAAGCTTCAAAACTGTTGCGTATACAAATGTGTGTTTTATCATTCCTTGGAACAGGCAGTTTATGAACTTAGCACATAAACAACCAATTAAGATTACACTTAATGAAAGATTAAAGAATATGTGTACTTTTTGAAGTGTAAGGTCTATATATTTGACATAGGTAATGTGTTTTGTTATAGAAAATTCCTTGATCATTTAATTTGGTTAAAAGAAAATTAAAGAATATTTCCATCCTTCAGTTGGAAAACCAATTAAGTTACTTGTCATGACACACAAAGCATGTCTGTCCTTTAAACTAGTAATAGCATAAGAGTTGATTTCTTTCTTATGTTGCATCTTCTAATTAAGCAATAAGTAAAATGGCGTAATGATTTTTGGGAAAAAATAAATTTATAATCCCTTCTCTTTTATCCTTTTTAAGATAAAAGAGATTTTAATTTCTCTTTTTTTTTCTAGTAATTATACTGGTTACAAATTTCCGCAAGTAGTGTTGAACATAAGTTAAATTACATTAAATTATCTTCATTTGAAATATCTTAATATTTCAAAATTGGTTAGGCTGATATATCCTATGTTAAATCATTCTCATTACATATAATATAAAAATTGCTTCAATACAAAGCATTCATAAACAAACAAGTCTTATGACAGCAATATTTGAAGTGTTTGTAAATTCTGCCTCTGTTGAAATGGCATCCACCAAGGTTTGCTATTTCTCATAACCTGGAGGAAAATCAGATTTAGTTCTTAATTATAAAATTTCTGATGAAAAATGGAAAACTTACTTTATTGACAACTAACTGAAATCATAATTTCTCCAGTACGCACTATTTGTCACATGGAGAGTATGTTTGTGTTTTATCTATTATAAAGATTAAAAAAAATAAATACGCCATGATACATTAACTGTAATACCCGTAGTACGAATGTATTTTAATTGATGGGAACACAATCAATTCACGTCATTTAGTAACATTTTTTTCAGAAATAACCAGAACATGTTTTCATAGCGGAATCAATGATGTCGTTAGAAATTTAAAAATATTTGATTAAGCTAAATAGTTACTTCATAGTTAATTAAACCAAAACCACAAACAACAAACAAATGATAAAGGAAAAATAAACAGACATTAAAAGATTAAATCCATTTTACTTAAGTAATAGATATCCTTAAACTACAAGATATGCAAATTTACAAGCAAAACATTAGACTGATTTAATGTTCTGGTGATATTTTCTGAACACATCCGGGTAATTAATTAAAGGAAAGACAGAAATGCTTCAGGAAGAAGTAAAACCTAATGAGATAAGTTATCTTTACCGAATCTATATTTTACCAGTATTTAAATCCCCATCAACTTGAAATACAAAACCATCCCACAGATTACAGTAGTAATATTTATGATTTGTTTAAATTATGATAATACCAACTGACGGCCCATATTTTGTAGATCTAGTGCCGACAACAGATAGGTGGTTTAATATGTTAAATGTTCTTTATAAACGACTCCGATTACAACAGCGAGTGGTAGAAAACTTAGACCTTCCTCTATGAGAAAGGCATTAGTATATGGAAGATAAATTACAGCATGTCTGTGGTTTCAGACATATACAGTACAGCTGTCATAAGAAATCAAAAACAAGATGTTGACAAATAAACAAATAAAATGCATTGGACACTTACTCCGAAATCTAAAATGTTGTTGTTTGTAACAAATGTTATTTGAAAAAAGGGCCTCGATTAACGAGTAGTATAAAGCATTGGCTATAGGTTTACGTTCTTATTGTCTAAGTTAGAAATCGACAGTGGCAGATACTAGTGTTCAAATGTTTGTCAGCTCGCGTGTCGAAGGTTAGCTGATTTTCTTGGCATTCCTTTTACACAGTTACAAAAGTCCAACAAATATCGTTTAAAAGCATTGCGAGTTTTCCGGTGTACAGCTTTGCATTGTGCATAAGCGAACCGCGTTCCATTAAGACTTCCATCTAAACATGCATGTAATTGCAAGCATAACATAACTTTGATCACAAAAACCTAATGTATGCACTTTTGTTTTTAAGTCCCCCAAACAACTGTGTAATGTTTTGATTAATTTTGCCCCATGCATAATATCCATTTTGGACTAGTTGCATTTTAAAAGCCTTGCAACTTTAAACTATAGATTTAATTAGCATTATTAAAGAGAATTATGACCTCGTGTGTTCTATAATAAGGTTATACTATCATGTTATATCTTTTATCCTGGTTAAAGTGTCTCAAGGGTAAACAGAACTTGAAAATAAACGCTAATTTGATTGATAGTAATATCAAGATCGCTGTAAAATAACTTCAGATCAAAAAAGTTACAGTGCCGTACTATCAGCAACTTTAACACGACTCGTGATTTTCTCCCTGTGAAAGAAAAAACTGAACCAGATGTCATTCAAGCATTGAACTGTGAAATATGTTTATTATACAAACCGTAGCTCTTCCAGGCAAACTGAATAACGTGCGTTACTGTTGTTTTATTTGTACATTTTACAATCACATAGATCCGATACTAAGAGGTCGTCTGTCTTATACATTTTAATTTTCCGTATCATACAATATGACAAATTATGTAATGCTACTATATGTTACAGTCACCATGACGAGTGTTAATCTCTTCTACATTTGGCTGTTGTTGATGGCTGAGAAGGTTGTAGTCCCGTATGGTCCCAGGAAAGACGTTGCATTGATAAACATCAATATTGGTCGGAATTTCTAATTAACGTTGGCGTGAAAGTGTTGTGCTTGTCTCTATATATTGGAATGTCGGTTGTTGGCTTAACTATTGTTTTGTCTGTATAGATCTTGAAAATGATTTAAGTATTTAATTTGGTCTTCTTTGTTTACATGATAGTCGATTCATTTTCTTGGTGATGTCTGTGACATTGTTGATAACACCATATGTATTTGTGGCAAACTTAGCTGCTTTTCTTTAAACTTTGTCGATATTGGAGATGTTTTCGTGTGTTTATTATGTTTCATTTTAAACATATCTTCATATTAGTAGTTGGAATGGAATCAGTGTTGATATGATGTAAGAATTTGGGTCAGTCCAGGTGATCAATGATTTGGCTGAAATGGTGTGTTCCATATTTCTGTAAATTATATATTGTTGTGATATTTGTGGTTCTGTCATCTTTCTTGAAGACAATTTTTAACGTTTGTTTTCGCGGTAGGTAGACGGTGTGGTCTTGAGGACAATTTGTTACGTTTGTTTTCGCGGTAGGTAGACGGTGCGGTCTTGAAGACTTTTTGTTACGTTTGTTTCCGCGATAGGCAGACGGTGTTGTTTTGTCATCTTTTATTGAAGATTATTTGTTACGTTTGTTTTCGTGATAGGTAGACGGTGTTGTTTTGTCATCTTTCTTGAAGACTTTTTGTTACGTTTGTTTTCGCGGTTGGTAAACGGTTCAATTTTCTCATCTTTCTTGAAGACTTTTTGTTACGTTTGTTTTCGCGGTTGGTAAACGGTGCAATTTTCTCATCTTTCTTGAAGACTCTTTGTTACGTTTGTTTTCGCGGTTGGTAAACGGTTCAATTTTCTCATCTTTCTTGAAGACTTTTTGTTACGTTTGTTTTCGCGGTTGGTAAACGGTGCAATTTTCTCATCTTTCTTGAAGACTCTTTGTTACGTTTGTTTTGCGGTTGGCAGACGGTGTTGTTTTGTCATCTTTTATTGAAGACAAATTGTTACGTTTATTTTCGCGGTTGGTAAACGGTGCAATTTTCTCATCTTTCTTGAAGACTCTTTATTACGTTTGTTTTCGCGGTTGGTAAACGGTGCAATTTTCTCATCTTTCTTGAAGACTTTTTGTTACGTTTGTTTTCGCGGTTGGTAAACGGTTCAATTTTCTCATCTTTCTTGAAGACTCTTTGTTACGTTTGTTTTCGCGGTTGGTAAACGGTGCAATTTTCTCATCTTTCTTGAAGACTCTTTGTTACGTTTGTTTTGCGGTTGGCAGACGGTGTTGTTTTGTCATCTTTTATTGAAGACAAATTGTTACGTTTGTTTTCGCGGTTGGTAAACGGTGCAATTTTCTCATCTTTCTTGAAGACTCTTTATTACGTTTGTTTTCGCGGTTGGTAAACGGTGCAATTTTCTCATCTTTCTTGAAGACTCTTTGTTACGTTTGTTTTCGCGGTTGGTAAACGGTTCAATTTTCTCATCTTTCTTGAAGACTCTTTGTTACGTTTGTTTTCGCGGTTGGTAAACGGTGCAATTTTCTCATCTTTCTTGAAGACTCTTTGTTACGTTTGTTTTGCGGTTGGCAGACGGTGTTGTTTTGTCATCTTTTATTGAAGACAAATTGTTACGTTTGTTTTCGCGGTTGGTAAACGGTGCAATTTTCTCATCTTTCTTGAAGACTCTTTATTACGTTTGTTTTCGCGGTTGGTAAACGGTGCAATTTTCTCATCTTTCTTGAAGACTCTTTGTTACGTTTGTTTTCGCGGTTGGTAAACGGTTCAATTTTCTCATCTTTCTTGAAGACTTTTTGTTACGTTTGTTTTCGCGGTTGGTAAACGGTGCAATTTTCTCATCTTTCTTGAAGACTCTTTGTTACGTTTGTTTTCGCGGTTGGTAAACGGTTCAATTTTCTCATCTTTCTTGAAGACTCTTTGTTACGTTTGTTTTCGCGGTTGGTAAACGGTGCAATTTTTTCATCTATCTTGAAGACTGTTTGTTACGTTTGTTTCGCGGTTGGCAGACGGTGTTGTTTTGTCATCTTTTATTGAAGACAAATTGTTACGTTTATTTTCGCGGTAGGTAAACGGTGAGGTTTTGTCATCTTTTTTTAACTATTTGTTACGTTTGTTTTCGCGGTAGGTAGACGGTGCGGTTTTGTCATCTTTTTTTAACTATTTGTTACGTTTATTTTCGCGGTAGGTAGACGGTGCGGTTTTGTCATCTTTTTTTTAACTATTTGTTACGTTTGTTTTCGCGGTAGGTAGACGGTGCGGTTTTGTCATCTTTTTTTTAACTATTTGTTACGTTTATTTTCGCGGTTGGCAGACGGTGTTGTTTTGTCATCTTTTATTGAAGATTATTTGTTACGTTTATTTTCGCGGTAGGTAGACGGTGCGGTTTTGTCATCTTTTTTTTAACTATTTGTTACGTTTATTTTCGCGGTAGGTAGACGGTGCGGTTTTGTCATCTTTTTTTTAACTATTTGTTACGTTTATTTTCGCGGTAGGTAGACGGTGCGGTTTTGTCATCTTTTTTTTAACTATTTGTTACGTTTGTTTTCGCGGTAGGTAGACGGTGCGGTTTTGTCATCTTTTTTTTAACTATTTGTTACGTTTGTTTTCGCAGTAGGTAGACGGTGTGGTTTTGTCATCTTTCTTGATGACAATTTGTTACGTTTGTTTTTGCGGTAGACAGACGGTGTGGTTTTGTCATGTTTCTTGAAGACAATTTGTTATGTGTGCTGAAAGTCAGTATTTCATAGATGCCGTTCAGATAAAAAGATCAATATCCAAGATATTTTACCTGCTGGGGTAATATCAAGGCTCTGAGTTAAAATTAGATCAGGTTTTAGATTGGTCTTTATTGAAAGGTAGTTTCTGTTTTCCTGTTCTTGTAAATATCATATTGCTGTGTATATTTACAGCATCATTTTCAGATTTTGTTGACTTGTCACTGTTTAGTTGTCTAGAAAAGATGTCTATTTGGGGCGTTTTTTTTTTCATTTGTGAACTAATGATTTTCAATTTACCTTGAGTGTTTGGATGATGATAGTACCTGATTCTTTTTCTGTTTGATGTAGAAATAAAACTTTACTGTTTACTTCTCTCTGGTGTTTCAGATATTTTAAGGTTATACCGGTATGTCATTCTCATTCCGTCTTCGGCTTTTGTTTATATAGACCTGTCTATTGTTTATAGTATTCGTCTAAATACCATGTTTCTATGTTCCTACATTCTCAAAGTTTATGTTAAAGGGTATTAGATACGCTAATTAAACGGATTTACACTTACCTGCAACATATTCTTGGTTATGGTAATTAATCTGAACAACATTTACCTGTAACGTGTTTTGCTTGCGGTATTTTATTATACATGACAGTGACTTGGAAGAAACTTTCGGCCACCAAAGTAGATTACTGGTAACAATTCAAATTTATAATGAAAACGTTTTGTTTCATTAATAATGTTTATTTAGTCAGTCGTGGTAATGTTATATGTAAGGATTGTGTAAAATTTGACCCAACTAATTAGACGTGCCCTGAGTGACATTATAAAACGTAAATCTTATCGCTAAATACTGCTCGCATTAGATCTAACTCTTATAAATGGTTGTTAAACGACAAAGAGGGGTAACTCGTAAAGATAGACTTCAAAATTACTATATTTTTATCAAAGCCATAATTTCAAATTTTAGATGTCTTATTTAATCTAGAAATTAGATATAGTCACATGACAAAAATACAAAAGGTTGTCCAAAAAATCTAACTTCAATAAATGATTAATATTATTTAAAACTTTGGAACGTTCGGCTAAACATTAGCTCAATGCTATTGCCGTTTACAATTTTTTTTTTAATTTTGTCATTTAACCATTTCCGTTATTAATAAAACTCCGTTTCAAGGATTTGAAAGATAATTTTACAATTTATTCTAGTTACAGTATTTTATTTGAATGTGACCTTATGTACAATGTCATTACATTGGGACATTTTAAAGAGAACTAGTAACATAAGAAATAAGTAACAAATTTTTCTTTCAAATATCAATGTTTGCTTGAAAATTCATTTAATGACGTAGTTCAGATCTAATTGAAATTCTTAATTCAATCTGCTTTGTAAATAATAACTCTTAAACCCTTGTGTAGACGTATTAGAAATTCACATATATCTCCGGTATATGAGGCGCCGTTTCTATATTTATTCACTATTTTAGCATATGCATAATTCATTTATGGATATCCATAAATCGAATTTAACATATGTAAGATTATTTTAAGATATCCAAAACAAATTTGCATATGTAAAATTCGATTTATGGATATCCATAAATCGATTTTTGCATATGCATAAATACATTTTACATATGTTAAAATGCTGGCTATTTTTGCATATGCAAAAATACGTTTTTACATATGCATAAATCGATTTTTGCATATGCAAAAATGCTAAATATTTTTGGATATCCATAAATCGATTTATGCATATGTTAAAATACTGAATAAATATAGAAACGGTGCCTCATACGGGTAAGACTTATTTAAGTATGACGAATAATATCATTTCAAAACTGTTACAACAGGTACCTTATAAAAGCTACATGTATCTGAATATAATTCCCGTATCTCCTTCTTCTTCTTCTTCTTCTTTTAATATGTGGAGAAACATAATAAATAACACCATAGTACAGAGGTTTTGTTCGATATCCAGGCCCTCATGGTCACTTGCAGGACAGTAAATAAATCAATACTAAATTTTAAACCGCTATACATCACACGTTCTAAAACAACTTTAATATATGTAACGGGTAGTTTTTCTGACGTATTTAATTATAACGGAGAAAACTTTCTAGGGTTCACATGTTGCTTTATTCATGGAACAAAATATGGTATAGTATAATAATATAGCACAATACACAGGAAATGTACATGAACACCCAACTGCTAAATAATCCTTTTTTACCAAATCAATAATCCACATGAGATGTGTCTTTCCTGTTCAAACCCAGGTAAAAATCTAAATGTCCCTCCTAAAATCTGACCAATCAGAGTGATGGTCAAACAAGGGACATAATTATAAAATAGAAATATAAGGAGGCTTAGTTGGCTCCTTTCCAAATTACAAACTACTAGTTCTTAAATAAAAATAACTTAACTAATAACTTAATTAAACTTAAAATTAAAAAAAAAACTTAATTAACTTAACTAAATTAAATATTAAATAAAAAACTATCTGCTACATACTTCCCCCAGTTGCGAAATGATGTCCTCATCATTTGTTAGCAATGACACTGATTATTGCTTTCATAACTTCAGATTCATCAGTTTGTTTACTAACTAATCCAGATGGAAGAAGTGCTTTTAAATAGTCAGCTTTTTGTTTCCATACAGGTTCTATATAATTTTGCTTTGTTATCTGTGAACACACAAAGTCTCCAGAAGTTATCCATCCTGGTTGTTTTGGTTCACGCTTTGATTTCCTTGTTTTTGGTGGTGTTGGTAAATTACGTCTTCCTGTTATTGTAACAGTTGGATCTTCAAATGATGGTAATTTTCTTCGTGGTCTTGGTGTGTTTATTTCATGAGTTTGTACATCAACTGAAATTGTCTTTTCAGCTGTATCAGTCTCAGGGTCTACTGAATTATTCCCCAAAACTAATTGATTTTCTACAGATTTTCCTTTTTTTGTTGGATGTTCATCTAGAGGTATTCTTTCAACATTTTCTTTACTTCCTCCTAAAATAGTTTCTGATTCCAAAACAGATTGACTACTGTCGTCTATAACCTGCTTTGGAACTGTATCCTCTTTATGTTTAACCTCTTCAGCAGTTGCGCTATTATCATTTAATGGAATGATATCTGCTTTCTGAACATCACTAATAACTAGAATCTCCTCATCTGTATCTGTATCTGATTCTGTTTCTGAATATTTATTTGAAATTGTTGGCTTTGTTTCCAATGTTTTAGATCCAGGGTTGCGTTTTAATTTGTTGCTCTTGCTAACTTTGTCGTTATTGGTGTATTTATTAGTAGTTAGTTGTTGGTTGTTTTTAGGAGGTTTATTACTGTTTTCATTGTTTTCTTGTTTCAAATTTTTCTTGATATCCTCATCCCGTATACATGTAATTGGAAACAGGTGATTTCTGTGTAGTGTTCTTTTTTGTCCGTTTCCATTCTCCTTTTGAACTGTGTACACTGGAATATCCAAGTTAGGCTGTTTAATAACTTCATATATATCTTCCACCCATTTATCTGCAAGTTTATGTTTGCCATCAAATGCAAGTGTTTTTACCAGAACCCTATCTCCTACTTCTATATTTGTTCCTCTTACTTTTAAATCATACTGTTGCTTTTGTTTACTTTGTGATTTTTTAGCTAAAGTCGAAGCTAGATTGTATGCATCCTTAAGTCTCTCTTTTAGTGACTCTGTGTATTTTGTTAATTTTTGACTATCATTTGAATTCAATCCATATGCTAAATCAACTGGAAGTCTAGGGTGTCTACCGAACATTAGATAAAATGGAGCATAACCAGTTCCTTCATGTTTTGTACAATTATACGCATGTACTAACGGGCCGACGTGACTTTTCCAATCTGATTTTTGACTGGGATGTAATGTGCCAAGCATTGAAATTAAAGTTCTATTGAATCTTTCACACATCCCATTTCCCATCGGATGATATGGAGTTGTTCTAGACTTTGCAATCCCAGTTATTATACATAATTCTTTAATGAGACGACTTTCAAAATTGGCGCCTTGGTCACTGTGTATTCTTGTTGGTATTCCATAGTGAGTGATAAAATGGTTAAAGAATGCCTCTGCAGTTGTTTTTGCAGTCTGATTGCGCGTAGGTATTGCTTGTGCATAACGCGTAAAATGATCTGTGATTACCAAGATGTTTTGAATGCCATTTTTAGATGTTACCAATGTTAAATAATCCAAACAAACTAGCTCTAAAGGTGTGTTGTTGTAACATTCACCAAAGGTGCTCTTATATTTGTAGGTGTTTTTTCGTCTCACACATCGTCCACATTTTTTTTATCCAATCGTCTGTGTCCTTTAACATGCCTGGCCAATAAAATCGTTCTCTTAGAAGAGAGATTGTTCTGTCTCGCCCAGGATGACCAACATCATTGTGTAATGATTTCAAAGTTTGTGAAATATATGCTGCTGGTAGAACTAACTGTAATGATTTGATCCCATCCGTATCCGTTTCCCTGTATAATACACCTCTCTCTATTTTCAGATGCTCAAAATTTTTCTTTAATGCAGCAAATTCAATGGTGTTAGGATTTTTAACATTCCTAGGCACAAACTTATCCTGTACAGCTCTAATCCAAACTTTTAAAACTGGATCTTGTGCTTGCAGTCTCCTCCAATCTCTATAATCAAGTATATCAATGTTACTCCCAGCCATTTCTTGTTGGGCAATATTATCAATTACTTGAACTGAATTACAAATGGTCTCAATATATGGAGATTGTGAAGTAAGAACATGACAAACAGCTTTTATAGATTCTGTGGAAATCATTTCTGTTGTTTGTTCTTCATTGCATATATTTGTCTGTAACCTTGAGAGACTGTCTGCATCTTGATTTTTCTTTCCTGGCCTATAAATGATATTAAAATTGAAAGATGCCAGTGCTGCAAGCCAACAGTGTCCTGTTGAGTCTAATTTTGCTGACGTAAGAACATATGTTAGAGGATTGTTGTCGGTTACAACAGTAAAGTCCCGGCCGTACAAGTAATCATGAAACTTTTCTGTTATAGCCCACTTGAGAGCCAGAAACTCCAATTTGTGTGCTGGATAGTTTCTCTCTGCTTTGTTAAGTCCTCTACTTGCGAATGCTATAGCACGTTTATGTCCTTCCTGTTCTTGATAAAGCACTGCTCCCAAACCCAACAAACTTGCATCTGTGTGAAGTTCGAAAGGTTGGTTATAAATAGCAAATCCTAAAACTGGAGGTTGAGAGAGACAGTCTTTGAGATGTTGAAATGCATTTTCTTGCTCTCTTTCCCATTTCCAATTTGGAATGTTGTTATTTTTTATTTTCCTTTTTTCCTTCTTTTTGTTCGGAGCAGGCATAATGTCATTTAACGGTCTTGCAATTTTTGCAAAATCTTTGATAAATTTCCGGTAGTAACCAGCAAAACCTAAAAATTGTCTCACCTCCTCCGGTGTTTCTGGAGTTGGCCAGTCTACTACTTTCGCTATCTTTTCTGGATCAGCTTCAATACCATTTTCTGAAACGATATGGCCTACATATTTAACTTTAGGTTGAAAAAATGAACATTTTTTTGGTGTTAATTTTAGTCCACATTCCTTGAGACGTTGAAATACCATTTTTAATCTTTCAAGATGTTGTTCAAATGTTGAAGCAAAGATAATAAGATCATCAAGATATATGCAACATATATTATAATTAAGATCACCTAGACAATCCTCCATTAGTCTTTGATATGTTGCTGGACTATTACTCAAACCCTAATCTGTTATATTCAAAGAAACCTAGCGGTCCAACAGTAAATGCAGTGCGTGGTTTATGTTCCTCAGCGATATCCAATTGATAATAGCCACTTTTCATATCTAGAACACCGAAATATTTGGAACCAGATAGTGTATGTAGGATATCATCAATTCTTGGCAAAGCATATGAGTCTTTTATTGTACGTTGGTTTAACTGACGAAAATCCACACACATTCTTAGTTTACCATCATGTTTCCTAGCCAATACTACATTAGAGGCCCATGGAGAGTGTGAGCGTCTTATTACTCCTAAAGCTAAAAGTCCCTGAAGATGTTCTCGAATTTCATTAAACATTGTTGGAGGAATAGTTCTATGTCTTTGTTTAAATGGTATTTCATTTACGAGTTCAATCCTATGTTTGACCGCTGTTGAATGGCCAATGTCTGTTTCACTTTTTGAAAATATTTCCGGAAATTGCTGTATTAATTGTTTCCCTTGTTTTAACTGTTCTGGTGTCAAATTTGTGGGGAATTTCATTTGTTCCATAATAGCTGAAAATGGTTTGTCTGAATCCTGTATTCTATTTTGTTCTAAATCTTCTATAGATACTGGTTGAATTTCACAAATTAATGCTTTGGGTGGTATGACGACAGTTTTAGTGGTAACATTCGAAATATGTACTTGCACTGTTTGTTGACTATTGAAATCGAAATTAATGATACTTGGTGAAACATCCAGATCTTCTCCTAATATTGATCCCTCTGTGTTTTGTAAAACTGCACAAGTGTTTTTGTAGTTGCACTTTTTGTCTATAAAGCCATTTACCTTGACCGTCGAATTTGCTGGTACAATAACATTTCTCCTTTCTGCAGATTTTACAAGTCCTAATTTATATTCATTTTTTACCAATTCTTTTTCTTGTAATACAATACATCGAAATGCAAGATACCACGGAGTAAATAAATTTGCTTTTTGAAGAAATTTTTCACCATATTGTTGTTGGCATTGACTGATATAATGTGTCAAAATGTTTGTTCCTAATATAACTGGTACAGTCCTATTATATTTACTGTCTGGTACTACTAACATTAAACAAGATTGATTTTTTACTGATGGAATTCCTATAGGTTCAATTTCAACCTCAATATATCCAGTGTATGGCAATAATGAACCTCCTGCACACTCGATATCAACTATAGTTTCCATTGGATGTATTTCTGAATTTGAAAAATTGTTTTCATAAAATGTTTTGCTGATTGTTGAAACGGTTGATCCTGTATCTAAAAGTGCTGTTGTAGTAACACCATTAACTTTGATTTGTGCTTCATTACAATGTCCAAAAATTTTTGATTGTTGTAGCTGATCATCTTGCATACTTTGATGAATGGGCCACGTTTTGTTAAAGCCTATTGGTGACCCCTGCCAAGAGACTTCTTGTCGTTTAAATTTCCTCGTTGAAAGTCCAATATGACTCGACAACCGTATTTCAAATGATCTTTTTGACCACAGCGATAACACTCTGGTTCTTGCATCTCACCTGGTGTTGTGCCACGTCCACTTGATCTGAAACTGAACCCGTGACTTTGTCTTCTATATCCTCTACCTCTATTTCTGTTTATGTAACCTTGTCTTTGTGACTGATTATAACCTTGTTGTTCATACTGTTGAGGTTGATATAGTTCTTCGTATTGTTGACGTTGTGGTTGATATTGTAGACCAGATTGTTGTTGATTGTAAGTCGTGTTGTTAGTTCTTCTATTGCCTTGTTGATAATGCTGTTGAAATACTACTTGATCTTGAGAATGTGATTTTGATTGCTGTACCTCACTCCGTAAACTTGCTACTTCTGATGTTATTTGTTTCATCATGTCTCTCATTTCTTTTAGTTCACCTGGAGAATTTATAGTTGATACCATTTTTGATGGTATAACTTTCTTAGTTATCGACTTATGTTCTTCCTCAACTTTACGCACAGCTCGTCTAAGCTCATCAAAATCTGAATATTTTTCAAAGAGGTGGCCACATATGTCCTTTAATGATTGCTTCATTCCTTTTTTAAACATTTTAACTAATTTTGCATTGATTTCAGTGGTTGTTACTGCATTTTCTTCCACTGCCATATCCAATAATTCTTCTAGCCTGCATGCCCATTCTGATATTGTTTCATTTTCACTTTGCTGAGCTGCATAAAAATCAGCTAGAAGTTCTTCTGCCTCTGCAACTGAACCATATACACTCTGAAGTTTCTGGAGTATTTGCTTCAAATCGGCATCAGTGCCCATTCTCCTCACTACACCAGCTGCTTCTCCTTTTAACGAGTTTCTCACTCCTTGTGTGATTGCTGCAGTAGTATAAATATGGTCTCGTATTAATACACGAACATGATATCGCCATTGCACAAATGTAATTTCGTTCTTTGAAGTGCTTTCACTTCCAGAAAAAAATGGTATTTTCGGAACTTGACCTACTTTTATTTCTGTTACAGACTCAGATTTAACAGTCAGTTCTCCACTACTGGCTAGGAAATCATGCATCCATCGCTTTAAATCTTCTGGCGAACTTGCCTTTGGTTTTACACCCATTGCTTTGAACTGTTCTATTAATTCACGCACTTCATCGGCTGTATATTCCATGTTTCTGATTATCGATAATAACTTTATCAATAAAGACAAAAGTAATGTATTTAGACTGCTGTATTGTAATATCTGTATATCTTACTGAACAATTGAAGTGCCGACTATGTTTTTAATTGTTGAAGCTATCAACGGAATATATTGCTTATGAATGAAACAGGACGAACAACAAATTTAAGATAATATAAAGTTGTGTTAGTGTAGCAAAGATAGCCTTGCTGACTAACAAATTTTATTGATAATCAGTATAGCTTGGCCTGCCAAGCTGACTGACAAATGAATTATCTTAAATAACAATCCTTTGCAACCGATTCAGAAATTTTTTTAAGCCATGTTCTTGCTAATTCAGGTCCGGCGTGAACTCCATCCACATACAAGTTGTAGTTATAATATTTCACGATTTTCTTGCCTTTTTTAATTTTTCTGTTAAGTTGTAAATCTCTACTGAATCCAGGTGTTCTTTCAATGCCCTGATCTCTATTAAGTTTATGAACTATCTTATTAATTGTGGAAATTTGCTGTTCCAACAATTTCTGTTGTTCTACAAATTGTTTAGGATGACTATGTCCTTTTTCCTTATTATAATTGATAATGGAATATACCGGAATTTCCAAAAAGGTGATATCGAAATTGTACCTATGAGCTAAATCATTCAGATCTTTGAATTGCTTGATTACATGTGCTATGGTGGAATTGCTTTGCGATCTTAATTCGATATATTTTCCTTTCTTGATTGTAATGTCACATGTGCCTAGCCACACATACAGATGAATAGTTCCAAGTGTACGTAATTTTGATTCTATATTTTTATTCAACCAATTTGTTTGATCACTTATAGTAGCTCCACCTCTATACCACCAATGTATATGTGATTCTAATCTTGATGAGACACAGTTATGTAAATTGCGAGCCTTACTATCCGACAAAACAACCGGTATTTTAATAAACTTCCCATTTGGTAGAATACAGTCTGATTGTATAAATTTTTGCAATTTTGCTTTTGACATCTATTTAACTACTTAAATATTCTAATTAACTAATTGATTTAAACTTATTTACATAACTAAACAATATGACTAACTAATTTACTTAACTAAATAAATGACTAACTAATTTACTTAACATATATACATATACTTACCAGTCCAATGCTGACTTAGTTCCAATATTAGATAACTGTTCTTGACATGATGTTGTTCAACTGGATGACTAGATGACTAAAGTTAGACAACTAAATGACTGTAAACTAAAATGCTGATTATCTACAATGGAATAACTACAAGTTTCCTGCACAGAAAATATGCATAAAATATAAGACTATATAGTAACTAAGCTCACTTAATTAAGGTTAACTACTTAATTATTTCTTTTATAACCTACATAGCCTTGGTGAAGGGAATAACCTATAACCTAGCTTTCAATAAGTTGAGTGAAAAATTAGGTTAAGTGCAATGTGTACAGATTCACCCACACAATCAAATTGAAGCTGCAAAAAAAAATAATAAATAAATAAATAAATAAATATGTATGCTACCCGAAAATGTACATATATCCCTGATAAATCATTAAAAAAAATCAAATATGATTCCCTGTTACGCCCATTACAATACTAGGAATAACAGGAAAAATATAATAAAAGAGGAAAAAATAATCAAACAAAAATATCAGAACATTTACAAATACAAATTCAATGAGAAAAGAAGAAAAAAAATGCATAAAGTACCGGTACTACCCAAAAATATTGTATGAAACACTCAATGTTAAAAAAAAAATGAAAACTGTAAGAAAAAAATGCAAATTACCGGTATATAATACAGAATCAAAATATCAAGCAAATATTGCTATAAGCATAAAAAAAACCTGAAAAATAAATTAATTCAATTAAATAAATTCAATTCACAGTATGAATATAGATTATCAATACAATAAATGCATTGATGACAAAATAAAGTCAATTTCATCAAAGTCTACAAATCTGGAAAACGATTGAAACACTTTAAATATATATATAATGTTCACCACTGATGTTCGAGTTTTTATAAGTAAACAGTGCATAAGTAAATAAGGTTTCTATATTATAGTCACCACTGTCGTATTAAGATGCACTTCCATGAAGAATTGTGGATTCCAGCTTCCGTACCCTGCAAGTCCCTACGTGGGCGCCAAATGTAACGGGTAGTTTTTCTGACGTATTTAATTATAACGGAGAAAACTTTCTAGGGTTCACATGTTGCTTTATTCATGGTACAAAATATGGTATAGTATAATAATATAGCACAATACACAGGAAATGTACATGAACACCCAACTGCTAAATAATCCTTTTTTTACCAAATCAATAATCCACATGAGATGTGTCTTTCCTGTTCAAACCCAGGTAAAAATCTAAATGTCCCTCCTAAAATCTGACCAATCAGAGTGATGGTCAAACAAGGGACATAATTATAAAATAGAAATATAAGGAGGCTTAGTTGGCTCCTTTCCAAATTACAAACTACTAGTTCTTAAATAAAAATAACTTAACTAATAACTTAATTAAACTTAAAATAAAAAAAAAACTTAATTAACTTAACTAAATTAAATATTAAATAAAAAACTATCTGCTACATATATAATATGTATGTCTCAATCATATAAAAGTTATAAAACATATTTTTGAATTTAATTCAGATAGATCTCGTATTTCTAAACCGTGAATTAATTAAGAAAACTCAGCTACGAAGAAACATATGACATTCTGATCTTGCCTGTAGTTTAATGTGCTAACGGTGTTCATATGTACGATTATTTTTCAACTTTCAAATACAATAGTAATTTACTTGCAAGTTTCCATAAAACCGGCTTGAAGATTTTAAAGTTCTGACATCATGTATGTGATGTTCCTGGAAAAAAAAAAATCCATAGCCCACCTTTTTTTTTATTGGTTTGTCTATATAGAAAAATTATAGGCATATCAAATATTTAACTATTTATCTACTTTCTTTCCTAATTTTTATTTTATTTTATTTTATTTTATTTTATTTTATTGTATTGTATTTCGCTTCATTTTATTTTATTTCGCTTCATTTTATTTTATTTTATCAAATTTTATTTTATTTTATTTTATTTTCATTCATTCATTCATTCATTCATTCATTTATTTATTTATTTATTTATTTATTTATTTATTTATTTATTTATTTGCATGTTCATTCATTCATTTTAACAGCGACATTTCGCTGATTGCTGTCTTTTATTATTGTACATTATTTTCTTGGTCAAAGGGAGGTAACCAACAGTGAGATTGGCAATTCACCCCGGAAACGATTTAGAGCCTCGATGTGGAAACACAAATAACCAGCTGGTGATTGTCACTGGCGACTGGACAGTTGACAAAAATTTGGGGTTCATTTTATTTTTTCGGTCTTACTCTTATGGAGAAATCAAAAAGCAGTGAACCATCCCGCTGTCCGTGCGGATTTTGGGGGTAAGTATTCTATTAACAACACGTAGTACGGGTTTGAAGTGGTTGACGTTGGAATCCATTTTGGCTTACATGTCTACACTGGCTCGTCATGACATTTCAAACAAGATTTGATAACAGAGGAGAAACGCCCCAAAACGTGGACTTTAGTTATAAATGTTACAATTTTTAATTTGGCGGTTATTTTTTTTTTTCATTTAATTATAAAATTATGTGTTGTGTACGAAAGTAGAAATAAATGCTAATGAAAAGTGACAGTTATTTGATATAACCATAGCCAATCGACCAAATCCAGTGATTGATCTCTAATAGCTTGGACAATTTTGTGTCATTTTTATCAGAATTTGAAAGATTTTTGCCAAAATTAAACAGATTTTGCGTAAAATTAACCTCAGATTACCTAAATAATAGTATTTTATATTATGAAATGATGGGTTATGACTCATGATTTTATTAATTAGGTAAACTTGTAATAGATTTCAGTCCTCCAGTGAATAAAAATAAATTATAATCTCTGAACAGATATGATTAAAACAGTCTTTCATTTATAATAAATAATGTTTTACAGGGCATTTACAATTTCAAGTTAAACTAGAGTCATTATATGACTATGATCAGTTTCAATAATCATTTGATTATTGGGAAGGATTATCAACAATCAACCATGAAGTTTGTTTTTATTGAAACAAACTCAAAAGAACTGTTTTTATTACATGTTCAATGCCCCTGTCAAGATGGGGTCAGTTCTGGGATAGTGGATGAAAGTGCATATAACCATCGATCTTCAGCAAGCAAACTGAAAACTTTCTCAAATAGGATCTGTCCCCAAGCAGGATTGAAACCTATACTGAGATTCGCTATGATGAATGAGCTAGCATTTTAGACTGCTCAGTCAATGAGGCCCCATTCTAAGGGATTGCATTGGAATTTGCCCAGTTGTAGGTCTTCTTTATGTCATGACTTGCAATGGGCATGAAATTTTGGTTTTAGCAAAAACTTGTTCCTAAAACAGCAACTGAAATACTATAGTATACTTTAGTATTATCCCAAAAATTACATTGAAACCATAAAATCCCAGTGTCATTTTTTACATGCTCAAGAGCTGAGACAGGCATCATAAGAACTCTTGTTTCTATTCTTGGGAGCTTAGATAGCCATTGGCAGCTAATTTTAGAAAAAAAAAATTTAAAAAAGTAACCTTATTTCACAAATTTTGGAAATTTGGCTACTAATAATTTTTGAATACCGTATATTACGCAGACATATTGTGTTAAAAACCACCACCACAGATACTAATAGGGTTTAATAGATATGCTTGGTATGAGGATAATCTATCAAAATAGCTAGTTGATTTTGATATCCTTTTCAGTGAGTCATTGGTGCTTTTTGATGTATGATTTACCCTGTCTATAACATTTGTTTATTTACTTTTGATACAGGAAGTGTCTCTACTGGTTCAAAAGTAGATTATGTCATCTTTCATGAATTACTTAAAAGTATTCCTGTTACACTTATGTTAAAATCTTGATTATTAGCATTAAATTCATCATTTATTTTGTGTTTCTAAGAAATATGTGCTATTTTCATACCATTTGATTTTATGTAAAAATAACATTGAAAATGAAACAAAATTTATATATCACAAATAATAAATGAAATGGAAAAATACAAGATACATCTAGATCTGTTGTCCTCATAAATATATGCTGGATCAAGCAAAATGACAGGTGGCAAAATCACAGTTTAATGATATTGTAGTGCTTGTTTACAAAATGAAATGAATACAGTAACATCCTGTTTGCTAGGATCAAAACTCTGAATACAATTTTTTGATAATGGACAGTGAAACAGAAAACCCTTTCAGACCTTGATTTACACGATTGTGGTTTAGATGATTTTATAAAGTACAACCATGTAACCTCACATGCACAATACAAGAGTGCATATTTTCATTCATAAATTAATACTGTTTGGTTGTTCCTGTACTATATTTTATATACAAATGTATGTATATATATAATTAAATTCCACATGTTAATGTTGTAGATCACCTAGTACATTGGGACTTTGTTCTACATGTTACAAAGGTAAGTTACAGTACTATAGTATACATTGTACATGTTAATTATATATGCTACCAATACTTGTTGCTAGTTCCATTTGATTTTGACATTTTGAAGACAAGATTGGTATTTTTTAGACCAGTCACCTAGATTGTTTGTCAACACTCTACTCTCTTTGTGTATAGCAGTAGCATTACAGCATAATGTTTTATTTTCATGGTGTAGAATCAAGAAGGCAGTACTGACATATGAAAGAGTTATTGGTGGTACATTTTCATTAAGACAATCTTAACTGAAAATACAGCAAAAATAAAATTATAAAACTTCTGTTAAATGTAACCATAAACAATGTATAATATTATTATATTGCACTTTTCCTGATGCGACTGGACAGATATTTTTGTATTGTATGTAGCCTGTAGTTATACATAACTTTGAAGCTTGATTCCTGACTTTTAGCTCACCTGAGCACAAAGTGCTCAAGTGAGCTATTGTGGTCAGTCTTCGTCCGTTGTCTGACGTGCGTCTAACTTTTGCTTGTTAACACAGTTTTAATCCAATTTACATCAAACCTAACCACAGGGATCCTCTTGACCAAAGCCAAGTAAAGTTCGAACATGGGTCATGTTGGGTCAATAAATAGGTCACTAGGTCAAATCAAAGAAAAACCTTGTTAACACTCTAGAAGCCACAGTTTTTGATTAATCTTCTTCAAACTTGCTCAGAATGAAAACCTTGACCAAAGCTAAGTCAAGTTCGAATATGGGTCATGTTGGGTCATTAAGTAAGTCAAATCATAGAAAAACCTTGTTAACACTCTAGAAGCCACAGTTTTTGATAAATTTTCTTCAAACTTGTTCACATTGAATATATTGACCAAAGCTAAGTCAAGTTTAAATATGGATCATGTTGGGTTAAAAAATGGGTCACTAGGTCAAATCATACAAAAACATTGTTAGCACTCTAAAACACACAGTTTTTGATCAATCTTCTTTAAACTTGCTGAGATTGAACATCTTAACAAAAGCTTACTCAAGTTTGATTATTGGTCATGTTGGGTCATTAAGTAGGTCACTAGGCCAAATCATAGAAAAACCTTGTTAACACTGAAAGCAACAGATTTTGTTTAATTGTCTTCAAACTTGCTCACATTGTATATCTTGACGAAAGCTAAGTCAAGTTCGAACATGGGTCATGTTGGGTCAATAAATAGGTCACTAGGTCAGATCATAGAAAAACCATTTTTAACACTCTAGAAGCCACAGTTTTTGATTAATCTTCTTCAAACTTGCTCAGAATGAAAACCTTAACCAAAGCTAAGTTAAGTTCGAATATGGGTCATGTTAGGTCATTAAGTAGGTCAATAGGTCAAATCATAGAAAAACTTTATTAACACTCTAGAAACCACAGTTTTTTTTAAAAAAAATTATCCTTCAAACTTGCTGAGATTGAAAACCTTGACCAAAGCTAAGTCAAGTTTGAATATTGGTTATGTTGGGTCATTAAGTTAGTCACGAGGTCAAATCATAGAAAAACTTTGTTAACACTCTAAAACTCACCTTTGTAACAATTTAGGCAAATGCTTTCAGTCCATTGTTCTTCACTTTTTACAAGAGTGTTCCTTGCAACACATGACAAGAAAAAAAATTCTATTTCTTGACAAAAGTTAAGTCAGATTCATACATAGGTCATGTTTGGTCTTGCACAAAATCATCATCTTTGTGTTAACTAGCCAATAAGCTGTTCATTTTGTTAAACTTTTGAAGAACTCTGTTAGCCCTCTGTACATTTCATTATTGAAAAATTGCTCCAAATTCAAAATATTCTTAGGTGAGCGCCCAGGGCCTCATGGCCCTCTTGTTTACTTTGCTGCATCAATCTTCAGTCTGAAGGGTTTACAATAAACCAGAATCTCATAATTTACAGACTTGGTCACTTACCACTTACTTTGAATTCCTTATGAATGTTACTCTTCAGTTTTCCATGCTTATTATTTTATCTGTTAAATCTAATTTTTAGGACCCCCATTAACTGATTAAGTCTACACTACCGTATTACTGTTAAGTTACCGTATGTACACAATGTCAATTTACTCATAGCAGGTGTTTTTGTTTGGTTTTTAGTTAAATTGATGTTGGAAATTTATGATATAGAGTTGTATGTGAAAGTTATAAGTTATATTCTTTAGCTCCGACAGTTTTCTTCTGTGAAAAAGTTATTCAGTTTGGAAGAATAAGTTTGGCGATTCTGAGTCTCTCGCTCTCTCTCTCTCTCTCTCTCTCTCTCTCTCTCTCTCTCTCTCTCTCTCTCTCCCCCCCACACACACACACACACACACACACACACACACACACACACACTCACACATCTTAGAACTGACCACTTCAATATAGGCAAAAGAATCTTTACTATGGCATTAAACATCACAGCCATCCATCAGTTAACTGCTAATGGAAATATGTCAGAAATATTTAATTCCTTTAGCAATGCGTTTGATAGAATGTGCTTACAAAATGTAAATTTATCCGTATTTTGTACTGTAGCACATGTGGAAAAGAAGTCAAATGAAGCATTAAAAAGTACACCAGATCACATGGTACCAAAAACAGGTATTAACTTTGACTACATGTGCATTGCTATTAAGTTTGTTTAAATGTGCACTCCAGGCAGGCATTTAAAACTGGTCTGCATGAAGTGAATTATAAATTAATGCAAAAAATGTGATTTAAACAAAATGGTACAAGCACCATTAAATAAGTTTATGACACAATACATTGCATAAACATAATACCAAGCATACCCAGTAGACACTATTTCCCTGTTGTCATCTACAACAAAATTTACAGTAAAGTGTCACATTAAATTATTTTCAAATTCAGGCCATAATGACATATTATACAGTGGAAACTTTTTAACTGTTTTAATTCAATCTTCTAAAAAGAGCTGATCATGTAAAATGTCTAGCACAAAGCCACTGTTATATGCTGATTTATGATATTTGTATCGATCTCTACTTTTTTTTATATAAAAGTAAACCTGAATTATATAATTTTCTGGGTCTGTTTTTCCCAATAAATATTTAAACTTTTTGTTTCTATATAGATACTGGGATACAAATGAAAACTGGTAGTAATGGATTAAATTCAGCACCACCACAGGCCAGCTCCTCAACAGATGGTTCTAATATACAGAGTTCTGCAAGTTCTTCTACAGAACAGCACACAACAGGATCTGTGAATATATTTGTACATTCATCACATCAACAGTCTGTATGTTCTGATAATACTGATTCTTTGAATTACAAAGACTCAGCATCATCAACTATGTCAACAGATAAAACATCATCTAGCTCATCCTCACAACCTTCATCATCTAGTGTTATAAGTAATGATAAAGACAGTAATATAGAATCATGTATAAAATATAATGTCACAATAGAACCTTCTAGTGGTGCTACAACAACTGCTGATAATGTAAAACCTATGGTAGTAGAAGCTGCTGCTGCTGATGTTGATAAAAGAGGTATTAAAAGGTGAGTTATTGTTCATCTCAGTGGTCAGGACTAGAAGTGTTTGTTGGTGTATAATGTCATTGTCAGTAATATGTTGATACTTTACCACCATTTGTTTACTTCAATTTTTCTCAGAGAATGTTACATCTGTTTAATAGGATAAAAATGGTTATGACTAATTATGATGTACAATACTTTTTATGGTATTGTTCATGTACCTGATAGGGGGAAAAGCCTTCAGTGTCTTGTAGCCATTTACCATACAAGGGAATATCCTTCTTTCCATTTGCTTAACTGTCAGGGAAATAGCCATTATTTCTTTGATTTACTCAACTGACAGAGTGAAAGCTTAACTTTCTTTCATTCATTTACCTTACACAATTGCACTATGATAATAGTAAAAAAAAAAACCAAGTTATACTGTAATATCTATAAATGATTGTCTACATTGCTGAAATGATAACATGACAATTGTTGTAATACTAAACTAATCTAGTTTTAGTACTTGTTAACCCAGTTCATACACTCATTATCTAGGACATGTTTTATTGTGTCTGGATCAGTTAGGTGTTTGTATTACTATGTTTCAGTCACAGATGTACTACTTATATACAAGCTAATCAAATATCATTGATTTCATTGTTCTAGCCAACAGTCATTATTGTTTTTATCAGTAAAACTAATAAAAAGCTGGAAGAATTGATTTACCTTATATTTATATTTGCTGACTACCTGCTAAAAGTGACCATCTCTGTATAAAGAGTAAAAGATACACTGTATATATACACCAGTACATAAAAAGAACATTTAGACTTTGAATGTTCCATTTTTATACATTTTTTATGCATTTTGATTAGGTCTGATAAATTCATGTGTTTAGGAAATATGATAAATAAGAAATTTAGATGTGGTGAATGTTAAGACCTATGCAATATTTTTGACAGTCTCGCATCTGCCCTTGTCAGGACTGAGATTTGCTATGAAAATGCTAATCAAGCTATTTTTTCTCTGCCATCAACATTAAGATAATGTAATATCAACATACTGGTACTCAATCTGCAAGTCTATTATGACATCTACAATTTGTTCATATGATAGTAACATACTGGTTTGCTTGTCCTTTATGACATCAACAATTTGGTCATGTGATAGCAACACATCATCTGCTGGTCTATTATGACATCAGCAATTTGGTCATGTGATGGCAACATAGCAACATGCTTTCTTACTGAATGATCCTTGTGATGATGTTGAAAATTGGTTTCTACCTTAAACAGGGGAGTTTCAATGTTAATGTAAGTTTGTTGCCCTCAGTTGTTTGAACTATTTTTGGAACTTAATAACATTTTTTACACGTTTATTATTAATTTATGTTTAATAGGAGCCATGATGTCATGGAAGAAGAAACTAAAACACCAGAATCATCACCAGAAAAACCAACACAAAAAAATAAAAAACGATGCAACGAGTGCAAATGTAAACTTGAGCTTGCACAGAGACAAATAGGATTATGCAGATGTGGTATGTATTTAAAATGTTGGGTTATTATTTACACTGTATTATTATATGTAGTGCTAAAGGTATTGTTTATTGATGAATAATTTAATTATTTTATATACAATTATCTTTAGGTCCTATTTGTTTAATTTTTCATATTGAGACCTTTCTACAACTTTAGTTGAAGTTTTTATCTTTTTATTAAGATTATAGTGTTGTATAGTAATAGCACTTTAAAGTGTTAAGGCTGTGTGTGTGTGTGTGTGTGTGTGTGTGTGTGTGTGTGTGTGTGCAGTAAACATTTCTGTCTTGTAATAAGAGGATGAATATTTTGCCTTAAACAACAATTAGAGAATGCATTACTGACTACAATGTATTACTGTGCACACAACAAAGTGTTATCTACATACATGACACACATGAATGAACCTTTCACAATGACCACCTTTATATAATGAAACACTGACTAAAAAGACAAATATGATAATGTAATATGTCCATTGTAAACAATAGATTGTTGTTTGTGTAAGTACATAAACATATGTAAATAAACAGGTCACAGTGACCATCTTCTTAAAGCTGCATTAAGTTTTCCAAAGAAAAAATTAAAACGGTACTAATCTAACTAATGATGTTCCTAATGAACAATGTTACATTTGGTTCAACGATAAAAGCTCGAATAAATGCAGAAATCACAATATTTACCGATCGAGATGCAGCATTTAGGATCTAATATTAGAACATGGTTACGTCATCAAAAACCCGGGTAATTTAAACACAACTTTCAAAACGGTGAAATACGATAAATTAAACACAGAACTTCGTTGAATTTGTCATTTGTGACTTAGTAAGGGATACAAAACACCATTTCAAATACATCCGGATATAAATGAAGGACAATTAATGTAATCTGTTATGTTTCACTTTCGGTTCTAGGGTTTTTCCGTACATCCGACATGATCCATGCGCATGCTCCAAGCTCATAATTACCATCGTAAAACTCTGACCAACCGGTCAGAGGATTCCGTTTATTTACAGCTAAAAGAAATGAAATTTTAGAAAATGAATGTCACGGATCGTGGTTAGAAGATATCTATTTTTAAAAAAATATATTTTTAGAAAATCAAAAAAAATTCAGAAAATTGATAACCTTAATGCAGCTTTAAATGACCCACCACTGACTAAAAATGTTAATGTAATATATGTTATGGTACACAATAAAATGTTGTTTACATCCATTAATATATGTAAATGAACATGTCATAATTACTGATATCTGTTTATTTTCTAGAAAATTACCACTGTTATTATTATTATTTTTAAAATTTCTGATACTTTTACAGGATATGTATATTGTGCACTGCATAGACTTCCCGAACTTCATAATTGTGATTTTGACCATAAAGAAGATGGAAGGAGAGAAGCACGTGAAAAAATGGTCAAACCAAAACGACATTTGGGTACCTCATTTAAACGCATAGATTCAGATTCATGACATTTAAATTTCTATCAAGTGCTCTGTGGAATTTTTATTGAAGTCAACAGCATTTTTTTTAAATAGTTTCAAGTGGAGAAAATAAGATGATATCATTCCACCAATTTGTCATTTTGATCCATTTTTAAAAACTTCAAAGTTTAATTTTTACTGGCATGTGCATTAGTGTAGCAGTCTCCATCTTCTAGATTTATCATTAATTTAAAAATAATTCAAGTATCCTATCCAAATACACCTTTTAAGATGATTTTAGCATTGTTAGGTCCAAATTAGATTCAATATAAACATTGTCTGGGTTAAAATTCAGCAACAACTGTTTGGCTTAAAACTTTAGTTGTATGAACTAATTAAATTTTTTATTAGTTACTTATTATTGCAAATAAAAAAAAAGTTTATGGAACTAATTTTGCTATTTTAATGATATAAATATTTTAAGAACATGTTGGATTTTTCCTGTCAGGTGTATTTCCATAGGATATTTATTTTACTAGAAATGGTTGATTTTTCATCACATAAAGGATACCTTATTATATCCATGGGTATTTATATAATTATTATACGTAATCAACAAAGTAACAAATTACATATCTTGTATAATGATACATTGTATAAATATTGGTGTATTAAATTTGTGTTCCTTAGCTACAATATTCATAACATTTTTCTAATTATTTTAACTTCACAGATCTATGAAGACCTCATAGATATTAATATTTCAAATGTGAATACATTTCCTCAAGTAATAATGGTTATATATGGTGTAACTTTTTTAAGAACTGGTGATAATGAACATTTTTGAATCATTTTTTACTGTCAGGGTATTTTTTTGTGTCTATTCATTCAGGAAAAGTTAAACATATACCATAAAACCATTTTTTAATTAAAACCACCTTTTCTGTTATTCAGTGTTGATATTGGTCATGATTTGTGGATTTTATTTTATTTTACTTTTTTTCTCTGGAATGCCAAATCTAGTGGGCATTTTTGAGATGAATTTACCGTAATATCTCCTACCAAGTTTCTAAAAACAAAAGATAAAAGAAAAGAAAATATTTCATCTTTAGAATTTAAATTTACAATTAACAAATTTGATCAACTTTGATATTAGGTGGCAAATGCATATCCTAGCTTGTATCTCTTTAAAATGATCCATTCTTATCTTAAGGTACATATTTATCCTTTTTTAACTTGGATACAAATTGAGTAGAATTTTGTTGTCAGAGATTGAATTGATGCCAATAAACTGATTTGCCAAATTATGATGTTTTAAATTGTCCCTAAAAACAAACAAAAAAAAAAAAAAAAATTTGAAAAACAAGTAAGCTAAAAATAATTCAGGCACATGTCGCATTTAAATATGGATATGCTTAAAATAAATATTTCAGATCCCAAAATTAAATACAAATGCATGTTAGTTGATGTGAAGAATAAAGGCCACTGTACCAAGATATTATAAAAGGAGCACCTGTTGAGAAAAAAAGAGACAGAAACATATTTTATTCCAAAACCTGTGTTCTGAAAAGGATAAAAATATAACTTACAATTTACCTCAAACAGTTTAATATATTGTATCACTCTTTATATATCCTGTATAATTATTTATACTGGAAATTTGTATTGTTTGTACACATATTTTTATGTACAAAAATGATTCATTATAAACACATAAGATACTTCAGTACTGGTTCTTTTTATGTCTTTAAAAAAAACTCTAGTTCTGTCAGTTTGTTATATAATCAATTTATCATATTTTAACCATTAGTTAGATAGATTTATCAAAGAATTCATTATTAGGTTGTAAGTTAAGGAAAAGTTTTAGTATGGTTAAAATGGCAGCAATGCGGTCGGAATTCTGCTCCTTTACTTATAATTGTAAAAAAAACATGCAAAAAATAATAATTAAGAAACAAGAAAAAACAAATTTTAAGTGATTTATAACACTGTCTGTTATCACATCCTTCTATTTATGTCTTCCACTTTTCACATCTATAAATTCATGGATGAACATTTGATATTTCTTTTGAGATACAACATGTACATGTATATGCTCTGGTATTTTCTTATAGATATCATGAAATTTATGTTTCATGTCATAGCTCTTGTCTAAATTAATAAGTCAGATCCTTTCTACAAAAATACATTCTATATTTGTCTTAAAAAAATTAAATTCAACTAGTCATTGAATGCAGCTTTCCAAAAACCTAATACAACAAAACAATTGAATGTTGGTTAAAAACTAAAAATATATTTATGCAATGTACTCTATATATGAAACAAATTTGCAAACAACAGATAACATTAGGGCTTTGAAGCTAAAATGAATTTTTATGATTATTAAATATTGCCATGACAAAAAGTAACTATTAAAATGTTGGTTTTTGATTTGACCACTTGGGTTAATTATATTGGTTTTGTTTTTTTTTTTTTTAAACAAAAAACATATTTTGGCTAAATTAATTGAATTGTTACTGGTAATTGAAATAAGGGTTTAAATTTATATAGCAGTGTTGCATTGGTTGCAGTGATGGCTGTGAACTATTCTGTACTCAGTATTTACCTGATAGATTATATATATATAAGTATGAATAAATATAAAAATAAAGCCCAGTATCTTTACAATGTCCTAATGACATGTTTATGTATAACAAGAATAAACATGAATTTTCTCATTTTATCTCTTATATATTATTGTAAGATATGAGATATATTGGTAAGAAGTTGTGTAGATATGATTATTTTTATCTTGGTAAATTTTATCAAATTTTATTGATAAGTAAGCTAAAACCAGACTACATGCATACTTTTTAGGTTTATCCTATTTCTGTAATTATTATTATTATTATTATCTGATTTTAATTTATGTAATGTTAAGCCAAAATACAAAATAATCATATCTACTTTACATGTCCCTTTTTTGAACGCATGATTTCTTTGTTTTTATTATTATTATTTGTGTATGTATACGGGTTTGACAAGGTATGTTAACCAGTGTAATTGTGTGATGAACAAGTTATAAATGAAGAAATTTTATGTGTGGATGTGTGCACATATGTTAACATGTACTTGGGACAAATGATATGTGTATGTGTTTATTGAAGTTATTTTACATCATTTTAAACAATGACTTTGTTTTACTGTGTTTACAAACTGGTTTATATCAATTTTAGATGTATGTGTGATTGCATGGATATTATATAAATTATTATACAATGCTTTATATGGTTGTTTTATTTTTTATAACAGCACAAAATGGTACCCTTGTTCCATGTTCATATTTAACCTCCTTTTCTGCAGTACAATGTGGTTTTGAAATTAGGATATCAATTGGCCTAGAATTTCAAAAATATTCATTAACAGTTTAAAACAGTTCTCATCACTTAAAATAGTTTCATCTTTTAATAACTTTTCTGCCATTTACTATTGTTATAATTATGCAAGATTGTTTTGTTTTGCCATAAATACTGTACCTGGTCAAATTTCCTTGTCTGTAAATTCACAAAAGAACATGATGCTAGATGAAGTTAACTGACAAGATAATATTCTGATATTACAGTAGGAAAAAAGACTAAGAGACTTCATAATAGGTAGTAATTTATAACATCTTAAAAAACCCATTCCCAAAGTCGGAAATATCGTTGCAAAAATGAAAGACAAGTTCACTTACTAATTTCCGGTATAAAAATAGATTGTATTGGTATGAATATCTGATTCTTTATCTCTTGTTTACAGTGAAACATTCTATACAAGCATGTAAAACCTTTATTCACCTATTGGAACTACCTCTGTGGCTCAAAAGAAAAGTCTATCTCAAGAGCAGGAGGTCGTGGGTTCAAACTCCAGCTGGGTCATTCATTTGCCTTTACAATTTGAATTACTGTTCCCTGTTTGGCATTCATAATTAAGAGGACAAAATGTTTGGATAATGTAACTGTGGAGCAGTATGCTCATTTACACTGTACTTACTCCCACCTACACCATATTCATTATTACTAAAACCTGGTTTTTCATGGCTTGTAGCCACATTGTAATTTTAAAATTTATTCTTTTGACATTGTTTTTTGGAGGTGACCTAATATACAATGTCAATCTGCTAAAAATCTTATTTTTAAATGTTTGCATACTCTGTTAAATTTTAAATTGAAAATTTTCTATGTCCAACAACTCTCATCTTTTTTCCTTTTAAAGCACGACCTGTTAAATTATTCATTAATTATAGTGAGGTCACTAATATTTGCACGATTATTTCCTCAATGTTATATAATTTCAACAAGTAAATTGTAAAATATTCTGAGCTTTAATATTGAATACTTTACAGTCAAACATGCCTCCAAAAACGATCTGCTCAACTGTGGAGTATTGTACTTACTATATGTCACTTGACATCACTGGAAACCACATTTGCACTGAACTGATGATCTTTGCAGGCTATGGCCCCAGTTTTATTATCATTCCTTAGATAACTCTTCCTTAAATGCAGCAAACTTTGTCAATCTTTTATGTTACAGCAAATAGAATACAGATATCATAAGCTTAAAATTTTCAAAATGCCACCCAAAATTCCCCAAATACAATTTTGAAAGTTTAATTAAAAAATTTCCAGATTTTATGTAAAGGAAAATCTTGGAAAAGAATAATTGCCAGACTGAATCAAAGACAGACTTTCCTAGTAAAAAGACAAACTGGAAAAACAAAACAAAAGCATGCAGTGAAGACATTTATAACTTAAATTTGCTTGCAATAAGTTGCTGTTTTCTTCCAACACTTTAGTTTCTCCCACCATTCCTGAACTGGCCATCTCAATAAGTGAAAGAAACTCGACTGTGGTGTGTTAAAATTCTTACTCTCTAAAGGTCTCGGTGACCAAATGATCTAAAATGCATGTTTAAGGATCACAGTGCCTCTTGATGTATAGTTTCTAATCATGCTCGGCAGATCATGTGAGCAAATTTGGTCAGTTCACTTCTCTGGGTTCACCACCACCTGAGAACTAGGTATAAGTAAAACAAATTCTTGACTAGGGCATTGAACAAAACTGCTTCAATCCACTACAATCTTGCATTCCATTCTTCTCCCCTTGAATTTAAGTAGCCATTTTAGACAAGGAACTTTTCTAATCAGGTGGTCATTAGGGTGGCTATTGACTGGGTCTGAAAAGTGACCACTCTACAAAGGTTGTTTTTATCGACAAAATCTTAGAGACTGACTCAGGCTGACTGTAAGAGACAAAGGGAATGCTCTACTAAGGCAACTGCTACCTCAGGTTTTACTGTATATAGACTTATACAATGAATAGAAAACTCATTCATAGAAAAAGAATTAGACTTTATTTCAGTTTGTGTAAGAAAACAACCATAAAACATTTTTAAAAAAAATTAGTATTGTAGATGAAATTGCATACATATACATACATTATGATATCATGCTTTCATTACTCTTCATTACATCAGACCAGAAACTTTATTAATTTGTTCTACTGGTCACTATTCTGCAATATTTAAAATTGTTGGAGTAGGCTCATTACATCTGCAAATTGATTTTTTTTTAAATAAAACCAACAGTTCAATCAGGTCAATTTCTTTGGATTTTATTTCTTAAAAAAATCTTGTTTGAAACTTGAAAAATGACCAATTTATTTCTATCTGAATGGATCAATTTGCCCTACAAGACACTTGAAGGACTGACAAATCTGGAAAAAGAGTGCTTTTGAAATACAGACTAAAGCACTAACAAGAATATACATGTAAATGCAAATCTTTGAGAAATATCAGTTGTATTAAAAATCATAAAAAATCAAAAATGAACAAATGCACATTCTGAAAAAAATACATTAAACATTTAAACTGTAAGAGTTCTATCTTTATGATTTATATTATAACTCTTCTTTTCTTTCTATCTTTAAAAGTTCCACTTCAAACACAAGAACAGAGCTGGCTGCAAAAGAAAAGTAAATAAAAAAACAAGTAAAAAGTTGAAAATATAGACAATACAAAAAATATACATGTAATGAATACACATCAAACTTTCAGGTTTTATATTTAAAACCCATCATAAAGTAAATAAGACAATTCTGGAAAAAAATTCACTTTCAGATTTTTAGTTTTGTAACAACATATGTAATCATAAAAGATGTGCATCATATTTAAGGTTGAAATTCAACAACTATTTTTTCAATAAAATTAACTATTGGTATCTGTAAAATCATGAAACTTTCTTGTCAATGAATCTTAGCAATAAGTGCCAATAAAAGGTGGTTTTAACAACAGTCATCCAAGTAAGTACAGGGTTTGTCTTCACTACAGGCCTTAATGAGTAAAACAGGGGGGTCTTGGTGTCTAAAGTGTATGTTTATCAATCATAGCATGTCTAAATCCCAATCAGATCATATCCTAGTGTGAATAAGGGTTCTTCTTAGCTACAAGTCTTCATAATTATAAAAGACAGTTTGGCTTGTGATGTAAATCAGCTATGTTGTGAACCAGTGTACTAACATGCTTAAAGTCAGTATAAGCACACATTAAGTCATTAGCATAATCATTAAGATCAGAAACACTTGCACTAGTTTCAACAGTACTAGATGTTCTTTACAGATTAATTAAAAACGTATGTATTTGCAAATACATGCAATTAAAAAACTGCTGGTGTCAAATTAAATAATGAATGTATCGTACAAAATTTTAATGACTGAAATACATACGTGGTATTTTAGGTGGGGCTCCTCTTTCACCGTAACCCATGTCTGGTGGTATAACTAACTTCCTCTTTTCTCCTTCACACATCCTGGAATAAAACCACATTATTATATATATGGAAGTGTGTGTGTGTGTGTGTGTGTGTATGTGCATGCTATTCACAAACTAAATGATGTTGAATATATGAATGCAGATTTCAGTTTTCTTCAAATATATATATTAAAAAGATTTGAGCTCTTACCCTAGTAAACCTTGATCCCAACCTTTGATAACCTGGCCTGCTCCAAGAGTGAATGAAAAAGGTTCTTTACGATCTAAACTGCTATCAAACTGATCTCCATTCTCTAGTCTACCCTGTAATAAATTTTAAAAAGAAATTATCCAGGTAAACCAATTAAGTTTTTTCTATGTTATTTTACTTTACCTAACACTACTTTTGAAAATATAACCAGATAAAATTAATTAAGAAAAGAGATTGTGGATTTGATCAACCATAGCCCAGGCCAGTCTGTGCTCCATATATATAAAAACATGATTTAAATCTTTCTTTCATATTTATTTTAACACACACTTTTATGTTTAAAGTTATGCTTGAATTTGAGATATAATGGCACCATAGATAGCATGACATATACAACATGGAAATTGAACGAAAAGTTGAAGTTTTATAGAAAAGTTACATGGAAATAAAATCAAGATGAGGTCTACAAACTGATAAAAGATTTTATGTAGATAGAGAAAACTAGTTTAATTCAATTTCTGATTTTTTTCTGATGTCATTATGTACTAAATGATTATGCCCTGTCATTTTCAACAATAAACATGACACTCGTGGAGACTGTATTAGACAAATATGTTCAATATTTGCCAAACAAGACAAGACTTATGACAGCTTGTTAAAGCATTTATTGCTGAGGTTCCAATAATTCTTTTCTACCATCTAGATATACTCACAGTGTAATGCATCTTTAAAACATCTCCTTTTTTCGACTTTATTGTACATTGGACTCGCTTTTTGATTCCTATCTGCAACTTCTTCTTTTTATCCTCCTTCTCTTCTGCTTGTATACATGATACCAAAAATATACTGAACAAGGCAATCTGGTATACAAAATCAACCTTCATTTTCAGATAGCTAAAATATAAATACACATATGTAAATACATACAAAATATAACCCACAAATTATTACCTGTAATATCATAATGTAACAGGAGGGAGAAAAGATGCAGGGTCGTACCGGGGATAGAACCCAGGACCTCCTGCACTATAGGCGAGTGCTCTACCAATTGAGCTACCCAGACAGCTACATTCCTCCCGTTATTCTTGAGTTTCCCATGATCCTATGGGAAATATCACCCCAAATTCCCTCGGATGGACTTTATATAACCCGATATATGTCAGTCCATCACTTCCGAGGGCCACACTGGCCACCAAACTGTAACAGGAGGGAGAAAAAATGCAGGGTCGGACTGGTGATCGAACCCGGGACCTCCCGCATTATAGTCATTATGTACTATATGATTATGCCCTGAGCTACCCAGACCACTACAAATATTTCATATGCATAAGACTGCAATTATTAATGATTAATTGATGAGATTGGACATACTCAATAATGCTCTCATACTAAGCTATGTTGTAGATAATGTAAAAAATACTTAAATCTGAAGTATTAAACAGCCACAATGATGAAACATTTTAAACTCTTTTTAACATAAGTGACAAGAATGGAAACACTCATTTCTGAAAAAAATAATTATTTCAATCAAAAAGCTACTTAACTGCAATAAGCAGTTGCGTTTATGCTGTTTGAAGTAAGAAACATATTCATTAACCAGTGTGCTATATATACATGTAGTAACATATCAAAGGTATTACTGTATACATGTATCTTAAGGCTCAAGTATTATATTGTGGTGGACCAAGCTTGACAGGTGGCCGGGGAAATGTAGCTCAGTTTGTAGAGCAACCTGCTAGTATTGAGAAGGTACCAGATTTGAGTCCCAATTTAGCTGCTGTATTTTTTCCCTTTCCTGTTACATTTGGGGCTTTTCCACCAATAAGAAGTATCCAACCAACTAGTCCGAAAATCTGACGGTCTATCTCCAATCTCCAATCGTGCAGTAGATTTTCCGCCAAGGCAAAAAAATTGAAAAGGATAAATCTAAAGACCGCAGAAATCTCGGTCTACCAACCAACAAGTTGGAATGAGGGTCAAACCTGGTAGTTTTGATTTAAAGCAGTTGAATAAAAAAGGGAGAAATGTGGCGAACTGGGCTTGATAAATGGCTGGGTTGTTAAGTCAGTAAACTGTCCCACTAGTATCGGGAAGGTACCAGTTTTAAGTCTTGAGTTTGACCACTTAATTTTTTCCCTTTCCTGTCTGTAGTGCTTACTGTTATTAACAAATGTCTGTGTAGTTAAGATAAATAAAAAGTCATTGGTTATGTCTTCAAGCATAAAAATCATGTAAATATATCTAAGAAGCCACACCTTGTCTTAAGGTATAGAGTTTGGCATTTGGTAATTTACAACATCATCCAGTGACTAAAGTGCTCGACCAAGTCTCAAGACTGGAGGTGGGGTGTCACACAAGTTATCATATGTATGACCTGAATTCAAAATGGGTTATTGTTGCCACTTCATCACAAACAATTCCTTAATAGCATTGTTTCATTTGTTATAAACTTACTTTAGCAGCCCAATTTACAGGAACGTGTACAACGTGTACCAATCAACTTTCAGTTTCAAACTTCGGGAAGTATCATGTACTCGAACTAAAGCGCATGCGTAGCATTTTGCGAACAGTTTACGTTTCCGGTCAATAAAGAAAAGCCGGCAAGAATATTTTAAAATCGTGAATAATCACCAACACAATCATGTCGTAAGTAATTTTTAAGCTACAGATAGATAGTTTATCATCATTAGATTATCCTGATCGCCGCATTTTGTTTATCCTGTTCAAAATGTGTTGTTATAAGTGTCGGATGTGGAGGGAGGTCGATTAGATTATAAAAATAAGTAGCTAGCTGTGTTTACTTCAAATACAGTTACCAAAAGAGTTTTTTAAACCACTCTAGTGCTTTAATGTTACGTTATGACTATCGGTTAATATCAGAAACAACACATCTCGGCTCTGAATGTGCTGAAACCGAGATCAAGTTGACAATTTTTTTACTTTTGGCACAACAGATAAAAAAACATACAGAATATCCGTATTGAATCGATACCACACAAAATAATTACAAATATGACTTTATTGAAAAAATCCGTATCTTTATGAAATATTTTAAAAACGCTTGATTGTAAAGTGCCAAATTAGTTCAGGATGTTTATTTAGCATTACAAAGAATATTGAATCAGGTGGGAAAACTATGATTATTTATTTATAAATTTTATGTAAATGTCACTGTCAAATTAATGATAAAAGGTAATGATTGCTGTTTAAGTGTAATCCATCAAGGTACACCTGAATTATAGTGTAACAATTTCTCAGCAAAAACTTGGTACACATTTTTTTAGTCCGAAATTCCTCTGACTGTAACACACATTATGCCTAAACAGCTGTGTGTAGCCTACACACAGCCATTTAGGCATAATGTGTTACAGTCAGAGGAAATTCAGACTAGCATTCTTTTTGAATTTCATCCAAAATATGAACAGAACAATGTCTGAAATTTGAAAGTCCATTCTTTAAAGTTTACCTTTGTTATTTATTGTTGGGTTTTATTTAAAGTCCTACAAATTCTTATGCTTTCTATGTACATGTGCATTAATATTGTAATTTGCAGGGCCCTAATGCAAAAGCCTAAAAGTGAAATGACACCAGAGGAATTACAGAAAAGGGAAGAGGAAGAGTTCAACACAGGTCCTTTGTCTGTTCTCACACAGTCTGTAAAAAACAACACACAAGTACTGATCAACTGCAGAAATAACAAAAAATTACTAGCCAGAGTAAAGGCATTTGACAGGTACAATAGAAATTTGCATTGAGGGAAATTGGATTTATCCCAGAACATTTACTACTGATTAGTTTTTAACCAGTGAGATGCTTTGGCCACTGTCACTCTGTCAGGGCAATGAGCTATCTGGCCTTACAATCACTAAGCAAGAACACTTCACTTTTACAAAAAGTACTTATAATCTGCTTTATTTGTTACTGAATACTGTTGTTCAGTTATTAAGTAATTCTGATATTATTAATTAATTAATCAATTATACCTCTGATTATCGATTATTAATTTTTGTTCAATATGACTAATTACAACATATGACGTTAGAATTTAAAATTTCCTGTTTACAGATCACAAATGATAATTTTGGCAGTCATTACTGAAGAATATCAGTCTTGAAAATTGTCCAATTCCAAGTTCATTTGGTTATTGATTCCCATGAGTTTTTGTAAGGGTTTCTGATCTGCTTTGTATTTGAACATTGTAGCAAAATATCATCTAATTGCAGTGGCAGGGCTCTAATTAGATTTTAAAACAGGGAGAAGTGACTTCTCCTTCAGCCAAAGTTAGGGAGAAGTTCTAAGGCAACACAATTCACAACATTGGAATTTCTGTTGTCCTGTCCCGATCAAACATTTTATATCTTGTATTACAAAATAGATATTGTAACATGCTGGTCCATCTTCAGAAATTGCATGAGATAATTTAATGTAGTGTTTTGAAAAAGATGTCCAAAACTTTGATAAAATCCTATTTTTGGTGGAAAAACTCCTTATACAAGGCACACTTGAAATTGGAAGCAAAAGCAAAAATCTTTAATAATTTGCTTAAGTTTGTCATCAACTGGCTCCTTAATGTTAAAGTTGGCTAATTTTTGGCTCATACTTTTCAGGAGCAAGACCTCAGCCTGTATTGTTTTTTTTTTTTTTTTTTTTTTTTTTTCAAAATTTTATTTATTTATTTATTTATTTATTTATTATATTTTAATAAATAATGATCATAGAGGTGAGCAGTTTATAAATGGACTCTTAGATCTATATAATTATTTTCATCTGTTACATCATAATACAGATGGCAATATAAATTTTATGTGAAAGTAAATTATAAAAATATTGGTAAAAGAATTTTGATAGTTTATTTTTATTAAAAATAAACTTATATTTTAACAAAATAATTTTCCTCAGTGAACATAATTTTTGAGGTGTTTAACCTGGTTGTCTTATCTATGAAAAGAGAAGAACCACACTTCATTTCAGAAGCATCACTTTGTTCAACTTTGACCTGACTAATGAAATATGTTGAATTCATATGTCGGTCAAATGGCAGCATTGTAAACAAATCCACCGGTTATGTCTCATTTTAATATGTTGATACTTGTGTTAAAAGTTTATACAATGATTTAATTTTGAAAATTGGTTATCTGTCTTTGATATCACAGCGGTTTTAATCACTTTCACTATACAATGATTTTATTTTGAAAATAAGTTATCTGTCTTTGATATCATAGCGGTTTTAATCACTTTCAATTTCAATGAAAAATTACAGGCACGATCCCATACAAATATCGCCAAAAATCCATAACACAAGGAATACTGTATCAGATAATCGATGTATAACTGCCTATAATCTTAACGTGTAGAAGAAGTCCTTTCGTGAAGCGTTAATCCGCTAATTACTCAACCAATCAGGATAATTAACAGGCATCATGACACCTTTAAATCATTTGTTGTTGCCAGCAGCCTGAACATCTTGGGTTTTATTGTTAGATAAATTTACACAACAGAGTTCCCAATAATGGGTTTCAAAAATAAGGGCGACTTCAACTTTGCTTTTTCGGAAATATATGGCGAAGTTTGTTGAAATAGGGCAAAGTTATCGCCCAACTGTGCCCTTTATTTTGAGCCCTGCAGTGGTAGAGAAATATCCCTTCTGATTCATCATCTGTAAATTGATCGAGCTCTCCATTATTGAGCATTTATACTATGACATTAAGCATTCATGCACCATAGAACTGTACCATATATGTAATAGGTCTTGGATTTTTACAGTAGCAGTTATGAATCATAAACTAGGGCTTTAAAACCTGTCAACTAGATAACAGATAATGTTATTGGTTAATTATTATTATTATTATTATTATTATTTCTAGGCATTGTAACATGGTATTAGAGAATGTTAAAGAGATGTGGACAGAAGTGCCAAAAACTGGAAAAGGAAAAAAGAAATCGAAACCTGTAAATAAAGACAGATATATCTCAAAAATGTTTCTAAGAGGAGATTCTGTCATTCTTGTTCTACGTAATCCATTAGCCACAGCAAAATAAACTGTTCATCGTGTCTGTTAATCATTGAAATGTGTTTGTAAAATAAATGTGACATTCATCCCGATGATCTTATTGTGACATGTTGGTACATTTATATGATGAATGTATGGTGGAGAGATTATCACAATGTCACTTTTGTCAATCATAGACATTCATTGTTGTATATCATGTAAATATTAGTGTCACTTTGTTTAATGAGAACATTGTATGCAGTTAAAATCATGGACAAATTAATGTCTTTGTAACTTGCATTTTCCATCTTGTCATCAGATTTATCTTAAAAGTAATTTTAGATGTAAGTGAACTTCACTACTAATTATTATTTGTTTTTGTTTTACTTTATATTTTACATTGAATGTAAATCTGAGACAAATTTGTCAAAAGAAATATAACATTTTATAGTATGAACCTTAAAGTGAAAATAAATGGTTTTCAAATTTAATAAACTTATTTAAGATTTATATTAAGCTTGCCAGAATACAAAAGTTTTATGTCATACCCCTGACATGAGAAAGTATCATTATTGTCCCCATCCAATGTGACTAGAATTATCTTTTGCAAAAGTACATAAAGTTAGTAAATTGGTAATGATGGTTCAATAAGTAGTTCACTCAAATCATAGAAAAAACCTGGACACCACAGAAGCCCCAGTTTTGGTACATTAAAAGTTTTATGAAGCTACTATAAAGGTCTTGACTGTCGGTATATAATCAAATCATTGAAAAATTTTGTTATGACATCAGAAACCAAAAATTTAATCCAATATTCTTAAAACTTAACAGAATGAACCTTTGGAAAAAAATTAAAATTATGCTGATGTATGGGTCAATATGTCAATCACAAGGTCAAATCAAAAGAAATACTTGTTGAAATAATAGCCACACATTTCATTCAATTTTATTGAAACTTGCTCAGAACAATCATCTTGTTAAATCAGTCATTTCTATAAATTTTGTTTTATTGACATGTAGGTCAAATCCTAGAAACACATAGTTAATGCACCAAAAGGCGATTTTAGTTTTTTAAAATTCTTAAAACTAGCTCAAAATGAATTGCCCTCTTAAGAGTTGGGTCGAGTTTGTATATCTGCCATTTTGGGTCAAAATGAACATCATTAGTTAAAGTTACATGCAATCCTTGATAACATTATAACGTCACAATTTTTCGGTCTTCAAACTTCTTAACAAACGATGTGACCGAAAGGTCATGTGAGCTTATGGCATGGTGTGGCGTGTGTGTGTGCATGCGTCATTAACACCTATTTTCGACTTCTCCAAAACTGCTGGACAGATTTCAATGATACTTGGTCAGAAGCAAAATCTTTTTCTCTAAAACTGATGATGGGAGAAAAAATCTGATTTGATATTTGGCTTCTCTTGGGTCTTAAGCCTGTAGTTTGTTCATTTCGTGAAAATTTGGTTGAAAAATGGGTTAATTTTAAAAATTTCGTAAAATGGCTTCAAATTGTTACATTGTATAACTTGACTATTTGAACAGATATTGACATGGGGTTTTCAGTTTTGACTTTTTCTTGAAATGACCTTTAAAATAGGGTCAAGGTCATAACCTAATTTGTGATTTATGCAGTTTTAGGTAATTTTATTGCAAATTTTAAGAGATATATGAATTCAAAACATTGTTAAAATGTTCCCCGTGACAAAATTTAAAAGGTACCAAGTTTCGTAACTATATGATAATCCATGTAGGAGTTGTTGCCCCTGAAATGTTATTTTTGGCTTATGAATACTAAAATTATGCATTAGCTTGAAAACTTTTAAGCTTTTTGTATTTGCATGTATATTAGAATATTATAGGTATTGATATGACAATCAATTAGATATATGGTTTAAGGTCATGTTGAAAGGTCAAAGTCATAGCTGCATATGTGTACTGAAATTGTGAATTATCTTGAAAACTATTAACTTTTTGTATAGACATGTATATTAGAATATTGTAGGTATTGATATGACGATCATTTTGATATATGGATCAAGGTCAAATGTTGAAAGGTCAAGGTCAAAGCTGCAGAAGATGATTTAAATTACTAATTATCTTGAAAACTATTAATTTTTTGTATAGGAATATATATTAGAATATTGTAGGTATTGACATGATGATCATTTTGATATATGGTGCAAGGTCATATATTGAAAGGTCAAGGTCACAGTTGCAAAAGAAGACTTAAATTGCTAATTATCTTGAAAACTATTAATTTTTTGTATAGGCATGTATATTAGAATACTGTAGGTATTGCGACAACTTAAGTCATTAAGTAGGTCACAAGGTCAAATATTAGAAAAACTTTGTTAACACTCTTAAAGCCACAGTTTTTGATAAATTGTCTTCAAACTTGCTCACATTGTATATCTTGCCCGAAGCTAAATCAAGTTTGAACATGGGTCATGTTTGGTCAATAAATAGGTCACTAGGTCAAATCATAGAAAAACCTTTTTAACACTCTTAGAAGCCAAGTTTTTGATTAATCTTCATGAAACTTGTTGATGTTGAATATCTTGACCAAAGCCAAGTTTAAATATTGGTCATGTTGGTTGAAAAAGCCACAGCTTTTGATAAATTGTCTTCAAACTTGCTCACATTGTAAATTTTTACCATAGGTAAGTCAAGTTCGAATATGGGTCATGTTGGGTCATTAAGTAGGTCACTAGGTCAAGTCATAGAAAAACCATTTTTAACACTAGAAGCCACAGTTTTTCATTATTCTTCTTCAAACTTGCTCAGAATGAAAACCTCAACCAAAGCTAAGTCAAGTTCGAAATGGGTTATGTTGGGTCATTAAGTAGGTCACTAGATCAAATCATAGAAAAACTTTATTATAACTCTAGAAGCCACAAGTTTTGATTGATCTTTTTCAAACTTGCTCAGAATGAAAACCTTGACCAAAGCTTTGAATATGGGTCATGTTGGACCATTAAGTAGGTCACTAGGTCAAATCATAGACAAACTTTGTTAACACTCTAAAAGTCACCTTTGTAACAATTTAGGCAAATGCTTTCAGTCCATTGTTCTTCACTTTTTACAAGAATGTTCTTTGTAACACAAGACAAGAAAAAAAATCCTATTTCTTGACAAAAGCCAAGTCAAATTCATACATATGTCATGTTTGCCCTTGCACAAAATCATCATCTTTGTGTTAACTAGCCAATAAGCTGTTCATTTTGTTAAACTATTGAAGAACTCTGTTAGCCCTCTGTACATTTCATTATTGAGAAATTGCTCCAAATTCAAAATATTCTCAGGTGAGCGCTCAGGGCCTCATGGCCCTCTTGTTTTATCCTATGATTTGCATGTTGTAGAAAATTTATTTATCACCTTGTAAACTTGCACCAGTATTGGATTGGACTATATATGGGTTCTTCATATCTACAACAATTTTCAATTGGAAATGTCAAAACATTTGTTGCTTCCAAAGGGGGATAAAGTAAAGACACCCAATTTCAATTTTCACTTGTTTACTTTCCTTTCTTAACAAAACATATTTTTGTGATATTCACTATGATAAAAATTGAAAATGTTTAAAGTGATTAAGAAAGAATGGGGGAATCATTTGACTACGTATATTGAACCTCTTGGTCTTCCAACTCTTACATTGAACCTCTTCAACTATTGTCATCCGACTCAAGACATTGAATCCTCTTCAACTATTGTCATCTGACTCTAGACATTGAACCTCTTAACTATTGTCATCAGACTCTAGACATTGAACCACTTCAACTATTGTCATCTGACTCTAGACATTGAAGCTCATAACTATTGTCATAAAATTCTGACATTGAACCTCTTCAACTATTGTCATCCGACTCAAGACATTCAACCTCTTCAACTATTGTCATCCTACTCTATACATTCAACCTCTTCACATTGAACCTCTTCAACTATTGTCATCTGACTCAAGACATTGAACCTCTTCAACTATTGTCATCTGACTCAAGACATTGAACCTCTTCAACTATTGTCTTCCAACTCTTACATTGAACCTCTTCAACTATTGTCATCCAACTCTTACAATGAACCTCTTCAACTATTGTCATCCGACTCTAGACATTGAACCTCTTTAACTATTGTCATCCGACTCTAGACATTGAACCTCTTCAACTATTGTCATCTGACTCTAGACATTGAACCTCTTCAACTATTGTCATCTGACTCTAGACATTGAAGCTCTTCAACTATTGTCATAAAACTCTTACATTGAACCTCTTCAACTATTGTCATCTGACTCTAGACATTGAACCTCTTCAACTATTGTCATCCAACTCTAGACATTGAACCTCTTCAACTATTGTCTTCCAACTCTTACATTGAACCTCTTCAACTATTGTCTTCCAACTCTTACATTGAACCTCTTCAACTATTGTCATCAGACTCTAGACATTGAACCTTTTTAACTAATAATATCTTTGAACATTGAACCTCTTCAACTATTGTCATCAGACTCTAGACATTGAACCACTTCAACTATTGTCTTCCAACTCTTACATTGAACCTCTTCAACTATTGTCATCCGACTCAAGACATTCAACCTCTTCAACTATTGTCATCGGACTCTAGACATTGAACCTCTTCAACTATTGTCATCTGACTATGGACATTGAACCACTTCAACTATTGTCATCCGACTCTAGACATTGAATCTCTTCAACTATTGTCATCAGACTCTAGACATTGAACCTCTTCAACTATTGTCTTCCAACTCTTACATTGAACCTCTTCAACCATTGTCATCCGACTCAAGACATTCAACCTCTTCAACTATTGTCATCGGACTCTAGACATTGAACCTCTTCAACTATTGTCATCCGACTCTAGACATTGAACCACTTCAACTATTGTCATCCGACTCTAGACATTGAACCTCTTCAACTATTGTCTTCCAACTCTTACATTGAACCTCTTCAACTATTTTCATCCGACTCTAGACATTGTACCTCTTCAACTATTGTCATCTGACTCTAGACATTGAATCTCTTCAACTGTTGCCATCCAACTCTTTCATTGAACCTCTTCAACTATTGTCATACGACTCTAGACATTGAACCTCTTCAACTATTGTCATCAGACTCTAGACATTGAACCTCTTCAACTATTGTCTTCCAACTCTTACATTGAACCTCTTCAACTATTGTCTTCCGACTCTAGACATTGTACCTCTTCAACTATTGTCATCTGACTCTAGACATTGAAGCTCTTCAACTATTGTCATCCGACTCTAGACATTGAAGCTCTTCAACTATTGTCATCCGACTTTAGACATTGAACCTCTTCAATTATTGTCATCCGACTTTAGACATTGAACCACTTCAATTATTGTCATCTGACTATGGACATTGAACCTCTTCAACTATTGTCATCAGACTCTGGATATTGAACCTTTTTAACTATTGCATCCGACTCTAGACTTAGAACTTTTTCAATTGTTGTCTTTCGACTCCTGACATTGAACCTTTTTAACTAATGATATCCGACTCTGAACATTGAACCTCTTTAACTGTTGCCATCCGACTCTGGACATTGAACCTCTTCAATTATTGTCATCCGACACTGGCCATTAAACTATTGTCTAACTGAACATTTCGCTTTATTAACCATTGACACCCGACATAGAATTCTTAACCTCTTTAATTTATAACTATTATCATCCGAACCCCTTCTGTACATTTATTTAATATTATTGCATTGGTTTTTGACAATAATTGGGCAGATGTACAGACTGACTTCACTTGTTTAATTGTAAAGGTTAAAAAAGATAGTCCCAAGAATCTTGAAACCCCATGTCTTTCATATGATCTCTCTAAAATAAACATTTTGTCTACTGAAGATTTTTGTTCGTAGGATACCTTTATTAGATCAACAGACATTATTAACTTGCGATGTTTTACCAATTGACTCATCAAGTCCTTACAGAATTTTTAAGTTTATACATGGCTCGAGTTCTACTCTAGGTCAGTTTAAAAGGATGCACTTTAACTAACTGGCTCAGTGCCCAGGTTCGAATCCCACCCTTGTAGATTGATCATGGTATAGAAAAGTTTGGCTTTCCAACCGAAGATAGATTGTTTTCTGTATAAATACTCTGGTTTCCTCTAACACCCCAGAACTGACCACAGTAAGTGTGAAAAAATTGACTGAGACGTAAAACTGTATTACGCGACATATTTTGTACCTTTGTTTGCAACTCCTCATTTTTACAGCCTTTTTTGCGAGACTTTAAAACTTCGCAAGCAAGAAAATGAAAGCATTTAGAGGTCCACTGCTGATGAAAGTTTTTCTGCAAACAATAAGATTTTAATTGAGGTAATTTAAAACAAAATCAACAAAGAATGTGAGTAATTAATTTCGATTTATTATGGATAAGTTTTTTTAAATAAAAATCGACATTTTTTAAAAAGAAAAATACTCCCAAACTTTATATGTACCATTTTAAATGGTTATTACACAAAATGTTACATCGTATTAAACTCTTGGAATAAAAATAAAGCTGAACGAAAATAAATTAAACATATTTACATATACATAATTTGTCATCTAATACTGATTTATAATCTATTTGAGCATTAACAAATATATATGTATCTTATGTGCCAGGATTATAAATGAAATAGCAAATCTGAATACAAATTAAAAAAACTTTATGTTCTACAAACATGTGTAACACAGTTTTATATCATCATAATTAATTAGTTCTGTAAAAATATATTTCTGAAAAAATATTCTAAAGAATTTAAAAAGTTTGGACATAACATACGATAAGAATTGTGTTCACAATGTGTGTGTGTGTGTGTGTGTGTGTGTGTGTGTGTGTGTGTGTGTTTCTATGCCATATACACCATACAGTTAGATAGTTATTAGGCTTCAACAAATATCAAAAGCTTTACCAATAACAAGAAGTATGAGTTCCAAGAGAAACAGCGATCTTTGAATAGTTAAGATAAAATCTCTACTACGTAATGATGAATAAGCTACTTAGAAAATTCCACTGAAAAAGGTTTTCACAAGAAACGTGTTTAAAGTATTGACTGTACTTCTATCCAAACAACCAGAGAGAAAAAACTTCAGATACATTAACGAGTCAATTGTTTTATGTACGAATTATCACAGGATTTAGCATTGAAAAAAATTTCATCACTTTTTCTATTCTCCTTAATAGCCAAGACCAATTTGACGTGCCTTTAACCGAAGACGGGATGCCACTGGAAAAGAAAGTACAATAATGCGTTAAATATGCAAAGCAATATACAAATCTCAATGTATGAATATTGATAATTAGCCCGAGAACCACAATTCTGATAATTTTATCATTTTATCATTTCGTTTTTCTCAAAAACGATGAAAAAAACGATATACAAAAAATATGTATCTAATTAACAAGTGTACTAGCGAGGTAGACTTTTTGGTTCTAGCTATATATTCTGATGAATTATTTTTTATTTTAAAGTTTGATCCATATTTAAAATCGTTAAAAAATGGGTATACATATCTAAACAAGATTTAAAAACCAAGCAAGCATATGCGCATGCCTTCAGGAGCTAAAATACAACATAAAACATGCATATTATAAAGTCTCCAAAGATAGTTCAAAACATACGTTCTACATGCTTGTTTTAAATGCATAAACTGCTTGCAAAAAGCAGAAATTGTCAGTCGACACTCATGCTTGGAATGAAAGTTATTGTTATAAAAACCATTAGGTTGAAATTAATTTAGTTGTTGTATCATGCATTGTTTTAAACTAGCAGTTTAATCGCGAGAAAAAAGAAACAACCTTTATAAATAAATGTTGAACAAAACAATTAAACACAGAGCTATAAATTAATTACTTTTCAAATATCTTATATCTAAATGTTTCAAGTTTATAATTTATCAATTATAGCATGTTCGCTAAAAGTTTATCAGAAAGTTAAAAAGCATAATACATGTATATATTACTATTTACTTCATAAATAATTGTTGTTAAATGTTAGAGAACAAACGTTAAGAATATGTTAACGGTATATATTATGTCCAAAAGTTCATTAAAACACTTAATACCGATTTAATACACAACAGATGGAGGGGCAATCAATGCCTCCCCTGGTATCCCCATCCAGCGACCAAAAGCACCTAAGCTAGTCCTTAATCCAACTGCCAAAAACAATTAAGAGAATGTTTTATGTAAGTATAGCAAATAACAACATTGTGTATTTTGTCTTTGACACTTTGTCGTTACCAACACCCATTAAGTTAACTAACCACTCAAAACCCTTATCTTTAAATCGCAGCTTGTAAGAATTTTGATTGTCTATGTAATTAAGTTCTTATTCTGCTTTTTTTTTTTTTTAAATTTGCTTGGATCTTCTTAGTATACATTGTATTACAACAAAAACTATTTAGTTTCAATCCACTAAATTTTTTTCAAACCCTATGTTTTGTTTGACGCTGGCCGGGAACCTTGAACTGATATTTTGATTTCCGAGGTATATCTCTGCCATGTATGCATCGGCGTTTTTTTCGGGAATTGGTACAATATTTAACAATAAATAACAATTCTTTGTGAAAGAACCTTAGTTTGATACAAACATCTTAAAGCTTACAAACTGCGAAGTCATATTCAAACCGAAGAGAAAAAATCAAACATTTTAATAGAGAATGTTTATTTCATCTTGTCTAGATAACGGATTACTAACAGGATTCACATGTCCATTGTGGAATGTTATTGAAGCAACATTTATCTATAAATGTAAATCAAGCTATTTCGTTTTAATTTGTAAAAAAATCAAAATACGAATTCTAGTTGAAATTATGTAACATTGAGATAATAATTATGCAAATTTTACTGAACACACTATAATTAATGAATAATAATAATTAAACAGGCTATGCCTTAAAAGGATAAAAAGGTGGAGTCGTTGGACATAAAAAATTTTCAGTTTGACGTAAAAAATTAAAAATTTTACAGAGTGTACAAAGTTTTTAAAACAAGACTTTATGCAGAGACTGACAATGTACATTAGGTCACGTTGTCACTAAAACAATTTTTAGATAAATAAATTAACTTAATTACATCACATTTAAAGACAAAATGAAAACCTATATTATTAAATGAAGAACATAACTTAAGGCACAATAAATTGGTGAATGTTTTCAAAATTGTACAATTAAAACAACAATTCAAATCAACCTTGCCATCTTCAATTGATATTGTCTACAGACAGGTTAATACGTTCCTAACTTGTTTAAACTGTTTGTTATAGAGAAAGCTTTGATATTGTCATGAGCTAATTTATTAACAGTAAATTTATAAAAATAAATAAAATAGCACATGGCATTATTGAGAATCTTAGAGTGATAAGATATCTATATTTTACAATATATACTAGTATAATGTTTATATAAAAGTACCATCTAATACCCTTTAATAAATAAAGCTTATATTTATATGCTGCAATATAAACTTTATTAGTACATTTGCTGTTGCAATAATATAATTAGTACATATATACTAAAGACTATATCTACAACATTTGTCGCAATATCTGCTTAAAGTTTACTTTTTAAAAAAATCAATTCCTAAAAATCAAAACACCCAAAAATGTAACAAATGTTAAATATGTGAGAGTTAAAATCAGGATACGTCGTGAAAATATCAACATTTATCGCGCCACACAAATGTGGAAAAAAGCCTATAAAATTATAATGTCACATACCAGTTAATATCAAGGTCTTTCTTTTATAAACAAACCAAGTGGCAACAAAGTCGTTTTTAGCTTTGCAAAACAAAACTATTTAGCCTATTTCTAGATTTTGGTTTCTAGCATATATCTATTTTGTTCAAAAATCAAGCAGATATCACTTTGCATATATACATGTTGTAAATACATACATATAAGGTCAAAGTTCAAAGTTTGTTACCGAATTTGGCTGATCCCATAATGTGTCATCATGATATTCTAAATGAAATATGAATGTAATAGTCAGACTTATCAAAACACGTTTGGTAACTATAAATTAACAAACAAATTAAAAACTGTTTAAGTTTTTTGAATAAAAAAGATAGATAAAAAACCTGTTTTCCCATAATGCACTTTCTAATAAATATAATCATAAAGACAATTTTGCTTTCGTGTCAAGTTTTATTACAAAAACAATTTGTTCTAAAACAGATATATGAGGAAAATTCTGAATCACGACTTTTGGAGGTAAGGCTTCACAAAAAAATACGAAAATTTACCATCACATCTATAAGAAATTGTACACAAAGTGACGTAAACAAAGAAAATCTATATAGGAGTAAAATGACAAATAAAAACAGACAATGACAACTAACATGTATCAAAAGTATATGTGCAACACTTTAAAGTATTTTTTTTAGACAAAGAATTCAAAGAAGATTTATAAAGAAAGAGTTATAAAGATGCTAGTTGAAAGAAATTACTCGATGTAAAATGTAAACGTTAATAGTTAATTATGCTATTAAAGGTGTGTTAAGTCATAAAGCAGGTATAAATATGTAGCTACATACTGTAAATGACCACTTACTTATGCGTTAATTTCATCAGGGAGCAAATGAAACATCGGGTCTTCTATTAAAAGTAATGACTAAACATATTAGTACACTAATAAGTGAAAAGGACTGATCTCAGAAAAAAAGGATGTATTTCTATTGGTCATGTAAGTCTTGTATCAAATCTTTAATTATTCGAATGTTCCCCGTTAAAGAACAAAAGTTATAACCGGTTGCATCAACAAATATGTGACGTCTTTTACGCTTTTGTAATCGCGTTGATATATCTTATGCCCAAAAATCGCAAATCACCCTTGTCATAAGACTTACATTTCTTATACTAGTAATGTCTTGGCAAGACAAGGCTTACGTTCTCTATACTACATGTAGTAATAAGTCATGACAAGACAAGACTTACATTACCTATACTAGTAATAAGTTTTGACAAGACAAGACTTACATTCCCTATACTAGTAATTAGTCTTGACAAGACAAGGCTTACATTCCCTATACTAGTAATAAGTCTTGACAAGACAAGACTTACATTCCCTATATTAGTAATAAGTCTTGTCAAGACCCAGTGGAACAATGATATAGGATAACATACAGAAATCTAAAGATTTTAAAAAGTTTTAACAATCCCAACCTTTAAATTAAAATTTAAATTTTATCACATAGGGATACTTATTTTATATATGATACAACATAATGGTTTGCGTTTATCTGAAATATATGTGCTGTGGTTTGTCAGCTGAAGAAATAACCAAAAAAGTCGTGTAAACAGGTATCAGTTTTATGACGTATATTTATCAAAAGATAATTATAACATAAATTTCATTCTAATAATGTCGTATTATTACTTCAAATAAAGCGTCAGCTGACATGTTTAGCATACACTGATAACAACTTTATAATGGTTCACAAGTGCAATGTTCCAACAAAAACAGTCAAGTCACAGAACAATGTTTCAAACTAAAATCCCAAATTATTGAAATGATTTTGTGTTAGATAACGATGTAATATAAGTTGAGTTTTATATTTTTTTTTCTGTTACATTGATGACAACATTGTGATAAGAAGCATGCAAGCGTGAAAAAGCATGCGATGCAATACATAAAGAGAAAGAGGTATGTATACTACTATTGGTCCATAATTGTTTGTCACATGGTTTTTTTTTCTAAATATTTCTATTTTTCAAACTTTTTCCTCATAAAATTAAAGTAAGATTGTATTAAAAAACATTGACTTAACAAAATTCTATTTTTAAACGAAAAATTCATCTCCGAATTCTTTTGTACATAGAGCAGATTTTGGAAAAAAAACTGAAATTTAATGATTTTAATGATCCAATTGAGCCTCACCCCAGATTACGTCAAAGTATTTTAAGGTTAACAGAGTTCAAATTAATTAATATGCAAATCACATTTTCTTACTACATAGTGTTGAATTTAAAAGAAAATGAAGTAAAAAATCAAATAGATATAGTTCATAAAGTTTTGACTTTTTTCAATCAAAAAAATGTAGGAAAGAGCCATAAGTTAATAATTGGGTGTTCGTATTTGTTCGGATTTTCAAGGGTGATCATGAATATTCAAATCATGATGTCATATCTTATATATGGTAAACTAGGAAGGTGCATAAGGGGTATTTTAGACAGTTAATTTGTTATCTTGGTGACAACATTAAGAAATTGTTATACGTGCAGAATTAAAGCAACTTTTTCAACAAGTCTGGTTATTTTTCCCAATTAGGTCAATAAATTTTACATGGAATTTTAATGTTTTTTGAATGATTTTGTTTAAATATGGAGTTTTATTCTCCAAATATGTATATGACAAACAATTATGGAACGATAGTAGTAATAGGAAGATAAATTATATATGTGTATATGGAAGGTGTAATATAATTATTAATTAGGGTATGTGTTTATAACAATTTCAGTTGTACCTTTATGTCATTCTGGCTTCCAACCAATAGGGTCGTTCTGTTATTTTAAAATGAAACATATTTATTGGTGGGAAAATAATACTTGATATTCATTAGCGTTTACACACCGAAACTAACATAATAATAAATAATATATAATATTGTACATGTATATAGTATAGTAATATTTCAAATTTATTTGAAAAATTGTTTTTATTGTGAGGAACGCAAAATGGTTGTTTTAAACACCTTTTAAATTTTACAATAAACCGAATGCGATTAATTCATTAAAATCAACTGGGCAAAAACCAAAATGAGTTATGCAAAGGCAGAATGACCAAGTTAAAATGGCTTAAATTTCTTAACAACAACTCTTATATTTGTCAAATATAATAAAGTATGTGTATTAAAGTAAAAATCTTGAAACGAATGATGAAAGTGATCAATTAATGGTGAAAAAATTTCTCATTCTGACCATTAAAGAAAACCATATCCTCTCGTTAGCCGTGCCTATTTACAATAATCCAAAGTACTGATACCACGTCACCTAGATCTACAGACTTGTGATAACCAACGTACAAGAAATAATAAATGTGCAATAAATGTGATTGTTCAATGTAATTTATGTGTGACGTAAATGGCTTGTTTTACAGTTAATGAAGTGCAAACAAAAATAAATCAACATCAATTGTAGACATTTTACAATGTAAAACGTATATAACTACCTATTCAAATGATGTTTGCACTGAACTAAGCCCTTTCCAGTTACCATGGCGATTTGTCTTACATTCATAGAATGTATTGTCATAGCGATATACTTACGATCTATTGGTTTTTGTTCTTGGTACCAGTATTTGAAGCCATTCTTTGCTCTTTGGTTGAACTGGGTGTTGTACATTTGTTTGCGTTTTGGTGAGGGCGATCGTGCAGGAGGTCGTGGGACTGACATATAATGCTGGTTGAACGAACTTCTGTATTGTGGGTTTCTCTTGCCTATGTTGTCAACTTGTTTGACGGTACCTACATTATAAAGTATATAATGGAATACAAGGTATTTAACATAACCTTAACAAAACAGGGATTTAACATGACCACATACGTGTTATACAAAACGTCTATAAATACTTGATTGAAGTAAATTGGACTTCTGATCATACAAAAATTTCTAAACAATTGAAAATAAAAGATTGAACTATTGACAACGTAACTGATGGTAACGTTTTAACTTTGACGACACTAAAAGACGCAATATACAGGATTTACACAATTACAAGCGAAACAACAATGTCCGGAGTATTTTGAAGAAGCGTTTGACCATCCACACTGACTACGTAACGAATGTTTCATAAAACTGTAACCTGTGCAAAGATCAGACTTATAATTTTCCTGTTGTTTATGGTCCGGGAATTTAAGAATCGTGTTCATCTGACCGAGGATCAATACAATTTTAAATATTGATATAAGCATTGAACTATTAAAATGTGGTTATTATTGCTTATTGTTTATTATTGCACTAAAACTTACATAGCTATTTAGTGCTCAGGCACTTAAATACTAAACATAAAATGCCAGTGGTGACATTACAACAGTTAAGACTATATTTTTTCATATTAATGGCAATATCATCACATTTAATAAAAGTGTATAATGCATGTGCTATCACAAATTTAAAATATGATAAAATAGTTATATAGTCATGTAACAATAACTAAACATCCTATGCAAATAAAAAACGAAATGCAAACGAACTACAAATAAAAGCCTCCACCTTTGTTCAAGCTAAATGTGCACTAAATGTGTACTCTAAACTATAAAAAGCAAAAGCACCTAAAACGATGGAAACATTCTAAAACACTCTGATCGGCAAAAGACTAGTGAGATTGTAAATGTTGCCTACAACAAAACTACAACTAACAGAAATATATCTGCTTTGTGACCTTGACAAAAGTTGAATAAAATAACAAAAATTTGCGAAGCTGTAGATATGTCTGGATGACGTACTGAAAACATTTCTGTTATTTGAGTAAGAAAAAACTCTTGTATTGATTATTTTAAAGTATAATGAACTTTTTAATTAGACTTGAAAGAAAAAGGAATGAGAAATGAGTCTTTTGGCCATTGCACCCATATGTCAGTATATTTTGTTGTATCTTTATGAATAGCTGTCTATATAAATCAATACAATAAAAATTCCACTATAAAAAATGCTCTTACAAAAAATGGTGACCAGTCCACTTTTTTCATTGTTGGACCGCTTCGCTTACAGTACATGAACCATCTGACTTAAGGCATCATGTTCTATTCATAACACATTCAATACGTTAACCCTCTGGGGGTTTGACAGAAAAGTTATAATTATTAAAACGTTTAAGATAGTTAGTATAATAATAAATTCATAACGTTCATTTTAAATTATAAATAATAGAAAATTTATAACAAAACATCTGTAGACTGAGATTGAGGTCAACATGGGATATGCTAGACTCTCGGACCAAACTTGACTTTGGCCTCGGGTAACAGTTTGATCCATCTATTTAACATTTTACATGTTGTCCTCAAACTCAGTCAATAAAAGTATAATATTGCGGACTTGATAGGTTTTAATAAATAATAAAATATCCATTCCCAGGTTAGACCGTCTTAAAAGTTAGTCAGAAACATCTGCGTCACCAAGTACGATAATATTGTTATTTCTCTGTATACTATGGCGTGAATTACATTACAAAGCAGTAACAACAGAAAACAAAAACGGATTTTCTTCCGTCCTTTTATGACAAGCAACATTATTACACAGAATGATCTTAGCCAAACCAATTTAGACATTTAAGCCGCACTACAAACCCTCTATGAAGGCTATATTGCTGCCGGTTTGACCTATCACAGAATGAACATGGCGCCATCGTCCACCGGCTCTTCCTTTACGGTTGTCTCTGTAAGATTAAGTATTACAATAAAATAAAATCATATAAAATAAACATGAAATACTAGTAAGAAAGGCTTGTGTTTCCTGCTGCATTGTGAAATTAAAAATCTAAGTGCAGAATATCAATATCATTTGGTGCCATGTCCCAGAGCGTACATACCCTCTACAAAGGTTATATGACTTCCGGTATTAGCTGTGCATGCAGATATATGTCTCCATCTTCCACCTGCCCTTCCCTGCCTGTACAAATTACTGAAAACAAGATTTTTACTTTCAGCATTAATATAAATTGCACACATGAAAACATTTTAAACTTTCACGAGAGATCATTGCATTCAATGTAACTAGATGTTCTGTTACCTTTTTGCATGTACTTGGATATGCTTTCGTCTTCATAATGTTTTGTACTGTATTTAGTTATACAGTGGTAATTATTAAAATTTATTTTGACAAAAATGAATTGAAGAGTATCATCATTAGAAACGCATCTTACAACAGTTTTAAAATTATTTAATTTTAGTTTTCTGTCTTATTCGGTAATAATGCAGTTATACTCACGGATCTTTAGGAGCAAATTCATTTCTCCATAATCTTTCATAATATTGCTTAGTAAAGGGATCCATTCTTTCGCCTTCTATTGGATACATAGTAAATGATCTGTCGATTCTGGCGGGTGAAGGAGGCGGCAAGTAAGTGTCATAGCCTAACCTGGAATCTGTCTGAAATACCACAAGAGAATTGTGTCTGGTTAATATTAGCTGGATATGATATATTTTACAACAATGAACTTTGACGTTATAAAAGTTTTAAATCAAATTTTTTTAATCCATCAGATAAATAAAATGAGTATAAAAAATGTAATGATTTTTATTAAATATGGATATAAATTGGAAAATTATGAAAATGATAACCACAGTCCGGGGTTAATCGGAGATGCTGTGTCCGTCTTATCTCTTACCATTAAATACGAGTACATGTATGTATAATATGCAATCTAAAAACAAAAATATATTTAATAGTTTCTCTAGTACAGCCAATGTCGGATTTATTTACTTATTTTTCTAACTAGTTTTTTGTTAGGTATTCTGGCTGAGCGCAGTTTACAACATGAGCAATATAATTTACACAATTTTAATAATGATAGCCAGTAAACGCAACTGCGGCAAGGACCTTTTGTGTTTTCCAAGACTTATCAACCATATTAATCTATATAAGTACAATTACAAAACAACATACAATATATAAATGTTGAAATAAAAAGGTTCTGATTTAAAATTGGATACATGTATCCAATTTGTTTTACACGATGGATCTGTGAAGAATGTTTCTGAAACTAAGTGGAAGTTGCACAGAAGTAAAATTTAACATTAAACACTGTTTTCCAGCACAGAGTATTGAAATTTTGAAGATATTTTTATCAATATGAAAATATATTTGTTTCACAGACACCATGTAATTAGTCTAAATATGTGGATATGGAAAGCTGGCTAATTTTCATAAGAATCTCAAACTTGAGGGCATTATTCTGTCCTAAACTAAAGTAGGGAATGTATTACTTCAAATAAAATAAAATAAAGTAATTTATAGTTAAAACAGGTATTTAAAACCAACAGCCAAAGAAAGAAACAAATGAATAAAAGTGATAAAATAGAATATGACAACAAACTCATAGGTACCAATCATTAGAAAGGGCACTGTCAATAATTAGAAAATGATGTCCATAAGTGTGGTCTATAGTACCTCTGGTGGGCTAGGACTATGATTCTTATTTTGTATACAATAATGAACTCACAATCATCGACATTTATTCACAAATATAGATTGATAAAAGTAAATTTAATAACAGCAATTATCGAAATACATTTTAATTTGAAATCCGATGAAATTTAACATTTATTTTAGAACACTTAATTTTCACCTGGGGTTTTTAAAATAAAAATTTCATATAACATATTTTGTTTCGCACCATCAATTGTCAATCGATATAACCATCTGCATGTAATATAATGTAATGTAAGTATTCAATCATATTTGTTTTAATATGTACATTGACATCAATACTGAACGCGTATCTTGTTTAATGGACATTTAATCTTGCCGTGGATTGAAATTTAATGATAAATACAATTTGCATTATGAAATAATTCACTTTTGATGATGCGTGTTTATGGGAAAAGCAAATTCCTTAAGATCAAATATTAATAATGTTTTGTTGATAGATTTTATAATTTAGATTGTTGATGAAAGCTCTTACTTTGACAATGCCAAATGCAACCAAGCAAACGAATCATTAAACGAATGGAATAAATGAACAGGCATTAACACCACTGAAATATAAAACTTAGGACAGGCACTGTCCAACGACCAACTGGTTTCCCGACAGTGGTGGGTAAATGTTCTTTTAAATCAAACGTTCTTATATCCTACTTTTTATAGCAGTGAAATTTGACAAAGTAGAAAAATTGTCTTGTATGATAACAATCTCCAGAATGATAAAACGGAATCTCCTTATTTTGTAAGGAGGAAATAAGCATGTATTTTTTTCTTGTTCTAAATAAAAATATATCTTTTATGTATTTCAACTTAAAAATCTAGTTAGATTGTTACAACAAGTTCTTTTTTTTCTCCTTTTAAGATGTTAGTATCAGAAGCAGTTTAAATTATCGCTAAATACAGTTGATCGTAAATTGGTCTATAATACAACACCTTGCTATAACTACACTACAACTACCACACAATTACATAAGTAGTTACCTGTCTGTATAGATCCATATACTACGAAGCATCAATAAAAATAAGAGATATATGTTATATATACAATCATTGAAGATAAGCAAATACTTTGGAAGATCTTTCATTAGTCCCCTTCCCCACCCTTTAATTTCTATGCAATATTATATATTATTTTTAGTAAAAATCACATTTTATTGGATGATACAAATGAAAGTTCTTCCAAATTCTTGTTATTTAAAATAGTGTATGTGCTGTTCTGTATACATATATGTATACACTGACACTGACAATAATTGGATCAATTTGTGTTCTGTTTAACAATGTTAATTTGTTTTCAAAATAATCAGCAATTTTAATAATTAATTAAGCTTAGCAACTTTCCAAAAAACGTTTATGACCAAGTGCTAAAGAAAACACCAAAAACAATTCCAAATTATTGTATTTCAAAAAAGAGGTATCGTGTTAAAAGTAGATTCAACAGATGATGTGCTTTGCGATTTTATTGTTCCTTTTTATATCTATATAAGAATTTCGCTTTACAACTTATAAACTTATATAGTTATACTTAAAGTGTTTGATAAAAGCAAAATGTGTTATTTAATCAATAAACCTAATCCACTTTAACTATTAAGCCATAATAGGTTACGTAAGTGCTTGTTAAATAGTTGTATCTTTTATTATTTATGGCATAGAACCCAACAATCATTTACATAATTACACGACTTAACTAACTAACATGTACTAAAAATGCTTATTGTTTTTTTCCTTGAAACAATGAATAAATCATAAGTGCCATGAGCATTTTCGTAACCCAGTTAAGTTCGGCTTTCCCTTTGAACAACATTAAAGGATGTTTAACCCTGGGAAACAATAGCTTAGTTTAATTTTTAATCGGTTTTCTAAACATCTTGTTCATAAACTTGTTACATATAAATTATAACCACGGACAGTTTTCTATAATGTAAAATGTTATATATGGATTTGCCGTCAGAATGAGAGGTATATTTGTGTCTTCAATATCATATAGGAACCTATCAATTCATCATAAGCAAATCATATAACACAGAAAAGAACTATCTATAAAGGAGTGTATCTCTGAAAATTGAAAATTTAAATATTAATACATGTATATGTAATTTCTAAGCTCCTGCATTAACAATTCATATATATTTCAAGAATATTCAGTTTTACACGTGCATGTAAATCTATCTATCAGTCATTTTAAAGGTATTTATACATTATCCACAATAGTTCAGTTATGTGATAATGTTAATATAAAACGTGTTCATGCACATGCACATGCAAATTAACAATGCACTGCTATATACACATTCTTAGGTAGTTGAATACATTACCTACCTGTGTTGCCATGTTGTTTTGAGATGGTGGTCGTGAAAGTTCTGATTTAGCTCTTGGAAACATAGGCGATTGTTTTCCGGAAGCCGGTGACAACCTTCCATAGTTGTTGATATCGTATACAGGGGTAATAGCACCGTTTCTCTGCTGGTAGTCTGACGGATAACTAAAGTGAAATTATAAATATATATAAAGATAATTAATGGGTGGACTAATAAAAAAAATACATGTACATGTACTTAATTAAATGCTGTAGACTTGTTATTATTGCATTTTGTGGACTAATAAACCGTATCTATTTTTCTACATTCAAACACTTCCTTTCACAAACATGGTTTTTCTGGTCCAAGCGTAAGTAAATTCCCTTTACAACAGCATCATTATATATATAATTATTATCGACATAAATGTAAAATTATCTTTTAAAAGGGAAATAAATATATGGCAACGTTAATGTCAATTCTGGAGACTACTTGAAGTATTGCAGATTTAATAACGGACCTAATGCTTTTTTTCTTTATTTCTTTCTCAGCCTTAAGATAGATTTTTGATTTCAGTACCAACATACTGACATGAGACATAATCTTTAAGAGCTTTTAGCAATGTGATATATATATATATATCTGTTTTGTCATTGTATGTTTAATTTGCCATCAGAACATGAGAGGTATTAGTGACTTATCGTCATGACTACTACGGTATTCTAAATTCATCATCAGCAAATCAAACTAAAAACACAGATCTCAGAATTCACAAAAATCAAGTTTCAGTTGCATTTGTGTTACATCTAAAATTTCAATATTATGACAAATAACTGTACCACAAAAACAACAACAGAAACATCAAGAATCAAAAGTTGGGAAACTGTTCGCAGCAATAAGTAACAATAGATTCTAATATTTCACTGACATACAACCACCCAATACAAAATGATGAGATTTTATGTATATTTAACGCAAATAAGATATATCGAGTTTTTCACGTTTTTCTTTTGAATACTTTCAATGTAATTGGTCAACCACTAATTCCTATGTGCCATACAAAACTCCCACATAGTTGAGACCATTAGCAATATTAATATTAATGTGTATACGTGCCATTTATAGAATTTTAAATTTTTGAAAAAATAAAGGGTTCAAAATCGTGCATAAAACAAAAAAATATCGAAAACCTGCACGTGTTGACATTAGAATTGTCATGTGCTACTTTTAAACGTTTTTTAATGCTTTATTTCGTAAAAATCCAAAAGTAGCACATGCATATATCCATGCTGTTCAGCAGTATCATAAATCACGGTTGATTTAGAAAACAAAGTGTGTATTGTTTTGTCATGCGTTACTTTTGAATTTTTATGAAATAAAGCAATTCAAAAGTAGCAATTGTCATGTGCTACTGTTGAATTGAATAATAATTAAAAGGTAGCACTTGACAGTTCTATGAAATATTTAACACTTTAATGGCTGTTGTCAAACCAACTCTCTTCAGTGTAAGGTCAACCATTTTGTATCACGTTTGGCTTTTGTTCGTCAGTAAAGCGATTATTTAATTATTAAATAGATAATGAATGAGCATGATAAAACATCGCTTTAAGTACGTTCAAAAAAATCGTCAGCGTTTATTATTCATTGTATTACTCATTACGTTCTAATGTATATATTCGTTAAACTATATATTCTAATGAGCTTAAATATTGTTTTGTGTGGATAAATTTCATATTATAAATTTTACAACCTGAAGTCAAATATGGAGTGTTTTACGAGTATGTATTTTAAATTTTACAGTCTTAAGTCAAACATGAAGTCTTTTATAAATATGACATTTATGACGGTCGATATTATGATAATGGGTGGGTGGGTTATTACATGATATTGACAAAGATCTTGACATTATTCAAGAAGTCAGACGTTATTAAGACAAGGTGTAACCCAATATTAAATTGTGTCATTTTATTCATACCCAGGTCCTCATTCAAACATTGAAAAAATATCAATTATTGAGATCATTCCAAAAACAATTTTATATAATATTTTTAAATTTATAATGTATTTTGACAAATACACAATAAATATTGTGTGCGTTTTGAACTTCCCGTGTCTCAGGTGTGTTTCAGATCAGTCAAAACATTGAAACGTTACATTTTGTTTTAATCTGTTTGGTCGGTGTAAAATTGTGTAAGCTCTATAACTTTCACATCTATGGGTAGGCTCTGATCAGAAATGGCAAAAATTAAAACCAACATAAGAAAATTTTTCAAAAAACACATTTAGACAAAAGTCAAGGTCACAAGGTCAAATGGAGATACTGGAGACGGGAGTATTTTGCTCTCAAGGGACAATTGTAGTTTTTATTTAAATCGTTTATCGGTGACACAAATAGTTACAACAAATCGTTTAGTTTGAAAAATGACCCTTAAAACCTATCTTATATTAATTGACAGTTGGCCTTTGTAATGCCGCATAGCACCCGACATGTCTATGCGGTGAATTTCAACGCAAAAAGAGGTCGGCGACGTTTATGCGACGGCGTTAAACGCGTAAAGATGGTGTTGCTTATATGCGGCGCAAGGGTGCCTTTTTGACGCATGTGTTGTAACACGTTTATGCGGTGTCACAGGCATTATATCAAAGTGGTCTCTATGGCATGTTTTACAATATCTCCAAGCAACCAGATGTTGCGGTTCTTTAATTTAACACCAATCTGTAATAATAGATATGTATGTGTTTTTCTGTTTTACATAGACGGTGATAAATGACTGTATGTAAAGTTCTTTTTAAAATGTTAATCTATAATAAATTAACTGTTATGCTTTAAATCAAATATTTTCACACTCGTCAAATACTTCAAAATTGACTATAAAGTGTAACCCAGTAAGCAAGATCAAAAGCAGTGCTAATTCATTTTTATTCCAGACTGATTTACACCAACTTAATTAAAATTGAAGTTTTATGATATATACAAGTTTATTAACCCTATTGATTTATCCCTTCCAAAATTAAAAAAAACCGAAATTTTAATGCTCAAACTAAAAATTAGGATACGTAACGATTTTCTTTTGAATCTTATCGAAGCAACGCTCAAAACAAACATTATCTAATGAGGATTTCACTTTGTAAATTGTTCAACGGAGAAATTTAAAAACGTGAGAATATTTTATGTACATTTTAGTACCAGTCGTAAAAGTAAGTTACTGAATAATGTATAGTCTTACTAACCGACTACAGTGATTTATGGCTGCTGAGTATGGTCGATGTAACCTATACAGATATTGCGTTCTACTGACCAGATACATTTATGGTATCTACCGATAACTGGGAATGATTATCCAGACGATTTCATATCTATTTAAGTTTAATTGTAAAAACAAACAGTAGAAAAATATAGGTAATTTGTCAATATAACTGAACAAAAAAAAAAAACATTGGATTATCTGTATGTAAATCATATTATCTTGCAAAATTGATGGTGATTCACGCTTTTTTATTTTATTGTAAAAATTTTGTATAAAACAATAACTTAAATAAATAAGTAATAATAACAACCGTTTTTGTCAATACACAAAGTTACTTAGCGATCGAGTGTCACTACAATTTCCATTATAATAAACATAAGAATAATGGCGACAATACGACAACAAGTTTCCCCAGTTTAGAAGGTGCATTATAATACTTCTCTTAATGATTGTTATATTTTTTTTCTAGTAAGTTGTTTTATCATACTTTTAATGTGTTGTTATCTTATTGTGTTCGCTAATTATAGGTACATGTTTTTCAGTTGTTGTTGTTTTTTTTTTTTTTTTTTTTTTTTTTTTTTTTTTTTTCATGTTTGCATTTTTTTTTTCAAATTTGACATACACGTGTTTTCCTATTTTTGTCTACCAAGATTAAATAGGCTTTTATTTTCAAAACGATAAACGAAGATTATCCAATGGTAAAAGCAAAATTCGAATCTGTACGGGTGTCAGAAAAATAGATAAGTTGTAAATGTCTAAATAGAGCCTCCATTACAATAAAAACCAGAACATTTGTTGGAAGTAAACGCAGTACATGTATCAGAAAATGATACTAGAATGTATACAAGTAAGAAGCTTGTCTCAACATGTTTCTTGAATCAAAATTGTTTCAAAAGATACATTGACTTAAAAAAGGGAAAGTTTAACAAAACAACACTGATTTGCCTTATAAACAGATTTTTGTATCACTTTTTCATCAAGTTTATAAGCAAGCTTAAATCAAGCATTTTATACTTTAAACATGTTTGTATTTATAAAATACTTAACTTCAAAATTTCACTTAACTTTAATATGTATGATAGAGTATAATTATATTTAATCATCCTTCCATGATGAAGCAAAAAGCCTTCTTAAAAAATTAAAAGAAGAAAGAAAAATTAAAAAGTATGTGTAAGACACGGTAGACTATTGCATAAAATCAAAATAAAAGATTCTCTAAACTGCAATTTCAATAAGTTATGCGTTTGATGTTCCCACGCTTGCTCACTTTAATTCCTATTATTTGGTATAAATCATACCAAAAATTATAATTTTTGAAAAAAAAAATCTTCTGTATCTAATTAAGTAATTTTTATCATTACGACGTTTAGCTCCACCCCTTGACAACGAATAGTTCACGTTGATGTTTTGTTATACCTAAAAAATTTCCTGAATTAAACAACTTCTTGGTCCAGGCTACTCCATTACAATTTTCATTTACAAAGATACATTTGCAAATGATTGGAAATAAAATAAAACTTGCAAAACATTAAATGCAAATCATGTCATATACACTGTGAAGATGTAGCGAAAATAAACATTATTATAATACCTTTAGAAATAACAATATTAAAAACCGATAAGCCGCAAATGAAGAAAAACAGTAATCTAATGCAGGTTTCTTGCGATTTTCTGTAGCACACAAATAAATTCAGGAAAAAATTCCTTATTTTAAATATCCTAAGATTTCTGTTAAACTATTGCATTATAAGCTTGTCGGATTTAATAAATTCTTTTGACAGCAAAATTTCTGTGCATAACTCTAAACTTGCAAAACCAGTTTAATCTAAACAATCAGCAATATTTTAACATAGAAAAATGACAAAAAAATGAATCTGAGAAAAATCATCGAACAATTTTATAAGCTTGTGCGTGTCTTTAAAAAAAACCCGTTTTTTCCATTTTTTTAAAGGAACCTTTATTTTAAAAAAAACAGTGAAGCTATCGTAAAATATTTTTGTTCAAATTCATACCTGTTTGAAACAAAATACATCACAGGATTGCATGTATTCCGTGGGGTTGGTTTATACTCGGCTTTAGATACACCTAGATGTAACATCCTTCCTCTTTATCACTAGATTACTCAATGTGATACTGTAAGCAGTTTGTTTGTGTATAATTTGTATTGCACGGTTGTGATAGTTTTATATATATTATGATAAAGATAAAACTTTAGCGTTGGTTACGATCCAGATCAATAACAACTTTAATTGGGTAAGAGAAACAGGTAATTGACAAATAAAGTCAATAAATTACTTATTTATGACCGTATTAGGGGTGTCTGTAAGTTAGATGATAGACAGTCTCAGGGGAAATTACAACAAATAAACTTGTTACCATTGAAACATGGACCTTTTCACACGATTTTTCACTAAGTATGTTTAGTGCTGAGTAAACTATGCCAAATATGCCTAGGATTGTTCGATCGATACATAACATTGCAGGGTCGTTGAACTTGTTAGTTGTTTAAACTGATATTTAGCTATAACCTACTAGATGAACATCTCCAATAAAACCAGAGATAGTAGGAAATTTGTTAACATTATTTTGTATGGGTCTGGTTAATCAAACATTATTTCTTGATTATTATATATCACACAAGAACAAAAAAACATAGTCATGATTGTGTTCATAATATTTTTTATATTCAAAGTTAATCGTTTAACAAAATTAAAACTCTCTAAAGCTATCACTTTTACTTGACATGATTTATCGTAAAAACACGGTCTAGAGTAAATTAGAAAGTTCACTCAACAGGTCAGTTTAATGGTTAAACTGGGTGATAAAGAATCTATCAAATCTATCAAAGTATTCTAGATAACATTAATCTAAAAATGATTGATCTGATGGTTTGTTGTTTATCAAGAACACGTTAAAGTGCATTGACAATATAAACACTTATTTAACTGTTACATTTGTCACATCTTGAAATATTTTAGCAAAAAATTTTAAAATTCAAATATAGAAATTTTATTCAAAAGATGAACGATATAAAACGATTCCCATGGCATGACTTAAAGGTATTTAAGTTTTTTCTTTATCATCACTTAAAGGTATTTAAGTTTTTTCTTTATCATCACTTAAAGGTATTTAAGTTTTTTCTTTATCATCTACATTGCCAGAAACTCTTGCCTCTACCACAAACAGTGGTACGTACAGCATTGATAAAAAACAATCTAATTCGGTCTGACCCCAGTTTCACAATCATTCACTCAGGCGAGTGTAAACTCAACTCAAATATTCCTATTTTTCTCACATCAATATTTTTTAAATTTTAGATTTTGTTTGACAATGTTTTGTTTTGTTCAACAAATCTACACTAAACAATTAAAATACAACATTAGATATTCACTTTTAACTGTGTAATGTCTTATAAAATTGATATTGAAATTTCCCGAATTTGATTTGAGTGTACACTCAGATAAGTGAATGATTGTGAAACTGGGGCCTGCTATCTATGGCAGTCTCGCACCAAAACGTGTTTTCGTTTTTGTGTTTGAATGTTATTTTCAAAAGAACTGGGATTTCAACTTTTCAGCACCCAAGAGATTCAATTCTTCTCAATAATGATCATTGTCCAGAGGTTTCTTTTGATACTGAAATTGGGAATAATTGTTACCTATATAATCAATTCATTTGATCCTAGGGAGAAAGCATAAAAGAAAAATCCACAATTTATGGACTACATTTCATTAATAATCCGTTAACAGTCCTTGCTATTTCCAATCTCAGCGTCTTCAACTGTATTTAATTATCTAGTTTCAATTTAAGATTTATTGATAGACTCATTAAATAATAAGGAACTGTGGTTTTATTTTCTAAATAAAGCTTAAAAAAGCATAAAATATTGATTAGATATTGAGCGTCTTGGCCAATGAAAACATTGTAATTGTGGCTACTTTATGGATTGTTAGTGCCTAATAACCATTAAATTAAATTAGTTATTAACCCTATCAATAAAGAATATAAACTTGTATTATTAAGAGTTGCTACAGAGTTGAAGCCCTAAAACTACTTTCCACAAGCATTGTTTGTTTACCGTTTGATACTAAGGGACTCAATTTTTAGACTGTGGAACTCTGACATCAGTGCCATAAAACATTTTTTAGAATTTTATCGTTAAATTCATTCAAACATGCCATGACATCAGTAGTAGAGTTAGTGGAACTCTGACATCAGTGCCATAAAGCATTTTTTAGAATTTTATTGGTAAATTCATTCAAACATGCCATGACATCAGTGGTAGAATTAGTGGAACTCTGACATCAGTGCCATAAAGCATTTTTTTTTTAGAATTTTATTGTTAAATTCATTCAAACATGCCATGACATCAGTGTTAGAATTTGGTAGAATTAGTGGAACTCTGACATCAGTGTCATAAAACATTTTTTAGAATTTTATTGGTAAATTCATTCAAACATGCCATGACATCAGTGGTAGAATTAGTGGAACTCTGACATCAGTGCCATAAAACATTTTTTAGAATTTTATTGTTAAATTCATTTAAACATGCCATGACATCAGTAATAGAATTAGTGGAACTCTGACATCAGTGTCATAAAACATTTTTTAGAATTTTATTGGTAAATTCATTCAAACATTCCATGACATCAGTGGTAGAATTAGTGGCACTCTGACATCAGTGCCATAAAACATTTTTTAGAATTTTATTGGTAAATTCATTTAAACATGCCATGACATCAGTAGTAGAATTAGTGGCACTCTGACATCAGTGCCATAAAGCATTTTTTAGAATTTTATTGTTAAATTCATTCAAACATTCCATGACATTAGTGGTAAAATTAGTGGAACTCTGACATCAGTGCCATAAAACATTTTTTAGAATTTTATTGTTAAATTCATTCAAACATGCCATGACATCAGTAGTAGACTTAGTGGAACTCTGACATCAGTGCCATAAAACATTTTTTTTAGAATTTTATTGTTAAATTCATTTAAACATGCCATGACATCAGTAGTAGAATTAGTGGAATAATTAAGGCCTTACAAAATAACCTAAATTATACATTTATATTTTATTCTGGCTCAACTTTAGCTGTTTGTCGTTCAAAGTCAGGTCTTAAAACGTATCATTATTCAGAAATCTTTTTGTGGCAGTATTCTAGTCCTTGTCCTCATTGTGAAAATTCAGAGATAAAAGTCTGTAAATCTTGTAAAGAATCCAGCGTGATTTTGTTGTTTCGTGAACAGGAACATCATTAGAAACCGCGCCAAATGACGTCAATCAAATAGATCTTTTGATATAATAACATCTCTCCAAATTTTAAAGTAACTGGAACCTATTGACCTTCGTATTAATGTTTATGAAAAAAATTTAAAAAGTTTTATATCAGCAAAATCTAAACATGTACTTGTCAGAAGCCAACGGAACAAAGAATAACAACATAAGAAACGAATAAAACAAGAAAGGAACAAGATAAGACAATAACATACTTAGAGCCAGTTGAGGGTAAACACGGGATATAAAAATAAAAATGTGTCCAGTGATGTGGTTAAAATACGGTTGCAGTGTCTAAAATCATCCCAATTATTATACAAGTGTAGTTAAAACAAGCAAAATCAAATTGAAAGTTAAAAGACAAATATTGGTACAAATGGTTGTCTCTTGATCGTTATGTTTCTTTTATAAACGTTTATGTAACCACGTGTTCAAACACATGCAAATTTTTATTTTTTATAGAGGAATTTTGAATTGTAAATTGGTTCAGCATTTTTAGGATGACAGTTATAACTAAATATATACCTGTCTCGACCAAATGGAAAGGTAAAGTTTATATATGAAATTGGTCTGCCAAAGTTTGTATAATACATATAACGTTATTTGATATCGCTACATTGAAAAGGGAAAGGAAATGTGTTTATCTTCAGTTAAGATCGTGTAAATATGGTTATTGTTTATTTCGAAATTGTACTTTTCATTGTGATCGTGTAATAGTAGAAATCTGTTTAAGCGATATGTAAATAATACAATAATAATACGTAATTCTTCAGTAAACACCTGTATTACCGTCATTATATAACAGACTATGGTTGTCAATACACCACAGAACAAATTATCTACTGTTATCGATCGAAATCTGTAAAGTTTGGAATTAATCTAGATCACATTGATCTGGAAGGTATAAACCATGTCTACATAACTAAAACTTCTTCACGTGGACATAAAACTAGTAGTACAATTAGCAATTTGACAGACTTTACTCTATATGAAGACAGTCTCGATACGGTTTTAGCTGCCTCCTGTTGTGGTTACAACTCCCACAGCATGTATAAGTCTTGGTCAGCGACATTTAATCCGTTGTGTAGTTAAATAGTGAAGATAAACGGGAAAGATATCTGTTAAACTGAAGTAATAATTATACCCCCCATAAACTTACTTTAAAGGATATATAGGAATCATCATCCTGTCCGTCTGTCTGTCAGTCCGTCCAAATATTATGTCTGCTAAAAGTCTCTTCCACGTCGATGCATGAATTTAGATCAAACCGTTGGAACAAATGTATATTATCAAGACCTAATACGTTTGACTGTTATAAAATTAAAATGAAGTTGATGAAGCGTAAAAAAGAGACTCGATGATTTTGAAAAAGGACAGTTGCCTACTCTTAACTTCACCATCTCCTTTCAAAAAGATGTATCTTAAGTAAATAATTGTAAATTTTCGATGCAATCATTTTCCATACGGATTAAATTTCTCAACAAATTTCACTAAAGAGAACCTTGGCAAAGGCCTCAAGTGGACATAAGATGCAACTAAACAAAGCCCCCAAGTAGACATAAGGCAAAACTAAACGAAGGCCTCGGGTGGACATAAAACATAACTAAACAAAGATCTTAAGTGGACATAAGACATGACTAAATAAAGTCCTCAAGTGGACATTCACCACAACTAAACAAAGTCCTCATGTGGACATAAGACACGACTAAACAAAGGTCCCAACTGGACATAAACACAACTAAACAAAGGCCTCAAGTGGACATAAACACAACTAAACAAAGGCCTCAAGTGGACATAAGACGCAACTAACCTTATTTATCGTATGCTCAATTATATTTGATCAAATGTGTCCCTATATTTCTCACTTTTATCTATACATAACTGTTGTGGCATTATCATTTACTATAAAACATTTAACCCAAGCCAAAGCTATTATTATTAACTCCTGACATAATTCACACTACTATAAACAATTAGGTGTGCTAAATGCAGACAGTAGAAGTGACTTATTATGAGTACACTGCCAACTTAGGTATTCAATCAGGCCTTACAAACTAGTGGCGAACGTGCGTCTGTATTAATGAACAGAGAACACACACACACACACACAATTGTCATGTGCTACTTTTGAATGTATTATTTCATAAAAATTCAAAAGTAGCACATGACACACACACACACACACACACACACACACATATATATATATATATATATATATATATATATATATATATATATATATATATATATATATATATATATATATATATATATATATATATATCACCATTTAAAACATATCGATCTATCGCTCTTTCGATCTTTCTTTATTTAAATTATAAAGACTATCCGGATTTATCTTATAGTTAAATTTATGCTTTACATATTTCACTAATACATAAATGAGTTGTATAATACCAAAGTATTCATTATATTAAAAGGGGTTAGTCAACTACGTTTTCTATTGATAAAAAACAAAAGCATATGAAAGTGTCGGTTATGGCAACCAGCAGTTTCATTTACAAAATTGTACTGATCAATTTATTGAAATACATGTTCATGTAAGAAGTTTGTTTATTTAAACTCTGGTTGAATCGTTAGATCAGTCGAGCGATCACATGACGATTTAATTGAGATCATACACCTATATTTTATTGGTAGAAATATAAATAAAATATAATTAAATTAAACAATAATAGTCGTTTACAAAACTTAAACAAGACATTTAATTGACAGAAGTTATCAAATATAAAAAGGTCAACTTTATAACAAGTTTGGGCTCATTTTATTTAGTGTTTTCAATCAATTTACAAGACTTACATGGCGAAAACAATGTGACGACTAGAACTTTACTAAAGTGCGTATAAAGTTTATAAAGAGACCGATGTATGTCGTAATTTGTTTAATCTAAAAGCTAATCTGAACAGTTAATGTGAATTTTAATCCAGTGTTAAATTTGTACTCATTGTTTAGGCGTAATTCACAACATGACCGTGTTTGTTGTTTTGAAGATTTAATATGTACGTAATGGTGTATCTGTGGTGCCTAATCCTACGCTTGACGACCGATTCCTATTTCTGAATACTCTAAATCCTTCTCAGTTTTTAGGTAGGGATTTTTAATGAAATATTGACCTCCGTTTCAGAAAATGGTATTTCTTATCAAGTTTGTTTAATGTTAGAAAAAATATGAAAAATTAAATAGGAAAATATGATGATCCCCAACGATTAAAAGTCTAGATTTTTTGCATTTTATACATGTTTTTATGATTTAATATCGTAAGGTATCGTGACACACTTAGCGACGAAAATGTAAAATAGTATCTGTAAATAAAATAAACAAGGTACAGCACTAATATTTGACCCAACGAAAGGCAAATTTGGCAAAAAGTAGGTAATAACATGCGATTTTAAAAAAGACCAAGCGAAACTAATAACTGTTTTACCCTGTTTAAACCACGGACAAATTTTAAAAAAAGAAAATAAAAGAAGAAAACGACTATTCAATTTTAGGACATCAGTAAAATTAATGATATTTGATAATCTGGTTTAAAAGAACTGCCGTTGTCATAGGCCAATCCTACGTTTTCATATAAGAGGACACAGGGTTAGCTTTGACTGATAAGTAGGTGCAAAAAAATCAGTCATCTGTAAAAGTTGGAGCCAATTTATATGATACATTTCAAGTTAACCTCAGAAACCAAAAGCTCATTATGAAACTAATGATAATTTTGGAGTAATATTGTTGAGCCAGTAAATAGCAGTTGACCTTGGACCTCCGATTTTATATTATGTCCGAGTCTCTTCTTATAAAATATTTGTTTTATGTTGGTTCACATATACCAGTAGTTGTCATATAGTTTAGATATGTATTCATTGATAAAGTTCAGTCTTAACAAGTTTAGGAATTAACCTACGGAAAAGTCATGACTTTAAATCATGACTTCATAAAACCATAAAAATCTTATATGAAATATATGTTTTATCCAATAAAATGTTTATAGAATACTTACACATCGTATCCCTCATAAACATCATAAGATGTCACCGGTCTCCGTATAGATCCTGGCATTATTGTAGGTAAATGTTTTATAAAATGTTTTAAAATCTCCCCGTTGACACACTAAGTATACTCCAATGTAAGTAACGTTGTCCCAATCAATAAATAAATGTACCCCCGGATCAATACATAGCCGTAGATATGATTTTACATGGTAAACTGACGTTTTTCACAGTTAAAATAATTTAACTTGCGTTAATAATAACTGTTTTAACAACAAAATTGAATTTAATATTATGAATACTAGTTCAAATTAAAAAAACTGAAAGAATTATAAGGCGAAGTAATAATGGTCTTATAGTGTCTGATTAAAATACCAACACGACTGGGTTTATCCATGTGTGAATATAAATAGGGGTGCCAAGTCTTAATCTAAACATTACAGGATTTGAAAACAAAATTAAGTTTTTATTTGGATATTTACGAAACGTATTGCCCTCAAACCTAAAAATAAGATTTTAGAAAATATTGTATAACTTTCTTATAAATGTTATTTTTGATATGAAATTTCAGTCTTACTTTACCTGTGACTTATAATAATACCTCAAGACGAAGTTATAGTTATATTTAAAAGGAATATATTATGTAACATTTAATTAAATATTACTTAGAATCATTGAAACGAATATATTATCATAACATATCATATCATTTTTACAAGGTTTGGTATGACAATAAGAGCTCTTCATCCACTATTCCGCTGTTTGTGTTTTTTTTTTTTTTCACGTTTTATGTTTATATACAGAGTTTATATTGTCATATGATATTTTTGAAATTGTTTTATAAAAAATCATCAATAGTTAAAGATAATTTTAGTGTGTTTTACTACTGTACAAGTCGAACTCCAACTCTACACTAGACCATTACTTTTATTTGAAAAAAAGAATGAAATTAAAAGCAAACATATAAACCGTGTGAATAAGATAAAGCTAATACAATACAAATATGCTACAAGCAAACGACATGCGGCTTACAACCAAGGTTTGAGGGCCTCGTTGGCCAAGGGTTCTAAACACCTCTCACCGCCTAGGTTCGAATCCCTAGATCCTAGTGTGAGAAACTTTGTCAGTTTGCTTGCCGAACGTCGATGGTTTTCTTCACCATCACTGAACTGACTGCCTCAAAATTAGTTAAAGATTCTTGATTAAGGCGTAAAACACCACTGATGCAATATGTTTCACCAAAATTAAATACTTGAAAAATGTGTAGAATCAAACAAATATAATTACACACAATTGTAATTTTTTTTTTACAACGACCGGTCACTGTTACTTCATATATTCGTTCTTTATGGTTTTTTTTAATTCTATGGTAATTACGAAACAATTCCTGTCAGTTAGTAAGTAGATTATTTTTAGCCCTTTAATAGTACAATAATCAAACCAGTGGGTATCATTGTATCGTCCCAGTGCCTATCCGAAGCTGAAGTTTTATAGTTTTATAATTAGTTGTCATACAAACTGTATGTCTTATCTTGTTTTGTTTCTTTATTGTTTTTTGTGTATAGTTACCTTTGGGTATTTTTAGCTACAGTTTGCTGTTCTATTGTTTCAAAACAGTTATGGATTATGGATGTCATCATAAAAAAAAATCTTATGCCACATGTTTGCCATACATTTTCAATATGTTTACACCTGTTTACATTGATTTAGCTACTACAGGTATGACCTATATCATATATATATATATATATATATATATATATATATATATATATATATATATATATATATATATATATAACCTTTATAATCTTAAAGTTATATATCTTTGCATTTCTACATATGCTAACTTATAACTCATTGAGCGGTTTTCAACGTATGTTTTCAATATGGTTGAATTTAAGTGATATGATAATGAAAAGCAAATAACGTGTCAAACTGAAAACACTTTAGCTTAAGAACGGTTTAAAATGATAAATATTTTCAATTCTAATCAATCAATAGGGTTGTCTGGTTCACAGATTAGTATATCAATCTGGTAGTAGTATCTTTTATCGAATTTTAGATCGCGAAACTTTTACAGACATGGATGCCTACAGCTTCAATATCAAATCCAAAGTTTTTTAACATACACTGACATCATACCAGTTGACAAGTTTTCAGTTTTTCAGGACAACGCCGTAAAATGATGTAGAATCTGTATATTTCATAAAACTTCGCAAATCATTGTTATTAATACAGTAGTTTAAAAAACCATCGGTTTGCTGTAGGAGACATGATTGTCTTCTTATACGTTCACAGTTTCACAAATCCAGTAGATCAATGAAAATCATTGTCTACCATTTATATCATATATTAAGTCAGGTTAAGATAATCGGGCATGATATAAAAATCAAAATAAGTTTGAAACTATACAATTATATGCAGAAACGACAGAAAAGCATTATAATGCTGACACAATGATCACTTTAATAATAATACTAAAATTGAAAGAAAGTATTTTATAGACTTTAGTTGAAGTGTGCTTGGCAATAGCCATTGCAACAAGAAAAACAAATGAAATAAAAAAAATAACACACATTGAGACCACAATGTCATTAAGTATATCATTCACGGCAAGACAAACTCATGTATGTAGGTATTGAGACCACTTATTATAAATTTCCCGATTTTGATAATTTGGGTTTTAAATCAAATAGACACTATCCATAATATTGCATGTCAAAAACTTTATATTGTTATTCCAAAAATATTCATAAAAGATCTTTCGTTTCAATGGTTCGAGATTGATACTGCCGGTATAAAATAATTTAAAGTATTCAAAAACGTATTGCATCAGCAGAGGGGAGCTAACCCTTGTTACTTTTTAAAGTTGAAAGCGTTTTTCACATCATGCAATGAACAAAACGGAAATCTTAACAAGATAAAAAAACATACACACATTATACGTAAACCTTTATATTTATCATCATGCAAAACCACTATATTAATAGTCACGAGGCAGAGATTTCAAATTGGTCAATGAAATAAAGCAATGCCAATTAAAATATGCTATAACAAACGAGTATATAAGAATAACTACAAATTTCACATATATTGACTTTAAAGAGCAACATACATAAAAACAAAATATATCGGTTTATTTCTTTATTATTTTCATCCCGTATTAGCTATGGTCCTTAAGCATTAAGAATTGCCAGGGGTATTATTTGTTTTCTATGACGTTTGGTTTTAGCATTATTCAGAGTCTACTAGTACGATCTGTTAAATCAGTTTAATTTTGAATTAATTAATTTTCATTTCATATACTGATTTTGCTTAGCTTATTTTAAGGGAAAATGTTAAATTTATTTGCTTGAGGCATATAAAGAGATATCAAAGAAGGCTTAATAAATTTTGAAACTAAAAACTCTACAAATACTCTTTCCTCTATATAAAACAATATCCTATTGGAGCTAATACGGAGTATCTACAATGACATAATTTTTACATTTCCCTATAACTAAACTGTTTTATCCAAATACACATTTTAACGCCCATCATTCACTAATACTGCCAATATAAAACCTTCTTTGGACAGGCTATATATTAAGAAAAACAATCTAAAACTTAACTTATATCATTATACCTAAATCTAATATAAATTTACCTCTTTCACAAAACTGATTGCTTTAGCCTCTTACATATTGCATGACCAACAATCAAACTTCTGTCGGTCGATAACTATTTGTAATGACTATTGGAAACAGACACTAATTTCCACCAAACAAAATTTTTCATAACTCAAAAAACCTCATAATTTTACCTACATGTAGACATATTTTATCCTATACCCCAAACAGTTAAAAAAATAAATTCAGTATAAAAATTCTAGTGCACAAAATGCTTGGCTTATAGCTAGGTCATGTTATACTTTTGAATTTTTATGAAATAATGCATTCAAAAGTAGCACATGACAGATAAAGCAACTCGTGACAAAGCGGAGGAACTTGAGCTAGAAGTAAAGGAAAATGATCCTACATGTTATAAATCAGTTATATCTTCTTCTTAGAGATTATCATACTATCATGATAATTCGTTACCCATCACAATTAACATAAAAATCTATTTAATTTGAACAAGTAAAACATTTGAGTCAGAATTATTTATATATATATATATATATATATATATATATATATATATATATATATATATATATATATATATATATATATATATATATATATATATATATTGGAAGTGCATGGAGGAGTTGTAGTATACCTTTACTTGTATATATACATGTTAAACAAAAATAACTAGATTTTTAAATAATTTCGAAAAATAAAATAAAAAATTAAAAACCGGATTTATACTTACCCTAAAAACCCCAATCTTCTAGCTCTGCTAATGGGTGGAGATTCCCTCATTATATACTGTTATAATATTACTGTAACTAACGAATAAGTCATATGTGTGATTTAAAAGTTAAAAAAAAACACCATAACTTCAACACTGTGCTAAATAACAAATACAAGACCTAGTATTATGAATGCTATAAATTCAAATGTTATCAATCGTTCAACTTTATCTTTCTTAAGCTTTTAAAACAAAATATATTTTACAAAACGATTGTTGATTTGTCCCAGCTATACAATAATCAAAGTTTGCTCAACACATTTATGCGTGATTGAGTATGCCTGTATCAATAAGTTTAATGTTTAAAGTTTCAGATAACTATTTTTTGGACTTCAATAGGGTTTGTTTGTATGGGTTAAGTTTATATCTAACTGTTACCATTGTAGACGATAAAGTGTGGTGATAATCAAGTCCTATAGTACTGTATATAGTGATTTAAACTTGACACTTCGCATTATAATAAACGAACTCGTCTTTGCATCACTTTAAATTAAGCTGTAAGAAAAAAAAAACTTTAAGACAGGCTAAAAGAAACAGTCTAAATATTACAACTGAATGATAAATCAAAGTGTTAATTTTTACAAACCACATATATATTCCCTCTTTACCTTGGAATTATGAAATCGGATACTAAAAAATACTAACTATTATTAAAGGACTGAATGTTTTACTAAAATAAAAGCCGATAAGAAAGTATATTATGAAATTCTATTCCTGAATATAAACGTAGGGTTATGATGAAACTTCTCTAGAGATTTTATCAGTGTTTATACAAAACTTGAAATATTCTGTTTGAACAGCAAATATAATGCTTGAAGTAACTGGACAGGATTCTCTTCCTTTAAATGAACAGTTCGAAAAACAGGGACACTTACCAGTCCAAATTACGCAATCTTAATTATGGTAGAATAATATTGTTTTTACATTATATGTCCATTTTATTTATTTATTTATTTATTTATTTATTCATTTATTTATTTATTTATCTTTTTATTTATAATGTATTTCTAATAATATTTATGGTTGCTACCTTAATATTCGTGTCATGTGCAGAATTTAGAATTTTTACAAAGAGAAATTTTCAAAATTCTGCTCTTTGTAAAAAATCAAAATTCTGCACATGGCACCCGTAACCGTGTGTGTGTGTGTGTGTGTGTGTGTGAGTGTGTGTGAATTATATCATTCAACAGAAACATTTAGGTAACATGTTACAAGATCACAAGACATAACGATTATTTGTTATTTTTTAAATCTCAGCCCTATAATTTTTCCCAAAAAGCCTAGTATTTAATTCTACCAAGTAGGTACTGCCGCGGTTTTATATGATAAGATTTTAGTGATGCTTTTGTCATGTGCAGAATTTTGAATTTTTATCAAAAGAAATATTCAAACTTCTGCACAAATTTTGATTATTTCTTTTGGTAAAAAATCAAAATTCTGCACATGATACTATCTATCACTGCTATCACCTCAGTCTTTTGTAATGTATGGACGTGTAGTCTAAAATGACTTATTGAAAAAAAATCACAACCAGTGAAGACCAAGACGAGATGAAGGTCGATGGTTTGAATCCCGAGCCTTGTCATACATAAGCCTTTGAGATATTGCTGCCTTGTCAGACGTTCGGAATATAGGACATAGTATCGACTAGTTAACTCGGTACAAGAAAAAGTGAGTTGTAGGCTAGTCTGCAAAATACTGACTCGGCGAGTTTAAACATTAACAAAAAGTCACACTGAGCGCGCGCTAAGTACAAGGCAGACCATAATATACATTCTTACACCCCACGCATACATGAAATTTTTTAGATTAATCCTTAGAGATGAATAACCTTGCTCTCGGCGCGAATAGCTAAAGCAATTACTGATGCGACGTAAAACAACACAATAACCAATTAAGTAAGACGGACATCAAGGTGTTCTAGAAAGAGATGGCTCTGGTTTTAGTAAGTTGGTTCATAAAAGCAACTGGTTATCTGATTTATCATGGTCATTTTTGCATAATTGTGGTGTTCATTATGTGCAATGAATTACTAATCAACATCTCAGACTAAACCAAGATGGTTAGCTTTTTATCAAATTTTTATTGGTTCTGGTCAAATATAATCAGATTATTTGTTTATAAATTAAATGGATCAACTAAATTTCACTATTAATTCAAGTCGTGTTGTCCTTTTTCTTATTTTCGAAGTTTTTTTATCACTTACATGTACTGTTTTCGGCCTTCCTCATTAATTCAAAAACCAAAAACAGCACATGAATCCACCTATCATCGTTGATGTGATGGTCTATATTAGCTTATTATTTTTTTCTCTTTTTTCTATTACCAGCTTAACTAACTTCATTTTTATAAATAAATATTTCAAGATTCTTTACAAATACACTATGTTATATGATGTATTTGTCAGGTTACACGACACGTATTCTATTAAAGATTCATGCACCATGAATTACAAGACTCACCCTTCAAAGCGGCTCTAGTCTTTTTTTTAAATTCGATTGAGTATTCTTTGTAACCTGTCGCAATGATTATTTGCTGTAACCGAACGACAAAGGTTTATTTCCGTGGTCTTCTTTGAATGCAACTACTGTCGAATTTTCATATCCCTCTGCGCATACGTTCACTCTTAATGAATAGAACGAAAATTCTCCATCAAGGTTACCTTATGAAATCTTTGATCAGACGTTAGAACGTAACAATGTACTTTAGTATTAATACTTCCATTTTTGAAATAATGACCCAGACTCTTGCATCTTTCTCTCTCAACATATCTAGGTGGAAAAGATATGATTGATGTAGAGAAGCAGGTTTTATTTTTCTTAAGTATATTGGAAATCAAGATTCGACGAGGGAAATCTTAAATTTGTTTAACATGTCCATTTCTGCAGTCCATGGAATAATTGTAAACGTTTGCAGTCATTAAGTTAAAAAAATTGGTTTTAATAAGCCCTACCAAAACTGATTAAGAATTGTAACCAGGACCCATCCAGCTCTACAGAACATTGGGTAATCCCGTTATTGATTCCCTCTAGCATTATCTATCAGTGTGCAAATCATGAATCTTGTGAAGGTAAAAATTCTGAGCTACAACCAGATCAGCAGTGAAGATATATTTTCAAAATTAATATTATTTTTGTGCATTTTATAAACTGTATCACACTATAATAAATATTTTTTAAACATGGGTCGATTTGATAAGCACATGTCGATCTGATAATATTCAAGCAGTTTCAATGACAATGTATCACGTGCGATACCCGGGATAACATTTTCAGCTATCTACAAACGGTAAATGACTTTTTTTTAAGCTTACTTTAAAGCAGAAAAATAGAAAAATAACTTTTTAAAAACTAATTATTCGAATTACATTTATTGAGACACAGACGTAGTAGTTTCCTTTGTACAGAAATGTTTTATGGTAATCAAGGATGCTATTTTTAATTACGACTACACTCAAGAAAGTGAAAATTCTAAACTTAATTCAAATTGAATCGACAACTTCACTATTACTGAAACCCGTGTAACAAACACGTTCAGTAAAATCGGTATTAACCGTTTCATAACTGACATTGAACTGTTCGCTATGAGTTAAATCATACATATTATTTTTATTCTTCACAAAACTATCAACATTACATAAATTTGGACTTATCTTATTATCTCTTGATTTTTTTAGTTGTTTCTGGGCATTCAAATCTCCAGTTACCTGGTTTTCCACATGCAAAGCATAACCATTCTAACGCTGTTAGTTGTATTTGCCGACTGGGATCCAAGACCGGTGTTGTTGTATGGCTGTCTACGGAATCTGTATATTTACTGTCCATCTTTTTGTTGTGCCTTGACCGTAACTCTGTACATTTTCTTTTTGTTGTGCCCTGACCGTAGCTCTGTACATTTTCTTTTTGTTGTGCCCTGACCGTAACTCTGTACATTTTCTTTTTTTACCGTAGCTCTGTACATTTTCTTTTTGTTGTGCCCTGACCGTAGCTCTGTACATTTCTTTTTTTACCATAGCTCTGTACATTTTCTTTTTGTTGTGCCCTGACCGTAGCTCTGTACATTTTTTTTTGTTGTGACCTGACCGTAGTTCTGTACATTTTCTTTTTGTTGTGCCCTGACCGTAGCTCTGTACATTTTCTTTTTTACCGTAGCTCTGTACATTTTCTTTTTGTTGTGCCCTGACCGTAGCTCTGTACATTTTCTTTTTGTCCTCAGAATCTGTCTGTTAAAGGGTTTGTTTTATATAAATTAGCGACTCTCCAACCCAATTCAGCTGAGTCGGCCAATTTTATAACTTTTTGTCTGTAATTAAGAAGTTCTATACCTTCCGAAATTATCTGCCGGGCATCGATTATAAACTCAGGGGTTGTTTCTTAAAGTTTGTTTCTGCTTCCTTTAGCTTTCCGCTGAAATCAGCATTGAATTTGAATTGATCCGCGCAGCTTTTCTTTTTGAATATATAACTTGTGTCAGTAAGTGACTCCATCTCGGATAACTGAGAGTCCGAAATTTGTTTCTGTTTTTCTAACATCTTAGATTCCATGGAATTGAACTTGTAAGAAATAAGAGAGTCCGTCTTTGAAAGTAAATCATTCTGAGATATGCAGAATGATTCTCTATCTTGCTGTTGAATGAAATTTTATAACTCGGCGTCCATTTCTATGTTGATACGTGAAGCGCCAGGTATAGAATGACCCGTGAAACCAACTGTCCAAATATCATGTGATTATCTTTTGATAATTTCATTGGTTGGCTAAAAGCTATTTTACGAAAACGTAAGACAACAATTTCCTGCTATAACTAACGAAACGCGGGAAAATAATATTGTCCAGAGAAAGGAGAGGAGACTTTTGGAAACCTTTTCGAGACCACACTTTTTGACCTAGGAGATTCTAGTGTTATAAGGGACGTACCTGTGGAGACTTTAAGTTCGGAACAGTATTTAAGTACATCTTTTTTAGAAGACGGTTCCATTTTACTAACTTTAATAGATTATTCTCTGGCCATCGGAGTATCTAACAACAAAATATATTTGCTCTAGGGATGCAAGAGGTCAACCAGGTCTGGGGGATGAAGGCACTGCCATCCTGATGAGGTTCAACAGCATCAAAGCTATAACAGACTATCTTGCATCGACCTACGGATCAATTCCAGGAAGTGAGGCCCAGTTTTCAGCCGTCAGACTCAGCTTCCATGAGAGCAATCAGGAGACGGTCAAAGATTTGGCTAGAGCTATAAATACAAATATTGTATTAAAGGTTAGTATGATTGTCGACTTACAAAAATCAGAACAAATTATTTTATATAAGTTGTATAATGTTTGAACGCTATTCATTTTCAAACAAAATCTGAAACACAACAGAACAGTAAAACATGTACTTGGTTAATGTCAAAGCAACCAAAAGCTCAAATCATTTAACGGACCAAAAAAAAAAAAAAGAGACTACACTGAACACAAAAAAACGACTAATAACACCCACCCACCCATCCATTCATTCATCTATCATTTATTTATTTATTTATTTATTTAGATCTGATTATTACATAGTGTACGTAATCTGGCTCTGGATTTCCAACAATTCAAATAATTAAAGGTCAATACTATTAGATTTACTTCTTATTAATATAAAATCTAATTCTTTATATTATTTGTTATAATTTTGATAATGTACACTATTATGTGCTGATTTTTAGTTTCTATATAAAATGAAACATTAAAAATTAGCCTGTATGCTACCTGTTAAAATGGTAATGTTTTCATAAACGGTGACATCATTGCCATTTCACACTTATTTACTAACTTTTTTTTCTTTTACAAGACATCCTGTTCACTTCACTTCAGCAAGGGCCGTTTAAATTTATTTTTCATTTAAAGTATTACAATACAGATACTTGAAATATCGGTATGTATTAAAGAGTTGAGTTGAGTACGGGTGTTTAACATCCAAGTCAAGAATATTTCACTTATAACGATATATATTACTAAAATCTTCCTTTCAAAATTGCTTAATTTAAGTTAACACTTACCGTCTATAGTCTTCTATATGTGAAGAAAATTAGAAATGTTGATAGTTAATGGTAAGACAGCTGTTAGATATTTTATTGAAATATTACCTCATATCCTGGCCCCAGTTTCACAATCATTCCTTAACTAAGATTTTTCCTAACTTAAATTTAGCAAACTTTAGCAATCTCTATCTGAATTACAAATAAACATTTGTGATAAAACTAAATACAAATGTTACAAGCATGAAGTAGAGTTTAAAATGACAACTCAAATTCCTAAATATCCCAACAATAAACAAAATTATTAAAGTTTCAAATTCACCAGATTTAAGTTAAGGAAAATCTTAGTTAAGAAATGATTGTGAAACCGGGGCCTGAACAGGTTGTGTTGTGTCAATAAACAAGTTACAGCTACTACCTAATATCTTTGATATTGTGATTGTGTAGTCCATTGTATTCAATAGGCATAGACCTTTAATATTCCATAGTATGCTTATAACCATTATGACAGGAAGTGACATCTATCATTTTAATTATTTTTAAGTTTTTTTTTTCTTTTTTTTTTTTTTTTTTTTTGGGGGGGGGGGGGGTGTTCTCTTTTGGCTTATATAAAACATTTAGTAGGAGACACGCATAATAGATTTTTATAATGCATTTATACTGCCATCTTAACTGTATTTTTCAGTATAAATTTAAAACAGAAAGAACTTGACTTGCCTTACTTGTATTGGGTTTCATTACTTCACAAAAATCCATACAAGGAAAGATATATAGCAGGTTCCTCTAAATGTACTACTAGGCCTAAATCATTACCAGTAATTCTAACACCAATTTTGACAGTCGTCAAAGATGGTCTTCAGACTTATTCAGATAAAGTCTATTCTACATCTGACATTAACCAAATATGGATTCTCAAAAATTCTAAAGAACTACTTGACCATCTTGTTTCTAATACTCAATATTCAGTAAAAAGCATAAAAACTTTCGTTTTTCTATCTTTTACACCACTATCCCTCATTCTAAATTGAAAGAACGTCTTAAACTACTCATTCACTTCATTCTTTTACAAAAACGGTAAACCAAGATATGAATGATATCTAGTCCTTAACAGGGATTCTGGTTATTTTGTAAAACACCATACGGACTGCATACAAAAATATACTGAAGATACCATTAACAAAATGTTAGAGTTTTTTATAGACAACATATTTGTTGTATTTGGCAATATAAACAATCGGTATACCAATGGGCACAAACTGTGCCCCTTTGCTTGCTGATTTGTTTCTTTATTTATATGAATCAGAATTTTTACAGACCTTGTCAAATCTGGAGAAAAGACTGTCGCTAAATCATTCAACTACACATACAGATATATAGATTTAATAAAATATTAAAACTGCATTAAGTTTTCCTAGGAAAAAAATTAAAACGGTGCTGATCTAATTAATGATGTTTCTCATGAACAATGTTACATTTGGTTCAACGACAAAAGCTCGAATAAACAGAAATAATAGAAATTTCCCAGCGAGATGAAACCTGCGGGATCTTGTTTTAGAACAAGGTTACGTCATAAAAAAAAGGGTCATTTAACCCTTCAGTACCAAGCGTTTTCAACAGTACCGAGAATTTCAAATCTTTTAGCAAGGTTGAAAGGACAATGATATGACGTCATAAGTATTACAACAAGTTTGAATTGGGTTCCCCAGAGGTGTTGTCACGTTTCGCACTAAACGGACACTGTCCTGTGTATTTTCAGAATAATTTACCTTATAGGAAATCAAAAAATTGCACAAGACGACAGTTTTAAATGCTGTAATGTAGCAGAGTGATATAGTAATAATACATTCAGCACAAATTAAGATATATCTTCTTAAAACTCTTTTATCTTTTTACTTTGTCATAAGTTGTTGTTTGATCGTTGTTTTCTTCCTTATTCCATTATTCAGAAACTGCTTTTATTCTTTTTTTTTTGCGTAAAATGTCAGTGACCAACTTCCATTATGTGTCCGCTGGTGTATTTGTGACAAAAAGGAATCATGTTTACATGTTGTTGTGCTAGCTACTAGTCAACTTTTAGACGTTGATCAATGTCTCAATTGTCCATTCGTTGCAGACGGCCAGGTGTGTTTGTTAACACAATTTGTTTTCACCGTTTTAAAGATTGTTTAAAATCAATTGCGAATAATAATAATAATGATAACAACAAAACCCGTTTTACAAAGATGTTGTTACTACATCTAAGTATATAACAATTGTGTTTTATTGATAAAAATGCATTTTATTAAGAAGGTAGTCAATATACCAATTAAGATTAAAAATTATTTTTGCAATTAAAAGTCTATCATATAACAATTTTGGATATAATATACGCTAGCTTGCGATTTAAAATTTTCTTATCGGGAGAGGTAAAAATGAGATTTTGGGAGGAAAGCTATTTTTTCAACATCTTTTATCAGGATTTATATCAAAAACAAGGGTTTCTACGATGATAAGTTTCTTTAAAATTTAAAATATTTGTTAGTAGTATGTTTGTTCTAAAAATAGTGTTCTCTGTAGAAAATATTAGAAAAGTTACAAGAAATTGAAAATTTAAGTGTTTTAATTTCGTCCTGGTATCTCGGCTCATTTCTGAAAAGGTTTTCAACCATACTAAATTGATGACATACATGATTCACATCAACCTTTTTTAAAAGTAAATATTGGTATTTTGTACTGCACAATAGACTATTTCAAGGTATAGTTATGACAAAGTCGTCAAAAAAAAAAAAAAAAAAAAAAAAAAAAAAAAAAAAAAAAAAAAAAAAAAACATGGTATCAGAAACATTTACAATTGAATACTGATATAAACAGAAATACACATATACAGCAGATACAAACTAAAATTGCTTGTAATGAAGCAATTTTTTGATTCTAGTCGGGGACCATGGAGACTAAGTGGTAACAAGTCGATAACCGCTGTGGTTTTGAATTGTTTTTGACTTTTACTGGTTAGCTCGGGGTAAATTATCTTCTCAGGCGTTTATATTTGAAACTGCAGGCAATGTACTATCACTAAAAAGAAGCCATATGGTTACTAGTGCGATGAAAATTAGACTCACTTGAACAACATTACCCGCCACAGGAACTTGTGTTTTAATTGATCCTCGAGATTAAAACATTTTTTCGTCACGAATTTCTAAAACAAGTGATGTGATGTAAGATAACTTAAAACCTACAATCCGATTTCTTCATTCTTTTTTTTACACAAACAAGTATCCGGTTTTTTAAAAAAGAGACTACATAGAATCCCCTACAATTTGATTTTTGTATTTTTTTTTACACTGATGACATTTATATTGACGTATTTGCACTACAGACTGGAGCCTGACACTCGGCAATAAGTCAGAGTTGGATACTGTTACTCTTCTATGAATCATACTGGCTCCGAGTGTGCGTCAGTTAATTCTTGTTGACCATTAAACACAATTGCACATCTCCAAAGACACCAACTTATTATAAGATTAAGCCATAGACGTTTATAAACTTGCTCTCGCCACTAATAACTTAAAAACTGTTGAAACAACATCGCAACCAAATCAAAATAGACTTGTTTTAATATAAGATATACATTTATTGGTAAAATCTATGATTTAAGAATTTTATTCTTTTCTTAATGAGTTAACTTAAAATTTAAAATGTTTGGTTTTAGGACATTTGCTCATGCGACAATAATGTTTTAATAATACTAAAATACACGTAAAAATTTTGCAAAACTAACAAAGTCGAGTGCAAAAGTCAAATTAGCTTTATTAAATGGATTAGTAGCATTTTTCATTAGTTTTTGTAAACCCCTTGCCGGCTTTGACGTGCAGATCCAATTGATGACGTAATTTGACTGTCATTCTTTAATGACGTAACTAAATTTGAGCGTTGAATAATAATTCGGCCCGATCAGCCATCTGGTACGCAACGTAGCATGTCTTGGCCCGATGATCGGCCATCTGGTACAATAAGGGTTAAACACAAGCTCCAAACATCGGCCAACTTTCGTACCTCTTTTATAACCGCTGCAGACAGCCCTTCGGAATATTTCGGAAGTTTAGATCGCGGTACTATTTTCATAGATCAATACGCGATACCTCGTGTACATTCGATACAATACGGTAGTGCCCTGTAAAGTCGTCTTCAAACCCTTTTGAAGCCAAATGCCAGAGATGTAAACAGTTTCTTTTAATTTCATGTAGTCCGAAGTCTTTTTATTTTAACGGAATTTTTTGGAAACTGTTTGTTTAACAACCCAATTGATTAAAATGGTAGATTTCTGTATTATTGTAAATAAGAACAGCAGACACCCTTTAAGAATGGCTTGACGTGACCGAAAGATTTATATTTAAAAGACAAAAATATTGAATTCACTGGCATTTGAAAATAAGATATACCTCTGCATTTGTTTACATATGAAAGAAGCGTTTTAAGGTAGTCGTGCAGAGTAAAAGTGGTATAACAATAATTAAGTACATGTATATACATTTATAAATGTGTTTCTACTAAGGAAAGGGTTTGGGAGGTTTTAAATAATTTTGAAAAATCTATATTCATTTAGGGTCTTTGTGGTGAAGCGTTCCAAAGGTCTGCTGACGGATCACAGTATTTCATGACCTAGATTCGAACCTCACCTATTTCCCTAAAATTTATGTCAGTTTTTCTTGTTGGAGGTCAGTGGGTTTCTTTTGGAAGTCCAGTTCCTCCAACAGCTCAGAACAGAATGTCTCAATATAAGTGAGAGAAAAAAGATCCCATACTTAACTCCTATCAAACCAGAAATGATAACCTATTTAGTCTTCATCTCATTTATTTATTGCCTTTGTTTAAAAAAAAAATCATATCAGCTGTGGTGGTGGTGTGGCTTAAAGGACATTTCTGCAATATTGGCTTTGTGGACTTGTTTACTAGCACTCTTAAAGCAAGATAAAAGCAAATCAGAAAGATACAAATTTATACTTCATGCTGTGTATAGATTCTAAAATAGTCTTGCCTATTATACCATATAGGCATAATTAACATTTAACAAAATATATCTGACCAGTTACATTTTTAAAGCTGAAATTCTGCCTAGATAAATCCATGCATAACTCAAATATAATCTTAGGCCAAAGATTATTAGAGTCAAATGCTACATTATTAAGATGCATGTTATTTAAATCCATTCTGAACAAACAAAAACAGTCATGTACTCATTCATTTGTCCTAGTTTCAACAGTTCATGAGGAATTTTGAAAGCTAATGCAAGGAAAACCAACATATTTACAAAGCACCTGATTTGAGGAAACAGGGATTTGATCCCTGGCATCACACCACCCTGTTTCTTTTGTTTGGGGTTATTAATTTCGAATCTGTTATTTTTAAAAAACAATTCATATTTTTCTTAACAAATAATCTGATTCTTCTTTTTTCATTATTTTATATTTTTTAATTAAATAATAAATTATTGAAAAATAATTCACTTTTTTTCAAAAATACATGTAATCTGATTCCTTCTTTTTTCCATTTATTTTAGTTTTTTTACTTATATAATTAATTCACCTTGCAAAATTTTGCTGATATTTACCCGGTGTTAGGTTAAATGAATTTAAAAATTCAACTTCCCTAGACTAATAATTGATATATTATAAAACTTATTAAATAAGGAATCCTTTAAGCAGGTTTTATACAAGCACTGCTTTCACTCTAGTAGCTATCTATTGAAAACAAAGTACAATTAAACCTCAGTGAAATTTACAAATGAGTAAATATGGTCTGCCTTGTACTAGCACAAACTCAAGGCAACTTTAACCTGACAGCTCACTAAATCATTATGCTTAAGATAAACATGCCACTCCTCCAGTCACATAATATTGACAACAGGTATCACCATTTCTTAACTTAGATTTTGGCATTATAGAGCTTTGGTATAAAATTGATGCAAACTAATAAACAGATATAGATATCAAGGGTTCATTATAACAAGATTTTACTTTAAATTCAAATCATTGAGGGGCTTTAAGAGATGATGTGGTATTGGCTAGTATGAAACATGTCACTTGTAAGTTATGCTTAATTTACCAAAATGGCATGTTTTATAATTTGAAACAAACATTTTGTGTCAAAATTGATTTTTGAAAAATTACTTATAACATGAGTTCTGCATTTCTACTTCTACTCTATAACTTATAACAACACACCAATTTTTAGTTTGGTTTAGTGAAGATTTCTTTTTTAGAATATTTCATCATCATCATCATCTTGATGTGATTCATTGGCATAGTAAAATAAAACTGATGAAAAAAGGTATCATTTTTTCTGAGATTTAACTTGTGTGTACATTATATGCAGTCTTAATCCTAGATTTTATTTTTGTGTTTTAAAAATTATTCTGATATAAATGTTTTTTCTTTATTAAAAGAAATGCATTGTTTTACATGTATATGAAAGTATGCCTTATTTTAGCAAAATGTTGCATAATTAACACAAGTAACATAAGTGAACTAGGGCTTTCAATTTAGCAGCTTTAAATGTAAAATTGGGCTACATTTCTAATGCCAAAAGTTGTGGTTTCCTCAGTTTTATCCTAAATCATGTAAAATATTAGCTACAATTGAGTTTAAAAATTCAAAGTAGCATCTGCAATGCAGAAACCAAGTAGCTGAGTATGGATTTGAAGTTTTTTTTTTTTAAAATGTACAAATCTGCTGATGAATATTTGATTGTATTTTTGGAATTGCACAAGTACATTTTAGTCATGTGCATAAAAAATTCACTTGTGTGTGTAAAGCTAGAACTGTTTTGAGTTACTCCCATGAAAACACAATAAATAGATGAGAAAAAAAATACAAGAAAATCATTTTGAAATTTAATGAAGATCATCTGAAAATTTCAATTACCTTGAAAGTTACCAAATATAGTCCCTGCATTAGAATTTTTACTTTCAAATGCATATGCCAAAAAAAAAAAAAAAAAAAAAAACAAGAGGCCCATGGGCCTTAATGCTCACCTGAGGAAATGTCCAAAAACTTACAAAGAAATTACAAAAACTTCAAAATTCCTTAAGTTTGGAAATCCTGCAATAATTAATGCCTGTACAAAAAGTTCATATTTTTAAAGATAATTAACAATTTCAGTACAATTATGCAGCTATGACATTGACCTTTGAACACAAATAATTATACCATACCTTTCGGCCAAGTGAGCTAAAAATAATAATAAAATAAAACCTTGCACAAATTTTCTGCTAATAAAAATCCAATGAATAGAGGAATAATGGGTATATATAACTCACCTAGACACAAGGACACCAACGTCATATATAATGTTTTAAATAAATGACATTTGATCTCGGGATCTTTTTCTGCAGTAGCAAGTGATTCAATTAATACACACTGGTAGATTTCTAGTCGCTATTTAACCTGCCTGTCGGATGTGCTATAAAGTACAAAGCAGTTAAAATGCATACGTTGAAATAAATGTACAATCACCTTCCAAACTTTATAGGTTTTGCGCTCCCCATTATAAACACTCGGACGGGCGTCATCAAGATCGACCGCTCCCATATTTCTGTTGTACGCATGTAGGTTTACCATTTTGTAAGTTACCGGGGGTAAGCAAGGTACTCAAAAGTCTTACTGGTTTTTTGGCAGTCTGACCCCTGTGAGCCACACACAAAATCCTTCCAGCTCTCGTGTAAATTGTGGAACCCATGTCCAAATTGTTTTTTTTTTTTTTTTTATCGTCATTGACATTGGACGGTTTTTCCGAATTGTACCTGTAAAGAGAATGCCAAGCAAATACTTAGTAGACAAAAAGTGTTTCCTTGAAATTGTATGCATGTAACAGAATAAAACAATTCAATGAAATACTGTAAAACGTAAAGGTAAAGACAGGCTTTTCAGCTCAGCTTCTTTCATTTGTAAGTCTATGTTATACACAATTCGAAAAATATCTATAATAAAATCGTAAATAAAGGTGAAAATTAAAAACTTTCTGACAGCTGACCGACAACACCCAATCACATTTTCATTGCATCCAATAACTTACTGTAAATGTACTTATTTTCGCGCAATCATAAATTATCGCACTCACGGTTGGTAGAAGTCAATTTTAGAAATGGACTATAATGACGTATTATAATTACTAGATTGTTTCCGATTTTTTCCCCCTATTTCTTGTTAAGTGTTCAAAATGTAAACGTATGTACCGCACGTTGACCTATTAAATGTTTAAATAAGTTTTTACTGAAAAAATAAGGCGTGTGAAGTATAAAAATGACGTTTGTGTGTGTTGAATGGTATTTTATGCTTACTTTCTTCGTACAGTTTTATTTAAATTTAGTGATTTAAATCGTTAACTATTGTTTTAAAGTCTAACGTGCATTGATTCGGTTATAATGCGCTTTGATTGCATTTTCCACCGATCTTTGACATACACGTGATTCCGATAATCTTGGCTGGATATTTGTTTTGAGATGGATAATCTTGACTTGACGAAACTAACGAGATTCAAATTTTGCGGGACAGTGTGAAAGGGATTGAAATATCAATGGTTTAGACACGAATAGGTTGATAGACGGAAAATCATAGCTTGGGTCAAGACGCCACTCTTGACCAATCAAAATCCTGTTTCCATAAACGGTAAGGTCGGTTTCTTCCCCCCTGTCGGTTGATTAAAGTGACACGCAAGCTGCTGTTAATTGTTAATTAAACTGAATTCACAACACGTGTCAGTAGTTCTCTGTTTTTATTGATAATTCTAAACAGTTTAAGTGTATAGACGCAATTCAAAATCGTGCATGTCGTTTCTTTTTAGGACTTGGTCGATATGCACCTAACTCTGCTGTGATAGGTGATATGGGGTGGACTCCACTACATGTTAAACAATGGGATGGCATTATTAGACAATATCGTCGTTTATGTGATATGGACGAAACCCGTGTTAATAAACGTATATTTATATGGTCAGATTCTTTTAAATACCGGGTGAATAATTGGAACTGTAGAGTGCGCACTAGATTAACGGAACTGAACTTAGAGGAATATAGTGATATCAACCGTTACATACCTCAAAAAGATCTTATTTCGATCGTTAATACGGGTAACATGAACTCTTTTATCCAACAGTGGCATAACGCTTTGAATAAGGACTCAGCTATACATGGACAGGGAGGAAATAAACTACGGACTTACAGATTATTTAAAAGTACATTTGAAACTGAACAATACGTAAAATCTACCCTCCCACGTTCTCACCGAAGTGCTCTTTCAAAATTCAGAATAGGGGTTGCACCAATTAGACTCGAGACCGGTCGTTAAGAAGGTCTACCAGTTCATAAACGTCACTGTTTTAACTGCACAGAGACTGTAGAGTCTGAATCCCATGTTTTATTACATTGTGATTTTTATAATGATTTTAGATCTGTTATGTTTGATGGTGCTAAGAAATATATTGATAATTTTAATCTTTTAAGTGATTCTGATAAGCTTTCTGCGATTTTATCTCATCCACTTTTAGTGAAAATATCAGCCAAATTCTGCAGTAGTGTTTTAACTAGACGTCGTTTTTATCTTCATAAATGATTTTATTAATGGTATACCTTTTTTTTTTTAACATCCATCCCTATTTTATTTCAGCATATATATAATGTATATTATTGTTTATATTGATTTTTTTTATAGTCTCCTATAATTCATTTAAGAATGGCATATATACTAGTATTTATGTTTTAATTATTATATGTGTGTTTTATTGTTGTATATATGATGAGACTTAAATAAACTATTTGTATTATTATTATTATTGTATTTGTGATTATGATTTTGGATACGCTAATGATCTGATACAACTGATAGGTTCTTTGTTTGCAAACCGAGAAAAAAAAAACAAATGTGTTGATTCATTTCGGTTATGATACTTGGCGTAATTTTTTTAAATGAAAATTAATAAAATCTTAACTAAGTTAATTAAAACGGGTAAAATATATCAAACTGAAACAAAACACTTAAGTAGACAAAAACCACTTCCTCGGATCATATACAAAATCGACGATTCTGGAAATTTTTTGGGGTCCGAATTTTAAATGAGTTGAAGCTTTTTTTAAACATAAAATTTTAGCTTAAACACCACCTACGTTAATTGTACGGAAAACATTTATTCGCGGTAATCATAAATTAGCGCGATTTGTCAAGCGCGAAAATCGCTAAAATAAGATTACCGCTAAATAAAGTACATTTACAGTATTTGATTACACACGTGAAGGGTGTAGCTAGCTAAACAGGAGGTGCTTACCCTTCCGGAGCACCCGGCCTCACTTCCCTTGTGGAAGTTCACGTGTCTAACCTGACTTGTCAGTTCCAAAGTTTTTACTTTGCTTTTGGATTGTGTTTTGGACATGGATTAGTATGTTTGTTTTTGATTATTGACCGCTTGTTGGCCATGATTTAGCGTAGTGCCGATAGAGATCGAGTACAGATAAAATTGGCCAAATAGATTGTATACATGTAGGAACTTGAAAAGCACTCGGAGAGCGCAAACCTCCATCATAAGCAGTGGTCAGTAATCAATTGCTATTTACAGCAATGTTAACGAAAATTTCAAAGTGATTCAGAATCCGGAAACTCTTCCGGATCTTCATCGATTGTTCCTGATATCATGCGCAAGCTATGCTGAAAATTTCATCGAAATCCGTCCATAAGTTTTTGAGTTATCTTTACACAGACAGACAGACAAACAAACAAACGCCAGCAAAAACATTACCTCTTTGGCAGAGGTAATTAGGTACAAGTCGGAATGGTGAAACTAAGTACATATTAGTGTCGAAATGAAGTCATAGAGAATCCATGTAATGCATGTTGTGTGGGGATCTGAGCTGGTTAAAGATTACATTTCCACAAATAACGAGATAAAAGTGGACTTATTATCCTTACCTGTAATGAAAGTTCTTTTTTAAATAAGCTTTCTTGCAAGATCCAAAGAGCAAAAGAAATTGTCACAAAAAACATGGTATCCTTTGTTTAATAAGTCACAAGACTGCAACAAATCCATCATAAGAGATGTTCCTTGAAGTGTGCCCCGCGGTGTAGGATCGTAAAACTGCCCTCTGTAAACATTCATCTGCAGAACATAACCAGAACAGGCCTCTTCCAGTAACCAGAACTTTATACCATATTTAGCCGCCTTTGTGGGTTTGTACTGCTTCAGTATATTTCTTCCTTTGCTGGCTACAAGAGCTTCGTCAATACAAAGTTCTTTCCTTGGTGTGCAAAATCCTAGGAATCTCCTATTCATATAGGTTAGCAGTGGTTGAAACCTCGAAGCAGGATTATATGATGGGTGCTAAATTAAATAAAAGTTGAAATGCTTTATGTAAATTTCAAGGAACGGGATTTCATACTCATCACAAGAAAATAATCGATAAACTAAATTTATTTTAGGATTAATAATAATAATAATACAATTTAATAATTTTATTAATTTGTATTATTATTATTATTATTATTATAAGTATTAGTAGTAGTAGCGGTAGTAGTAGTGGTAGTAGTTGTATAAATATTGCAGCATATTTTATTCTACATGCGTATTTCCAAAGTGACAAATCTATAAAATAAGCACAATGACTGGTTGTTGTTTATATCCACCAATAATCAGAATTTAGAAAAAAAAATTCCAAATATCGTACGTGCAATTTACATTTAAACTAGAACATAAATATAATAATTTGCATGTTATTCATGTCAGTGTATAGTAATTTATTGATTCGTTCATTTGTACAATCTCTTGACAGAGTTTCTGAAATAAGTTTAGTGAATTAAGCGGGTATATTTTTTACCTCTCTGTCAGCTACTTGTCTGAAATAGGCTACATGTAAGGACTTGAGGATATTCTGGAACCGGTTTCTGGCCATGACACTTCTAAAATAGTTGGTCATTTGGCTAGGGTATTTTGTATGCCAATAATCCGACATTGCGGGCTTATGAATAATACCCATGTTAAATACAACAGCTAAAAATTTTCTAAATTCTGCCATATTGAGGGGTTTCCATGCCTTTCATCTTGAGAAATGTCGGACTCTGTTACCGTGGTTGGTAACAAAGTTCTTTGCATATCTACAATGTAATAAAATGCATGTATAAAGTTTGTTTTACATCAGAGTTTTACTATTACTTGTTTCTTTGCTTGACTTAAGCAATGTGTAATTTATACTTATTGGAAAGTGCCTTTGTGGCGGAATCTACTGTCTGATTCACGTCTGCCGTAGCACTAGTTTTTCAAGGTTTTAGAAGAGATATCAAAAAATTTTGTAGAATGCCACATACCGTTATGACGTATGCATTTTGTCGTAATAAACTGACACCAAACTAAATGCCATCTTAGCTGGAGTATAAAATGCAGAGCTTTTTAAAATCCTTACGGAGATTTAATATGGGAAAAGACACAAACACTCATTCCGGAAATACATCGCTGAAAATTTCTAGTAGCCAAATTTCAAAAATTTGTGAAAATATAGTCTTTTTTAAAGTATTTTCTCACAAATTTGTTAAAATATGTTACTTTTTGAAAGAATTTCTCAGAAATTAGTAGCCAATGGCGATTTTGGCTACCAAGAATGGAAACATATCTTAATGATTAAGAACACCTGGCATTTAAATGACGAGGAAGCAATATTTGTATGACGGAGTATAACTTCTCAAACACACTATCCGACACTCAAGGATAATGCCCTACTACTGTCTGATTCACGTCTGCCGTAGCACTAGTTTTTCAAGGTTTTAGAAGAGATATCAAAAAAATTTGTAGAATGCCACATACCGTTATGACGTATGCATTTTGTCGTAATTAACTGACACCAAACTAAATGCCATCTTAGCTGGAGTATAAAATGCAGAGCTTTTAAAATCCTTACGGGGATTTAATATGGGAAAAGACACAAACACTCATTCCGGAAATACATCGCTGTAATAATCATGCGTAGAATAATAAGTACCATTTGATGGAGAATAGGGGATTGCCTATTCCATCAATGCTACAGTTACTTGCAACCTTAAGGTTTCATGCAACTGGTACTTTTCAAATCTGATTTATATAATATTTCACAGTCATCTGTGAGCAGAATTGTTTCAAAAGTTTCAGGATTTATTGCTGCTGAAGCAAACAACTATATAAGATTTCCGAGGCCGAATGATTACCACAGAATATTTCAAAAATATTCTTCATTTGGGGCCATGCCTGGGGTTATAGGTGCAGTTGATTGTACTCATGTTAAAATTCTATGCCCAGCAGGTAACAATGCCGAGCTGTACAGAAATAGAAAAGGATATTTCTCCATCAATGTCCAAGCTGTCTGTGACCCAGACCTGAAATTTACTAATATTGTTGCACGGATCTTTCAGAACAGTAGACTCTGTGCTGAATTTGAAACTGGAGCAATAAATTGAATTTTATTAGGAGATTCAGGATATGGATTGAAACCACATATCAATTATTTGTCTGATGGATTTATAGTCATTTCTTTTGCATTCTAAAATGTCTTTGTTTTTTTCCACTAACTCAATTAAAATATTTTTTTCTAATTCAGAAAAATAGTTTCTCTTTCCACTACTAGCCATTTTGCTGACTTGAGTTGTACTTCAGTTAGTAGACTGTGAGTAGAGTTTATGAAAACTCCACTGAACTTCACTCACACTTGATCCAACCACACTTTACTTACACTTGACTTCTACTAACTGGAGTCCAACTCAAGTGTGAGTGTGAGTGTTGTTTTAGGATATAGCCGTAAGGGTTAATATTACCAGAACTAGATTGAAAATAACTTAATTCTTCCGAATTATTGCGATTTTTAAAGTTTTTTAAATGTTCAGTATTTTCATCACTTTAAATGCAATACTAGATATTGCACGGCCAAACATTTTACACAGCAATCGACTGCACTATGTGCATTGATTGTTCATCTTTGATGGCTTTGTTACAAACCTTTAAGAACAAATCAGCTGCGCTACCATACTGCTTTTGCTGATTTTCATAAATATTTTAAGTATTATTCTATCGGTCATCATAAATCTCTACCTATTTTTTAATTTCAAATGTATTATATATTTAAAACAATTTTAAGTTATTACTTTGAAGAAATAAGGGAAAAATAACTGCAGAAACATTTTTAAATTACATATGTAATTTTAACGGGAGTTAACTCTTAACAGGTTGTACAGTTGATACTATATGGTAAACTGATCGTGAGTCAGATTTGTACCTAAAGTCGGACGTTTTTGTTTCGCGTTTTTTGAGTCTTATAATGCAGTTGATGCGAAAAAGAAGTAAACAGATGAATTCTACGACTTCGAGACTTGTCTTTTAACTCCGTACCGTTTCCGGTCTTTCCGCTTTTCAGAGTCAGTCAATTGTTTACGGCGCCTCTTTTGAAATTGGATTACAAATCATTTCAAGTCTTGCTATATAAATTTGCATGCTGTTTTATAGGAACATACTGGACAGTAAGTAATAACTATAAATTATCATAATAAATAAAACCATTAAATGTATTTTTATTATGTATTTGAAAGCCAAGATTGAACTCGGAAACATTTTTTACACCAAGTGTATCTGAGATTGAGACGGGCGGCATAAAATAAAATTTTGATCGTGAGTCGGACTGTCCGACTCTCAGTCGATCTCAAGAAAAAAATTTTATGTTTTACAGTTAGAAATTTAAAGCAGAAAAAAATACTAGATATGATAAGTAAAAATAAAATAAAATCAGTCTTGGTTTTGCTATAGATGTACATACTTTTACTCTATATAAACATATGTAATATAATTATAATGTATTGGATGAAGATATCAGTCTTATTTATCTATCTATTAAAATTATTTATTATTATTTATTTATTTGTTGTTTATTTATTTATGTATCTATCTTATTCATTTATTTATCCTAACCTATCGTCAACTTGATATACAAGTATCACAAAAAATTAATATGTAACAGGAGAGGGTTGGGTGTATCTTGAATGGTGATTGATTGATTGAATGAATGTGGTTTTACGTCCCAGTTAAATTTTTTTCACTCATATCGAGACGTCACCAGCTATAGATGAAGCAACTATAAGATATGGGGGTTTTCCTTGTGGCATTAAATTATTTAACAACTGTGATATTTTCAGGAAAAATAATAAAATGAAGAAAGTTTTTCTGCGAAATTTGTACGCAGTTTGAATGCACCACTGGGGTAGTAAAGAAATGCCACTTGAAGTTGTTCATTATTGCACTTGGGAAGAAAATAACTCAAAAGACCGAGATGCAATTGCCATTTATCAAGATGAAGAATGAAAAAGAAAACAGCATATTTTCGTCGTGAAGATGCCAAATGCATCTGACCTTTGTTTTCGGAGCATATAATCCACGGTCTCTGCTATGTAAAGGCTAAAATGGTAGTCTCTAAGTTTTCAAAACATAAAGGGCCGTTGCAAAACTGTTCTCTCGGATTTTTATGCCAAGAACATAATGTTGACAAAGTGAAGTAAATTTTGAAAGGCTACAATTTCATTATTATTTTTTAAATTTTATGATATTAATTACCTTAACTTTATACCACTTATTGAACACCTTAAACTATGCTACTAAACTATGTGGTGACGCTTTACTTTAAAATGATTATCGCAAACTGTAAAATTTTTAATCATTTTACTGGATGTTCTAGGGTAGACTATACTTTTTTGTTTATTTATTTATTTATTTTACATTTTTAATCATTTTCATTTTACATATGTTTGTCGAGTTTTTGTTTGAATAAAATAGATCTTACACAACCTTTGTTTTGATTTGTGGTTGCTGATTTCAATAAGACATAATGGTTAAACCTGAAAGATGAACAAAAGAGGCTATGTCAGGCGCTGTCCAAGACGTTAAACAGGGAATGTCCATACGAAAAGCTTAAAAAATACTCGGTTCCAAAGTCGACACTTGCTGATAGAGTGAGTGGGAAAGTTGAAGGTGTGTTTTGGGGAAAGAAATCTGTGATCGATAAAAAAGGAATTTGATTTTGCAGAATGTGCTAAAAGTAAAAGTGAAATGGGAATAGGGTTTTCAAAAAGTAATTTCCTTAAATTTGTTAGAATTTTTTGAAAACACAAAGGTATTGGATTTAAAAATGGGCAACCGTCTGAAATGTGGTGGTGTAAATTTAAAGTTAGGAATCCTAGGTTCTCTTTTAGGGCAGCAGAAGCAACAGCTAGTGTCAGACACGTTTTGCCAGGTATTTTACTGAATTGAAATCCGTTATTGATAAACATAATTTAGCATCGTTTCCAGAGCGAATATGGAATTTTGATGAAACAGTTGTTAGTTTAAATCCTAAACCTGTTTGTGTAATGGCTAAAACAGGACAAAAAACCGCACTCAGCAAATGCTCAAACTCTAGTGAGACAACTGATATTGGCTGCGGAAACGCTGCTGGAAGAGTAATACCTCTCCCATTTTATTGTACCTGGTATGAGCAGGAAAAAATTAGACGGGTATGATACGGACCATGCTTTGGAAGAAAGGTCATCAATTTAAGGAGCAGCATTCTCAGTATCTGACAGCGGATGGACAAAAGACGGGATTGCAAGTCTTTGGTCCTAAAACACCTTTCTAAAAAAAATTGGTCCATCAAGACCTCAACTTCTAATATATGATGGCCATGAATCTCACCATAAAGTCGAATTTATTGATAAAGGCTTAAAGCACGTGAGAAAAACATCGAAGTTAATCAAAATGCCGTCCCAGAAGATGCATACAAACCAAATGAAGCAGTTTCAGATGAATTGATCGTTTTTAATATTAACAATGAGGTCCAAAGTGCCAAGCCAGATGAAGACACCAGTCTGAAAACTGTTGAGAACCCCATCACGTTGTCTCTGCCTATAACTGAGGAGTGTCAGGTTTATGATTTGCCTTTGTTGCTAGAGGCTATTTCTGATGATGGACTCGACTCTTTTGGTAGTTTTAAGGAGGTAGTAACAAATTCAGAAGAAACATTTGTGAAACGTCCTAAAATAAGTGAATGCAGTGTTTTTCAAAACGAATGCACTCCGACCCAAGCCCTAGAAGTTGTAGAATCCAATTTAAGTAGCGAAACACTTACGCTATACCATGCTGGTCTTTTGAGTAATGTTGACATACCAAATGACCCAATGTTTGCAACATGGAAAAAGTATAAAGAAAAAAAAACAATTATGAAACAGGGACATCTCCACAAAAACCATTACGGGAACTTTCTGCAAATTCTTTGGCCAATAAAATATATCCTCTTACAAAACCAAAACCCACAGCAACTCGCAAACGTAAACAAATGCAGCAATACTTTGTCTTAACATCAGATGAAATTTTTAATTAAAAGATTAAGAGAAAAAGGCACAAGAAGAAAAGGTTAAAAAAACAAGAAGAAAAAGAACAGAAACGGCAAATAAGAGAGCAGAAGAAATTGATGAAAATGCTCGAAAAATTTAAAAAAAAAAACTCGCGAAATGTTACCAAATAAAATAAACAAGAACAATGAAATTCTTATGAATCTGCCACATTTGGGCATAGTTTGTATTAGAAACGTACTACAAACGTGCACGTTTGATATTTATTTGCATTAATATTATATTGTAAGGCTTATTTGGATTATTTTCCCTATGGAAATATTATCATGGCCGATTCCATGTTTCCAAGGTGGACGTCAAAAACAAAAATCACTGACAATGATGTTAAAGTTCAATAAATGGATTTATTATTATTTATTCTATTATACTTTTGTACTAAATAGTATGATAAACATCAAATCTTAAGACCTTAAAACATAATATTAATATAGAAAATAAATGCGTCAGTGATCAATATAAAAGGTACGCAGCATGTCCAGTGTGCTCGGAGATAACTAATGATTCTAAATATTTATACTGATTATTAAAATCCGCACCTTGCTTTTTATAATAAATCAAAATAAATACTGTAATGATTACAAGCGCATAAATTGGACATTTATACACCAAGGAAATAACTTTTATATATGTGGTAATTAGTACCACAGATGTGTGGGTGATTCATCATATATGTATTATTTTACTGTTTGTAGACACATTGGATATTTGACTCGATAGCTGTAGAACTTACCTTTTTCAATATTTCATATTCGTGATATCCCGTGAATTGAATGTAATCATTTTCGGTTTGCAACTGTGCCGAGAAAACTATCATAAACTGAACATGTGCACATCACATTGTCATAGTTTTGTCTTAATTATCGCATGTCACCTAAATTCATGTAGCGTAATAATCAAACTAATCCTTCAAGAAAATTAGAATCATAATCCCATGTTGTTTTAACATGTTTTATCGTAATTAATTTCCAATGTAAACTGAAACATGGAATTTGTGTTTAAGGTTTCCTCCATCTTGGAATGCTGAGCTGTCTAGCCTTAGTTTCCCACGTGTAATTACATGCTTTTTGTAACAAATATTAGCTGTTATGTTTTAAAATCATTTAGACCCAGTATTGTTTTTAATAATTGTTCTTTAAATTAGCTTTAACCATTTATTTAGTTCTAATATGTGCTAATGATGTGGCTGTAACGCGGAGCCGTCTGCTCGCTTCACATTACAAATTACTTACCCATTAGGTCTCGGTAGCATATCCAATTAAATAACATAATGATGACGGTGTGTTTTGATGTGAGGATGCTTGTTATAATTTGTTTGTTATCTTATTATTGTCATAATATCGTTAATTGGACATTTTGTTTTGTCCTGTACGGCAGTCTGTATGGCTAGTGTATGGCTATCTGGGTTGTAAAGTAGCCATACAGCATTCTGATTCGTTAGATTTCCCGTACAGTCTGCCGTACAGGGCATTCATTGGTTAATATGAGAATGAGGGCAAGAGTATAAAAGGCGGCAAGATACGAAACTTGTCAGATAACTGTTGACTAGCACAGTGGATAGTCGCACCATCTGACGACAGCCGAGCGGCCATATTGGTATAAACCTTACAGTTGTGTAATATAGAACAGAGCCTTAAGGTGAATAATGAATTAAATATAGCAGTTTATCTCCAATCACACTGAACATTGCCGCCTTGTATACTCCTTCCCTGAAATTAATTAAAACATGATAGATATGAAATATAAAAACTAAGGACATGTTGTAAAACTTTATTTAAACCTGCAACATAATAGATATATTAATAAATATTAACAACACAGATCTCTGATATTTGTTTCCATTTATAAGCTGCATGGAACCAGTACATCGTTCGCTGTGAATGAAAAGCAGTGAAATTAATATACAATAATTTGACAAACGGCCAAATCCCTTACAAATTGGTGTCAGAAGTGGGATACTATAATTCAACATAGTATCAAGATACGATCCCAGCCAGCATTGTTCAGTGTGGTTGAAAATTCCCATTATAATTAAGATTTAACGTGAGAGTTATGGACCAGGTACAGGCGTCCCCCGACCCAGAAATCCAATTTAGATTAGATAAAGAATTAAATGAAATAGGCCAAGGAGACATAACTGCAGACACTATATCTGATGAATTGCCACAGCAAATCCCATTCAGAAACGAAATGCCACAAAACATACAGATGTCCAATACATGAACCCTTTCATAGACCAAATTATGCTATACCGCCTGAATTTGTACCTCAGAGCCAATACAAAAATAGATCTGATACTTGTCATAATGAATACGGCATGCCAATGGTTGCAATGCAATCTCCAAGTACACCACAGTATCCTAACTTAAGACCTGACCAATACCATGGCCATGAAAGTTGGGAAGAATATATTTCACAGTTTGAGGATTGTGCTGAACTTGGTAGGTGGAAAGAAAAGGACAAGGTTTTGTTCCTTGCCTCAAGCCTTAGGGGATCTGCCCGAAATTTTTATATGAGCTTGTCCAGCGCAGAAAAGCGCGATTATAACCTTTTAACCACTAAACTAGGCCATCGATTTGGTATTTCTAAGCACCAAAATAGATGGTTATCACGCCTTGAAATGCGAAAACGAGAACCGGGTGAATCAATAGCTGCCTTAGGTGACGATGTACGCCAAATGGCTCAAAAAGCCTACTGCGACCTAGGTCCCCGTGCCCAAGAAGCATTAGCATTAAACCAACTGTACAAAATTGTCTCCCTTGATATGAAAGTACGTTGCATTGACAAAGAATGTACCACAGTCATTGAAGCTGTTGACGTAATAGAAAGATATGAAGCTCTGCTAGGGGAAAGTAATGACAAAAAGAAACCCGTTAGAATGATACACCATAACCATGATAAACAGCAGAAACCACCAACTAGATATCATGAGAGGGCCCAAAACGGTAACCTAGACCAGACCCTTAAAACCTTAGTTCTTAGACTAGAAAGACTTGAAAACACTATCCAAAATAACAGCCAAGGGTATCAATTCACTAAGAAACAAATTTCACCTAACAGGTCCTGTTACATTTGTCATTCAACCGAGCATTTCTTTCGAAATTGTCCAGTTTATATAAAATGTCAAAATGAACAAAGCAGTAGTGGTCCAGCCCAAGGTACTCGAAGTCAAACCCAAAAATCAACAACCCAGTCACAGGGAAACGAAACACCATCGTTTCAGTAGGCCGTGACTCGATGGATATTGATAGGCCTGGTAAGCATACTAATAATACAGAATTTAAGAAATTGTCTAATAATGTAAGGATGGGACAAATAGGGGAGGTGAATGGACAATGGGATAATGGATTTTATACCAAAGGAATTGTTTCCAACACCCAAGTATCTTTCTTAATCGACAGCGGTTCTACTGCATCTCTCCTTTCTTACAGAATATATGATGCAATTCCAAGTGAATATAGACCAGACCTATGTCCAATTGAATCTATAATAAATGATGTAAATGGTAATGAAATAACTACTTATGGTTGGGCCGAATTTGATATAATACTAGCTGACAGACCTTATAAACAACCTGTTGTTGTGTGTGATATTTCAACCGAAGGAATTTTAGGTCAAGATTTCCTTCTTGAATATGTCAATAAGATCAATTACAAGCACATGGTTTTACACACAAATGACTCTGAAATAAGATGTTTCACTGGTGGCAATGCCTGTATGACCAGTCGGTTAGAAGTCCGTCGTTCTGTTGCCATACCACCTAATTCTGGTTCCTGGATAACAGTGGCCATACCACTGTCAAATCACCTTACAGAGTCAGTGTATGTTGAACAAATTAAATCTTCAAAAGACATATATCTTGTGCCAGGTATTATAGATTCAAAGTCCGAAAACCTTCTAGTGAATGTTTTAAATTGTAGTGATAACGCTGTGACACTGCAGGCCAACTCTGTAATTGGCAGATGCGAACCATATCAAGACAAAGAAAGTGTATCTGGCGGTCGCATTGCTACAACCACCTCATTAAACATTAGCCAAGTGCCCAGGTCGACTGAACTTCCAGAGGCACTGACCGATTTATTTTCTAGAAGTTCTAAAAATCTTAGCAATGAACAAGTTGATCTCTTGAGACAACTTCTTTATAAATACCAGAATGCATTTGCAAAATCACCAGAAGACCTTGGTTGCACCGATAGGGTAAAACACACAATAAATACTGGTGCAGCCATCCCTATTAGACAACCTCCCAGAAGGCAACCTCTAGGGAAACGAGATGCCGAAGTAAAAGAAATTAAAACGATGTTAGAAAGAGGTATAATAGAACCCTCATGTAGCGCATGGGCATCTCCAACAGTATTAGTATCTAAAAAAGATGGCGGAATCCGATTCTGTGTAGATTATAGAAAGGTCAATGAAGTAACTGTCAAGGATGCATACCCTCTCCCGAGAGTAGATGACTGCCTTGACTCCCTGTCTGGAGCTAAATGGTTCAGTTCAATGGACCTAAATTCAGGCTTCTGGCAGATTGAAATGGACCCTAAAGACAAAGAGAAAACTGCCTTTGCCACTACCCTTGGACTGTTCCAATTTACAGTCATGCCTTTTGGCCTCGCCAACTCCCCATCGACATTTGAGAGGCTCATGGAAAATGTCTTGCGAGGGTTGCAATGGTCAGAATGTCTAGTTTACATGGACAATATAATTTCACCTTGTACCAACTTCACTGAAGGTATCCAACGACTTGAACATATATTTCAAAGGTTATTAGAAGCAAACTTAAAACTAAAGCCTTCAAAATGCCAGTTCTTCCAAAAAGAAATTAAATTTCTTGGGCACATAGTTTCTGAAAAAGGCATTACTACAGACCCATGTAAAATTGAAGCTGTAAAATCTTGGCCAATTCCAAAAACACCAAAACAAGTTAAAAGTTTTCTGGGACTTTGTTCCTATTACAGAAGATTTGTTAAAGGTTTTGCCCAGATTGCTAGGCCACTACATAAACTTTGTGAGAAAGGTGCCAAATTGAAATGGAATGATGAATGTCAAAATGCCTTTGACTGTCTCAAAACTGAACTAACCAAGTCACCAATTTTAGGCTACCCTCTTCCTAACATACCATTCATATTAGACACAGATGCTTCTGATAAGGCTGTAGGTGCAGTTTTGTCTCAAAAGCAAGATGACACTGAGCGTGTAATTGCCTATATGAGCAAATCAATGAACAGACACGAGCAGAGATATTGTGTAACTAGAAAGGAACTGCTTGCTGTTATTTTAGCATTGCGTACCTTCCATTCATATCTTTATGGACAGGAAGTCCTTTTACGCACAGATAATGCAGCAGTTAGCTGGATGAAAAACCTTAAGAAGCCTACTGGTCAAGTTGCAAGATGGCTTCAAGAGTTAGGTACTTATAACCTATCCGTAACTCATAGGGTTGGCAGAAAGCACACAAATGCTGATGCTTTATCCAGACATCCTTGTTCTGTTTGCTCCAATCAGCAAAAAGGTAACGATGAAAGTGATTCAGAAGACGAATGCCCCTCGCAAAGCAGAACGTTAACGACCCAAACTAACAGTAATCAGATTCGAGTAGTAACCCGAAGCGACAATGATGTTCAAACCAAGAACATACCCACAAAAACCGTTGTACTCCCTGGATGGCAGGCTCATGAAATTAGACAGCAGCAGCTTGAAGACAGCGATATTGGACCTATTTTAGTTTCTCTAGAAGACAAATGTTCTCGCCCAGAGTGGAGTCAGATATCTAGTAAAACATCTGCACTCAAAACCTTATGGCGACAATGGAACCAACTAGTGGTCCAATGTGGAGTGTTGTACAAAAAATATTGTGAAAGTGAAGCAAAATATCATTTGCAGGTGGTAGTCCCAAATAAAATGAGACATGATGTACTCCATCACTTTCATGATATACCATCTGCAGCTCATTTAGGTAGTGAGAAAATGTTAGAAAAAGTTCGCCAATCTTTCTATTGGCCTGCCATGAAAAATGACATAATTCAATACTGCATAACTTGTGACAGGTGCTCTGCAAAGAAAACACCTAGGACTAACCGTGCACCACTTCGTCAGTACCTTGTCGGGGAACCTATGGAGAGAGTAGCCATAGATATTTTAGGCCCTCTTCCTAAAACCGAGTCAGGAAACCGGTTCATTCTGGTAATATGTGATTGCTTCACAAAATGGACAGAGGCCTTTGCAATACCTGACCAAGAAGCCATCACTGTTATCAAAGCATTTGTGAATGAATTTGTTTGTCGTTTTGGAACACCCTTGCAGATTCACTCTGATCAAAGATCAAACTTCGAATCCAAAACTTTTAAAGATATGTGTGAATTTCTCCAAATAGATAAAACAAGAACCACTAGTATGAGACCACAATCAAATGGAAATGTTGAAAGGTTCAATCGAACACTAATCAACATGCTTTCCATGTATTGTGAAAAGAATCAGAGAAAATGGGATGAAATCCTACCACAAGTCATGATGGCCTATAGGTCATCAGTCCATTCAGGTTCCCAAGTAACTCCAAATATGATGATGCTTGGCAGAAATATCACCCTCCCAATGGAGGCTGTCATTGAAAGTCCATCAAATTCAAATGAAGAAGTAGACATAGATACGTATATTAAATGCTTACAAGATAGAATGAAACTGGCACATAGTACAGCCCGTAAACAATTGAAAAGTAACTCTGACTATCAGAAGCGTCACTATGACCTGAAAGCAAAGACACGTGCTTTCAAACCAGGTGATGCAGTTTGGTTGTATGATAATACCAGAAAAGTCGGGGTCTGTCAGAAGTTAACATCCAAGTGGAAAGGTCCGTATGTCGTTACCAAACAGATAGATGATACCACCTACTTTGTACGTAAATCCCTCAAGCTCCCTTCCAAAGCATATCACATTGACAGATTGCTTAAATATAGAGGTATTCACCGCCCAGCCTGGTTTGCCAAAACTCTCATGCATAATTAGAATATTAAAAATAATTAAGATGACTAGCTGATAGCTGTAGTTTAAGTTGTTCAAAGTACATGTCAGATATTGTTGGGACCAATCCTATATTGTTTAAATAATAATGTGAAGCAAATGGTGAAGGCGCCTCACCAGCTTGAAGAACTTGTTGTTGTCGAAATTTTAGATGGTTAGGGCCAGGACTGATCACCCTTGGAGCCTACCAAAAGAAATGGTTGATCTAAAAAGTCATATTCTCTCTGGGAATATGAATTGTTTCCTTGGTTTCCAAAAGCATTTGCCATGCAACTAACGAACATTAATAGAACAGCATTGCTGAAGAAGTAGCCATCCCTCTTATAAAGAAGTAGAGTAAATACGATTATCCTGAACCATGTTTTTGGTGAATCCAGTATTATTGAATTTGTTTGATCCAGACCCATATAATCATAGCTATGATCTGGAATAAGCCTTTATTCTTTACAATTTAAATCCTTGATCTTATGAATGTTATCCTTTTATTTCATTGTAGAATGTATCAGTGTTGGCTTTGTCCAAGCAATTTTAGAACCAGACGAGATCTGAAAAACCATGTTGTCCCAAAACCTCACGCAGCCCTCTCAGTAGTTTGCCCATGGTGCTATGAAGAAGAAAAGTCTTTCAACAGGACACTAGATCTAAAAGCACATGTTGAAAAAAAACACAAGACCACCTATCAGAGTTTGCCAGTTGACCTTCTCACAGAAAACAACTGTTTTTGGCTTGCACTAAAACCATCTGACTATGGAAGAGTTGTAACTCCAACAGACAGCCATTCCTCATCAGCCATTCAAGCAAGAAGCATCATATTAGAATGGATAAAGAAAGGAAGCAAACAAACCCGCTCAAAAGATGATTGGTTGAATGGATGGTGGAAGCGGGAAGTAATTAAATCTCCAACACCAGAGTCAGAATTCATCCCAGTATATGAAGGTGATGTTGAATATGATCCCATTTTCCCAGAATTAAACAACACTTGGGACATCCAAACCATCAACATAAGACCGGGAGAGACAGATGCAATTTTAACTAATAATAATACCTATTTGCATGTTGAATTGTCTGACAACATTTTCAAAGATGAAAGATCGGTAACCGCATTGACAAGAAGAATCACATGTTGCAGTAATACATCTATTCCTAAGAAGACAGACTTTAACCTTTTGGACAACCACAACAAAGAAAAATACATAAAAGAAATAGCCACTACTTTAGGTATCCAAAAAAAATTCATCAAAACCATATCACGTAAGACTATCTTTAAGGAACCACCAACAAAAAAACCAAGGATATCATCACCATCAAAAGAATCAAAAACCCCATCTGCGACTTCTGGAAAGCCAACCATCTCGTCAACTGCCTTGCCATTATCTTTGTCTTCGTCAGACTCAGCAATACCTTCGTCTTACTTATCATCATCTTATTATTTGTCTATGCCAGTTTTGCCAGCAACATCTGTTTCTTCCACCACACCATTATTTAATACTACCATAACCAAAAAGCCTTCATCACCAAAGAAAGTTCAGAAACTACAGCCATCTAAACATTCTTCAATTGGAATTAAACCAAAGCTTCCAACATCAAAATCTGCCATAGTTAAACCAACAGAGAAACCCATAATGCAGCCAGTCAAAACATCAGTATCCTCCTCTTTAGATTCAATAATAACATTGCCAGCTGAAAAACTTGACCATCCAGCCAAAACTTCCATCAAGGAAACAGCCACCAACCTTCTAGCCAGAGGTTGTATGCCATTGTTTCCTCCTGCTAGAAGAGAATGGGACCAGGAAGAATCTGTCCAGTTACTTTCATCTCTGAATTGGCCAACTGTTGGATGGAAAGAGATGGATGCTGATCGCAAGTTGTTGGCTTGGGAATTCGCTTCGATGACCATTGAAAACTCCAAATGTAGTGACTCCATGATTGTCAACAATCGCGTTGACCTCCTTGATAAATACAACTTTTTGGCTCTCCCTGGAACGCGCAAAATAAGAAAATCTAAACAAAATGGTAACAATCTTATGGACAAATCTAGAATTTATACATACCAAACTATAAGAAACATTGCATTGTCTTCAAAACCTAACGGGATGGACATAAAATATTTAGAAATAATTGAACAAGGATGTAGAAAAAGAGATCAAACAACTGACAATTTAATAGCAAAGGTTGACGCTGCGAAAATAGCATTACGACTTGACACTATGGATGAATAACTTTTGAGTTTCAGATAACTTCATGGACATTCTAGTGCAATAAGACTTCTCAATTGGATTTTCATTCTTATTTATCATCTGTTATGGAGTATTTCTCTTCGATCACACTATGGACCTGCAAGACAAATGAAATAAGGAATCAAAATGATTTCATTTTTTTTAAAGTGACAGCAATAACCAGATCATTTCTATGTAAATATTTTCTTGTACAATTTATGTCAATACCTAGTGGACTTGAAATTGAATACGGAGTATTCAGGGACAAAGGTAGGGAGTGTGTAATGATTACAAGCGCATAAATTGGACATTTATACACCAAGGAAATAACTTTTATATATGTGGTAATTAGTACCACAGATGTGTGGGTGATTCATCATATATGTATTATTTTACTGTTTGTAGACACATTGGATATTTGACTCGATAGCTGTAGAACTTACCTTTTTCAATATTTCATATTCGTGATATCCCGTGAATTGAATGTAATCATTTTCGGTTTGCAACTGTGCCGAAAAAACTATCATAAACTGAACATGTGCACATCACATTGTCATAGTTTTGTCTTAATTATCGCATGTCACCTAAATTCATGTAGCGTAATAATCAAACTAATCCTTCAAGAAAATTAGAATCATAATCCCATGTTGTTTTAACATGTTTTATCGTAATTAATTTCCAATGTAAACTGAAACATGGAATTTGTGTTTAAGGTTTCCTCCATCTTGGAATGCTGAGCTGTCTAGCCTTAGTTTCCCACGTGTAATTACATGCTTTTTGCAACAAATATTAGCTGTTATGTTTTAAAATCATTTAGACCCAGTATTGTTTTTAATAATTGTTCTTTAAATTAGCTTTAACCATTTATTTAGTTCTAATATGTGCTAATGATGTGGCTGTAACGCGGAGCCGTCTGCTCGCTTCACATTACAAATTACTTACCCATTAGGTCTCGGTAGCATATCCAATTAAATAACATAATGATGACGATGTGTTTTGATGTGAGGATGCTTGTTATAATTTGTTTGTTATCTTATTATTGTCATAATATCGTTAATTGGACATTTTGTTTTGTCCTGTACGGCAGTCTGTATGGCTAGTGTATGGCTATCTGGGTTGTAAAGTAGCCATACAGCATTCTGATTCGTTAGATTTCCCGTACAGTCTGCCGTACAGGGCATTCATTGGTTAATATGAGAATGAAGGCAAGAGTATAAAAGGCGGCAAGATCCGAAACTTGTCAGATAACTGTTGACTAGCACAGTGGATAGTCGCACCATCTGACGACAGCCGAGCGGCCATATTGGTATAAACCTTACAGTTGTGTAATATAGAACAGAGCCTTAAGGTGAATAATGAATTAAATATAGCAGTTTATCTCCAATCACACTGAACATTGCCGCCTTGTATACTCCTTCCCTGAAATTAATTAAAACATGATAGATATGAAATATAAAAACTAAGGACATGTTGTAAAACTTTATTTAAACCTGCAACATAATAGATATATTAATAAATATTAACAACACAGATCTCTGATATTTGTTTCCATTTATAAGCTGCATGGAACCAGTACATCGTTCGCTGTGAATGAAAAGCAGTGAAATTAATATACAATAATTTGACAAACGGCCAAATCCCTTACAAATTGGTGTCAGAAGTGGGATACTATAATTCAACATAGTATCAAGATACGATCCCAGCCAGCATTGTTCAGTGTGGTTGAAAATTCCCATTATAATTAAGATTTAACGTGAGAGTTATGGACCAGGTACAGGCGTCCCCCGACCCAGAAATCCAATTTAGATTAGATAAAGAATTAAATGAAATAGGCCAAGGAGACATAACTGCAGACACTATATCTGATGAATTGCCACAGCAAATCCCATTCAGAAACGAAATGCCACAAAACATACAGAGTCCAATACATGAACCCTTTCATAGACCAAATTATGCTATACCGCCTGAATTTGTACCTCAGAGCCAATACAAAAATAGATCTGATACTTGTCATAATGAATACGGCATGCCAATGGTTGCAATGCAATCTCCAAGTACACCACAGTATCCTAACTTAAGACCTGACCAATACCATGGCCATGAAAGTTGGAAAGAATATATTTCACAGTTTGAGGATTGTGCTGAACTTGGTAGGTGGAAAGAAAAGGACAAGGTTTTGTTCCTTGCCTCAAGCCTTAGGGGATCTGCCCGAAATTTTTATATGAGCTTGTCCAGCGCAGAAAAGCGCGATTATAACCTTTTAACCACTAAACTAGGCCATCGATTTGGTATTTCTAAGCACCAAAATAGATGGTTATCACGCCTTGAAATGCGAAAACGAGAACCGGGTGAATCAATAGCTGCCTTAGGTGACGATGTACGCCAAATGGCTCAAAAAGCCTACTGCGACCTAGGTCCCCGTGCCCAAGAAGCATTAGCATTAAACCAACTGTACAAAATTGTCTCCCTTGATATGAAAGTACGTTGCATTGACAAAGAATGTACCACAGTCATTGAAGCTGTTGACGTAATAGAACGATATGAAGCTCTGCTAGGGGAAAGTAATGACAAAAAGAAACCCGTTAGAATGATACACCATAACCATGATAAACAGCAGAAACCACCAACTAGATATCATGAGAGGGCCCAAAACGGTAACCTAGACCAGACCCTTAAAACCTTAGTTCTTAGACTAGAAAGACTTGAAAACACTATCCAAAATAACAGCCAAGGGTATCAATTCACTAAGAAACAAATTTCACCTAACAGGTCCTGTTACATTTGTCATTCAACCGAGCATTTCTTTCGAAATTGTCCAGTTTATATAAAATGTCAAAATGAACAAAGCAGTAGTGGTCCAGCCCAAGGTACTCTCACTCTTTGTACAAAATCCTCTCAATCCGCTCCGCCGTACAACTCTCGCACAAGACATAGAAAATGGGAAATTAAACATGTTAAAATATTATAATTCAATTGTGAGGAATATTACTTTACAAAATTACAATAGGAACCACAACAATTTAATGACAGAATGCATTAAAATGGTTATGGTAAGTAGAAATTAATAATAAAGTGGGATCAGGCGAAGTAACATTTTTACTATTTTACTACAATTAACATGGGTGGAGCTACTAATTAGTTATAAAACAACATAAAATATATAAATAATGTAAGTTTGTAAAAATACTAGCTTTGAAATGATGTAAAATTGCTAAAATACTAAATACGAAACTAAAAACATAGCTTCGCACGGCAAGTTTTGTTAAGATAATGAAACAAGTAAGTTCAGATATACTATTAAATGTGTTCCATACATCTACATTTAATTTAAAAGGAATTATTTATTTAATAACATAAAAAAAACGGCAGCGACAACATGCCATGTCTACCTTTAAAAGCATGTAAAATGACAGTTGACGATTTATCATTTCGATCATTATCGTGAATAGACATTTATTAAACATTTGCGAACACATAATAAGAGAAAATATGACTATATTATAAATACAATAAGAAAAGAATGGTTTAACTACTCAACATCGCTTTCACACCCTGACATCCACAACAGATACACACTATGTTGACCACATGACAAATACAATTTACCGTAAATATAAATTAGGACATTTAAATCATGCAATGTCAATTAGGACATTTAAATCATGCAATGTCACTTGCATTACAATATTCCATAATATTGAAATTACCAAAATATTGTATAAAATGTTTTCGGTTGTATATATAGCAGAAACAATATTAATATTTATCATATACATAAGCAATATTCCAATATGCAAAAATAGGCATATCTCTCACCAGTCAAAATATGGCAGATGGGGTGTGATAACCATATCCATATCACACCTCATCTGCCATATCACACCCCATGAAAAAATCCATATCAAGTAACCCGAGTAATCCACCACTTTGCAGCGGTACAAAAGAATTCATTGCTTAGAGGGAGACAACTCTTAATAATATTCCGACTGAATTCATTTTATCTTGTCGTCTGCTGGTCATGGACCAGGTTGAAAAAGTTGTTAGTGTCTTTTCACAAATTAAATCCCCGTTAGGATTTTAAAAAGCTCTGCATTTTATACTCCAGCTGAGACGGCATTTTGTTTGGTGTCAGTTAATTACGACAAAATGCATACGTCATAACGGTATGTGGCATTCTACAAAATTTTTTGAAATCTCTTCTAAAACCTTAAAAAAACTAGTGCTACGGCAGACGTGAATCAGACAGTAGGTGTACAGAGAATATAATACTGGGGTATAATATACTTATTAGCTTAAAAAGATTGTATGTATGTGATAAAAAGGTATGTATATGATAAAAAGGTTATTACATGGCTTTTTTCATATCACACCTCATATCGGCCCTACATCCATATCAGCCCTTGGGCTAAAGCCCTCGGGCTGATATGGATGTATTGGGCCGATATGAGGTGTGATATGAAAAAGCCATGTAATAATCTCTATATTTGTATTTGTTAGATGTTAGTTTTTTTATCCAATAACTGCAAGTTAAGTGGGGTGGTTTTGTTTCTAGTATCACACATAGGAAATTTAATTCACAAATGACCACATACAAGTAGTTATTGCAATATTCATATGGGGTTCGCCAGGGTACCAAGCATTAATTGTTTCATTGGATATGAAGTTACATAAGTGGGTGTTTTCCCGTAAAAACGACGAAAAAAATTTCGAAAATAATGAAAGACAATAAATCAAATAAAGCACACCTATATATAATTAGTTAATCCTACCATGTGACCATAGCCATGTGCTCTGCAAATTAAATCCCTAACACGGATGACTGTAGACTACATCACACACACGCGCGCGCTGTAAACAGGTGTTTAATATTTGTAAATGAAAGATCCTGTAAACATTCTTACGTACACATATTATTGTTCCAACCTGCTTTTGAGTACAGCTAATTTTAACGTTTACAGCTTTTATTCATCAATGTTTGGATCAAGTTAGCTTAAAGGATTAACCTAATTACTTTCATTGGTGTGTGTGTGTGTGTGTGTGTGTGTGTGTGTGTGTGTGTGTGTGTGTGTGTGTTTCTTTTTTCTTACTCGATGTCTAGTCTATTTTCCACCATGTGTTAATGCATATGCAAAGTGTCCAACTCATAATCGAACATGTCCGATTCACGGGCGATTCCGCATATGGTTTTAAATGTTGAATAACACGAATTGCATCGTACGTTAAATGCTTTATTTGGTACCAAAAGACAAAGAAAACTACAAAGTTCCCCAAAGTAGTAAAAAGGATGTAGGAGAGACTATTAGAGTTGAAAGAATGAGTCTCAAAAAGCCGAGCGATCCGCCTATAGGAAAATTGCCAAGAAACAAGGTTACACCTTTGGGAGACCTCTATATTCCAACATCGATTCGAGGCCAAATGCAAATCAATTTTAGCCTAACGTGCTATATAAACATAACGCAATAAAGACATCTCAAAAATGTTACTAGGAAAAAACTTAATATGAAAATGTGACATTGGTTGTTTTTTCCCGTGATTGTGAAGAGCAAAATTCACAATACAAGATTTTCGCCCGTGAATTAATGCAGCGCCTACATTGCAATGGTAATAGCCCTGTATTTAACATGCTTTATAATGTTGCTTTGTATACCTTAAACTGTATAGGAAACGCGCATGTATTGACCAGTGGCCTGATAATAGATCATAACGTTGTTAGATATTAACGAGATGTATTGAAACTAGTTTCAATGATGTGTTCAGATGAGCAGTGCGTAATTTAAATGGATTATTTGTTGATGAAGCAAATACACTGCGTTTAAATGAGAAAAAATATTTTAAAGGGGAAAAAATTACTAAGAAATTCATTAAAACAAATAAAAAACGAACGTCATACGAGATTCGAACCTAGGACTTTGAGGTTATCATTCCCTACGTCCTACCACACAGCCAGCGTAGATGATTTTGTAAAGTATGTATATATGTTTGGGGCGATTAGGGGGTAATGTGTTTTATCTTTATCCCCAAATTTCAATGCCAGCGCATCCCTCTCCATCAACCTAAATTTCCAAACAGAAGATAAAATATAGATGTTTTGGTAGTCAAAATATCTTTGATGGAGAGGAATGCGCTCTATGTGTATTAATTGAAAAATAAGGTTATTTTCACCAAAATTTTCGTATTTGTATGAAAGTATACGGAATGCAGCATTCTGAAATGTATGTTTAAACATGTAATGTAATGTTTTATCAAACTTTTAATATTCAAAACCGTTTCGTTTTGGCATTCTCTTCTGGATGTTTAAAGTATAAATATTATATTATTGTAACAAATTTAAAATTTTGCAATCTATAGGCGGATGCCTCGGCTTTTTGAGAATCATCCTTTTGAATCCAAACCAAAAAGGTGTCCGACTAACGATCAGTTGTTCTATCCTATTGTTCAAACATTCTGGACATCTGGGCATTTCGGGTAAAGGAGTTGCCTACCTCTTTAGATACGGTGAATACAAACTGCTTTACGAATGCACCATCATTTATCGACTGTAGCCCAATATTTTAAAATCATTAGACAGTTTTAATGAAATTTTAGTAATATTTGATAATAAACATTTAACGAATATTAGCCATAGACTTAAAGAGTACCTGTTGTCAACATCAATTCAACATACTACCAAAATCTATAGTAGACTACATTTATCGTCATTTGTGTGGTTTATAAAGCATTAAGCATTTTACATTAAAAAAATCAACATTGTCTGCTCTGTGTAACAGTTCTGGAGTTAGTTTGATTATTCTGCATGTCATATGCAATCTGACGATGTCAATACAGTGCAAGACCATTCTTACACCATATTCCATCCTCTAACTTAAGCAAAACCTTGTAAATTCGCAAAAATCTCCCTTTACCTGTATCTAACCGTGGCGATTTTCCTCCGCTGGATGCTGTAACACGCGGTGGTATGACGTCAACCTTCGGACGAATGCTATAGAGCGCGTATTCATCGGCTGGATGCCATTTTCGGTTATTTGGTATACCCCCCGTGAATAATTTCTTTAAATTAAATGTTGATGTATGGAACATATCTAATAGTATCTCTGAACTTACTTGTTTCATTATTTTAACAATCTGTAAGCGCTAACATGATAATTATATCATTTTTGAGGTATGTTTTGCACCGACTATTCCAGTGATTCATCTAAAAATTTACAAGTTTGCAACTTGTCGTGCGAAGCATATGTTTTTAGTTTCGTATTTAGTATTTCAACAATTTTACATCACTTCAAAGCTCTAATTTTGACAAAGCCATGATATTTATATATTTCATGTTGATTTATAACTAATTGGTAGTTCCAGACATGTTTTGTTGCAGTAAAATATTAAAAATGTTACTTACTTGCTGCAGCGTACCAGATGGCAGATCGGGACGATTCACGATTCAACGCTCAAATTTTGAGTTACGTCATTAAAGAAAGACAGACAAATTACGTGCTTACTTGCTGTTGCTCCTCAGCCCACTTTATTATTAATTTCTACTTACCGGAACCATCTTGATGCATTCTTTCATTAAATTGTTGTAGTTCTTGTTGTATATTTGTAAAGTAATATTCCTCACAATTGAATCATTGTGTTTTAACATGTTTAATTTTCCATTTTCTATGTGTTGTGTGAGAGCTGTACGGCGGAACGAATTGAGAGGATTGTGAACGGACAGTGAGAGCATTTTATGTAGAATGTAGAAATGTAGAAGCATTTCATTGGATGAGAGTTGCCGCACAGGTGTATGATTAGTTAGTTTGGTCACATGACACCATACGGCATATCAGTATAAAATGCGCGCAACGTTCAAACATGGCAGAAAACTTCTCATCGTCATTCTACACAGACGTGAATTTTAAGAAGATTAATTACTGCTTATTTGGATTCATTATAAAAGGCAAGGCGTGGATTTTAGTATTCAGTATAAATATTAAGAATCATTAGTTATCTCCAACCACACTGAACATGCTGCGTACCTTTTCAAATCACCGACGTATTTACTTTCTATTAATTTTATGATGTATTAAGATTTTAAGATTTGATGTTTATCATACTATTTGGTGCAAAAGTATATATACTTTATATATTCTATATATAGAAATAATGATAATAAATCCAGTTATTGAACTGGCTTTAAAAAACATTGTCAGTGATTTTGTTTTTTGACGTCCATCTTGGAAATATGGAATTCGCCATGAATATTTTCCAATAGGAAATATAATCCCAAATAAGCCTTACAGTATTTTTCATTGATGGAGTCGCTATAATTTGAAAGTGAAGTTGTATATTTTAAAAAACTATACTGTTCCATTCGGTATTAGAAACAAATGAGATTCGGTACAGCTGGTATTTTATAACAACAATTATCACTTTTTATGTGTCAGCTTCCTTTGACCGTTAAGTCATTTAAAATTCATTCATTTTCTTTTGCAGATACAAAACTATAAAAGACCTAAAAGTGGCAGTGTCTTCTCCCTCGGGGCTGGTTGACTCCTTGTGGTAGTGCAGCACTAAATAAAGATACTAAATTCTTGATTCAATTAATTACCTTTTCAGTGAGGGAGTACGAAAAAAATACAAAAATAATCATGTTGGTTTAATTTAGTACTTGATTCTGTTTATCGTCACATACCAATCGATAACACATTGATACATTGATAACTGGCTCGGTCGCCCCCCCCCCCCCCAAAAAAAAAAAAAAAAAAAAAAAAAAAAAGCGACATTTACTGGTTAATGTATTAGCTGAGTGCACATTTACTCTCCGTGTAGCTGAAAATATACGCTAAAACAATGTAACTAGGAGCACCGAAACGATAAACACGAAAACACGAAAGGTAACGTTTGTGATATTGAAGTTGTAAAGATATTTATGCATCTTCATGTTTGTTTCAAATGCAGTCATGCAGTCATGTGTGGGGGGTATAAAATGTATTTTATTTTAAACTGAGGCATTTATTTTTTTTAAATTAATATAAAAATACAAGAATTCGTCTTAGTTTAATAAAAAAAACAAGAGAGCCATGAAGGCCCTGGACGCTCACCTGAAAATGGTGTACACTCAGCTTGATTTTGGCAAACTGGAGCTTCTCTTTTAAAAGAGATTTTTCTTATATTTCGAACTAGTGACCTACTTATTGATCCAACATAACCTAAATGCAAACATGGGCTAGCTTTTGTAAAGAGGATCATTCTGAGCAGGTTTGATGAAAATTGCACTCAAATTGGGGCCTCAGGAGTGTTAACAAGGTTTTTCTATTATTCGACCTATTGATCTTTTTTGACCCAACATAGCTCATATATAAACTTGAGCTAGCTTTTGTCCAGATGATCATTCTGACTAAGTTTGACGAAGATTGCACTCAAATTGGAACCTCAGGAGTGTTAACAAGTGTTAATTTTTCTATTATTTGACCTAGTGACCTACTTATTGACCCAACATGGCCCATATACGAACTTGAGCTAGCTTTTGTCAAGAGGATCATTCTGAGCAAGTTTGATTAAGATCACGTCGCACGACGCACGCCGGACAATGACCCATCACAATAGCTCACTTGAGCACTTTGTGCTCAGGTGAGCTAAAAACCGCCATTGCAAGAATTTAGTTACAAACATCATAGAATTTAATATATTAGATAATTACCCATTTATATGATGTGAATATTCTTTAGAAACTTAGCTCATTCTAAAGAATTTTTTCAGTCAGTTAACTAACACATGGATGAATTATAACTGGGTCGAAAGAACAGATATGCGGGATAGCAATATATATATACCTTTAAAAGAAAAAATAATGTACAGGGTAATTAAATACCTATCTCATATCACAGAAAACAAAAATAGTCTATTATATGAAATATTTAGGGAAACAGAAGCCACAAATAAATGGACAATAAGAGTTAAAACCTTTTAAGACCAGTTAGGATTCTCTTATCTTTCTTCAAATCTTAAATTATTAAAAAAAACTCCCACATGTGAAACAAAGCCTTGAATACATGATGTTGTTAAACAAGATCAATTGAATGTTATCGGGTCCTCTCATAAATTAAAAATGTTGAATGAAATAATTCCTTCTACTGTTCAATCTAATTATACAGATATTTTATGTAATAATTATACCGATAGATCTACCATAGCTAAATTCAGGTTAAGTCAGGCTCATAATCTTTTGGTAGAAACAGGGAGACACATGTATAACAATGAACTACTTTGATAGATTGTGCAGTTGTTGCACTCTAAATGAAGTTGAAGATGAATTACATTTTTTATTTCACTGCCCCTATATTCAGAAGGTAGATCACTATTTCACTTAAAACTTAATCATTTTTACCCTAATTTCTTTATTCTACCTTCACAAAATAAAATCAAACTTCTGTTTGATAATACAAAAAATATTTTGAAAATTACTCGGCTAACTACATTAGAAATTGTACAGTAATAAGAAATACCCAAATCTGTTCATTAGAATAAATAATTTCTTTATTGTTACCGCCTTGCAGGTTACAGACTCACTACACTTTTTGTGTATATTGTTTGAAGAGTTTGTATATTTTTGTAGTTTTCCCATCTTTCCTTGGAAGATTGTCATTTTATTTTTAATTAGATCGTCATTTTATGTTTAATTAAATTGTTATTTTATGTTTAATTAGATTGCCTTGATCAATTATTGTAATTGTATCCGTGCAATAAATAAATAGATATAGAACAAAGTAGCCTCAGAGAAATAAATAAAAGATGAGATGTAACGGTGAATCTGGAGTGCAATGAAAGACTGTTTATGAAAATGCAAGGTATATCATAGACTTTTTTCTATTGCTTGCAAGAAATTATTTATTTAGTGAAAAAAGTATTTTTCAAATTATGTTAATAAATTGTTAATTAATTATCCTAACAAATATTGCCAAGTACTGTAACATTTTCAAATTATCGCCCCTGTTTTACTCTCGTGTTGAGGAAAACGCTTACAACTAAACCGCGGGAGAAGAAGTACAACGTTTTCGTTGTTGTAGATATATATAGTTTTTCTTGAAATCAAAATGGGGGTAAGTTTTACAGATAGTATTTTATTTTTCATAAAAGACCAAGGAAGTGTGTACACATATTGTTTAATTAATAACTTTACCGACTGTTGGGTAATTTTACTCTAAATTCTATTCATGACTAAGATTTGGCGCGTTATAGGACATTTTTTCAGTTTTGCTAACCTGTCGCACTCAAATGCTGCAGCTATATTGAAGCTTTATCTTACGGTTCTGTCCTGATTTTCATATCAGCGTCTCTGAAATGCTTCCTTAAAACACTTTATCGATTTTGCATTCAACATCATCTATTCAATCCAAACTGTTTTAATTAAATGAATAGATTTCTTAATTATTCTGTAATTTAAACTCTTTGTAGCTGGTGACGTATCATAATCATATAATAAACTGTTAGTCTACACAAAATCTTGTCGAATGTTGTCATACATTACCTGCTTCCCATCACAGAAAGTGACCTTGTGCTGCACCAACGTCCTTACTGAGTGCCCCAGGTGAGGATTGAACCTGGCCTTTCCTTGTGTTAAGCATGTGCTCTACCACAAGGCTAAAAGATCCAGACCAGAAAGTCTGGCAGTAATCACTTTATTATATCTACTACATAGATAAGCCTGCTGCATACCTTGGCATATCTAGGGGTAGAGATTTGTAATCATGCTAAGGACACATTGTAAATTTTGTCTCGAACCTTGTACATTTTTTAGCAGCAAATGATGAAACAGTGTTGATGTGGCTGTGAAAAATCAATTAATTGCTCATTTCTAATCACTCTGCTACTGCATAAATGTTCAGGAAACTTCATTGAAATGACAACACCATTATTTCAAAAGTTGTTGGTTAGCTAATGCCTAAAACTGTTGGTCATAGGCAGCGATCCAGAAATGCTGGCAGTGTCAACCGGCGATTTTAGAAAATCAGTAAAACAAGATTTTTAATGCCAATATTTGCATCCTTGGTAACATCCCCCCTCCCCCTCCCCCCTCTCTCTCTCTCTCTCTCTCCTTCCTGACCGTTGCACGATTTCATGTGTGTTTGTAATGTCAGTTTCTTTAATTGTTTAATATTTGATAGTTTACCATTATAGGAAGCCTTTATTAATATAATTATCTATAACCTAATGTATAATGAACATTTCAAGTCATCAACTGTATTTAATAAAGATCAGAGACACCTAAATGGTGGTCCTATGTCATTTCCGGTTGATTTTCCTTCTCGTGGTATCTATCCTCAATGATCAGAGCAACATCATATGATATAAAACTGTTTAAGTAGTTATAAAATTAAGTAAAAAAATTGGTTATTTAGAAGGATTCAATAAATCTATCGCCTATCAGGACTGGTTTTTGTCTGAAAGCAAAAAAGAAAAAACCAAAAAAAAAAAAAAAAAAAACTGTAATACTTTTGTTTGTCATTTTCTGGCGAACCTCGTTACTTTCCTAGCATCACTGTTTTTAAAGTAGTTTCCCCAGGTAAAGACACCGATATTACTCAATCATTAAACCATTCAAGCCATGTAACACGTGTCCTGGCTAACGATGCGTGTATATTGATCACATAATTACAGGTAATTAACGGATTAAGATAATTATCGATCTATCGGAGTATAAGCCCATAGTTCTGTTACGTGATTGATATTCATCTCAATTATTAATATAAGGGTGCAGTAATAATTTATTTTTCGCCAGTTGGATGTTTTCACAACCGGCGTTTTTGCTTGCAAACCGGCGTTTTTTTGCCGAAAAAGTGCAGTTTCTAGAGGCCTGGTCATAGGTATCATGTTCACAGTTTGATTTTACTGGTACATGAATCAGTGTGGAAAGATGGAAGTCCTTTCACTACCAACTGTAATGCTTACTTGCTGTGTATAAATTATTACATTGAATTTGGTAAGAATAAGAGTGTTATATGAAAACATTCCCCCATTCAGAATTGGACTCAAAGTTTTAAGTATAAGGACTGATGCTCTACCACTAAGCCATATGATAAAATGAAGTCTAAGATTCTTAAACTGGTAAAAGCATTTTAGACAGGGTTTCTGTTTGGTGTCTAAATGCATATGTGTACCATTAACTTATTTTATTATTGGTTTTCTTTTGTAGAGGAAATCAGCTAAAGGTAAAGAAAGGAAGCAAAAACGGAAAGAGGTAAGTTTCTTGCTAATTCTCATTTTTGAATTTTCAGTTCAATTTGTGACGAAACTTTTGTTTTGGATATGTACCACATTTGTTGAATTGGACCTTAAAGACACCCAAATTGCAAGTCAAAGTAAGGATATGTGCATACTGTAGAGTACAGAAGTGTGTGATATATTGTAAGTTAACTTCAACAATATGCTTGTCTATCTCTTGATAAGGAATCTCAAATCAAATCTTTGAATTTAAATTAAATTTCATTCATATTGTGAAAATGTAGTGGTATTAAGCAAAAGAGAATTCAATTGTTTGTACACTGAGACAAAAGGGTAGGGGATAGACAAAACTAACTTTGTTTTTATTTGTTTAGCGTATAATCTTAATTTTATGTTTTATTGTTCTTCACTTAAAACATACTTGATGTGGCTTCTACACAAATACATATTTTTTTATTTTACAATAGGAAACAGCTAAACTAGATGCTGCAGTTGCAAAAGTAGATTTAGCAAATAAGGTAATTAGTGGATGGATGATAAATGTAATAAGTAAATATAGCTCACATCTACACAATTAAAAATTTATGAAATCCTAAATGACGATTATTTAGTCTTTTTCTGAATGATACATGAAAAATGATGAGTAATTTTACATTGACATGTTTTCATTTGTATGCATCTTTTTCACGTTGTTAAGGCTTAACCATATATTATCATAAGAAACAAATCTCTAATAACAATAGATGCATACACCAAGAAAATTTACATTGGTGAGATGTGCAAGAGTATTCTGCCATTTGTCCATACTAAAAAAAATTAATTCTTTGTTGAGGATCTTAAACCTTTTTATGCCATATTCTTTTAGTTCCAAAAAACAAAACAAAAAAGAAAACCCAAAAAAAAAAAAACAAAAGAATTCAAATTTGATGGGGTTGCTGTCTTGTAATTTCATCATTATCTATGATTAAATATTACTGTTAAAACAAACATAATCTATTTACTTTCAGATTGAAGATCCTATGAGTTTACTAGAACCTTTCAGAAAATTTGAAAGAAATGGGTTTGTAATCTTTTTAGCTCACCTGATCTGAAAGCTCAGATGAGCTATTGCGATGGTTCTCCGTCCGTCGTCTGTCGTGCGTCGTTCGTCGTGCGTTAACTTTTTACATTTTAATCTTCTCCTCCAAAACCATTGGGCTAAATTAAATGAAACTTGGTTACCATCATGCCTGGGTGAAGCCCTTTCAGATTTGCACAAATGAAGGAGTTATGTCCCCTTGGGGCCCCATAAAGGGGGAAAAAGTGAAAAACTTTGAAAATCTTCTCCTCTGAATCTACAGAGATATACCTTGGTTATTTCATTTATAACATCCTTAGGTCATCTATTTTCAGATTTGCACAAATGGTAGCCATGAGGCTCAAAATGGGGAAATTGTAAGGCACTGAGTGGGGAAATTGCTAAAAATTATATATTTGTCACTATATCTTGAAAACTATTAACTTTTTGTATAGGCATGTATATAAGAATATTGTAGGTATTGCGACAATGTTCATTTTGATATATGATTCAAGGTCATATATTGAAAGGTCAAGGTCACAGCTGCAAAAAAAGAATTAAATTGCTAATTATCTTGAAAACCATTAACTTTTTGTATAGGCATGTATAATAGAATATTGTAGGTATTGACATGATGATCATTTTGATATATGGTTCAAGGTCAAGGTCACAGCTGCTTAAGAAGACTGAAATTGCTAATTATCTTAAAAACTAATAACATTTTGTATAGGCATGCATATAAGAATATTGTAGGTAGTGCGACAATGATCATTTTGATATATGGTTCAAGGTTATATGTTCAAAGGTCAAGGTCATATCAACATAGGAATAGTAAGATTATTAATTATCTTTAAAGCTATAATTTCATGCATAGGCATGTATATTAGAATATTATAGGTATTAACATGACAATCATATATGGTTCAAGGTCAAGGGCATAGCTGCATTAGTATACTGAAATTGATTAATGATTTGGAAATTATTCATTGCACTACAGTTACTTCATGCATATTATATAAGCTACTTATGAATGAAATGTGAGTGGATATATTTCTGATTAAGTTTTGTGGGAGTTCTTAACTTGAGAAAACTTTAAAAGTTTCTGTACATAATATATTGTCTACTGCACTTTGCAAGCAATATTGGACATATCTTCAGGTGAGCGTTAAGGCCCATGGGCCTCTTGTTTATAAAACCAACATAAATTTAATTCACTTTTGCAATTTTTGAGTTGCCTGCAGTAGATTTAAGAAAATTGAGTTAGCATATTGTTTGTTCATAAAAAAACATAACAATACAGTTTTAGCATGTAAATTGTTTCCTTGAATCTTTATTGCATGTTGTGTGGGTTAAAAGTTCGTCGTAATCTAGCACTAAGGTTAAGAGAAAAAGTTGAAAACTGTAAAAGATAGTTTCTGTAAAATGAACTTTCTCTCTACAAATGATGAATTATGAGAAAACAGAATCATTGATCACAATTTTGAAGCTTGAACTACTAAAGCTGCTAATCAATTATGCCAGATTTTTTAAATCCCATGTGGGCAGATCCTGGTGTGAGAAAGTTTGTCAGTTGACTTGCGAAGGGTCAGCGGTTTTTCTCTGGGTACTATAGTTTCCTCCACCATTCTAAAACGACTGCCTCAGTGTAAGTGAAAGGAGCTTGACTGGTACATTTAACATCACTATGCCAATCCACTACAAATGTCACATTAACAAAGAAGTGTTAATATTGCTAGACATTTTACATATCTTTTCTTTATTGCAGATTAAATCTAACAATTGAGAGTAAAAGAGTTACAGACCTAGATAAAGAAACCATAGATTGGGCTTTTGATTTAACTAGATTAAATATGCAGGAATTGTAAGTTTTATACTTAACTGATTTCATGCAGACTAGAACTTTGCCTTTTTCTGCACTTATACCCATTGGTTTTATAATGGATCTTGAAAATGGTATAGAAATGCCTGTTTCTTGATTCTTATGTTGCAGGAGTTTAACACCTTATGCCATGCATTCAGTGTAAAAAAAAAAAAACTACTTTTCTGAGGTTTTTATACGCCCGTCTATGACGGGACGTATTATGGTATGGCACAGTCCGTCCGTATGTCCACACATTGTACACTAACTCAAGAATGCTTTGAGCAATTTTAATGAAACTTTTGTGAAATGTTTGTATCTAAGGCAAAAAGCTCCCTTTCGTTTTTGAGATTCGTATGTTTCAGCTAAATGTCAAGTTGTTTAAGACATTAAAAAAGAAGTTTAAATATCTGACGGGCGTATCATGCGCTCCAGGTGCAGCTGTTTATTTTATTATTATTATTATTATTATTTAAAAAAAAAAAACACCCAACATAACCATCAATTCAGTCAAGCACTGATTTGCTGATTTGACCTTGTTTATCACTTTTTTAACTCAATTTTTACTTGCATGCAATTTTATTTACTATTATGAATACCTATTCAGAGTCTGTGGTTGGTGATAAATGTTGTTCTTATAAATTCTAAATCTAAGTTTCATCAGATTATTTATTCATTTAATAATAATCACTTGGTAGTTAATTATGCTGAAAGTTTTAAATAAGTTATTCTAATATTACCATTTTTCCATTTATAGATATATAGAAAGTGAATGGGGATGGAAAGACAAAGAAAAATATGAAGAAATGACAGAAGACAGAGCTATATATCTTATTGCTAGAAACCAGGATAAAAAACCTGTAGCTTTCACACATTATAGATTTGATATTGAAGATGAAATTGAAGTTGTATATTGGTAATTGATCTTTAATGCTTTGTATTATATCTAAAAAGAAAACTATTTCAGGAATTGTTGTTATGTTAAAACCAGGTAGAAGGAAGTGTTGTCAAAAGTTGGTGTGGTTTCAACTTACCCTGTCTTATCCAAATTCTATGTACCGCAAATTATGCCTTTATAAAATAACAAAACACATCTAGGTCAAGCGTCATAGCCATGGCTTTAATAATCTCAACAGGATGCAATATAACATAAACATGTTGATTAAAATTCCATCAATCTTTTCTACAAACAGTCATACCATGCACTTACAGTGCAGCTGTTGTAGAGTATGTACTGGTAAATGGTAAAAATTGTAGATATTGTATTTTAGATGTTTGTCAACTTGTGATTTAAAATGTACTGTGATGGGTTGAATCACTTTATTTTACAGCTATGAAGTACAGGTGACAGATGAAGTTCGACGAAAAGGTGTGGGAAAATTTTTAATGCAGATATTAGAGTTATTAGCATATAAGTAAGTTGTTACAAGCAAAGGAGTTTTTAATATTCATACACTTAGTTAAACTTATCATTGTTTATTTGGGAAAGTGTTGTTGCTTCTGGACACAGAAGCTTTTTTTGCAGATATCTATAATGGCTCTCTCTCTCTCTCTCTCTCTCTCTCTCTCTCTCTCTCTCTCTCTGTCTCTCTCAAAGTATGGGATTTCATATCAAATGTTGTAGATGGTACTGTGTATTATTTAAATACTATTGATCTTGGTTACATGTGTTTGTAACATTTGTTCTTGTTTCTAGGATACTGTTTCTGTATTCATTTCTAAGTAACAAACATTGTTATTATTTTTGTCAAGCCTGTCATTGTCAGTAAGGTGAGACTTAGGGTGTTACTTTTCCAGTGTCTTAAGTGGCGGCAATGGCAGCAGCGTGTCAAAATGTGAAAGTTTATGTTAAAGAAATTTTTTTTACTCCATCAAAAAATAACCAGACGAGACATTTAAATCCGTAGAATTCTTGTTTCTCTTATCTGTAACAAAAGATAACTTTTCATTAAATTGTATTAAAGTACAGAGTAGATACAATATTTTAGCAATACTTAAATCTTGGTTATATATTATCAGTTCAGTGTAGAAAATACATATGCAAGATACTGGAAAAAAAGTTCATAATAATTACTAATACTTGTCTTTGGAACACATACTTCTTTGGGTGAAACATTAGAATTAATGCCAGATTAGCATAATCTGTAAACTATTTTATAATGCCCCTTGATAACTTTGCCACCTCTTTTATTTGCAGACTTATTTTTGAGGTTCCAACTTAATTTAATCTATTTCTCTCTATTAGTATGTTCTGTATTCAAACTTAAAATAGAATGCAAAAAATTTACAAAATCAATTTTACTCTACTGTATTTTTGTCACCACTGGGAAGTTAGGTGGGTTGGATGTAATGTTGCTTAACTTTGCATCAGTAATTTTTTAGCTGTTCTTGTTGACAGGAAATTTATGAATCACTAAAGATTGATTGAAGAATAACTTTGTGTATGCCCGAGATGTGCAAGTGTTTTATGGTCTGCCTAGTACTAACATGCATTCAAGAGGCTAGCTCACATAGTCAGGACACAGCAGACAGGCATACTACTCACCCAGTCAAATTATCTAGGCTGGTAAATAGTCTGCCCTTTTAATGCTAAGAAACGCTGACATAATTGAAAAAACAAATATTTCAAACAAGTCATACAGACCCTTTACATTAATATGGTAATCAATCTACGAAAGAAAATGTGTATAGAAGCAAGCTTCACTATTGTTTTCTGTATCAATATTTTTAGCTCATCTGGTCAACAGGCTACGACCTTATAACATTCTACAGTTTGTGTTGTTCATAACCTATTATCAACACATCTGGTGATCATTACAGGCCCACAGGGACTCTAATTTATGTTGAGGATTTAAATTCTTATCATTTGAAATTAAAGACTTTATAGCACCTTGTTCTTTAAATTTTTTAATTTTTATTTTACAGAACAGAAATGCAGAAAGTTGTGTTAACAGCATTTAAAAATAATGAGTTGGCTATGGGTTTCTTTAAAAATGCTTTGAAGTAAGTTAAAATAAATGAATCTTGGAAGATATCTTGCATGATGAAAGTTTGCATATTGTTGATCAACATATTTAACTCATGTACACAAAAGTACAGCAAAACTTGTGCCATTAACGAGTATCCAGTTAAAAAAAATGTGTTGACAGTTCTTGATTCAAACAATAATATGATTAATATCAATCAATCTCTAGAATTGTTACCACAACTATATGTGATATATGTATGCTTGTTTTACTTTCACATGAAACAAAGTTGTCATTTACACAAGTTGTCATTTACACTGAATGTTTATGATTTAAAACAAACGTTTTCTTCACATATTACTGGGTTTTTGTATCTGTTTATTCTATAATTTTAAACTATTGAATCTGATATTTAGCTGTTTATTGAGACTATTGCATTAATGTCTGGCTGTGATGGCTTTAAATTTGCTGATTCGGCTTTAAACATCAACTCACTCACTTTATCACTCTCCACATATAAAACCATTGATATGTATCTCTTGTATCCTGTTTCTGGTTATGTTGGTTATGTTGTGGTTAGTAGAGCTGTTTATTGTAAAGCACAACTTGTCCAACTGAAAATGTACATCAGGTTATAGGTATAAACTGAGTTAACTATATTTCAGGTACACAGTAGATGATACATCTCCAGATGATCCAGTATTTGCTGAGGGATACTGCTACGAAATACTCAGTAAAGCAATTAAACCTAAATCTTCACCAAAAACATCACCAAGATCCGAACCCATGCAGACTTCACCTGTCAAAACTGTAAAAACATAAAATATTGTGTCTGAGAATTCCAAGGATTACTATTAAAAGTGTGTACAGAAGATCATTAGTAACATTACATGAGGTTTTATGACATTACTACAGAGGGATTCCTTATTCTGTGATTATTGTGAAATCATAAATGATATCCATATTGGGACAATAGCAAGTACATTCAGTATTTATGATACAAGACCATGAACAAAATTTGTCATTAAAGGATATTCCTACTTTATTTTAAGACATTCTGATGACAAATGCATTTAATTGATAGACTAGAAAGCAGTTCAGGTTTAACTGATGTAGATTTGGTTGTTATTGTGATAACTCTTACATGTGTACATAAGAGATGAATTCAAGAAACATTTACTTAAAAATTAAAAAGAAATAGATTTCTTTCAACAGTTAAATTTTTCAATAATAATTAGCAACTTATGTTGTCATAAGTACATTAGTTAGGTGATGCATGCATGTCAGACTTTAAATAGGTGCTATTATAATTTCTGAATTTGTTTTTCAGTTAATGAGATACATAAGTGCAAAAAAAAAGTATTTTCGATACATGTAGATCTGGTGTAAAAATTATCATCATAACTTGGGTTAAAATGTTTTCTAACTTATTAAGTAAAAATAGTAAATGTTAAAGCCATTTTATGATTATTGCAAGATGTGTATTGTAGTAGAAATTACATGTTTATTTTTGTTTAAATTCTCTTTCTTAGAAATCAAGATACTTTGAAAATATCACAATATGAAATATAAAATTACCAGTATAAAGATAAATTTTTATACAAAATTATATTTTGTTTTTTCTTTGTTTCTTTTATGAAACCATTTGACATTGTAATTATCAGTAGAGATTTAGATTTACTGTAAAATAAAAATGTTTGTGGAGTACATGGATGGCTGCCATTATTATACATGTATAAATTATAAATGGCCAATTTATGTACAGATTGGTTTGGTTCAAATGTAATATGTTGGCAGTTTTCTGGAATATGTAATTACTAGAGTATTAAAATAAACTTCCATAAACTGGTCACTCTGAATTCTGAATTCACTTAATCTCATACAACAGCTGTATCAATGCTGAAAAATTATATCTGTGGTTCATCAGAAAACTAATGAATTGTCAATGGTAAAAGAAAAGACTGGAAGCATTTATTCATAGTATTTGAGAAAACTGAGAGACTTCATCAGACATTCCAGAAATGTGTTTGTGGTTCATCAGAAATCTAGTGAATTGACAATGGTAAAAGAGCTGACTGGAACCAGTCATTTATAGTATTTGAGAAAAATGGAACAGGTTAACTGGAACTAGTTATCCATAATATAAGAAAAAACTGGAACAAATTATCCATTGTATTTAAGAAAACTAGAGTGAGTTATCTATGGTATTCAAGAAAACCAGAAGTTTTCCATGATATTTTGTTTAAATAAGTTATCCATGATATTCTGAGAAAATTGGAACAAGTTTTACAAATTATACAGGTATTCCACAATATCAATAACATTTGAGAAAACTAAAAAAAACCAGTTATGTTATTTTGAGAAAACGAAGGTAATCTGTGATGTTGGTGGAAACTAGGACAGGTTATCCATAGAGAAACTTGTTCCAGTTATTGAGTTTCACCATATTTTATTTGAAAATTTTGGTAGTTTGGGTTTTGCTCTATTTAATGCTTTATTTCTTTAGACCTATCTGGGATGGTTTTATTGAAAGAAAACATTATTTGTTGCAACAAATGCCAAGATATTGGTTGCTCATGACAAAAATATTCCAGTCAGGACATAGAATGCCTAAGCTTACAGCTTTGTTATCAATTTAAACCTCGACCTTAAATTTTCCATTTTGACAATTTACTGGAATCTCACCAGTTATAATTTATACATATTTTACTCTGTACTATGTGCTGATCTAGTAAAACTCACAAATATACTAATTGATAATGATATCCAACAATCTTCATTTGGCCATATGTTTTCAGTTATGATTTTTAAAGATTCATCTAAATTTAAAGCATCCAATTTGTATGTACATGTACACAAATAACAAGGCCAATAAAAGGTAGTAAAATTTGCACAGATATACATGTATATTACAAAGAGATTGATTTATATTTTGTGTATATTAAGTTTGAACCAAATCCATCCATAAATCAACATGTAATTGTCATTTTTCTGTTTTTATTTAAAAGGCAACCTTAAAAGTCAGATTTGGCCATTACAAAAAAGCTTTTATCTACTTCATCATAAGATGTTACATTTAGTATAGTATATTTCTCTTGCTAACCAGCAATATTTTACTAAATCCATCCATAAATTCACATGTAATGGCCATTTATCTTTTTATCTATATTAAGGACAGCCATTACTGATGTACAGTTTGTCTGGTACAAATTTGTCTACTTCACCTATGTTCAAATTGGCCAAGTGGTTTCAAAGGTGAAGAATAAAGTTTATGCACATCATGCCATAACTTGAGATGGACAAGGCCAGTTAAGCTTTTTTAGCTCACCTGAGCACATCTGAGGGCTCAATTTTAGACCAATCTTCATCAAACTTGCTGAGATTGATCCTCCTGACAAAAGCTAGCTCAAGTTCATATATGGGTCATGTTGGGTCAATAAGTAGGTCACTAGTTCAAATTATAAGAAAAATCTCTTTTAAAGATAGAAGCTCCAGTTTGCCAAAATCAAGCTGAGTGTACATCATTTTCAGGTGAGTGATCCAGGGCCTTTCATGACCCACTTGCTTTCAATGCTTGCTTGAAATCTGTTAATTTTAAACACTTGGATGTTCATACAAGTGTCTGACATTATGGTATATCATTAGTACTTCAAGGAAGATTTAAAAAGAACAAAAAAATCATTTTTATACCAAATATTTATTATAATTATCAATACATTGCTGTATGCATGCAGTTATTGCCATTTAATACAAATAAATACTATGAATTAAGGTGGCACATTTCTTCATTAATCTGCATAGATCAAAGCACATTCACATAAATCACAATGAAGACAGGCAGATAATGTCAGTATCACAATGATATCAACATCTTCCCCTGCCTTAGACCATCAATATATTATAATACAATTGAGTAGATAGATTTATATGTACAAAAACAAAGCAGAATAAATCAACCATTTTCACCCCTGAATTAACAATATAATGATCCATTTTTTCTTATTTATATCACTCAATAGTTCAGAAGGGAACCAGGGAGTTGGTTTAGTAAACAACCATTTACAATTCAGATAAATATATACTAATTAAAAAAATATATAACCCAGTGCCCAAAAATATGATAGCACACTTACAGAAAATTTTTAATTCATTTTATCGTAACAAATGAATTTTAAAGTGTTAATTGATCACTTGATTGAGGGTTTCTTTCAACTCTACTTTTCCCCTCCTTCGTGTTTCAAATGGAATTTCAGTGCAACTTCAACAATGCTATATGACTTTGAAAATATAATTGACAATGCAGGGCTGTCACTTTCTATAATCCAACCAGAATACAAAATGATAAATTCTAGGACTATTACAATGTATTTCTTTGAGATCATTATGGTATTAATGGAATGATAACTGTTTGAAAGTGCCTTAAACTATATGATCTAGTCCATAGAAATGTTTACACAGTGGACATAGATGCTTCTAACCATGTTAGCTTGGGGTCATACATAATCTTTTTGCACTCTTTTAAGCAAAAAGAGACAATTATTTCTGAAGATGTGACAGAATGTATCACTTGAGACAACCATGGTGTGTTGTTTAAAATCAAATGATCCAAGGTTTGAGACAAAAAAGAGACCCTTTTTGCTGCACTGGTATTTAAAGATAACTGAAAAACTAAAGCAAATATAGTGACAAAATCAGACCTGTCAGAGAACAAGGTATCCCACCCTACAACCCTCCTCTACCCCATTTTAACATAAACCATCTCAAATTGAAATGCACCAAAAAGATTGTCTCAGAATAAGTATTTTACAAGTAGTTTGGAAAACAAAGCTTGTTTACAAGTAGTTTGGAAAACAAAGCTCGTTTACAAGTAGTTTGGAAAACAAAGCTCGTTTACAAGTAGTTTGGAAAACAAAGCTCGTACATAAAAAAGCCGCATAAAAAAGAAAGAAAATGTTAAAGAATATCTCTTTAATAAAATGGCAATCCCTGCATCAGTATTTATCATTTATTAAGAAATTTTTGCAATTGAAAAAATAATGTTTCAAGAACTGTCTGTACAGAAAAATTAAACAATGCATTGAGACTGATATGTTGAAAATCACCAAAATGAGTACATTAAATATCTATAGAATGGAATGGTTAAAACGTTCCACCACCATCTGAAACATTGTATATAAAAATTCAACTGAAAGTCTATGCTGCCTTCATATAACAATACACACTAACACTGTTCATTTATGTATTATGATTTTTTATGATTAGTAAAGCACTCTACTTATACAATAACATCTATGTTCAGCACTTAACTACAACTTTTTGTTATAACCCTTACATTTCTCTATTTTTTTCCAAAATACAATTTTGTTTAAATGTTTCTAATTTCTTGTTATGAATAATGTTTCCTTAATATTTCAAAATCCACATACTAAAATTAAAATAAGAGTGGACTTCACCCCTCCAAGTAATGCCATTATACATTTGTATGAAACTCTATATTTCCATAGGAATTAGGTGTATACAATTTGACAAGAATGTTACAGAAACATTTCATATAAACAATTGGAAACAATAGCTTATCCAAGATAGAATGGCTATTTAATTAAGAAATCAACACATTAAACATATTTAAAATAAAATATGTTATCAGAGACCACAGATGATATCATCACAATCACTCCTTTGAAGCATTAATTTTCACAAAAAGATCTTCCAAATGGCACCTTTGAAAACAAAATTATTCAGACTCAAAATTTGCCAAGTGTTTGCAATCTTGTTATTTATTACTATGGAACTAGAAGTCTTGTCAACTAAATTTAGTACATGTTCTGGTAATTGCAGGAAAATTTTTGTTGTCTTTAATAAATTGTTTCAATGACAGAAAATCTCATATAATTTCCATTTCGTTTTTTATGAAATTAGTCTAAGAATTTTAATTTTTTGGTTCCACTTTGACCAAAAAAAATTCATTTAAATTACAAGGTCAATGAGCATGACACATTTTTTGCTGGACTACAGTTTCTACCTCTTATGAAAATGCTTGTTGAAAATTCTAAATAACATTACCAGTATTTTATATATTAAAATATCAATTTTTGTGATTCCATAAATGGAAATAATAGTTCTGCACAAACATTATTGGGCATCACAAGGTACAGTAACATAACCAAGGGTAACATTAGTTATATGCTGTGTGCATGTATCAATTGGTTGCTCCCATGAACATGACAATGGAAGCTGAAGCATATGACAATACATGTAATTCCTTTTCCACTTTGTGCAGGTCATCTAAAAGCAAATCTACATGATTGTAATCAGACATATGACACAATCTAATGTAAATTATTGTAATATTATCACTCTATTTTTCATATCTTTTTTAAAACTTAAGACTTGTAATGAAGAAAGCAAATAATGACAATGTTTGGGGTAGAAGATGTATCAAGAGGGCACTACAAGTATGTCAAAAAATCAAATATTGCACTGAACAATACCAAAAACAATACAATTAAACAACGATATTACACAGGTTTCACAACCTATTAACTTATTCAAAAAAAAATATGAAAAGTGGTTTCACAACCCTTTTCAGCTTATATCATTATTACAACATCCTACCAAGATGCAACACACTTCTTGGTATTCTACTGGCTATAATCATAACAATGTTGATAGTCAATCAAGGTACAAATATAAATGGGTGGGTCATGTGATGAGGATTGATGGTCGTATAATAAGCAGACCCTGTCTATCTATACTAAATACTTCCAGGTTTCAAAATCTTCACAACAAACAGTCTCTGTCTTCAAACAGATTAGTTCACCAAATATTTATGTTATATCTAAATGAAAATGTCCACCTAATACATGTTTTCAGTGAACTTAAGGTCAGTATAGACAGAATTAATTTAATCAAGGTTCATTTTAAACAGGTTCAGCTGTATAAAATATGGTGATATAAAAATACAGCAAACACATAAAAGAATGCTATACTACCAGTATGTTATATCTACCAATACAAAACTATGGAACACATTTAAATAATTTATTAAAAACATGGAATTGGAATTGGTTTTGGCGAGTTTAATACACACACACTGATTACAATATTTCGATGTGATAAAAGTTTGAGGTAGATAATAATTCAATCTTTTTAATTTATTTTCTACTGACCTAAAACATTTAGACAATTTATAAATATGGTACAGGTATTTTACATGATGTAAATAGGTGTAACTTACAGGGACACTTACATCTCAAGTAAATAAAGGTGTAACAGCTGATTACTCAGATCTGAATCCTCAAAAGATGGTATGTGTTACCTGCTGTTGTAGATACACTGATAAGAAAAGTTACAACAAGGCTGACGATGGCAACAAATACTAATTTCTATATGCCCACCATGCTCCACATGTTACAAAAAACTTTCAAGCAAAAACTCTTTATATTTTCCCATAAAAAAACATGACATTGGCTGATAGGGGTATGCCATAGGTTTTTTATACTTTAAACAGGTGTGCTGAAAATTCACATATCACTGAATGGGGTAGTAAAACTGTCTGCAAGACCACAGAGTTCAAGTATGGTAAATATAGGCTTTATACAGATTTACATCCAGGAAGCTTTCAGAAGCAAACGGCAAGGTCAGTACAGATATAATCTAACTGCAATGAATGTTTTACACCATGTTAAAAAATAAATAATTGAAGTTACAAATAGAAAAAGAGAAGAAAAAACACTTTAGTACAATTTTAAACAATATCCATGGCAACCTAGGTTAAATCACTTTTAGCACTTTTCAAACTTTTCTATTAAATCATTATTTCTAACAATTTCAGTGAGATTCAAATCAAAAGAAACATTAAAAACAACAATAATAAACAGGGAAGACTGTTGTTTACAATAAATTTAGATAAAAAAGAATAAAATGCACTTAATAAATCACATAATCAAATATTTAACTTATTTACAATCAATCATAACAGGAAGTTGTACTTTTAACATCATCATGATTCAGTAAAAGTCGACAAAGTTGTTCTGAATTTTAAGCAAATGATTTTCATCACATTAACAGTGGATATCGTATTTCTGAAAACAAAAGAAAGACAAAAGAGGCAAATCGTATTTTTTAAAATAAAAATGTATATGAAAATTTGACTAGGTATATATAAAGCACTTAATCTAGATAGCAAAAAACAACAAAAATATACATAATATATATGTATATGTACAATGTAAAGGTACACACCTGCCTGCACACACACACACACACACACACACACACACACACACACACACACACAGAGGTTTTTAAATGGCCAGTACAAGAATGTTGTATGATACCAGTAATGCCTTGTAGGATAACACATGATATGTATTGTATTTTAGTCAAACATATTGACTTTACACATTAAACAGTGATTTAATAAAATGCCACTTGATTTATTTACTAACTGTTTATCACTGTAATATGTGTATCTCCACACAAATTATGTACCAAACAACTACTTAGAAACAAGAAATACTACATGCTTTTCACGAGGATGAACTTTCTGCCCTAACAATGGTAAGTTTCTTTTTGATACTGTGATGGTAGCAACAAAAAAGGTAATTCACCATTTTTAAGGCAGATAATTTTGCCTATGCTATTCACCTACTTGCCTTTTTTTTCTTTTTCATTTATTTATATATTTACTTACTTATTATTTATTTATTTATTCTTATTTTTTATTTTATTTATTTATTTTTTTTTTTTGCTCAATTTTTTTCCACAAAACAACGCTTTCACAAAAAGTTGATTTTAACACAGTATTATTATCTTACCTTAAAAACACTTTCAAAACCATCAAAATTAACATGGGCCATATTAATCAAAATAATAGGTTAAAAAAAAACAAGCAAAAAGTAAGCCAGAACTTTCACTAAACTTTAAAATGATCAGAAAAAAGTAAAAGTTCTAATGAAGAAAAAAAGAAAAATGACAAGATAATTGAACAGACAAAAACAATATCAAAAATACTGAAGGTATAAGTTTACATTATGCAACTGATAATTATGAAACTGTGCCCAAATAACAAGTGCAAATATTCAAACATTACAAAGTTACATATAATATGTATATGATAAAATCCCTGGTGATATGATCTTATATAAATTGATAAATGTTTTAATTTGAAGATATTTCTAATCTTGAGGAATGAACTAATTTATTAAACTATACATGTACCACATTAATGTAACCAAATACATGTATACATGATAGTATTAAATATATTTGCTATATATGTCCTAACTGTATTGTAATTTTCCTGAGATTACAAAGATATAGATGTTTAAATATATATAGAATTCTCTTTTTGACCTTTCTGTTTAAATTTATTTAGATATACCAAAATTGCAAAGACATTTAGAGATAACTGAATAACTGAAGTAAAACAAAAGATTGACCAAAAAATGAGGTGTCGACACAGTACAGGGTACACCACCTGACCAATAACTTGACAACAATAAAAGCTCTGACAATAACACACACCAAAAACTATAACCTTTTATGTTAACCTTCCAAATAACATAGTGACAACAATAGCTCTCCTAAATTTCCATCCAATATAATAAACCAACATTTTATTGTCAAATGCATTTACTGATAGGTCATGGTTTCTCTTTCAGATTGACTTGGAATACTATGGGCTTGAAGTAAGCTACAGAAACTTATTTTTCACACTTTGTGTATTAAAGGAATTTAACAAACAAATCACTGTCAAATCTGTATACATGTATTTGAAATGAAGATAAGATTAAATGGTTAGTCTTACTTTCTGAACTCTATCCCATTAAGAGTGACATAAAACCTTGAGACAATGTGCAGTTGATAAGTTAGCATTTGAAATAAGACAATAAATTAATCAAGTTATGTATAACATAACTAAAAAAATTAATCAAGATCATTTACAAACATTTGTATTTACATGTATATATTAAAAAAATATTTAAAGACTGATGAATTAGTGGCAAACAATGATGAGCCAGAACACTTAACATCACATCAATATCTTACATACTATAAACTCTATCTGTGCCAAAATTAACAGTTAATTGATGTGCTGAATCTTGGTTCAATTAGGAGTTCCCTTTCCACATACATAAATCATATAAAAGCACAAACTGAGACTTCTTCTTTTCAAACATGCCATCTGTATCACCCATCTTCCAAAAGCTCAAATTTAAACATCATTTTCTACAAAAACATCTCATTTATTACTCTTTTTACACAAATGCAACTGACATTCACTGATATGAAATTTAAAGGGTTATTTATAGTACAACCATAATTTTGAAACAAATCTCAAACATCATAAAAGCAATTTAATTCACACACACACACACACACACACACACACACACACACACACACACATTACCAGTATACATCTTGAGAACTACCAATAAATTTATTTCATTCAATATTTCTTTTTTTTTTTTTGTTTTACATTTGGGAACATGTCAAAAAAAACTAAGTTGTAAAGGTAGGGTATCAGAAACATAATCAGATATGTCCATCACCCCTCCTCGTTGATATCTAGTGATTCTAGCTAAGGGATACTATGATCTAATTGGTCCCACAATGTAGCAAAGTTTAAAAGCTTGTTATCATCATAATAGTTTTCCTGCCATTTTTTACCTCATAATAATGAAGTTTTCATGCCCTTTTCACTTGATGATCAAAAAAAAATAAATAAATAAATAAATAAATTTAAATAATAATAATAATAATTATTATTATTATTAATAAAAACAACAGAAAACATTTGATCTCAAACAATATAAAGAAGTTTGTGTTCCACAGATAGTTGGGTATGACTGGCCTAAAAACCTTTGTGTTCCACAAATATAAAGGCTGGCTTGTTTGTACTCCATAGTTGATGAGGCCATTCAACTTTCTGAGGCATCAAATTTTCCTTGTTACCAAAGTTCAATACTTTGTGACAAATAGCAGTACAAAATATATATATAGCATTTTCTATAACATCAAACAAAATTTTTAAATTTTTCATCAAACAGCTGATCCATTTTTTGAGATACTTTTTTGTTAATAATCTCTTCCATGTGTTCGTCCAATCTCTTTATTAAGGCATTTGTCACTTTATCATCTATTCTCTTTATCAAAGTGTCTGTCATTTTATCAAAGAGTGGTTCTAAGTCATCTAAGGTCGACTTATGAGTTGATTGGTCCCTATCTGCCTGTTTCGCAGTGCCTAATGGTTTCCCTGATGAAGGTTCTGTATTACTGTTCTTCGACAATAGCTCAGTTAGAGTATCTTTCTTTTCTTTCAGAGCATCCTCTAACAGTCTTGTTGTTTCAATAGATTTTTCATCCTTCATATTAGAAACCTGAAATAACAACAAAAACATTATAAACTACATTTAACAACATGTAATAGTAACATAGAGAGGAAGTACTTCTATATTCTGTGCAACAACACCACCAAAGGGCAAATCATAACTGCTGATCTCTCTTCAAAGGTAGGTTTATTTGATATTAACCAGTCTTTAAGGTGTAAAGTTTTAGAGATTACAGTGAAACCTGTCTATAAAGGCCACTCAAGGGATGCGGCCAAAGTGGCCTTTATAGACAAGTTCTCTGATCAAGGATCATCAAAAATTATTATCTAAACCGTTCTTTTTTTGTTCATTTTAGTACTCAAATTAAACTGAATATAGCTAACCAAGAAATTGTTTCTTTTATAACTTGAGATTAACAAAGAAAAAAAAAAATTTTTTTAACATCAATTTATTCAACATTTTCAGGAATTTACAAATCCTTTGCACCACACCGGCCTGGTAACATTAATATGTCTAAATGATCTATTCTCTCTCTTTTTTTGCTAGGTATAGGGGTGTTGCATTGAGAAGTATTATTCTTATCAGGCTTCCTTACACCTATACAAACATAATTAGGTCTCTTCAGACCCATATCACTCTTGCTAATATAGACTTCAAAGAAAGTTGTTACATAATGAATTAAACGGTTAAGTGATCAGAACAGTGATTATCTGTGTCATTTGTAACTGTCATATTTACTGTTTACATATCTTTATCAAAAATAACTATTAATTTTTAATATAAAAAATCGTACACAAACATAAAATAAATATTAAAATATTTTTTCTGGTGCCGAATTAAACCATAGTTGGTGCCGAATTGAATTTAAATTGGTGCCAAAAACATATCGTTGCCGAAATGACTTTTTACACTGGTGCCGAGATGACTTGTATCGCATCATGGTACAATTTCCAAACTAACGAAATCAATGTCCGTTAGCAGTAGAACAGTACATCAGTTTATTTCCCAAGATACATTTGCTTCATAGTCTGATAACACAGCTTTGATTTGGGTTCGTCCAACACCATAACTTCCGCGAGTTTCCTAGTACTTAATTTCTCCTTTTCAGATTTATTAAACAATTCTACTCGCTGTTCTAAAGTCAATGCATTCCGTTTACTATGACATAACGAAAAAACATCAAATATAACTGCATGTTATAAAATTTAAAAATGTCAATTACTGTCCTATCGGGATGTAAGCTTTACCCAATATGGCCGCTTAGATACATATAAACAGAGTTGCATTATGGGATTTTTAGTTTTATGTTGACTGGTTCTGGTAATTTCCTGGAAACTGACGAAGTTTCGTAACATTGCAAATGGCCGGTATAGACAGTTCTGTTGAAGCTTGGGGTCGGAAAAATGGTGGTCGCTGGCCGCATAAGACAGTGACCGCTATATAGAGGTGAAATAGCAAGTGGCCGCTTTATACAAGTGGCCGCTAACACAAGTTAGACTGTATAATATTTGACTTAAATGTTTTATTCAAACAAAAACATTTTGATTGTAGATCTATATATAGTGAAGGTTTGATTATATTGTTACACTTACTTGGTCATATAATTGTAGAACTTTCTTAAAATCTTGTCTGAATTCTCTAAGTGCCTCCATACATAACTGTAAGTTATCTGAAATGAAACAATATGTACAACAGTAGAATCGCTTATCCAAATTTTTTGTGGCATGTTCTGAAAAGTACTTTTTCCAAAACCTTTTCTTTTGTTTAATTTACATGTAGTAGTTTAGTCCTGGTGTAGCTTTAATTTTACATGTAGTAGTTTAGTCCTGGTGTAGCTTTAATTTTACATGTAGTAGTTTAGTCCTGGTGCAGCTTTAATTTTACATGTAGAAGTTTAGTCCTGGTGTATCAATGTTAACTGTAGAGAAAATAAAGTGACTTACTGCCAGACTTTGGTCCAGATTTTTAAGCCATGTAGTAGAGCACACGCTAATCACCAGGAGAGTTATGTTCTATCTCATGTCTGGGCTTTCTGTGACAAAATTGACTTTTTTCTGGTGTTTCCTCCCTTTTATTACAAATATTTGAAACAGGAAACCATGTACAACCATAATGCAGATGAATTATCTCCAGATACTACATTTAAATTGTACTACAATCTATTATGATGCATTATAGTTGTATGCGAGTTTTATCTACCCTTATATACCAAGTCAAAGTAAGTAAGCACTGCAATGACAAAGGACTTCAATTTAAAAGGTTCCATTCTATATAAATATGACTTCCAATGTTCCATCAGAATTTTTTAAATTGTTTGTGATGTGACAAATTTATTCTAGTTCTTTTTTGCATGATTACATGCCTATGATGATCTTTAGTTTAAAGAGCTAGATAAACAGGGTCCACAATGTCACGAATAACATTGTAAACTACATACTCCATTGTATAGTACATGACCATGTCAACCAGCAGAGGACCAATATTTTGTAAAGGAACTATCTAACTTACTGTTGGTCCATAATTGTTTGTCACATGTTTTTTTTCCAAATATTCCTTTTATTCAAAATTTTTCGCATAAAAATAACAGTAAGATTAAATAAAAAAGACACTGACCTAACCAAATTTTATTTTTAAATGAAATTTTTTTTTTTCAGAATTCTTCTGCACATAGAACAGATTTTGGAAAAAAGTAAAAATTTAACAGCTTTAATGATCCATTTGGGCCTCACCCGAGATTACATCAGGGTATTCCTCAGGTTAATAAAGGTCAAATGAACTAATATGCAAATCACATTTCCTAACTACATGCTGTTGAATTTAAAAGAAATATGAAACAAGAGGCCCATGGGCCTTAACGCTCACCTGAGGATATGGCCAACCTGAGGATATATCCAAAATCATTTGCAAAAATACATAAAATATTCTAATATACATGCTTTTAAAGTTAATAGTTTTCAAGATAATTAACAATTTGAGTCTTTTTATGCATCTATGACCTTGACCTTTAAATGTAAGACCTTGAATCTTATATCAGAATAATCGCCATATCAATTCCTACAATATTCTTATATACATGCCATACAAAAAGTTAATAGTTTCCAAGATGATAAACAATTTCAGTCTTTTTATGCATCCATGACCTTGACCTTTTAATGTATGACCTTGAGCCACATATCAAAATGATTGTCATATCAATACCTACAATATTCTAATATACACATGTATATTCCTATGCAAAAAGTTAATAGTTTTCAAGATAATTAACAATTTGAGTCTTCTTATGCATCTATGACCTTGACCTTTAAACGTAAGACCTTGAATCTTATATCAAAATAATTGCCATAAAAATTCCTACAATATTCATTTTTATGCACCTATGACCTTGACCTTTGAACGTATGACCTTGAGCCATATATCAAAATGTTTGTCATGTCAATACCTACAATATTCTAAAAACATGCCTATACAAAAAGTTTATAGTTTTCAAGGTAATGCATAATTTTAGTTTTTATTGGCAAAAAAATAACATTTCAGGGGCAACAACTCCTACATGCATTATCATACAGTTACAAAACTTTTTACCTTTTTACATTTTGTCATGCTGAACATTTAACAATGTTTTGATATTATATATCTTTAATAATTTCGGAAGAAAATAGCCTAAAACTGCACAAATCACAAACTAGGTCATGACCTTGAACTTTGACCTTGACCCCATTTTGAAGATTATTTCAAGAAAAAGTCAAAACTGAAAACCCCATGTCAATATCTATTAATATAGTCAAGTTATAATAATTTGAAGCCATTTTACAAAATTTTAAAAATTAAATGCAAAAATGTGTAACCTAATTTTTTTTACCAAATTTCACGAAATGAAAAATTTATAAGCTTAAGACTCTAGAGAAGCCACATCAGATTTTTTCTCCCATCATCGCTTTCAGAGAAGATTTTTAAAGTTTTTTGGAACCATAGGTCACCTTGACCTAGTTTTGGTAGCCATGACAACGTCACTAACAAATCTGAATTGCACTGGCCCATATATGCATCTGACAAAGTTTCATTGAAATCTACCTTGTAGTTTCAGAAAAGAAGTCAAAAATGTAAAAGTTTATGCCGCAGATGAAGACGACAACTATGATGACAACAGACAAATTTTGATCAGAAAAGCTCACTTGAGCCTTCGGCTCAGGTTAGCTAAAAAGATGTCCAATGATGCAATAGATATAGTTAAAAAATTTTTTTTTATTTATTTAAGTAGACAAATGTAGAAAAGAGCCATTAAGTTAATAATTTGGTGTTCAGTGTTGTCTGGATTTTTCAAGCAAGGGGTGATCTTCATGAATATTCAAATCATGATAGCATATCATATATGGTAAACCAGGAAGGTGCATAAGGAGTATTTTGCACATAGTAAATTTGTTATCTTGTTGAAAACATTAGAAAATTGTAATATGCACACAATTAAAGAAATTTTTTTAATAAGTCTGGTTATTTTTCTCCATTAGGTCAGTAGATTTTACATGGATTTTTGATATTTTTGAATGATTTTGTTTAAATGTGGAGTTTTGTTCTCCAAATATGTATATGACAAACAATTATGGACTGATAGTAGTTAGTATTTACAATGTTTATTCTTACCTTTCCTTGGACTTGATATTGATGATGGGGATGACATCAGTGTTGACCTAGAAGCAGATGATGAACAGGACCCCGGTCTACCCGTGGGTGTGTCATTGTTAGCTGTTGTCCAATCAGAATTCCCTGTAGTGTGTGGTAATGATTGTCTATGATCATCTGAATGTGCTGTGACACCATGTGACAGTTCTGACTGATGTGAAGAATTTGTTTTCTGTTGCCGGTTTTCTGACACTGAATGTGACACTGAAGCACTGTCACTGGACACTGCAGCCAAGGCATCAGCAACTGACATATTACTGTAAAAATCACCCAACATTTACAATAAATACAGCATTAAACAGTGTGTGTGTGTGTTGTGTGTGTGTGTGTGTGTGTGTGTGTGTGTGTGTGTGTGTGTTATAATGCATAAACATGTAACTAGGGTTGCAATTTATAGTCCCAACAATATTTCTTTAAATGTGATAACTCAAGCAACCCTTACTCAAGTCCACTGTACTTTAGATTTAAAGAATACAATTATTCAATGAATCATAAATTCAACAAATAAATCTATAAATATCAATTTATTATAAAACACATCTAAAAAGTATTCTTGAATATAGTAGTAAACTTTATCATATTTACCACACAAATCAGAAATATTCAGGTGCTATTCATTTGGATGGTGTGGTTAAAAACTTTTAAATCAAATAGATGGTGTGGTTAATTTATTCTATTTTATAAATATATAACATTACTGAAGGGGAATCTGTAAACATGTTAGAAATTTCAAACATCTTGTTTTATGTGTAAAACAACAACCTAATGTCTAAAGTTTCATATTTTGCATTAAACTCCAGAAGTTTTCTCTGTCCATTAATTCAACATATTATAATAATCTTATAGTGTTACCCATTTCTTGGCATTTTGTTACAGCATTTTAAATATCCAACCCGGTAGTAAGTGTTAAAAAGTCATGTTTTAGGTGTAATATCAAGGCTATCTGATATACTACTATATATGATTGATTTATGGTAAATAGCCTAAAGGAGTCATAATGACACATCTATTACACATCTCTGCAGTGGAGACCTTAACCTCTGAGTAATGCAAACAAGTACAGTTTTTACATAAAATATCTATAAATGTATACCTACCAGTATTAATATAAATTCATATACCAAAAATATTCATATGTAGTTATACTTGTTTAACATGCCTTAATTGTAAATACGGTAGCAATTTTTAATTTTTTTTTTTATTTTATTTTTTTTTTACATTTTATTATAATTATTATTTAAACTTCATAATCATTTTAAAAGTTTTATTAGAAAACTGAAGAAAAAAACCCCGTAAACTATGTAATAATTAACTAGTATATGACTATTTCCAAGAATGGAGAAATATTTTCTTAATAAATTAATTTAACTGTATTATATGCAGTTCACTAAATATATTGAAAAATTGAATTTTCTAGATTTCTTAACATAATGAATTCTAAATAAATTACATATATTCTTTAGTCCCTTCAACTTTAATGAATTATATAATCAAACAATAAATAGAAATTGGGAATATACTGTATACATTTAAAGCTGCATTAAGTTTACCAAATTTCTGAATTTTTTTTGATTTTCTAAAAATATATTTTTTTAAAAGTAGATATCTTCTAACCACGATCCGTGACATTCATTTTCTAAAATTTCATTTCTTTTAGCTGTAAATAAACGGAATCCTCTGACCAGTTGGTCCAGTGTTCTACGATGGTAATTATGAGCTTGGAGCATGCACACGGATGTACGGAAAAGCCTAGAATCGAAAGTGAAACATGACAGATTGCATTAATTGTCCTTCATTAATATCCAGATGTATTTGAAATGGTGTTATTTTTCCTTTACTAAGTCACAAATGACAAATTCAAGAAGTTCTGTGTTTAATTTATCGTATTTCAACATTTTGAAAGTTGTGTTTAAATGACCAGGGTTTTGATGACGTAACCATGTTCTAATATTAGATCCCAAATGCTGCATCTCGCTTGGTAAATACTGTAATTTCTGTATTTATTCGAGCTTTTATCGTTGAACCAAATGTAACATTGTTCATTAGGAACATCATTTATTAGATTATCATCGTTTTATTTTTTTTCTTTGGAAAACTTAATGTAGCTTTAACATATTTTTTTTACACATCTCTGAAAAGATATTGACAATATGAGTTTTTAACTTGAATTTAATCTGTAGTCAAAAACAAAAATTATTCTGCTTCTTTGCAAAAGAATGAATTTAAAGAAACATCTAGTTCCAGTTTTAAAAAAAAAAAGAGAGAGAGAGACAGAAAGAGAGATGGTAATATAAATTTAAAGAACATCTATTTAAAACAACAATTTCTATTGTAACCCCAATCTTACACACCCTTCTTTACCATAATATTGAAAATGATCTTTGGATTAAATGGCATTAATCACCATTGGACAAGTGTCAAAGATCATTTATAATTTTCAAGAAATTCCTGCAAAGAATGGATGAGTGATTTAACCATTAAAGATAAAAACTCAGTTTATGGTGGAGAGACTTTGTAACATATTTCAAATATTTCAGACATGTAAAAATTATGTTTTTTAATCTTGTACTAGTATTCATTGATATGGATCTCTAACAAGTGGACAAAAACAATAAGGATTTGTCTGTCCACACACACACACACACACACACACACACACACACATGAAAATACAGAATAACCACATATATAGCATGTCTTAACTGCACAGCCAAAATAGAAAATCAGTCAAACTAAACTATAAACTATTTCACTCTATTTTACTTTATTGATTAATAGGGGAAAATAAAGTCAATAGTTTCTGTTAAAACTTGATCCTACTTTATCTAGATAAAACTTGAAAATAAAAAATAACTTACCGATTATCATATTCTTCTTCTAATCCAAGAGTAGTAGGACTGAAGTTGGAGGACAAATTTAAAATTTCTTGTAATGAATCTTTAGATGGCGAAAAGTCTAATGTTCCTCTAACGGGTGAAAATCCTTGAGTATTTCTTAATGACACAAAACCTTTCTGATGTCCTCCTGGAGAAGTTTTCCCATATATATCGTCTACATCAAATGTAGATGGATTCTCAGTTGTACTCTGTGGACTACTTCCTGGTGATGCGAAAACTTTAGCAGCCATTTCAGAATCTAAACTAGAGCCAACACCAGATGAGCTATGAGGACTCAATGTCTCAGTGTTGGTTACAGACACCTTTGTTGGTGTACTAATTGATGAGAGAGTAATATGTGCTGAAGAAGTCAAACGAGGTGATTCCGATCTCGGAGATGACACTTGAGCATTAAGATTAGCTATCCTTTCTTTAACACTAAGAGAGGATGCTAATTCTTCTTCAATTTCACTGTCAAAGTCTGGTTTTACCTTTCTCACCTCTGTCTTTATGGGCGATTTTCCAGTTCTAGGTTTAGCTTTTGGCTGAACAGAACTGACAGTTTTACTCTGGTTAACATTGTCTTTTGATGAGGAATCATTGGTCTTTCTGGGATTAACAGTCCCTTTTGGAGCAATGTTAGGTTTTTTCTGAACATCTTTTCCTCTTGAATTAGATCTCTTTATCTCTTTTCTAGTTGTAGGTTCAGGTTTAGTACTTACAACATCTTTATTATAGAGATAATTCTGTCCTATAGAACCAGTGTTACTTGATTTCACTTGTGATGTATTAGTATCTCTTTCCGGTAAATCATTTGGACTAGCATCCAATTCACTCAAACGATTGAAAGCAGAATCAATGACATTTTTACGTTTTATTTCTGCGGCAACAGAATCTATTTCAGCTGCTACTTCGTGAATTCTTGTGTTATCTCTTTGTGGTGTGATTTCTGACTTAGTTTGACTGTTACTTATCATGGATACTGTAGAGGTAACTGGACCAGTGTGAGTATACACTATGTTTGTATCAGAATTTTTACTTGGTAGCTGTTTTGTTGAATCACTCACTGATTTAGAAGAGGTGCTTGATATTGTAAATGTTGTGGTGGGTGATGTTGGACTATTTTCTGTTTTAGATGTTTGATCTCCATTTAAAATACCAGATTTTCCTAAAAGAATATTTTTAGCCTGATCAAGTGTCAACTCTGAAGTGGTTCTACGTTTTGTTTGCACTGCTCTCTTTAGGAATGTATCTTGTTTTGATTTTGTTAAGATGACAGTTGTAGCTGGTGGGGGCATTAATTCTCTGTCATCCTTAAGATCGGTCTTTTTATTTGATTTCAATTCACTAGATCCTACACTCGAAGGTAGTGACATTCTCCATGTCTTTTTCCCTTCATCTGATTTTTGTTTCTTTAGAATGTTAGAACCAGCTGACAATCTTCCTGTACTTATCTTTTTCTCAGGTTTTTTCACTTTTTTGTCATCACCGTCCAGTAAATCCGGAACACTACTTGACAAACTAAGACTAGAACACAGTTTAAGATTAGACGACATTTCTACACTGCTGTCCTCACTAGTTGTAGTATCTTCTGCTGCCAGCAAATTCGGAACTGAAGTATACATTGAGGATGTTTTTGGGGATTTCCCTTTACGTTTTGGAGCTTTAGGAACACTCACTGATGGATTGTTCAGGTTCTGTAATGAGGAACTCTTTGTTAAATTAGACATTTTTTTAGAACCACTGTCTCTCCTATCTTCAGTTTTATGTAAGTTTGTGGTAGACTTTGAGCTTGTGCCTGACATTTTAGCTTTAGAACTTTCTGTCTGCCTGTGAAGAGAACTGGAAGAACGACTTCTCGGTGTTGATGATCTTTTATTTTCATTGTTCAGTGACAAACTGTCAGGTCTGGATCTCGAGTAACAATTGGTTGGTGTTTTGTTCATATAGGAATCATCACTCTCTTCTGAATGTGTTTCCCAGACACTCACTGAAATATTCAAAGTACTATAATGAAGATTTTGTATAGACTCAAATTTCTTACTTACATTACTACAGTGCATAGTTATGTGACAAAAATATCATATTGTGCACAACATTAAAAAGAGCTGAATGCATTATTATTACAAAATTTTGGTCAGTACTTAACAAGGAAAAAGCATCTTATAACCTATGTCATTATATCTTCTTTTAAGTATGGTTACTCACTTTTGGGCTATCCATTCCAAATTTAACTATTTTTTGCTACAGTTTTCCCATTATTGTCTAATGTTATATAAATAACATAAGATTGGAATGCTTAGACTTAATTACCATGACTTGTATATATATTTATAGAAAATAAATGCAAAATAGGATAAAATGGTAAAAATTTAAGAACAAACACTACTTCAATATAGTTTCAAATGAAACTGATATGTTTGGAAACTAGTCAATAAAGAAAACTAATGTAACCAAAGGGGAGGTAACCTCTGTAATCCAGTGTACAGACAAATTACAAAACCTAACATCAATATTAATGACATGTTTAAGCTATTTCGAGTTTTTATGAATTTTTTTTATTTTGCTCAAAAATAACTGACAATTTTCATATTAAGTGTCATTGAAAATATATGCATCTTTTTGTAATATCAAACATGTTGAAATATGTGTGAAACAGTTGTTCTGATTAAAAATGAATATCATAATTTTGAATTTTTAACAGAAAATATGTCAATTAATTTTACTATTTAAGAATTTATACCAAACCCTGGTGCTGAATATAATAAATAAATACAGTTAGATATTTTTGCAAGGTGCTGTATGTTTATAAGCTTATAATTTATATTATACTTGTATTATCATTATTTGCAACACCTTCCAAAATTGTACTAGACTCAATAGATTTTGTTCCTGAGCCACATGTTATATCATAACAATCACACAGGTAATATCTTTCTACTGGATATGAAATTGTGCAGATACTTTTCCAGTCAAATGATGTACTTGATCTGTGATGATGCACTGAAATTTTTTCCATATTCAGTAAAACAACATTTCTACACAAACCTTATGGAATATTATGTGGTACTTAGATAGACCCTGTTAAAATTTGATCATGAAAAGAATAATCCACAAATTCTAATGATTTTAAATATAGGTAAAAATTTATGATATAAAAACAACAACACAACAACATCAACAACATCTCACACAAAGATTAATTAAGCAAGATAAAAGACAACATCTATGGTATTTTACAACACAGAAACAGAGGGTTTAGCAACAACAATCTCTACAAGAAAAATTTCAACAAAAAATCCATCTTAATAAAATCAAAGCCATTACAATCAAAACAAGATTACAAGGAAAATTTGTATTCTGATATTTAAAAATGTCAGAAATAAGAGCTATGATATCATTTCTTGGTATCTTTATTATACGTGCAAAATAGAAACCTGGAGTTACACATAGAACTGAATCTTTATATCTATTACAAGTATAATATACAGTGAAACTTCCGTAAACCGACACTCCACGGGACTGGTAATTTTGGTCGGTTTACAGAGGTGTCAGTTTTCAGAAGTTTGAAAAAACGGATTCAAATCCGGTTCGTTCCAGTCCGTTACCAGGTCAGAATTTAGTCAGTTACCGGATATGGCTATTATAATGTATTCATGTGTGTGCATTCGATCGTGTTTGTTAACACTTACATCGTGTAAAGTGATATTTTAAATGTTATTTATATTTTATTTTTATCTTAAACAAATTGAACAATAAAACAATGTGCATACATTGTCATCGTAGTTGTAATATGTAGTTCTTATGGTCTACCAAGATCAGGCCCTGCTTACAGTATTCAAGTTTGTGTTATTTTATTTTATTTTTCTCGCCCGAGAAGAAGAGGTCATATCAATCATTCAGATTTAAAAAAAAAAAGAAGGAAAAGAAAAAAAAAAAAAGAAAATAGAACGTGATTTATTTAAGTTCAAAGCTGTATTGTTTTGAGAAAATCCTTTGCCTTGCATCTAAAAACATCACACAGCTTTTTGGCATCCGACTTCTGTTTTTTTTAAATATAAACAACGCACATTTTAATAAAACGTTTTAAACATGTTTGTTTATTTTAAAATTACATACGATACAGATACATAATAATAATAATTATAATTAATAAGTTAATGTATTTAGTAAACATCGACCGTAGGTAAACAGGTGTTATACATAGCCCGCGGTAATATGAGTTCTCATCAGGTGCAGTCATTCGTGACCATTCAAACATTATTTGTTCCACAGGTAATGTCCGTATTCAGAAGTTTATTTACTGTTAAAGTAGCCGATTGGGCTGACAAATTATGTCGGTGTTTGGAATACGGAGGTGTTGGTTTTGGGAAGTTTTTATTTCATGATTTATATAAGAATATATCCGTCCCAGGCAGACAATGTTGGTTTATGGAGGTTGTCGGTATTTAGAGGTGTCGGTTTTGGGAAGTTACACTGTATCATATTTTCTTTTCTTTCATTTTTTTCTTTTTTCTTTCCTTTTTTTAAATCATAATACAAGACATTTTCCAATAAACACTTAAAATCTATCAGAATCATATTTGATATATTGCTGATGTTGTTTTACACACAGCTACTTCACTCATTTCATTAAGTCTGTTGTATATCATTCTGGTTACATATGTGGGAATATTTCAGATAGTTATGTGGTTTGTATAGCTACAATATTGAGTTAATATTAGTTTGTTCCAGTATAATTCTGATTGTAAAAGTCTGAGAGTTTTATACAATTATATAAATATTATCCAGGGATTATCAATGTCCTGTTACTTCATATCTCAATCTTATTTGGCAGTGTTGTACATCTCAGACCTTCATCATCAAAACTAATAACTTGTAAGTTTAAATATAAGTCCAATGCACTATAATAACTTGTACTTGGGTATTTAAGTAACATACAATGTCAAAATAGTTCAATATTATAGTATTTTTTAAATAAGACCCAAAGCTATAAAACTGCATTATAAACATGTTTAACACCATTTTTATTATGCCCGATATATGCACTTTAGATACTTTTTCAGCACACCAGAAGGAAAGTTGAGATCTACAGAAGAAAGCCAGTGCCATTTCTCAAATAAGGACTAGATCATGGTACTGTTCATAAATAAGAAAGAGCACAAGAACACAGGGCCTGTCTAAGAACTGGGATGAAAACCAGAAAATTCTATTCTTGTAGAATGTTCAACTAACATATTTCATTATTTATTATAATACAGAAACCACCTGTTTAAAATTAATATCAAAACTGTTGATGAAGTTTTTTTAATTTTTAATTCAGAATATACAAACATATACAAAAAACAAACATATTAGATACTTTTTAGTCTTGCCTAAAAATTCTATGATAACATTTACATATCAGGCAATCTGGTCATCACTGTCAGTTATTGCCATCTTTTACGGTGTTAGTTAGGTTTTTTTTATTGACAAAATGGCATTTTTTAACGATGAGCTATGCATTTCAAAGATCTTGTTTTAACTTTTATTCATGAGAAGCACAACCAAATTTGTCAATTCATTTTGGTACTGTGTTGATATTGAGGGCCATTATAACAAGGGTTTACTGTAAATAATAAAAAAACACAGAACTCTCCAACACCTGTTGAACACAAAAACTTTCATTAATTATGTTACCGTATATGACTTATATATATGATTTTTATATATAAAAGTTAGCAAAGCGTTCTAAAGTTATTCAGTAATATATATAACACAGGGGTAATGTTACATAAGTCAGAAATATCTGAACTAAAGCAATGCACAAATCTTAATATTTATCACAGATGAAAAATTACTTAAACTTACAAAATCTAAAATCTAAATTTGAAAAAAATTTATTTTAACCTGTAGTTTGAAAAAATTCCAAAAGAATAATTAAGACCAAAAAAGAAAAAATGCTTAAGAGTTTTCTTCTTTTCTTACATTACTAAGATACTAGTAGCATGATGAATATAATCACTTTAAAATAATAAAAACATCAATTCATGCACCAAGCATAAATCAGCCTGCTTGAATCACAATGTTTAATAATTATGAAAATTCAATTTTTTTTTCTTTCAAAAATCAATAAAAGAAGCAAAACTTAATGACAAATCATCCAGGAAAAAGAATGTTACATTTATTAGTAAAGAGACCGTTAAAAATTGGAATATCTAAACAGGTTCATACATGTAAATAAAAGGGTGTAAATTTATAAACATATAAATCATATTGAGCTTACAACATGATATAAAATATTTTTGAATCATGCATTGCATTAAGCAACGTTACCCCTTTGTGGGTAAGTCCTAGGCGAATGCCGCAGTGAACAGGAAGTTGGTGTAGGTATCCTGCTTCGCCATAGTGGCAGTGTTTTACTGCCACAGGTGAGAGCAGAGACATTTTTACCATTCACTTTGGATATAGGTGTGCTAGGGTTGGATTTGCAATGTCGCAAAGATGATCTCTCCTCTAGGATTGGCTGCTTCGGCAGGTCAAAGGTTGACCAGCATCGTCTCAGTGATTTATGGTTTGAGGGGCCTATAAAAAGGACTACAATTAATGCATCTGTTTCAATTACTTCTACCTCATTATCAAATAAAATAGCAGGCAATAAAAATATCTCTCCTTAAATATTTGACCTAAAATACAATGTATATTGAAAATTAAATGAATCCAACTTGCAATAAATACATCTGTATTCCATTTAATTAAAACAGACAACCATATGAATTATAACTATGTGACTGCATTTCCATGATAAAAGCCAATAACATCAGATACCATAAACCAGAAATAAAGTCAATGCCACCAGTTTAAATACATAACCAAAACTAAGTGAATGAATGTGCAAAATTCTGGGTATATAAGGAAAAGAATGTTTTTTCTTCGTTGTATTTTGATTTTTACTTCTATGCATAATGAAAGCTGACAACCTAGGCATGAGGAAGTGAGTCAAAAGAAAGAGAAACATAATTTTGAATTAATACTGTTAGAATGTATAAAACAGGAAAGGGAGATGTACTTAGAGCTATCATACTTAAATAAAAATACTACTGGTACTAAAGATTTAAAACTGGAGGTAACTATTATTATACATGTACTAATAATCAAAAATATTAGAAATAATTTTCAATCTATAAAACAAGTATTTTTAAACATAAATTTTCTATTAAAATCTGTCCAGAATTTTTTATTAAAGACAGGAATATTTTGACACTAATATAAATATCACAGTGAAACAGACAAATGGTTAAAATTGTTTATAAGAGAAATAAATTCTGTAAATACAGCTTTACCTGTTATTACTAATTCATTTCTTATTTAAAATTAAAGTCTGTTTTCTCTTTCAAGTTTACATGTCTATTACGCAAATGCTTATTCTGGTTTAAGTAACAGCCAAACAAATGTCTTGCTCAAGAGTGTCCAATACAGACTGTCCGAGAAAATTTTGCAAATATGCCAAAATAAAAGTCAAGAAAAATGACCAAGTTAAGACAACAGTCACAAAACAAGAGGTTGGGTGACCATCACTACACTGACCGGATAGGATAATTACCACAATATTGATATATAGATATAGACTCACTAGGAGGAATGTCTGGTGGTAGATAATCAGGAAAGGAATCTCTCAAATTAGTCGGTGTCCTTTGTTCTTCCACTGGAATGTCCTAAAATAAAAAACAGAAAAAAAAACATATAGACAATGAAAGTAGTCATTTAACATTTTTTGTGCAAATATTTAACAAAAGTGGATTGAGTATGTTTTAATGGCCCAATCAAGATTCTTTCAATTATATATAAGGTAGTCGGTTCTAGAATAGTGCAGCCATCTTCAGTAAGCCAATTTTAATTTTATCACACTAGGATTTTCCAGAATAGAATTTGAACATAGGTTATGAGAGGTATGATAAGTAAAGACGTTGGACCACTTGGTCACAGAGGCATCAATTTATAAAAAGATCAGAAATGAGTGATGAAACTACATGTCTTAATTCATAAATAGCACCATTTAAAGAACTTAAACCTCGTGGCTCTGATTAATAAACGCATTCGACACCTTTATATGGTGGAGTTTCTAAAATCATTATAAGTTCTGTATACAGGTATGTCTTTTGTTTTGGCAGTCCAAATTATTGAGAGTTTTAGCTACTACTTTTAAGTCCATAGAGTTATCTACATCTTTGATTCTACATTTTGTTATAATGATTACAATATGTAAATAGAATTACAAACTTAACAAAGAAGAATATAAGCAATATACATACTGCAGGTTTATTTGGATTAACTGGTGATATATCAGCCATATTATCTCCTTGTTCTGATTCTGTCTGGTCATTCCATCCCATCTATAAACAAAATTATGTACATAAATATCACAATGCAAATTAATCTAACAATCTTTTCATAAAAAATATTTATATGACATAAAACAACAATAATTAAACTCCTGTTTACTTTTGGATTCTGTAGAGCATGTGCAGTTATTTATTTCTAGTAAATAAGTACCAGAATAATAAACTAATTCAATTTGATTAAGTGTTTATGGTGACATCTGTATGGACATCTAACTTTAAATTATAAACAATTTAATTATCTTTGTCTGTAGAAACTTAACAGTTTTCTAAATGATCAAATTATCTTCCTGTTTGGAGGATAACATTATATAAAATCCCCTAATGTAACTACACTTATTACATGTGCTCAACATCTTTTGTCTCATTTTCATTCTTTTAGAAATTGGATAGGTAAAATGTACAAAGATAATTCATTATTTCATCCCTTAAGTAATAAATTTTGTTTTCACTTTGCTGAGTTTCTGACTGATTCATATCTCAATGGGGATAAACATACTGGTCATTCTGTTTATATTAAACAGAAAAGGCTTTATGATAATGATCACACCAGAAAAACACACATAAATAAGTGATATTAAACGAAGCCTATTTGAAGAAATGAAGATAGTAGTAAAATTACAGGTGTAATAAACATGATTTATCCATAAACAGTGCATAGGTGCAAAACAAATAAAAACATTAGTAGCTAGCATTATTTAAACAGAATATAGCTAAATCCTAAGGTGTCTCATGCGATCAATCAATGTGCAAACATTTAACAGATAGTGTGTGAGAAAAATGAGGCAACACAAATAACAATAAATGATGGGCATCTTTGGCACATTCAACTTCTGTGTCTGCAATGTCAATGAGCAGCCACAATTGTAGACACTTGTGTTGTTTAAAAATGAGTTACAAGAAACTGTTCAAAAATCAGAAATTTTTAACAGAATTGAAACAAAACAGAACAAAACAAATTGTAAAACAAACATAAATTTCCCATAAAACAAAGACACAGAGATGATATCCTGGTTACACAACAATAATTTACATATAGACAATGAAAGGACAGCACTTAGTCAAAATGTTTTGACTTGTTATGTATGATAAACTTACAGCTAGTAATCTTTTCCTTGTTTCATCAACAGCTCTAGCCATTTCGTCTTTTCTTCTTTGTACAGACTAAATACAAAATACATACACATGCTTGCTTATAGTTAAATGTTAATTACCACCTTCTATTCCAAGTTTTTTGGGGGAAAAACTATTGTAATAAAGGTCAAGATACTTTTTTATGATGAATCAGTTAACCTTTCAGAGCTGGTTATGTCCATTATATAATACAATAAAACCTCTATTCACTGCCAATGTTTGTTTAATCAGATCAATAAATAAATAGTGACTTAAAATGCAAAACATGTAAGAATTAAAATGTGGAAATTTTAAAATACTGTGGCAATAAGTGAGGTGGCAATGTTATTGGAAGAACTTTGGGACTCTCAAAATAATGTGTTAATTAGTGAGATAGAAAAATTGTTAAGGGCATTATACAAAGGTTTTACTGTAATTCAATGAAATCTTTTCTTTTACCCTTTTTCTTTTAAAAAAGAAATAGAAACTAGTAAACAGCAAGGTTTGTCCCAAAGAACAAAGCAGCTTGTCCACATATCCAGTCCAACAAAAGACAATGGATATAATACCTAGGGAATATCATAAGTATATGACCTTCATATAGTGTAAAATGTTTTCAAAAGAATTACGAATTTGGGCATATGGTTTCCGAGCATATTAAAAATTGAAATATCAATCCCTATGTTCTTTTATATCAAGCACATAAAAAACTGTTCCCAAATCAAGCTCAGTGCAGAAGTAAATTACTAAAATATTCTCTACCATAATGACCTCACCAAGTTAAAATTATATGGATTAAAATTGTTTTAAAAAAAAGCTAATTCTATCTAAGCCGGAGAAAAAAACAAAACACAAGACTGATGTCTGATTTCTTTTTCTTGCAGCAAAATAAACAAATATGTTCATGACCCCAAAAAAAAAATAAAATAAATATAAGTAAAAGAAAATTATTAATTAAATTAAGAAAAGAAATGACTCTAAAATTTCTCTACTACAAAGTTAAAATGGAAAATAACATATAAAAAACATAATTGGACAATATTCTTCCTCATTATGTGAATCTAAGAAAAGGCAGTTTAAGTTTATACTGGTCTATATTTCTATTAATTCAGTTTCAAGCCACATAGTCTGCAACAAGTGACTTGGATTTTTCCCCATTTCACCACCATTGTAAATTGTACTTTAATTAATTTTTCTGTACTGAAAAAAAAGCTTACTAAGCTTACTCAATTAGTCAATGTTCTGAAATTTGGGGTCCAAAGTTATAGAGGTAACCAGACTAGAACTGGAAGAAACAAAGATTTTTTCATATAGCAGAATAAATACTAAATACATCTCTAAAATGTAAATTCACTTTTGGAAATGTTAAATGCAGGACTAATGCTCTCCCTAATTATTTAAAATTGAAAGTACAGACGTTGGACAAAAGTATTTACTTCTCTAAAATGTAAATTCACTTTTGGAAATGTTAAATGCAGGCTAATGCTCTCCCTAATTATTTAAAATTTAAAGTACAGACGTTGGACAAAAGTATTTGCACGGTGACGTGATTTTAACTCTCCGATATGCGCTATGCTGTATTTCAATGTGGTATAAATATTGATACATAAGGTTTCCCCTTACACTGTATGAATATGTTAATAAACAAGGTCAAAGTATATATTAGGTCATTTTTGTTGTCGTCTGCTATTTTTAGATTGTCAACAATTACAGAAACATCCAACATGGGGCGAAAATCGGGTGAAATTAGTATAGGGTGTGAAAATATCATTATCAAATTAATTCGGGTGGGAAAAAGTTAAGGAAAAGTTGCAGAAATTTTAGGGATACCTAAATCTACCATTTACAGTTTTGGGAAAAATTTTTTTATTAACTGGATCACAAGAAAATCGCAAAGAAAGTGGTAGAAAAAAATTGATCAGTGTCAGGGCGTCCAGGTCATTAATACGGCAAGTAAGAATGAATAGAAATTCCATTTTGTCCGATGTCACAAATGAATTTAATGCAAAAAATAACTTATATATCAGAAAAAGCAGTTTGGAGGTGTTTGAGAAAAAATAAGTACAGACGATGTGTATGTATAAAGAAAATAAGAATCTGTGTGTGTAACCGTGTGAAGCATGTACGATGGTGTTTTGAAAGAAGGCTGTGGACAGTTGAAAATCAATGGAAAAATGTCATATTTTCAGATGAGCCTCAGATTGTGTTGGGAGATAATAATAAGGTTTATTTATGGCGAAAAAGTGACTAGGCATGGTTACCTTCTTGCATTTCTCCAGGTGTTCAGAAAAAATATAGTGTTATGATATGGGAGTGCATAACTTATAATGGCGTTGGTACGCTTTCAAGAGTTAACGGTAATATTAATTCCACAAAATATATAGACATTTTAGAAGAAAATTTATGGCCTGTTATTGCTAGACACTTTCCAAATACAGATTTTTTGTTTATGGATGACAATGCCTCCGTCCATCATTCTTGTATAACAAATGCATACAAAGAAGAAAATAACATACAGCCCTTTGAATGGCCAGCACAATCACCAGACATTAATCCAATTGAAAACGTTTGGTTGAAAATTAAGAACAATATCAGACTTGTGTCTCATCTTATTCATTCCAATGATGGCCTTTATAATCACATTTTCAATATATGGACATCATTCACAGCTGAATATATTCAAAATTTATATCACACCTTGCCAGAACGTTTAGCCAGGGTATACGCAGAGCCCGTGGGTACATCACCAATTATTAAGGTAAGTGTATTCCATACATTGATACTTTTCTCAGTTTTGTTGATTTAGATTTTTTTTTAAAATTCCTGAACAAAAATCGTGTGCCACGATGTCATGTCTTCCGATAACAATTGACCTAAATTATTTGAACCGGTGTTGATGAAAATTGCAAGGTCGCTGAAATGATGTCTATTTACGTTATCGTGCGAATACTTTTGTCCAACGTCTGTATGTCTAAAAAGAGGTTATAAAATGGCCAAAAACTATGTTGATGCCAAAATAAAATGACAACTGATGGTGGTAAACCAAAAGTTTTTAATTAACTCTTTGAGAAAAATTTATTTATTTTCAACATGAAGGCTAAAAATCAGCTAATGTGACATCAAACAACATTTAAACCAGCCAATATAGCTTCAAAAAGGAAAATGTGCATAATGCATTATGATGATATCAGATAAAGGATAATTAAACATAATCCACATGCGGAAAATACCCAGGGTAAAAAAATGGGGATATCACTTTCTACTTTAAATATACCTTCATCATTTGATAATGTTGGTAACGATGTTTGAAAATCAAAAATCTTTTTATCAAAGACTACAATGATGAAATAACAGTGATACATATCAAACTTATATACATGTAATTGTGTATATGTATGTTTATTTCACTGTAAAAATCCAAGTGAAATGTAACAATACAACAAAAACATTTCCTCAAACAAGGATCAACTTTAACCTTGTGGTCCCCTTTATTCATCAATACTATGAACATCTTTTCTTAAAGAATTAATAATGATAATGCAATATTTATGAAATTTCTATGACAGACTTTACCGCTAGCCACGATGGAGGGTTTTGATTCTCTTTTTTATTACATCTTCTTATTGGTTGTTGTAGTTTCTGTTTTTACAATGATTAGTGATTTCTGATAAACTGGCTTATAAAATCAACAATGTATTTATAATGTTTACATATTTATCATAACAATTTTTTTGTGTTTTCTTAAGAAGTATAAAATAATGTTCTGTCTTGTCTAACAAAAACATCTTTTTTTTTAAATTCAAATAAGGCATGCTGTCAGTATAAACATAATGAGATTTTATGTGATTTTGCATGTGAGAGTAAATTTATTAACATAATATACTTACATCAAACCAGTTATCTTGTCTTTGTATTGAGTTATATACAGCTATATTCCTACAAAAAAATTATACAAATAATAATTAGCACAAAACCATTACAATTTCAACCATATAGAATTTTATAACATAATTTTTTGTATTTGTAAACAAGAGACCCAGTGGGTGTTGTCACCTAAGGGTAGCTGTGACCTTGACCTTTGAACCTATGACCTTGAAATATGTATCCAAATGATCATTATTTCAATACCTACGCTATTCTAATATATGTCTATACATTCCTTGATATTTAACCTTATTATTACACTAATACATCTGTGAGCTTGACCTTTAAACCCCTGACCTTCAACTATATTTCAAAATAATTGTTTTGACAATTTCTACAATATTTTATTATACATGCATATACCACTCTATTCCTTCAATTACATATATACAGAGAAAGAGAGAAATATATTTTCCCATTTTGAATGAATTTTTAATTTCATGTTTAACAACTTTCTACAAAACATTTACTTAAAATATAAAGGAAGCATTTTTAAAAGGAGAATAAATTACCTAATATTAGCCTGTTGTGCTCTAGATAAAAATCGTGACGATATACTAAGTCTTGAGTTAAACACCGAGGGTGGAGGTTGTCCATCTTTGTCCAACTGGTCTAAAAATTGTTCCTTCTCCATTGGTGTAAATTGTAAATTTTCAAATGTATCCTTCAAGAATTTCTCCTGTAGTAGATTTTAAAGATAAATATACAGTAGATTCCGCTTAATTGCATAGTCTGTTTGTCAGAAAATTTTATGCAATTAAGCGGAATATGCAAATAACCAAAAATGCCCCTTGGGCACAATTGATTGATGGATACATCAGTTGGGGCCATTTTAGTACTTGTGTAGGCATCATAGAACACTGTAGAAACAACAGAAAATTAGTTATTACTTTGAAATTAAAAAATGAAATAAATAATTCAGAATAAAAAAATTTAAACAATTATTTTATTTAATTTGTATATAATGTTTTAAAAATTCTAGCTGATTGATTGACGGATACTCCCGGCATCAAAGTCGGTGTACTGTAGAAACAGCAGAAAATTTGTAATTCCTTTGACATAAAAAAATAAATAATTAAAGATAATTGAAAAAATATTTAATTAATTAAAATCTAAAGACTTGTAATATATTTTCTTTACTAAATAAAGATTTAAAATTCTAGCTGATCGTTTTAAACCTCGTATTTACATGGGATTCCAAAATGTGGTGTAGGTGGACTTTTCTTTCAGACCATCGATCTGTGTTTAATCCTAGAAAATGTATGTAACTAGAACATCTGTTGGTATTTAATTCATTGTTGCTTAACACTCGCGATATTCGTATTTCTTGTTTATTTACTTCTTTTTAAAAATCCATGTGTTCGCACATGGCACTGAGTTATATTGTTCGAGTTATCTCCCCTTCATGGTACGATAATCTATTTTTAAATGTGACATAGAAAAAATTCAGTTGCTTGACAACGTGCACGATGTCCGGTAAAATTAAATTTCAAACAGATTTTGTGTAAATAAATTGAAAGATGTCTTATCTTGTTATTTATTTTATACAAAGTTATATTTTATTTGTTTATTGACCAATTATTCGATCAGTCATAAATTGGAAATTCCCGTTGTTATGTGTAACTAGGTCTGATCCAATGAAATTAATGAATATAACGTCACTTCCTTAAGTTAAAAAATGTCTTTGATGTTGAATCTGTATACCGACAAAACTTGCTACATAAAGGGTTTTTCAGCCGTAAACGATGATTTCAACCAGTTTATCTTAAAGAGGAAATAATAAATAAAGAATAAAGCATTTGATTGAGGTATGATTTATTGAATTTACGCAAAAAGAACTGTATATACGCGTTATCAAACTTGCTATGGGATAACAGTCAACGTACATACAATGATACACATTCCTTAACCATGTTAACAAAAACATTAAGTTAAAAAAATGTTTTTGGTTTTATTTAATCTTTGTTTAAAAAACCAAGCACCGAAGTTCCAGTAAAACCATGTCTGGGTTTAGAAAATGTAATGGAAATAAATTTCAGTTAAAAAAAAAATCGTTATAAAACTTGTGTGACCCGGGTACAAATTTTTCACCTGTCATAGCCTTTTTTAATTGGTTTAACATAATTAATTACGTTTCCTGACACATGCGTATTGATAGACCAATTGGATGACTACTCTACAAAGTGAACACTAATTAACTGGCTTCATATCTCACCTGGTGTTAGCTGTACACATGTTTATATAATGTAAACATCTGTCGATGTTACCTTTGCATTGTCGGCAAATATATTTTGTAATCACGAAACTTCAGACCAAGATCGCGTAATTTTCAGAATTTTTTATGCAATTAAGCGGAATTTAGACTTTTGTTTATGCAAATAAATGGAATCTTTTACATTGTTTAAATAGGAAATGGTTTGGTGCAGAAAAAAATTATGCAATTAACCGGTATGCAATTAAGTGGAATCTACTGTATAACAAAATAACTACATTTGTCTTTATTTTAAATTTCAGAGAGATGCATCAAATATTAAATTCCTGGTTATGTTTTATAGAAGCCAATGAATGGGTTATGGATGTACCCTTATGTATGTATATTATTTCAACTAGCTTGCAAAATATCTAAAATGCACTTAAGTCAATCGTTAAAAAAATATTTAAGATAAAGAAAAACTAATTAATTTCAGATAAATAAAAACAAATTAATGATGAACTAGAAGAACACAAAGGCTTTAATCATCCCAGCATTATATGAATGTAATCATTTATAATTTTTGAAATTTTGAATAGATGTTTAATATTTTTTCAAGTAAACAGTGAAGTTGAAAATACTATGGTTAGCATTAGGAATTAAAGTGTTACATACTCTATCTGGTGTTCTGAAATCATCTGATGGTGTAGTGGGGTAAGAGTTAGATGAATCATCATCGTCATCAATATCTTCGATTGATATGGCATCTGTACTTTCTGAATCTGTAAAATAAAATATAAAATAGACAATGGTATGAAATAATGTTGTCTTTATTTTATAATACCTTATTTAAATATATTAAAATCTTGCTTTATAGCAAAAAAAGAAAACTGATGCAAAGCTTACAAGATTTTGAATTTGATAATAAAATCAGGACATAAATCAGTAAAGAAGCTAAGTTCTGAACTATAATGAATTGTGATTGGAATTTCTATGAAATAAAACAATACATAACTACAATATGGCCAAATCATACATCAACTTCTGACAGATCTCCATTTTTTATTTAGAGTATAAATCAAGTAGAATATCAGGTCAAAAGTCTCAGTAGAAAGGTTTTCTAACAAAGAATGTGTCTCAAAATATGAGATTGAAGTTGCAGGCAGATTAATATACAACCCCCCCCCCCCCCCCCCCACCACCAAAAAAAAAAAAATATATATATATATTCCATAACTATTCAATCCCAGGGTGTGAAAAGTCAATATATGTCACTTACCTGCATCAAGATTTTTTCCAGAACGATTTTTCATTCTCTTTAATGTGTCACTGCCATTTGCAAACACAGTGTAATTGCTACAAAGAGAAATAAAACCGTTAATTTTACAAAATTTTATAAGTTACCATTACAACAAAAAATTTTAAAAAACATCACATGGATTGCATTAAAATCTTTCAAATTCAAATCAATAAGCAGACAGATGGGTCTAACAGGATGTGCTTGGAAATTTGAATTAATCAAATTTCCTACCCATCTGTCTCCATTTAAAATTATTACAATCATATGTTAGCTGAACTTAAAAACAGTTTTGATTTAATTCATTTTCAAAAACTGAGACTTGAGATTTCTTTCATTTTTACACATTTCTCACCCTCTGGCTCAAACATGTATTTGGTTTAAAGTTAACACAAGGAATAAGTTTCTCTGGGAACTGGATTGTCTATTTTCTTATTCTATTATCTTACCTTGCAGCAGTGTCTATAGATTCTGAATCACTAGGTGGGTTGCTATATCTTACCTTGCAGCAGTGTCTATAGATTCTGAATCACTAGGTGGGTTGCTATATCTTACCTTGCAGCAGTGTCTATAGATTCTGAATCACTAGGTGGGTCCCTATATCTTACCTTGCAGCAGTGTCTATGGATTCTGAATCACTAGGTGAGTTCCTATATCTTACCTTGTAGCAGTGTCTATGGATTCTGAATCACTAGGTAGGTTCCTATATCTTACCTTGCAGCAGTGTCTATAGATTCTGAATCACTAGGTGGGTTGCTATATCTTACCTTGCAGCAGTGTCTATGGATTCTGAATCACTATGTGGGTTCCTATATCTTACCTTGCAGCAGTGTCTATAGATTCTGAATCACTAGGTGGGTTGCTATATCTTACCTTGCAGCAGTGTCTATGGATTCTGAATCACTATGTGGGTTCCTATATCTTACCTTGCAGCAGTGTCTATAGATTCTGAATCACTAGGTGGGTTCCTATATCTTACCTTGCAGCAGTGTCTATAGATTCTGAATCACTAGGTGGGTTCCTATATCTTACCTTGCAGCAGTGTCTATGGATTCTGAATCACTATGTGGGTTCCTATATCTTACCTTGCAGCAGTGTCTATAGATTCTGAATCACTAGGTGGTTTCCCATATCTTACCTTGCAGCTGTGTCTATGGATTCTGAATCACTAGGTGGGTAATATATAACTTCAGAAGGACTGTCATTGTCTAGTTCCTCTAAATCATCTACACTAGTACTATGATTAAAACTTTGTCGTTTAAGCCAACTCAGTCTTCCACTATCTGTTTGATCAGACTTTCTAGATTTAAAGTTCTGTAACTGATAAAGAGTATTATGTAATATACAATATACAATACAGTCTGTGACTGTGATCCCTTATTAGTATGATAGAAACCTTTTAACAAAATTTATTTAATACAACAAAAAGTATTAAAAAAATATCTTCAAATATGCCCACAATCAAACAACTTCAATAAAACCAAAGATAAGAGAAAATATTTATTTTCAGACATGGTTTCTTTTTATAAAACTAAGAACGGAATTACTTTAAGATTTTTTTATCCACATCTAAATCCACGTTACAATAAAAACCTACTACAACAGCTGTTAAATAAATTTATTGCTAAGGGGGTTTACTTTGTACATATTTCATTATTAATAATCGTGATTTTAAGCCAAAATATCATTATAATTTTTTCTTTATTTTAAGAACATCCACTTTCAAACAAGATGGAGGTAATTCTGACTCATTTATACAATATACTAGAACTAAAATCTACAACAGTGATCATTTTTGCAATGTTTGAAAAAAATCTTAAGAAAAGTTGTATAAGTAACAGTTTAAAGTTCCCTAGATAAGCAGACGGCAGACATGACAGAAAGACATAAAAATTGGAATGACAAACAAGAACCTCTCACTGTTATTATAACAGATGAATTACAAATTTATACTTACATCATCCCATGGACTCTGGTCTTCTTTTTTGTGAAACTGTGGAAAAAAGTCATCATCATCATCGTCATCATCATCTTCATCTGATGTTTGAATAACTGGAATTTTCTGAAAATGAAACAAACATGGATCTTTTCACCTATTGTAAAATTTCAGTGACTCAGTGTTCTTCTCAAATATCCCGTACATCTCATTTTTTCTTTGCAATCTTTTGAGTCTTTTTTAAAAAATGAGCATGATGTCAAAATCTGTTCAATGCACATAAGTTATCCCTGGCAGTTTCACCATTTATCAGATTTATATATAATTTCCCTTAAGAAGTATGGGAAACACTTGGTAAATGTTTTAACAGGAATATTATTAAGTATCAAAAACATATTATAAAAATATCCTAACACTACCTAAACATATAAGACTAAGAATGAATGAATTTACAGACTAAGTACTATACATTTGTCTGTACATACACAATGCATATAAAATTCTACAATGAGACCATCCTTCCTTAAAGAGTGATCAATATACTTATCAAAATTATAATCCTTCAAATGAAGAATGCTGTATGAAATACCACAAAATCCATATAAAACTTTAATCTTTTTTATAATAATAATATAGCATGTTATGTAGTAAAACTTAGGAATAAACTAATACATTCATCAATTGTAGATACTGTACATCCAACGAACATTGGTATTCTTTATAAGTGTTTGTTTAGTGGAAAACTGGTATGGTAAAGATTTTTAAATTGTTTCAAATAGCTACATTGTATAAACATATTTTAACCAAAGTAATTTACAGATAACACTATCTCCTTTTATAAACAGAACTGTGTTACGAACAGGATTCTTCCTTAAAAACAGACAAACTTTTAACACGATATCACGCATCAAATTAAATTTACATAAATTAACTTAGTTTATTTAAATCTTACTAATTTGCATTAATAGGTGTTGGAGTTAACAGTTACTTGTATCTGATTCAAAAGAGTTTTGAATGTAAAGAAAAACGGGGTGATAAAATGGTACCTCAATAATTTACTATGGACATCATGGTTTTAAAATCTTTACAAATTACATATTTTGTAAATTAATTTTTCAAAATTTTTAAGACATGCTTTTAGATATTCTTTTGCTTTTTCTTAAAAAAATTTCAAAATCAGCTGTTTCCTGTTTCAGAAATACATGACAGTCAGAAATAGCCTTATAGTTATGTCACTGTGTAGTCCATGAAAGTGATGAGATATAAGTTCAAACCTAGCACTACTTGAATATTTTCTGAGGTGATATTCAACTCTTTAACACACTTTGATTGTTTAGATGATATACCTTGTGTCAAACAAGATGTTGCATGAATAAAAAATTTCACTGCTTGGTTGCAATATTTCAATATTGGCATAAAGTTCTCTGAGGATTCTATAGTGTCGACCAATTCCATGAGTAAATAGTTAAGTTTAACACATTTAGTCACACAGCAGTTATACCATCTACATCACGGACTCCATAAAACAACTAGCTCATCAACTCGTCATGCTACTAGTAATGACATAATTTAAATTAATTTTATTGGTCTGTAGAAAAAATTTTGGTTAAGGTGTTATCAAAATGTTGGCTATATTATATGTATACATTTATCTAAGTTGTTAAATTTATATTTTCTAGTACTGTTACTAGTACCCGGATACTCGTTCACGGTTAGGGTAATGACTGTACCCGGGTAACAAATTGTTTATCTGTTACCCGTTTAAGCATGTATCATTCTTGTTGACCTCATGTAAAAAAATGTATATATAAGTTCAATTAAAATCTTGAATTCCATTCAAAATGGCACCTGGCATGTCAGTAATCGTGAACATTGTATATATCTCTGTCAGTTTGTGACACACGAGGTAAGTATCGGAACACCTTGAGTAACTACATTTAACCCAGTAATACAAACTACGGTTCCGAAAAGTGATACTGATACTCCAGTAATATCCCTCCTATTATCGGGGAACCACTATAAACAATTTTAACATGGCCGACAGAAAATCAGAATTATTCAATAAAATTAACAAAACGATGAAAGTTAAGGATTCTATTTAACCTTGCAAGACAAAACCTATGCAGCGTAACTTGTATCATCAGAGAGGCGGGATTCACGGTAGGTTACTATAGATATAAGTACAAGATGCCGATTTCTGCAGATTAATCTGCAATTTACAGCATTTTGTTTACTGTAAAATCATCTATATAGATTAATAATCATTTATTTAATAATAAATGTTTATTCTGGTTATTTATTCATGGTTTATGAAAAAGATTCTTAATCAAAATATGTAGAAGTTGAAAAGCATCGGGTACTCGGTACCAGGTCGGGTGCAAGATTTCGGGTACCCAGGTACAGAATTCTCAAAGCCCTAATATTTTTTTTTATTTCAAGATCCATTTCCTTTCAATATAAGTGAAATAATTTTTATTAGGACATAATAATCAAATTTTATTTCTGACTTTTCAGAAGTGCTTGATAGGTTATAAGGGGTTAGTAAGTGCTTGCATTTAAAGAATAGAAAAGGTGAAACAGGTAAATCAAAAGCTTCTTGAAAAAGACCAAAGTGTATTAATTTACACTTAACGTGAACTTTAAACTTACTGAAGTAATATTCATATAGAATTTAATTATAACATGATCTATATATAGGTAACAAATATAAAAACATGTAAAAAAGTTCAAAATGTTAAAATACATTTAAAATTCTGATGATTTATAATGACATTACATGTTATGCCCATATCAGCCTTTTACATTTTCAGCCTTTTACAACTCCACAATTTACCTGAGAACTTTTACACACACAAACTGACAAGAGAAAGACAGGCCAGATTATCAGTCTTATTACATGCTGATTGATTGTACAAGTTCAACACCCTAATCAAAAGAAAACAATCATTGATTCTGTTAAGTCAATATTCTCTAGAAAATATTTAAATATTATCTTAATCCAGGATTACCAAATTCAAAAGATTAATTGGATAGTAGAATTTCTCTGAACTTATTCAGTTTATAAACTAAAATATATTAATCTGTGGACATCTTGACTGTCACATGTTTGTGCAATCTATATTACTGGATACCAAACAAACCAAGGAAACTCCGTCAGAAAAGCAAAATAAGGCCAGTCAATTTTAGATATGTTTACTGGTCAACTTTCAGAACTATTATTGCACCTAAGTGATTGAGATTTGTTCAATATATTTTATACATCAAGGTGTCATTTCAGACTTTACTATCACCAAAACATTTACAGAAATGAAATTATTTTGTACTTGAAGGGAATATAGCTAAATTCTCTAAATTTTTGCTTTTTGACTCAAAGACAATGAACATTTAATTTTTCTCTTCATCAATAATTGTTAATACACTTAATAAAATATGTTTCTCACCTTATATATGTATAAGATTTATATTTACAAAGCACCTTACAAGCAAATGTGTTAATTTTTCTGAAGTTCAATATTACAAATTTCACTCTGATATATCAGATTTATATTCAGAAAGTAACTTACACACATTTTTATGCAAATGTGTTAAATTTTCTTTAGAAGTTCAATATTACAATTCTGATTTTAATATATCAGATTTATGTAAAAATTATTTGTAAAACAAGATAGCATACTCAATATATGCAGTATTACTTAGATAAATCATGTACACATAGTTTAATAAAATGATGTTAAAACCACTTTATCTGGATCACAGAATTAGATTGACAAATGGCAAATAATACAAGCATGGTGAATACTTTTTAATGCAAAAAAATAGTTTTTTAAAATACTTTTTAATCTTCATGTGTAATTACTCTATGGAAAGATTTTTACCTTATCCTATTCCCTACCCTTCATCTTTGTCACAGTTCAAACCTTACCCCATTTCCTACCCTTCATCTTTTGAACAGTTCAAACCTTACCCCATTTCCTACCCTTCATCTTTGGAACAGTTTAAATCTTAAGCCATTTCCTACCCTTCAGCTTTTGAACAGTTCAAACCTTACCCCATCCCCTGCCCTTAGGAACAGTTCAAATCTTACCTACTTTCATTTTTGAAACGGTTCAAACCCTACTCGTTCCCTACTCAACTTGAATTAAAAAACATACATATAAAACAAAATAACTTACAGCTGGAGTATTTTTTGGCTTTGGCAAGACCAATGTTTCTCTTCGTAAATCATCATCTTGTGTATGGGTATCTTCAGCAAAGTTTGGTTTTTTACGATCTAAAAAATACAACATTTGTAAATAAATAAGTTCGCTGTTATCCATTGCTTATAGACTAGTAGTAATTCTATAATTCACAAGCAGAGCAATACATCACAACTCTGGCTAAAAATCCCCTGATAAATATGTCAAAATGTTATTGGTACAAATATCATTATTATATGTTAGTCTATATATCCCATCATGTATATATATCCCATCATGTATAAGTAAAAACTTAACACCTGCCAACCTGTGCATTCATATTAATTAATTATATGTATTGTTTATCTTGGTAAGTAGGTTCCATAATCATGTCAACTCCCTCCAAGGAAACACATCAATCTAATTATCTACCTTGCTCCAAGGAAAAAATCATCAAAATTACTTTTTACCTAATTAAACTGCCACTATAAAATAATCTCTTTAATTAATGTAATATTGTAAATTAATTCATCATCCCAAGAGTTCAACACAATTGTAAGTTGTTTTAAATGAAATTTCATTTCAATACATGACCAGGTGTTATCAAACAGCCGATGTTAAAAATACTAGGAACTATCTGACATTTAATTTTAAAAAATTCCAACATATTTCCTCTTCTTCCAAGCAGTCACATTCGCCATTATCATTATCTAAAAACAGTTATTAATTAACACATAAGTTAATCCAAAATGTAAAGGTGCGCTGTTTTATACTAAGTGGTTCTAAATACTCATATCTTCAAGACATTAAATATAGTTCCATTTAATAGATTACATGTAATGTAATTGAAATGATGATTTCAATTTATACACAATTCATGCACTTCAACCTATTTCACCATTTTGTCTTTAATATTTGAGTATCATAGCTTCAATTCAAACTGATGTTTTAAAGTTTAAATACCAATATTGTTCTAACAGAGCATCTACTCTTGTACAGTTTGACTTCTACCTGAATAAAACATATTACTGTCTTTTTATTTATCCTCAAGTTAATTAAATTAAGTTTTTAATAAGAATTTAAAACATATCTTCAAACAATGTTCCATAATCTACCCAATATTACAGGTTAAGAATGTTTCTGTATCATTTCACACATACACAACATCTGGTCTGTTTATCATTAAACTTGATGCTTTATTACATTTTAACTCTGACTAATGAACATTGGTAACTTATGTCTGTTTATTCCATAATACTGACTTAGATAATATGACACAATAAACTATGTAACACATACCAGATGGGAAGTGTGTATCATTCAGATTAAAAATGTCTAATGAAACATTAATACATTTTAAAGTTGTAGATTATTAAAAAGGCATTCCGCTGTCGAAAATGTCCATTGTATAAAATCTATCAAGAAAGTGACAAATGTCAATTCCTGTATAGTTCGGTGGTGACTTTTAAACACAAATATTCATTTTTATTTTTGATAAGAATTTTCAAACAATCAGGATTCACTTAATCTCATATACAATGAAAAACTTATTTTTGATCCTTTACAGGTTTTTAAACTCAACATGATTTTAAATCCAACATGTCAAGTTTAGATTAAAAATCCGTGGGGGCAAAATTTTGAGTTTAACATATGTAGCTGATATCTAAACATAATGTGAGAATCATCTTTGATTTTATCCAAAAAGTTCCTTCTGTGCAGAGATGACAAATATACTCTGTCACACAATGTGAAAATTATCTTAGATTTAATCCAGCAAGTTATTAGCTCTATGTAAAGATGTCCCAGTCACATGATCCTGATACAATAAGACAAATATCTCCAAGTTTATTAAGCAAGTACCTAGTACAGATATAATATAGTCCTAATTGAAGTTGATCATCAGTAAATCAGGTCCCAGGTGCTAATTTCACTGTTAAAGTCTCCTTGGTAATTTTTATGGGATTGATAATTTACAGGTATTCTCCCAGGTGATAATTTACAGGTTGTCTCTGGAGTGATAATTAAAAGGTAGTCTCATTAAGCAGGGATAGACAGGTAGATATAACCTCTGATATACACAGTATTCTGTTTACCTGCTTTCCCTCTCAACTTGATAATAGATATATAAAATGTATCATATGATTCCTATATCAAACATCAATTATTTACAGTAAATGGCAACTCTTTGTTCAATTTTGATATTTAAACTTTTCCCTTATTGGTTTTTATTAATGGTTATATATTATATACAGATTATATGTTCAGTTACAATAAGATATTGTAGTAAAGTCCCTGGTGTCATGTTCTCAATCTCTACTTCACAAGAATGCAAGCATGTCTAAGTATGAAAAATATATATTTGTATTAACTTAATTGTGACTTTTCAAGTTTCATTACAGAATAGTTTGAACACTGGAAAATGTAAAATAATGCTTATGAAATCATAAAAAGAGCTTTTAAATGACACAGGTCACTTAATTTAAATTTCCTATCAATCATGCAATTTAAATTTCTGTTTAGAGGTGTTACATAAAACAAAGTTTATCAAATAGGGAAACAGAATGAAAATTGATGAAAACAATTTCAATCTTGTTTGTAGTTTTAGAATTTTAGGTGGGAGCTACAAATCAAGCCATCACAAATACCAACTGTTTGATACAATGTGTGGGGTAAGGAAACAAAATCACATTATAAGATAAAAAGTAGCCTACTGACTAATTTTTAAATAAGCTATATTGATTATTTAGCTATTTTGGTAACATGTTTATAAACAATGAACAATCTTTGTAAAATAAACAAGTCAAATAGGAAAACAACACACAACAAAACAAGAGGCCCATGGGCCTTAACGCTCACCTGAGGATATGGCCAACCTAAGGATATATCCAACATCATTTACAAAAATACATAAAATATTCTAATATACATGCCTACAAAAAAAGTTAATAGTTTTCAAGATAATTAACAATTTGCGTCTTTTTATGCATCTATGACCTTGACCTTTAAACGTAAGACCTTGAATCTTATATCAGAATAATCACCATATCGATTCCTACAATAATCTAATCTACATGCCGATACAAAAAGTTAATAGTTTCGAAGATAATTAACAATTTCAGTCTTTTTATGCACCTATGACCTTGACCTTTGAACATATGACCTTGAGCTACATATCAAAATGATCGTCATATAAATACCTACAATATTCTAATATATATGTTAATGCAAAAAGTTAATAGTTTTCAAGATAATTAACAATTTGAGTCTTTTTATGCATCTATGACCTTGACCTTTAAACGTAAGACCTTGAGTCTTATATCAGAATAATCACCATATCAATTCCTACAATAATCTAATATACATGCAATACAAAAAGTTGATAGTTTCAAAGGTAATTAACAATTTCAGTCTTTTTATGCACCTATGACCTTGACCTTTGAATGTATGACCTTGAACCATATATCAAAATGTTCATCATGTCAATACCTACAATATTCTAATATACATGCCTATACAAAAAGTTTATAGTTTTCAAGCTAACCCACATTTTTTGTTTTTTTGAGCAAAAAAATAACATTTCAGGGGCAACAACTCCTACATGCATTATCATACAGTTACGAAACTTTTTACCATTTTTACATTTTGTCCTGCTGAACATTTTAACAATGTTTTATTATTATATATCTCTTATAATTTGGAAGAAAATAGCCTAAAACTGCAAAAATTACAAACTAGGTCATGACCTTGAACTTTGACCTTGACCCCATTTTGAAGGTTATTTCAAGAAAAAGTCAAAACTGAAAACCCCGATGTTAATATCTATTCATATAGTCAAGTTATAATAATTTGAAGCCATTTTACAAAATTTTTAAAATTAAACGCAAAAACGTGTAACCTAATTTTTTACCAAATTCACGAAATGAACAATTTATAAGCTTAAGACCCTAAAGAAGCCAAATATTACATCTTTTTCTCCCATCATCGCTTTCGGAGACGAAGATTTTTTAAGTTTTTTGGAACCATGGGTCACCTTGACCTAGTTTTGGGAGCCATGACAACGTCACGAACAAATCTGAATTGCACTGGCCCATATATGCATCTGACCAAGTTTCATTGAAGTCTACCTCATAGTTTCAGAAAAAAGTTGAAAATGTAAAAGTTTACAACCTGGACACCGCTTGGGCCGACGATGAGGACAGACAAATTTTGATCAGAAAAGCTCACTTGAGCCTTCGGCTCAGGTGAGCTAAAAAAGCATGAATTCTGTTTAGAGACACCTGCTTTATAACACTGTTACATTTCCTTATTACACATAATTATGCCAAAAAGTAAAAAACACATTTTCATTACACATAATTAGGTGAAAAAGTAAAAACACATTTTCATATGTACTAAAGTTTGAACATCATTGCTTTAGATGAAACTGATGAAAATTCAAATTTTCAGCCAGCAAGCCAAAATGTCATTTTTTTCTGATTTTGTATTTTTATTTCTTAGCTTTTTATGTTTGATAAAATTTTCAAAAATAGGACATATTAATAATGTTTTTCATTGTAAAATATGCTACATTTACATTATATGGAGGAACAGGAATTATAACATGAGAACATTTGTGCATACTTTTTTATGTTTGCTTGATTAATCATTTTAATTTTATCTATTTTTTTTTAACCTTTTATTATCTTCTAAAGCTTAAAATAGTTTCCCTGTTCAAATTAGGGCTGTCATGGTTAGTGATTTTCGTAACCGGGTACCCGACATGCCTTACCCGAACCGTAACCGGTTAACCGATATTAGGAATAGGTGATGCGAAATACGATAATACTATTCATAAATGGATTGAACAAACGTTTATAGTTTATAAATAAACTTACCATAACATTAAATCTATATGTTTACCATTCTGTTTCAGTTTTACTTCCGTATTCCATATATGTTTGTTCGCGCACTTTCATTTCTAAATTTCAATGTTTAAAAATAAAACCCAGTAGATCGTATTAATTTCACACTCCCCTGTATGACAGATGTTTCTGACCAGGCCTTCACAAACGCCAATTATTAGCAAAAAACGCCGATTCAAACTTAAAAAAGCCGATTGAAAAATATCCGAATCGGCTTTTTTCCCCATAATAGTAAGACAAAATCTGATTAAAAATTCTTAATGCCGGCTTGTTAACAATTAAAAGTATTCAGGACAGTGTCATGATTCACTGAACTTCCCTATTCACAGGTAATTTACCTAATACCCTACAAGTTAATTGATTTCTAGTGGCTTCATCTGTTTCACATCGTTTCTACTAGAGTATACAAACACATACACGTGCCTGATCGACCCAGTTTATATAGTTAATAACCTCCCCTGAATTCTATATACAAGAGCTGACTAGATTGATAATGACAGTTTTTCAGGTTACCAACAACAAGATTACGGCATTACACGTGGCTTCATCTGTTCACATCGTTTCTACTAGAGTATACAAACACATACACGTGCCTGATCGACCCAGTTTATATAGTTAATAACCTCCCCTGAATTCTATATACAAGGGCTGACTAGATTGATAACGACAGTTTTTTCGGGTTACCAACAACAAGATCAGGGCATTACACGTGGTTTTTGTATCTGTTTTATGTCGATCAGTGATGGGATTGTTATAAGATATTAATAAGAGGTATTTATAAACATTTATCTATATATGCGACAATGTCACACATCGACTTATAATTTATAATTAAAACAACAGATATCCTAATGTACCAAACAGAATTCAGTTTAACTGTTTATTGACGTTTTGTTGCATTACCAACGACTGGACAGTTATGGAAAAATAAAAATACATTTGAATGCAACAGGACCAGTCACTTACATGTTTTTATTTGTTTATTTTCATTGAAAAAACTCACTGAACTTACAGACGTGTCACTGTTGATCCTAAATTTACCAAGATACATCGAATGTGCATTGATAGCAGTATATCGTCGGTTACCCGGTTAATGATTTTGTAACCGGTTACAGCATCTAACCTACCCGTATATCGGGTGCCCGGGTATTCGTGACAGCCCTAATTCAAATGTATCTTATAACCAATTTTACCACACACTGAATACTTTAATATATTAAGAAATTAGCCTTCTAACTTATCAAAACATTTCAAAGACAATATAAATCAAACTTAATTCAAATTGTTATCAAGAAGTAACCACTTATACAGGCAATAATGGGTACTAAATCCCATATTTATCATGACTATACACATTAAATTAAAAATAAAAATATTGCCTTTACACATAAATACACTACTTCAACATTCAAAATATTTAAGATCAACAAACTTATTTAATTCCACAAACAAGTGTGATTTTATATCACTTATATGTGTTGTATTGGAATATAAAAATGTTTGTAATTTTAAACACTCAAAGCTAGGCTTAAACAAAAACATCAAATTTCAATATTATTTCCCTGATTGTTATCTGCTGTCATGGTTTTAAATCTTATTTAAAATTCCAAGTTTTAATAAATGAGAGAAATAAAATTGAAATAAGATGTATTTAGAATTATTTCTATTGAGCACATCACATGTCTGGTATATAACTATTTACATACAGCACAAGTTAAGACTCCAGCTGGTTTACAACAGTTTATACTTTGAAAAAAAGATATTTTCTGATTTCTCATTGACAGCAATGGTCATAAGCAGAGTTGCAAGTTCATATTATATATGTAAGAATTTAATAGAACATGAATTTAATGTTAATTTTTTTTTAAAGTCCAAGACCCATAATTTCACTAAAAATCAGTAAACCGAAATGAAGCTCAAACTTGACCTGTAACTCATTATAGTGAACTTGCATACCAAATTTGACTTCAATATCTGCAGGCATTTAGAAACAAGAGGCCCATGGGCCTTAACGCTCACCTGAAGATATGTCCAATATTGTTTTCAAAGTGCAATAGACAATATATAAAGTACAGAAATTTAAAAGTTTTCTCAAGTTAAGAACTCCCACAAAACTTAATCAGAAATATATCCACTCACTTTTCATTTATAAGTAGCTTATATAATATGCATGAAGTAACTGTAGTGCAATGACTAATTTCCAAATCAATAATGAATTTTAGTATAATTATGCAGCTATGGCCGTGACCTTTGAACATATATGACCTCGAACCACATATGATTGTCATGTCAATACCTACAATATTCTAATATACATGCCTATGCATGACATTAATAGCTTTCAAGATAATTAATAATTTTAGTATTCCTATGTTGATATGACCTTGATCTTTGAACATATGACCTTGAACCATATATCAAAATGACCGTCATGTCAATACCTACAATATTCTAATATACATGCCTATACAAAAAGTTAATAGTTTTCAAGATAATAGGCAATTAAAGTCTTGTTTTGCAGCTGTGACCTTGACCTTTGAACGTATGACCTTGAACCATATATCAAAATGATTGGCATGTCAATACCTACAATATTCTAATATACATGCCTATACAAAAAGTAATAGTTTTTAAGATAATAAGCAATTTAAGTTTTCTTATGCAACTGTGGCCTTGACCTTTCAACATATGACCTTGAACCATATAGCAAAATGATCACTGTCCCAATACCTACAATATTCTAATATACATGCCTATACAAAAAAGTTAATAGTTTTCAAGATAATTAGCAATTCAAGTTTTCTTTTGCAGCTGTGACCTTGACCTTTTAACATATGACCTTGAACCATATATCAAAATGACCGTCATGTCAATACCTACAATATTCTAATATACATGCCTTTACAAAAAGTTAATAGTTTTTAAGATGAATTTGCAATTTAAGTCTTCTTTTGCAGCTGTGACCTTGACATTTGAACGTATGACCTTGTACCATATATCAAAATGATAGGCAAGTCAATACCTACAGTATACTAGTATACATGCCTATACAAAAAGTTAATAGTTTTCAAGATAATTAGCAATTTAAGTTTTTTTGCAGCTGTGACCTTGACCTTTCAACATATGACCTTGAGCCATATTTCCAAAATGATTGTCATGTCAATACCTACAATATTCTAATATACATGCCTATACAAAAATTTAATATTTTTGAAGATAATTAGCAATTAAAGTCTTCTTTTGCAGCTGTGACCTTGACCTTTCAACATATGACCTTGAACCATATATCAAAATGATTGTCATGTCAATACCTACAGTATTCTAATATACATGCCTATACAAAAAGTTAATAGTTTTCAAGATAACTTTGCAATTTAAGTTTTCTTTTGCAGCTGTGGCCTTGACCTTTGAACATATGACCTTGAACCATATACCAAAATGATTGGCATGTCAATACCTACAATACATGCATATACAAAAAGTTAATAGTTTTGCAGATAATCAACTATAACGGTAATAGTTGTGCATCTTTGACCTTGACCTTTGAACCCATGACCTTGATCTATATATCAAAATGATTGTCATGTCACTACCTACAATTAACTGAAAATCCCATGCCATTATCACCTGCAATGTTTAAAAAATAGGATTTTTTATCAAAGGTCAAAAGCTGGGACATGACCTTGACCTTTGACCTTGACATCTTTTGGAAGAAAATAGCAAGACAAGATCAACAGTGAAAATTCCATACAATTATCTTCAGCTGTTATTGAGTTATAACAACAAATGTCTCATTTTCAAACTTACATAATTTTATGCAAAAAACGTGTGACCTATTTTTCGCTCAATTTTCATGAAAAACACAATTTTAATGTTCCAAGGTATGCTGAATCCAAATATCCAATCAAAATTTGCCTGCACCTTTTGGTTGCAGAGAAGAAGATTTTTTTGTCTTTTTGCTATTTTTAGTAACAGAGGCCATCTTGTTGGGCGTGGCCAAACCCGAAACACAATTTTGAAAGGCTGTTACCCAGGCATGATAATCACCAAGTTTCATCAAATTTGGTGCAGTAGTTTTGGAGGAGAAGATTAAAATGTAAAGTTTACACACGACGGACGACGGACGGTGATAGATTGCAATAGCTCATCTGAGCCTTTGGCTCAGGTGAGCTAAAAAAGTCTAAAAAAACTCATTTTTAAAGAAATTTTCTAAATGCAAGGCCCATAATGTGGCAAAAATTCAGTGAACTGGATTAAATTAAAACATGGTCGGTAACTCATGGTGGTAGACTCATATACCAAATTTAATTTCAATATCTGCAGGAGTTTAGAAAGTCTGAAAAATTAATGGCATTGCTAACATGCATGCCAGCCCACATCACCAAATTAATAGCCAAGTACAACTTATTTGCTAAATAACAAACCAGATTACACAAACTCTTCATAGAACTATATTCCCCATTAATTATCTTGAAAAACAAACTTAAAGTTTTACTATTGTTTTTAAAATCCTAGGTGAAGACTCCATGATATAAGCATTTCAAAACAAAAGTAAATCACAAAATTGACCATATATCCTGCAACCTATTCAAGAAGCAATGACATTTAAAAATTGGTATCTAATATATGCATTAATATGACAAGTTGTCATATGCCTAAACATTATAAATTTATTCATTTCTGATGTTTTATACATAACAGTATATATACTAACAGCATAACAAATGAAGATAAAAGTAATGGTTGTGAAACTGCTGAGTAGAACCAGACAAAGATGTGTATTGTTGTTATAGCTGTTATGTTGTATTATGTCACATCAGCAATTTTCAGCTTTTCCCAACAAGATTCAAGTTATTAATTTCTATAAATTAATCTAAAAAGGAGTTCAGCAATTTTCAGCTTTTCCCAACAAGATTAAAGTTATTAATTTCTATAAATTAATCTAAAAACGAGTTTATGTAAGTGTGTGATATGGGAGTGTGCATTATGGCCTCTTGTGTACTAATGGCACTCTGGGCAACTTTGTGGTAAGGTGCTAGCTCAGTGCTGATGCAGTATGCCACAGACAAGCATACCACTCCCCTAGTCCATTATCCTGGTACCTAATAAACCAGTCGATGTTAATGCCAAGTGCTAGACTTGAAAGCAATATCTCAAATTTTAAAGGCCTTTGTATGACCCAGTAGGGGTTCGAACACATATGACCTTCTGTTCTCAAGGTAGACACTCTTCTACTGTGCCACCCGGGTAATAAAAAAGTTCATTGGTTTTAACACCTTATCATGTCCAGTTTGACTCATTTTCCCTTTGCAAAAAGTAACTTGACAACCCTAGCAAGAGCCTTTCAAAGACAAAATAACTTGGTAACAATAAAACAACAAGTTTTATGTAAAACCTGACCTTAATGGTAAGATTATTTAAGATGGTACAACCACAAAATGAATTTATATTAATGCTGAGTATAGATAAGGTAAGTAACCTGATTCTGTCAATTAACAAAAACTGAAACCAACAAGTATATTAAACATAACTAGCTAAACAAATTACTGATAAATATCAAAAATCATGTATCCTATTTGAAATTTTTATCTCATTATTTGGTAAGACTTTCTTTTGTAACCTGAAATTTTTATCTCATTATTTGGTAAGACTTTCTTTTGTAACCACACCCTCCCCCCTCCTTTTAAAAGATATACTACATGTACTATATGTTACCTATTTAGTGTAAATTGTAACATATTTAAGTGAAGGGTACAAAAAGAACTCTTTTCCATTATTTTATCATACATTTATACTTACATCCATAATTTAACATCCAGTACCAAAAAGCCATAATGACACCAAAATTGAACAGAGTACATTATCAAACTACTACAAGAGATCTAGAGGTAAGACTACAACACCAATGTCTTATATTTAATATGTAAATTTATTATCCTTCAAATATAAGTTTTACTACCAATTTTCACAACTTTAAAGGTTATAATATATTTATTCAAGTACTTTAATAGTAAAAATTTAACCAAGAAGACAAATAAAATTGTTGTAATTAAGTCAAGATTTATACAGCTGTGAATATATACAATATGTACCCAATATATAAGGATAATCTCCAGCCTATATTGAAGACTATATATAAGTCCATTTACTAGTATGTATAGGGATCACACATAAACCCAGACAGGGAGGATATAACACATATACAAATTTAAAGTGGATTTTACTTTTAAAATTTTAGCTTCTTTTAAAAATTGTTTTAACTTATATCAAGACATTACCAGTAGCTGGCATTTTTTCAATTCAATTAATTATTGTAGGATAACTTAAAAAAATCCAATATCCATTTATTAATAATTAAATCTGTCAAATTTGTAACAATTTCATTGATCGAAAAATGAAAAAATTTGTGGTCATTTCTCAATGACACCAAGCGAATTACGCAGAAAGTGTGCACAGCATCCATTCAGGTTATTTCTCAATGACACCAAGCGAATTACGCAGAAAGTGTGCACAGCATCCATTCAGGTTATTTCTCAATGACCTGAATGAAAATAAATTCAATGCTTAAATAATAAGATAAAAATTTTGTAAAATTTTGTAAAATTCATAGGAAATGTCTAGTTAATTACTAAATGAAAATAAAAGAGAATTTTCTAAGTAGAAGTGAAAATTTCACATTTCAAAAAACTATGGTAACCAAAAACTTTAATATATTATGCCAGGAGGATGTCAACAATAACATGGCTGCTAAGTCCCACATTTCTTCAGGTAAAACAATGATTGATTTGTATGAGAAAGAGTTTCTGTTTATTTACTCAGTCACATATCATATAAAGGATATAAATTCACCACATTAACTGTTATTACAGTTTGTATAAATAATGATGTAATAAATATTACTTTTGCCGATGTTTTAAAATAAAATGATGAAAAGCAAGTTATCAATTTTGAAGTTTTTTGACTGTAGAAACTGTAAGTGGCATCTGGTTCTAATTATATATTGTAAAAGATGCTGTTACATGTCAAAATGGTTCTCTTTCCTGGAATATAATGTAGTTGAGGCCAGAGGTTGCAGAATATTTTTTGAACAAAAACTCACATTTCACTATCAAAACAGGAGTGTGTGTCATCTTCATGGCATCATATATACTAAAACTACAAAGACGGACAGACTATTCAGAAAAAAAGGTCTACAGGTCCATAGATTTGATTGCATGACCTTGACATTTGTATGTATGCAGATGTGGAAGTTAAGTTATTGACATGATATAAGGACAGATGGAGTGATTCCTAAATACCCTCTAAACTTCATTTACATGGAGTATAACATTCAAAATTCAAATTATGAGGAGTTGAAGGCACTATACATAGCTATGTACCCAGTACTTATAATTCAGTTAGCAGCAATGAGGATTCTTTAACAAAACAACCAAAAACTGATACCATAATTAAAATCTTAAATAAACTCAGCCAGTCATTTCTTATTGTAAAATCAGAACATGACAAAAGGGGACAAACCCATGACTCCTGGTTAAAACACAAGCATTCTGCAAACTGCACTTGGTGATTAAAAAGTTGTGATTAAAAAAATAACAAGACTTTGTGTTTGAGCAGGGCTCAATTGCTGGGTAAGTCACCCCCAATGGTGGCAACCTTGTTCATTAGAAAAGAATTGAGTGTTAGTAGTAGCAAAACTGATGTATCTGAATGAAGATAAAGATATAATAACTTCTGGAAATTATTAGGTCACAATGACCTACTTTGTATTGAAACACATAAACATCTAAAGCTGTACTTACAAACCAAGTTTCATCAAAATTGTCCTATTAAACTTTAAATTGTCATACATGTCATAGGGAACAAGTATACAAAGTTTCATTACATTCTTTCAAATGGTGTTTCAGAAATGCTGTTTACACAAGTTTATTCAATAACTCTTAAAATAACAAAGAAAATCACTGGACCATGAAAATAACGTCAAAATGTCTGACTTTGTGGTACAACATGTAGAGCATCTAAAATTGTACCTTTAAAACAAATTTCATTGCGATTGGTCAATTAGTTTCTTTTCTAGAGTGCAAAATCAGTAGTGTGTGACATCGTTATTATCTCTCTTTCTATTTCAGCCAATCAGATGTGACTCCCAAAAGGCACAACTACATGCCATAGGGAACAAGTGTACAAAATTTCATCAAATTCCACCAAACCATTTTTGAGCTATGGTGTTTACAAAAGCAGAAAAATACGGAATAATAATAATATTAATAATAATAAAGGGTAAATCAATAAGTCACCCAAACTATGTTGGGGTGACTTAATTATCTCCAGATATTACATTTCAATTGTACTGCAGTCTATCATGATGTATTAAGGCGATATGTGATGTAGTTCTATCGATTCTTATATATAACACTTATATACCAAGTTAAAGAAATGTAAGCACTGCAGTGCCAGTTTAAAAGGTTCCATTCTATATAATTATGACACAAAACTGATAAAAAACACTATCAAAATCATATATTTCCCACCAATAAGCAGGGAGCACCACTAAATATGTATACATGTAAATAGTGTCAAACTTCAATCGCTCATACAATTTTGTCAGAACGACAACTATCTAGTCACTGTAAACAAATTACAGGCTAAAGCCATATGACAAATTTCTTCAAAAGTAATAGAGTGGAATGATACAGTCAAGACAGTTACCTGTAATTATGAGTGCTTCTCAGGATAAGTAATTAACCTAATGAGACAATGCTTGATATACCCAGTTCTTTAATCTCTTAATACTATTATGAAATGTGGAAGTGTTTGATCAGTAAAACACAGGTCACCCATGCTTGATGATTGCACATCAGAATTCTGTAATTTACATGTTACTGCAGTGTGGAGTATGTAGAGTAATGGGTATTGTCCTTATAATTAAGAATAAAGGGTAATAATTGAGATTTGTATTGATGTTCTCTATACTTGGCCTTGTTTAGTCTTACATGTACATTTAAAATAAAGTAAGGTTATTTTTTATCATCACCTGTTGAAATTGAAATAAATGTTCTAGTCCCTTAGCTTTGAAACATGATACGACAGGTTGCAGTTGAAAGTTTGAAAACATATCAAGATATCAAGATGAATAATGAATCTTGAATTTTCATTCTTCATGACTTTTCCAAATAATTTAAATTTTCAAAATTCCTTGATCGTCAAAAATTATGGGAACCTGAACCTTCAATCATATCAATGTTTGAACACTCGAACCCATAATGGCTTGAATATTTGGCCAAAGTCCCTCCCCTGGACTTTAAACCACTGAAGTTTTACTGTACATGTAATCTAATGTCACATAGAGTTTGAGTTTGCACAACTCATCTCTAAAAGGTCAAATTAACTTCTGAATGCTGAAGATTAGAGTACTTATGAAGGGAGGGTAGAGTGGCACTCTAAGGTAGCAACTGGAACAAATAAACAAACAGAAATTATTTAAGAACTAGGCTTCTATGAAACCTGGTTAATAAAACAGTTTGATTTATACCAGTTCCTTTTCCAAAAGTGGTAAAGAACGTAAATACATGGAACGAGTTTTTCTGACATAATGAAATGGAGTGAATATTTTAAACCTCTGTCAAGATTTTATTTACTAATAAAAACATAGTCAGATTGTGGATGTAGAGAAAACCAGAGTGTCCTCAAAGACCACATACCTTTGATAAGCAAACTGACTTTTTCACACTAGAATCTGCCAGAGTGGAGTAATGAAGTTTTACACCCAAGTCATGATTTGTTCAATTTCATCAAGGCGGTCAGTTCTGAGATGGGAGTACCAAGAAAATGCCACCAAACTTTAGCAAACAAACTGACAATCCATCTATCACCAGGATCTATTGCAAATAGGATTAAAACTTCATGGCAAGACCCACTGTTATTCATTAGCATATATTCTAGACCATTCAGCCACTGAGGTCATCCTATTATGAAGGAAACTGATTGGTCTCAAAACAGAAATCCAAATTAATTAATAAGTTCAAATTTCTATTTCATTGTCTTTTAGAAGTCACAAATAATGTCTTTATCGAACAACTCTTTCCTAAAATTAAGTAACAAAATGTAGATAAATAACACATCCTTTTACTTTTTCAATTTTTAAAAGGTCTTTTCAAGCTTTTGAATCTAAGACTTTGCATTTGAGCACATCCACTCACTGGGAATATATAAAAACATACATAATATCTTCAAAACATAGAACCCTTCATTGCTTATAGAGCAAGCTTTTTCTACAGCAGTTTTTCTTTTCCACTTTACAAACACAACACAATTCACTCCAGAAACAACCAAAATATTTATGAGTAGATAATACAATAAATTTATAGCTGATCAGATTCTCACAGGATATAAATCAAGCTCCTGTAAAAGTTGTAGTTATACAATAAGGATTCTGAATTTTTTATCTGAGATTTATAAAACTTCTAAAAATAATGATGAGTCCCTAAGATGGTGAAAAACAGGAAATAACATACACAAGAATAACGAATCAGTAATTTTTCAAATGTGAAATATTAACTTATGCAGTTCCATAACCATGGTAAAAAAATGTCTGTACAAACATTATAGGTGTCACATTATATATCTTCAACCTCCAATGGATATGGATACAGAAAATAAGTTTTGGTACAACAGTAGATTTCAGATGGTTGATAGAGGTGGTAAAATCTCTGTCTCAACTTTTGCTTTTCAAGCTTTACACACTATGATCACAAACAGTTTTTGACTGGCTATACAAACTGTATGATGTAACATCGCAACTAGTTTTGATTATAACATCAACTGTAGACCATCACAACATTATAGTGTCCTATTTATATGGGACTGGATATAAGACTCAATTCCTGTACAAAGTTTTAAGTCATTTACACAAAATAATAAATGATTTGTTTCAGGCAAATTCTCCATCCACCTTACAAAGCTCTGATCCCATAACAATAAAAATGTTTCAGGCAAATTCTCCATCCACCTTACAAAGCTCTGACCCCATAACAATAATATGTTTCAGGCAAATTCTCCATCCACCTTACAAAGCTCTGACCCCATAACAATAATATGTTTCAGGCAAATTCTCTATCCACAACTCTAAAATGTCTTATTCTACTTTCCCAGAGATAAGTTTAGAACTAGTATGGAAAAGACACATAGCAATGAGGTCACTTAATACAAAGGCCTGTACAAATCTGTGTAAATATGCTTTATCCAATGTCAAATATACCATTTTAACAGTGACTGTACATGCATACAAAAGCATCACTATTCTATTGGTGTTTGTCATCTATTTAAGGTGGCATTCCACAGAATAAAAAAGATTTTTTAATGAATCTAAAATTAACATGTAATTTTTTGTAAGTGTAGCAGTATATCATTCTGAACAGGTCACAAATGATAAAACAAATAAAAACTTGATACAGATGAACTGTATTTCTTTTATTTTATGCTTTTTGTTTTTGATTTTGTTTTTTTTGTTTTTTTAAATTTGCTTTTGTACTCCAGTCATTACATTTGACTTGGTCTAAGAAAGATAACCGATATAGCTTCTAGATGATTATGAAGACATGGAGACAATATTATTGTCTCTTTCAATTCATGATATCATGATACACAAAATTTGCAAGTAAAATGGAAGGCACAATTATTGTTGAACACATCTCAGTCTTCAGTATTGTTGAGACTGTCAAATTACAGTAATTTAAGACATAAAGTCACTGTAAACAGAGGGTTACAACAACAGACTAGACTGTACATGTTTTAAAGTTATATAGATCCTTATCTTAGAATTTCTTCAGTTGGATGATAAGCAAACAATGAAATTATAAGTATATGGATGCAGTGCATGATGAAATAAGATTATCTACCTTGTCATGACAAAGGACTGTGTTCTTACCAACAAAATTTTTATGCTATTACTAACACAGAAGTATGAGTGAAGACTTACCAGTATTAGGATCAGGTAATTCTATAGTTTTCCCATCCAACTGTGACAATATCCCCGGATTGCTGTCTGCTCTACTAGCCCATTTTCCTCGTGGTTGCACCGGCTGTTTCTCATCTGGACTTTTAACTTCCCCATTTCCTAGCTAAAAAAAAAATTATTTCAGAATTCTGGAATTTTAATTTTTTAATGAATTAAAGAATTCTGGGAGTTCAATATTTAAATAAAGTTCAGGTTTTTACTACTAACTATTTTAAAATGTAAGAATGGTTTTAATTTTTTTCTATTTTTCTTGATTAAATTGCAATAGAAAAAGCCATTTGCTAGTATTAAAGTATTTTATTAAAGATATTGTTGGAAGGTTAAACCAAAAGGTTAACTGATCCATAATTAACATACTGAAAAAAGTACAATAGAGCACCACAGAGGTATTACTGAAAGACAGGATAAAACTGTGAAACAAAGATCAAGCTATGAAATATCAATTACATGTTAAAAAAAGATAATAATTCAGCCCTAAAAATAAATGGTGTTCACCCTAGTCAGTGATTTTGCTGTGGTTTTTAAAAACAACCCTCTACCTTTCAGATTGGGAGAATCTGGACCCTTTTTATGTCACATATATTGCTCAAAATTTTGAAATTCATTGCAAAGATCTTATATTGTGACAATATCTAACATTTTTGTCTGTCAGAATAGTTTTGAACAACTGGATTTAACTTAAACTATTTGATTTTGTGTCACTGTTGCCTTTTGGGGAATTTTAGTTGTCAAATTGGGAAATTTTAGTCTTATTTCTCAAGGGGAAACTACCTTTATTCGGTAGTAATTTTAGGCAAACAAAACCACTGCTAGTTCTTCACTTATATTGAAGCAGTCAGTTTCAGGATGGTTGAAATAGAGTACTGAGGGAAAACCAGACTTCTGACAAGCAAAATGTCAAACTTCACAAATTAGGATCTACCTGAGTGGAATTCTATACAGTGAAACAATGTGATATGTAAGTGCATGCCTCTGACCACTTGGACATCAACACCTCAGCCCCTCAAAAAGGAAGAAAAATATGATAAAATCCTTCTCAATTTACCTTTGATTTAGCCCATTTAGGTAACTGTCCTACACTAAATCTGTAATCTAGGTTTGGCTTAGCATCTTCCTGTATCTTTTCATTAGCTTCTTTTTCCCAGCTATTTAACTGGGCCAATATTTTACTTGGAGTTTTAAACTCTGTCTCCTTAGAAACCGATTCTGTCAATTCTTCTAGAGTTGATGCATTACTGCAAGTGAATAACAGGTAGCTTAGAAAACAACTGAACACAGCAACACAGGCAAAACAACCCTTCATTAACTCAGAATTTTAATAATGTTATGTTATTAATACAATGGAATTCAATGCAAATTTTATATCCAGAAAATGTATAACAAATGGTAGCATCCTAGTCAAGTTAAGATATTTCAGTCATATCTAGACATCTCCAGCTTGAAATTTCAAAAGTTTAAAATTATGACATGCACTTATGGCAATGAATAGTAAATGTTCTAAATAGTGTATAACGGTGTACCAACGACACCCCAAATGTTTTAAAGAAAAAAATTTTGTTTTCAATTTCAACAAAGCAAAGAAGCAATAAAAGTTAGGTCACCTCTAGATATTTTCATTGACATGTATCAATATAAAATTGATCACTTAGTTTAGGGATTGTCAACCCTGTGATACTGTTTTTTGATACTTACAATTTAGATCTGGATGAAGACAGAAGTTCAGGTGGCAATTGTCCTATATCAGCTAGGCGACTTCTCATTTGTTTAGTCATTTCACCAGGTAACCGCCAAACAAATAGACAACTGAAAAAAAAAATTAGGAATTTCAATAATTAGACTGATACAAATGTCTCTTTACAAAGTAAAATTTTCTTGGAAAACCACTGTATACAAAGCATTATTTGTTGTGTATTTATATTTACCATTTTTTCAAGTGCTTGATTCCACTGTTAAAATTAATCTTATGATTTTAATGATTTTTGACTTACAAAGAAGTTCATGAATCTGATATTTATATACAATGATATCATACTATGTCTATATAATAAATATATCAATAACATTTGAACTTATGCAAGTAGTTCTGTATGTTTGTAACTGTAATGGAGAGAGAGAGAGAGAGAGAGAGAGAGAGAGAGAGAGAGAGAGAGAGAGAGAGAGAGAGAGAGAACACTTACCCATCTCCAGATACTGATATGAGATGTTTCAGATCATTACAGAATTTAACACCAGTAATTATTTCAGAGTGACCATACATTGTAGCTACCAACTCTCCTGTACAAAAATCTATAATGCAGATATTTTTATCTGTACAACTGGTAACAGCATATGTCCCCGAGGGATCTAACTGTATCTTTAATAAGGTACCATCATCCCCTAATGATCCCTTATAATGCTTCTTCTGTTTAGCTGTTTTTATATTGTAGATTCTGAAATGAAAATATTTCACCAATTATATTCTAAATAAACAATAAATCAAATTATGGGTATATTTTTTTTTTTGCCCTGTGAAATTCCTATTTCTCAAAAGCCTGAGAGCCGTTGCGTTCATATAGACTATAAATCACAAAAACCATGTGACTTCATGTATGAATAAATATAAAACACAATAATCTGGAACAACAATATCAGAGGTAAGCAAACACAGCTGACACAGCTAAAAAGAACATTTATGGGATTTTACAAGAACGGTTTATTAATATAATATATTTTTGAGAATATTAGATATAAAATAATAACAATTTGAATATTATTTTGTTTATTTTATTTTATTAATAATTAATATTTTGCTTAAGCTAGCTAATTAAAAATAGTATCATCATAAACATACCTTATATTTCTATCTTGACAAGCTGTTGCCACAAACTTTTGCGTTGGATCAACTACCATATCATACAGAGTTGTCTTTCCTACTAGATGTTGACTTAGTGTAAATTGAAATTCAGGACTCTAAAATAAAAGATAACACAAAACACATTAAAAGTTGTCATTTTATACCATATGTAGGAATGTCTGGTTGTAGAAGAACACACAAGTAAAGGGTTGATTATCTATTTGAAATTCAGACTTAATTATTACAGTATGAAGAATACACAAAAACCATTAACACTAAAATCAAATGTATTTTGGCTACAAGAAGTTTAAAAAATAATAAGGTATAAAATTGCAGATCAGTCAATAATTCTAAAATATCAGATGTCAAAGCAAGTTCCTGTGGTCCAAAGTGCACATTTACAGATCACAAGGTCTCTTAGTTCAAATCCTACCCATGCATATCCCGAAGTGAGAAAGTTTGGCAATTTGCTTGCTGAAGGTTGGTTAAGTGTTTTCCACTGACATTCAAGAATTGATTGCCTTGATTTAAATAAAAGAATCTTGACTTGGACATATAATACAATAATCTCTCTTCCCTCCACCCATTCAATTATTGCATTCTAATTCATTCAAGCTACCCTAATTCCATTACAAGCTGACAGACACTGGTACAACTTACTGATTGAGCATTTCTAAATAGCAGTGATTTGTCTGCACCACAACTAAGCATTTTTAATTGTTGATCAGTTTCAGTAAATCGGACAGCTGTTATAGAAGAAGAATGATCATCTAACGTTTGTAATAGTCCATAATTTTGTTCTACATCAAATACATGTATGAAGCGATCACGACTTGCTGTGGCCAGTAACTTGGGTCCTGTAAATAATGAATAACATTGGTATAACTCAATTTTTAAATTTTCAATGGAAACAAAACATTCAAAAGTTTACAGAATTGCAATTATTGTGCTTTTTAAATTTTAGCTTAGATATAAGTCTCATTCTAAATCATTTCATAATAAATTTCATATCAAATTATTAATTTCATTATCAATACCTGATTTTAAGTGTGAATATTCCACACATAAAACTTCTCCATCATGTGCCTCTATACTGTGCAATATTTTCATTTTTTGTAAATCATGAATCCTGAAATAAAAACAAAAATAAACATAAAATGATTAAATAGGATTAAAAAAATTATTAATGAACATCAAATATTTAACATTTAAATTCAAAATAATCTTTATTGAACTGATGTCTCAGATAGTTCCATTAGCTCAACTTCTACAAAACTTGTGACATTGAACAAATTTCATATAGTAACACACCAATTAAAGCATCATAAAAATAAAATTTATGTCTCCCTGTCACCATGCATGAAAAAAAAAATCCATTCATTTAAAAAAAAATTAAATAAGAAAATAAAACTATAACCAAATAATATGAGCTCCCAGAAACACTCTGTAGCTCACCTGTGCACCAAGTCCATCAAAACACTTCATCATTAGACAATAATACAATGATGCAAGGAGTATGAATCAAAGTCTACAGTACCATGTGCTGGTGAGATTAAACTTTAATTTTTACATCAACTAACTGCAAGGTAATTAATGGTTATAAGAGTTAATGGTAAGTACCATATAGACTACTTTTTGACAAACTTAAACATTACCTGACAGTCCCTATTCTATCACCAGAGGCTAAATGTTGACCATCAGGACTAACTTTTAGTGACCTTATACCATTTTTACCATCATAATTAGTATCTGTTTTATCTGTGCCACCAGCTAAATAAAATAAAATACACTTATATGAACAACAAATCAAATTCCCATACATCTTTGTAACAAACACTGTTACAAGTAGATAAACAGCATAGTTTGTCTGTCCATTTAGTTCATTAGAAAGGTTTTAACCAACAACAAATTGGACAATAATGTTATGTTCATGTAGAGTGGAGCCTATCTGTACTAAAGATACAGGTAAACTAAATTTTGTAGGAGATGAAAACACTGATGACTCCAGTATGACTGCTATAATAAACTATTCATCTGATCAAAAATTAAATCATGCATAGTCACAAGTTATAATTTATAAGTAATTAAGTAATATATTATAATAATTTAAAAATTTGAAAATAGCTTTCTTAAAATGTTAATATTAATTACAGGTAGAAGGATTTGACGATACATCTAGGTATTGTGACATCTACCATTTCAATACGATTCACAACACATCTTTTGAATATCATGATATCCAAATATGATACCTTTATTTATAAAATACTGCTTATTTGTTTATTTCATTCATTTACAGTGAAACTTGTGAAAACCGGACCCTGGAAAAACCGGAATCCTGTGAAAACCGGACGTGTGTGCTTGTCCCGATTTACTCTCTTCTTTATTCTATATAATAGAAACCTTAATAAACCGGATCCTGTGAATTCTGAAAACCGGACGCATTTCACCGTCCGGATCATAAAAAACCTATATATTTTCACCTATGTAAACCAGATTCGATTTCCTGATTATGAAAAAAACCGAAACCGAAACCGAGAATTTTATTGAAATTTTTTAAACTTGCAAATTTGTAACAAAATGACTGTTATTTCCGATATCATAAAAACATTAACTACAAATAAAAATAAAAGTAATTTCAGATATCATAAATAACATCATTTAACTTCTTAGTAAAACAAACTGTAAGAAATACAAATTATTACCGTCATCAAATGGCTTTAGTATACATTAACACTTGTGAAAGGTGTCAAAAATAAACAATAATTATCGGATTAAAGAGATCAGTCAACCGAAATCGAGGTTAGCTTGTGTTCGATTGTAACGTGTTAATTTTTAAAGGAACATCTTTGTTGGTTCATTTTGCTGGTATGACTCGATATCACAGTAATAATTAACAACTTTCTCCGCTATCTTAAATCGACAAAATTTCAGTCAAGATTGATATTTTAATAAGTTTTGAGGTTACACAAAACTTCAGTCAAGAAAAGAATTGAATAGAATAGTCGCAGTTAAGATGACCTTGAATCCTGAAATTATTCGGCTCTCATTTGAACTTGTAACTGAAATGCGCTTTGTATAGATAAAACATTCTGCGCAGTCAGATGAAAGAAAAATAAGGAAAACAAGTTTCTTAACAATGGAATGGCAGTTGTTATCATTAATCGACATAAACCAAACATCGATTATGTGCCATGTCAGTAAATTCAAGCAATTTAATGTTTTGGCCGAGTCTTAGTTACGTTGACCTACATCCTCCTGCAGAGGAAAGCACACCTGCATTTTTGCCGATATGTTTGCATCGAAATAAAAACAACTTAAAATACACGTTACTTACCATAATAACTTTATGATATACGTCGTATTTCAAGTTTATTATCTCAATGAGACAATTATACATCATAATGATGATGTCTGATCCCACCCGTCTATCATTTCATGATAGTTTATTTGAGATAAAAAGATTAAAATACAAGCCACCTACCCAAAAAATTTTAGATAATCACTTTACGTTGTATTTTAAGTTTATTGTTTCCAATAAGCCGAATGTACATGTTTTACCCATGGCTACACATCCCAAAGGGAAATAACAAATGGATCTGCTACTTATTATCAAGGGCAGTGAACTCTAGCGAATAACCTTAATAAACCGGATCCTGTGAAAACCGGATTTTTTCAAGGAATGGAGCCGGTCCGGTTTTCACAAGTTTCACTGTATTTCATAATTCTCCAAAAAAAAAAATAAATAAATAAATAAATAAAAAAAAAAAAAAAAAAACATCAAAAACAAGCTATAATGTTAACAGGAAGTGTAGTTACTGTGTACTTGTGTAATTTTGTGTACTTATTGCTAAATGTGTCTAATTTTTCAAACAAAAAGAGTCACAGCCAATCACCAATCTTTACTTTTTGGGCTCTTCCGACAGGGAAAGCAACCATAAAAGCATGATGCAATGATGTATTGAAGTAATGACAAGCCAAAAACTTATCCTAATATGTATCATGATACATATCGTATTGTGAGGAGTGTATCGTGATACGTATTATATCATAAAAAGATGTATCATTACATCCTTAATATCAATGAGGTTGAAGATACCAGATAGTAACATAACATATCATTATATATATAATACCTGGATTATAGTCTACATCTCTGATATATGTCAGTAAGGGGTCAACATAGGCTATCTTTAGTAATTCCTAAAACATAAAAAATATTTCCATTAATGTAATTGTATGAGTATTTTAACATGCATGTAAATTAAATAATTTACACTGTTTTAAAACATCTTAAGATTTATCATATGTAATTTTGAAAATAATTTTTTATTGTATATAATATTTAAATATTCACTAAAAATACAAACAGGATATGAAAAGCAGAAACCTAATTCCAGAATAATAGAGTTACTTTATTCCTTTAAATCTGACAATGTAATGTTAATTTACAGCCAACATTCACTGAAACAATCTTGAAATATTACAAAAGTAAAAGATATAAAGGCCTTAATCATTTTCATGACAAAAACAACAAATGTATCAGTAAGTAAATTGTTTACACCAAATACCCAAGTAAACTGCATGATTTCATTAGGACATACTGTCCTTGTTGTTTAGAAAATTTATTCCTGTAAAACAAAACCGAGTCTCATCAAATAAATATTCCCAGTATAAAAGATATTTAGTTTATGCAGATTCTTCTTTTATTCATTACTTTTCTAATAACTTATATACAATATTTCTTCTAACATTTACTTACATTTGAATACACATTTCTTTTATAAGATGGAGTTTCTTTCATGTGTGAATCTAAATTCCATATCCTTATCGTATCATCTAGTGAACAAGTTACAAATGTACCAGGGGGCAATATACCACTAGTTACATCTGGTAGCACTGGATAAATCTGAAACAAGACACAAAACATATACTGATAATACAGCAGTTAACAAAAACCATAAAGAGTTACAGATATTTTTTTTAAAGTGTCAATAAATACTAGCGGAAAAAAGTAACTGTGCATGACTGAAATGTGAGATTATAAAATAATTTGAAAATGCTTGAAAGATATTTCTTTAAAAATTCATGTCATTGTAAAGGTTAGATAATGTTATTTCATATGCAGAGGACTAGAAACATAGCAGATAGTAAAAGCCAGTTCACAAGATCTGTATCGTGTGTGACCACCATTAGCATTGACACAGGACTGACAGCGACGCCTCATAGAGTTGATTAAATGCCTAAAGAATGCTTGAGGAATGTTGTTCCATATCTGGTCTAACGCTTGGGCCAACCCTTGCAATGTAACAGGCTGAATGGGCAGATGATGTAATCAGCGTTCCATTTCATCCCATAGGTGTTCAATTTGATAAAGGTCGGGTGAAACGGCTGGCCACGGTAACACATTGACATTATACTGTGCCAGAAAATCCATTGCAACCCGTGCGATGTGTGGTCTTGCATTATCATGCTGAAAAGTGATGTTACGTTGCTGTCCTTGAATGAATGGGATGACACGGGTTTGTAGGATTTCATCACCGTACCGTACACCGGTCAAATTGCCGTCGATGACTACCAGAGTAGTTCTGTCATTCGCTGTAATGCCATCCAAAACCATTACACTGCCCCCACTGAACAAACCTGGTTTTCTCACACATGCGTCATGGAAACGTTCTCCAATGTGCCGATACACTCTGGAGCGTCCGTCACTGCTGTCCAAGTGAAATCTGGACTCATTGGTGAACATAATTTGTGCCCAGTCTCGTCAATTGAAGTGTACATGTCTTCTGCACCATGCAAGACAAGCTGTGCAATGACGTCGTTGTAGAATTGGACGGATTGCCAGACGTCATAGGCAAATATGTCTTTCCCGTAAACGATTCCGTTCTGTTCTGGGGCTGATTGGGCGTAGTCCAGGCAGTAGTACTGGCAGTTTAGAAATGGTTCCGGAGGTGCACAAGCCGGATATGGTTGTCTTGCTGACGTGTCGTTACGCGTGGACGTCCTGAACGAGGGCGGTCTCTAGTGGTGCCAAACTGTTGGTATCGTCTCCATAAAGCATAAACAGTGTTTCTGTGGACACAAAAATGTCTAGTGACAAAGCTTTGGGTCATACCAGCCTCAAGCATACCAATTGCACGGAGGCAATCATTTTCATTTAGCCTAGGCTTTACACTATGGAAGCTTTTAACCGAATAAACTTGCTTTTCTGGTTTTCTGGTGTCCAAACAAACAAACAACAGTAAATTATTCCTAAAATATTGTCACACTGAAATGCTGGGCGACAATTGCATGAAAACCAACCCGTGCGCATGAAGCGTAAAAATCACAGGCAATTGATGCAATGACCAAGCGATATGATAGAGGTATATACACTTACCATTTGTGCAAAGATTTATACATTCAGTAATAATAGCGAAATTATAAATTTTATTGATGCACAGTTACTTTTTTCCGCTAGTATAGAAATTTAGATCATATAAGTTTGCTTCAGCCTAACAATATGTTCACATGACCAGTCCTTATACCCAGTTTGGTGGCATGATATGGTGGAGAGTAAAACTCCCTCTTCTTCAATGGGACACCTAAGAGAATTTTCTTAAAGCCTGTATGTGGATTTCTTTTTTACAGAAACACATAACCATAACTCAACTATATTTTCGATTTTATCATAGGTATGCATTTAATTATGACAGTTAAAGTTTTAACAAGACACCAGCATTTACAGTGTCAAACTTAACAAGACCCTCTAATACCATGTTAAAATCAACATTAAACTTACCTCGAGTCCATATATACAAGAACTGTGGTAGAGATAGGACCAAGCTTTACCAACTTTCTTCAAATCATGTACATCCCATATATAAACACTGTGATCATTGTATATACAAGTAACCTACAAAATGTTAACATTATATATACATGTACTATCACATCAGTTAAAATGTGATTTCACAAGTACGAAGTAATGTACAATCAAATTAGTTAAAATGTGCTGTCAATGCATCATGCTTACATACTAATTCCACAAAAAAAATTTTTATTAAAATATTTTAACAATTAAACTTGACAATTATGACATACACTCCTTTGCCCCTCGTACAGGTTGTCTTAAAGATTGCAAACACTTTTTATCAGGGAAATCAAATTTGTCAATGTGAAAGTTTGTATACTTTATTTCCATTTAAACAATTGAAAAAATTCAAGGGACAAAGATTATTTTAATTTAAAAATAAAATTTACTTTCATTTTGTCAAATTATACAAAACTAGAATAGCCTATTATAGCATTATAGTAATAAATAGTAAATCTAATAGAGTAGCTCATTCTATCAGCTGATGCAAACTTTACTTACTTTTTGATTGTATTCATCATAGACAAGAGCTATAGTGTCTGCAAATTTGGCATCTTCTGTATGAGGCACCATTTGACTGAAATAAAACCAGATTTTCATAATTTTAACCTCTATTCATTCAGTTTACCAATAAATCTGCCTATGTATTAAAATGCTTAGATTTTATCCTATATGTGTCTTGATTACTGATAATTTATCAAATATATATTGACATGTTTTCTACATTTAAGAAACCAGCAATCAGTAAGTACATTGTTTTGTTATTGTAGCGATGTTTTTCAGAGGAATAGAAACAAACTGTCTGAATCTAAAGTGTCTCTTTTTAGAATTTCTAATCAATATTCAAAGCCCAGACATCTTAAATGAATGAAACTTTGCGATATATGACCATATCATATCTTGAGTACAAAAATCAGACTTTTGTTAAGAATTCTCTCTTAGATTATGTAAATGTGGAAGCCTGGATACATATTCCTGTAAATGTATTTTTTGATTGTTTACTAATTTTCCTTAATTTGTGGTTGAAAATTTTCAACCAAAATTCAAATGGCAACAAACTAAACTATGATGATATACTTTTGCAGTCTTATAATAATAATTCCACATGCTTATTACACCCGACTTTATATAATTGCTCAAGTGACCTAAAACAGCCGGTTTGCCGTGTTTTTGGTTTCTATCCGGATATAAATTCGCGAAAATTTTCTGGCTCATAAGTATTTGGTATCAGATAATGCTTTGTAGAAGATTAGGTAGAAGCAATGAAAACAAAAACATTTTGATTCCCATTTTCTCTTGCTTAAGCCTCTTTGGTGTGAAGAATCTCTTGTATAACAATAATTTTGAGGTCACTATTGTTGATAATTTGACTGTTGTTGATATTTCTACCCTTCTGTAGATACTTTTTTACAATATTCTCTCATTTTTATACACACATGTGACTTAAAAGAATCTATTTTTTATCATTTCTATGCCTTATTTTCATTTTAATTCAAAGTTAATCAATCAATCATATAATTTAAACCTAATTTCCAACATTCTAGTTTTTATACATGAAGTTTGTTTTCTTAATGTATGCATTATCTGTTACAGTTTTGTGTCTGAATTTTTTAACTTAACAAAGCACCGAAGTTGAATATTCAACTAAAAACATGATTTTTTAAAAATGTGTCAAATGGCTTTACATCTACTTCCTTAATACCAAATTTCATACAATCAGTTAATAAATAAACTTACATTAACCATTTATTATTTTTGCTATTTACAGTAACAGCTGCAATCTTGGTTGCTGCAAGAAGTTGATATGTGCAAACTTTAATCTGCTCCACCTAGGGACCTTTCACATCAAATTTGGTTCAAGAGGAGAATATTTAAGTTTATGCAGGGTTGCACACACACATGCACATCATGCTTCACCATGCAAAAAGCTCAACTTGAAAGTGCAAGTTGAGCTAATTAGAGCTGATACATCAACTTCTTTTTAGTGCTGAGATGGAATACTGAATACATATTGTAATGACTGGGCATTGGACATACCTGGAATTAAGTGCTGATGAAACATCAACTCCTAGACAATGTGGATGTGGAAGACTGGATACATATTGTAATGACTGGGCATTGAACATACCTGGAATTAAGTGCTGATGAAACATCAACTCCTAGACAATGTGGATGTGGAAGACTGGATACATATTGTAATGACTGGGCATTGAACATACCTGGAATTAAGTGCTGATGAAACATCAACTCCTAGACAATGTGGATGTGGAAGACTGGATACATATTGTAATGACTGAGCATTGAATATACCTGGAATTAAGTGCTGATGAAACATCAACTCCTAGACAATGTGGATGTGGAAGACTGGATACATATTGTAATGACTGGGCATTGAACATACCTGGAATTAAGTGCTGATGAAACATCAACTCCTAGACAATGTGGATGTGGAAGACTGGATACATATTGTAATGACTGGGCATTGAACATACCTGGAATTAAGTGCTGATGAAACATCAACTCCTAGACAATGTGGATGTGGAAGACTGGATACATATTGTAATGACTGGGCATTGAACATACCTGGAATTAAGTGCTGATGAAACATCAACTCCTAGACAATGTGGATGTGGAAGACTGGATACATATTGTAATGACTGAGCATTGAACATACCTGGAATTAAGTGCTGATGAAACATCAACTCCTAGACAATGTGGATGTGGAAGACTGGATACATATTGTAATGACTGGGCATTGAACATACCTGGAATTAAGTGCTGATGAAACATCAACTCCTAGACAATGTGGATGTGGAAGACTGGATACATATTGTAATGACTGAGCATTGAATATACCTGGAATTAAGTGCTGATGAAACATCAACTCCTAGACAATGTGGATGTGGAAGACTGGATACATATTGTAATGACTGGGCATTGAACATACCTGGAATTAAGTGCTGATGAAACATCAACTCCTAGACAATGTGGATGTGGAAGACTGGATACATATTGTAATGACTGGGCATTGAACATACCTGGAATTAAGTGCTGATGAAACATCAACTCCTAGACAATGTGGATGTGGAAGACTGGATACATATTGTAATGACTGGGCATTGAACATACCTGGAATTAAGTGCTGATGAAACATCAACTCCTAGACAATGTGAATGTGGAAGACTGGATACGTATTGTAATGACTGGGCATTGGACATACCTGGAATTAAGTGCTGATGAAACATCAACTCCTAGACAATGTGGATGTGGAAGACTGGATACATATTGTAATGACTGGGCATTGAACATACCTGGAATTAAGTGCTGATGAAACATCAACTCCTAGACAATGTGGATGTGGAAGACTGGATACATATTGTAATGACTGGGCATTGGACATACCTGGAATTAAGTGCTGATGAAACATCAACTCCTAGACAATGTGGATGTGGAAGACTGGATACATATTGTAATGACTGGGCATTGAACATACCTGGAATTAAGTGCTGATGAAACATCAACTCCTAGACAATGTGGATGTGGAAGACTGGATACATATTGTAATGACTGAGCATTGAACATACCTGGAATTAAGTGCTGATGAAACATCAACTCCTAGACAATGTGGATGTGGAAGACTGGATACATATTGTAATGACTGGGCATTGAACATACCTGGAATTAAGTGCTGATGAAACATCAACTCCTAGACAATGTGGATGTGGAAGACTGGATACATATTGTAATGACTGAGCATTGAACATACCTGGAATTAAGTGCTGATGAAACATCAACTCCTAGACAATGTGGATGTGGAAGACTGGATACATATTGTAATGACTGGGCATTGAACATACCTGGAATTAAGTGCTGATGAAACATCAACTCCTAGACAATGTGGATGTGGAAGACTGGATACATATTGTAATGACTGAGCATTGAACATACCTGGAATTAAGTGCTGATGAAACATCAACTCCTAGACAATGTGGATGTGGAAGACTGGATACATATTGTAATGACTGGGCATTGAACATACCTGGAATTAAGTGCTGATGAAACATCAACTCCTAGACAATGTGGATGTGGAAGACTGGATACATATTGTAATGACTGGGCATTGAACATACCTGGAATTAAGTGCTGATGAAACATCAACTCCTAGACAATGTGGATGTGGAAGACTGGATACATATTGTAATGACTGAGCATTGAATACTCTCACAACTCCATTAGCACAACCTATAAATATATGTTTCTCTCCAGCAGCGATACAGTTAGCACTTGATGTCTAAAAATAACCAAAATAATATCATCTTACAGTAATTACACAAAAAACTTGGATCTATTTTTCATACATTACATTACTGACAGTTTTAACTTTCAATATCTTTGTCAGTTAAGTAAAAGCTTGCAATTAATTTGATTTACACATTTATATGGATAAAGTGCATAAATGATTGAAACATTTAAGGTAATATTTGGGACATATTTGGGACAAAACAAATTTCAAAGTTTTCTTTACTTTTCTCATTTTATCTAAGGCCATGACAAATTAATTTGTAGTTTGTCAGACCTACTTTCCTCTAAAATTTAGAATTAAAAATAAAATTAAATACATTTTTAAATCGTTTTCCACCTGTCTAAAATTTCAAGTAAAAATCTACATCCATTATTTGAAAAAAAGTTACTCTGACTTCTTTTAATACTTATAAAACATTTACAGAATTAATATTTACCCTTAATTCTACCCATTTCTCCAGTAGTCTCTTTTCATTAAATTCACATAATATACCAGACTGAGTAATAATAAACACACTCTTTGACTTAAAACCTTTACCACATACAACATCACAAAAATGGTTATTTTTCTGATCACCAAGGATTCCTGATCTTCCAAGTAATGGCACAGTTTCATTTATCTACAAAAAACCCATTTATCATACAAACTTTAATATAAATTCTGTCTAGTTAATGTGATGAACTATATTAATTGTGGTATTACAACATGGCCAATATTTATAAGATTATTATTTTTACATTATCTGTGTTTGTACATAAGTGAAATTATCTTTGCAAACAAAGAAACCCATTCTTATTTGTTGTTTTTCAAATTTATAAACATTTACATTCCATTTCACTGTAATTTTTATGAAAATTATATTTAGAAAAAAAGTTCTAAAATAAAAATCATGATTTGTTCAGTGGCGTTCTCAGGTATGTAATGTGGTACCCACTAACTTTCATGCTGCAGACATAGGGTTTCTAATGGTTATGAAAAAATTTTACCCAAAGTAACAAACTTCAATCATATGGAAGAAATCAAATAAAGTGATCCTATTTATTAAACTAGAGAATATAAAATTTCTGTACAAGCTTTAAGAGATATTCCATGATACATGGATAAGTTGATTTACTGATGAAAAGGGGTTTTACATCTTAGTTTGTACTGTTTAACCTACATCAGGATGTTATCAACTTTAGGTGACATGGCAGAATTATATTACGTATCAGTGTGCTTAGAGGTTAGCTTGCTACGTCTATGATGACACAGGACATCATTTTTAAGATCTCTTCTTAAGGAACCCAGATTTTAATTTTCTACATGCTAAGTGCTCAGCCATAGAATAGTCATTACAGATTTTCAAGTCTTGGTCAGTCCAGGCGAGGGTTTGAAAACTGACTTCCTACATACAAAGTAAAACTCTATCAAATGAAATACCATAATGATCAATAAATAAGTACAACTTCACAAACATAAAGTCTTTAAGTATATAAACAGGCTATTTATTACTTACTTTGGATTTACTACTGTCTAAATACCAAAACTTTACATGTCTGTTACCAACGGTTACAAACATGGAACCATCATCCGAAAATGCAACAGCACTAACCTAAAGTTAAAATAAATCAATTTTATAATGTAAGTTACTGATACATTATCAGTTATCAGTTATCTTTATCAGTATGATTGTTTTGATTAAGATCTTTAAGAAAGGTTATCTTACAGTGTTAGATTCTAGAAACAGATATATTACTTTATATTAGCCATCATTGCAATATGTCAAGAAAAAACAAAATGACTTGCGCTCAAAACAAACCGAATTCATCACAAGAGAATGTATGCTTAGCAAAGCACAGAAAAAGATAAAAATTATAAAAATATGAAAAACAATTATATCATCATCAATGTATCTGATTTCTAGGTAAGTATGTTTGCTTACTTTGCTTGATATTTTATTGGAAGCAACTTTTGTTCCTGTTTTCCAGTTCCATACATTAACCATCATATCATGCTGGGTTCCTATGGATACAATATGTTTATTGTTGGGTGAGAAAGCCTGAAAGAAATAAGCAAAATCTACAATAAGTAACAGACACGCACACACACAAACAGCAGAAATTAATGTAAAATTTAAAGAAGAAAGCAGTGAGGTAAATATACTTATCTCGTTAGTTATAGACTTTTTCCTGATTTACATTGCCATCTTCAAAATCAATATAATGCAGCTGATAAATGCATTTCTAGCCAAAACATGGAAAATAATTTTAAAAGATTCTAGTTTTAGGACCTACCCATCTCCTCCAATACTGCTCCATATAGAGAAAATGGTAGAGCTAGCATTTCTATATTTCAACACCTGGATACATACCACACAGTTAATTCCAAACTTATGTCCATGGAATTCTGCCACTTGTGTCTTTTCTTCAACATCCCACACTCTAACAGCAGGCTGGTGGCCACTCTGTAAACAGCAAAACAAATAGTATTTTATAAAATCAAAATCTTTAGCGAGTTAATAAATATCTGAAAATATCCAGCAACAATAGCTACTCTTCTGTACCTCATTTGTAAATATTATAAGGAATTAAGTAATCTTTGCAAAGAAAAAAATTATATATGTGGGCAGTTTCCAGTGGCAGAGGTAAATGTGTATACAAATACCTTCTACATTTACAAGAATGACCATTGTTATCTAGCTCTAGAATGTCTATTTGTAATGCATGTCTATTAAGGTAAAAATGATAGCTCAGAGATAATGAGTGGAGTGAAGTTGAGTAATGGTTTTATGTTCAAGCCAATATTTTTTTTCACTTAAATTTAGATGGTCAGTTCTGGAATGGAGGAAACTGGAATGCAGAGAGAAAACCACCCACCTTAGCAAGCAAACTGACAAACTTTCTCACACTAGGATCTGCCTATGTGGGATTTAAACCTAAACAGTGAGAGGCACTGTGATACATAAGCATATACATTAGACTACCAAGGCCCACTCACAGTTAATGGATTAATGGGATTTATTAGGACCAAAGCCAATTTAGAGAATTACAAGTACTCTCTTTAATACTTGAAACAAATTATCATTTTATTACAGGTTCAAAATATATCTTAGCTTAGGGCTCATAGGGCCAGTTTTTCAACTTGTAGCTCCCTCTTTGATAAAAAGCCAGTCCATAACAAGTTAATCCTTAACATATCTGATGTTACCCCTTCATTAGGCAGCTGTGAGGACTGGAGCAATGTGAAATTAAATGTCTTTCTGACAGTCACTGTACACAGCCCTACTAGGACTGGACCAATGACCCTTAAATCATATGTCTGTTTCCTTGATAAGTTACCCATCAAATATTTCTCTTAAGGTGTACTAAAACCATATGTATTTTCTGTCCAAAAATGTATAAAGAAGCCTTTAATGTGACGTGGAGTTGAACCCATAACCTTTTCATTTTAGAGATGACACTCTATTAATTAACCTTCCAGTAAAATTTAGTATGAGTCATTAGTTAATAGTTTTAAATTTCAAAGCATCAATATATACAGTTTATATCCAGATGTAAGTCTTTAATGTCTTTATAAAAGCTATGTTAAAGGTAAACAAAAAGTAAAAAGGCTACAAACATATTAACACAAGTTTGTGATGTAAGGTTATAACATTGGACCATAAAAATGTTAATCATAATTACAGATCTTTTGATGTATTATAATGTATTTAACTTAAGGTCAAGGATCATTTGTTTGACAATTACATTGTATATATAACAGGTACAAATGATATGCATTGCAAGTAATAATTTGAATTTTGTGTTTATAAGGTATCACTTCTGAACTCAAAACTACAAATAAGAAAAAATTTCAATCTCTCTCTCTCTCTCTCTCTCTCTCTCACACACACACACACACACGCACACACACACACACACACACACACACACACACACACACACACACACACACACACATTGTGGTTGGTTGTCTTTAAAACTGATGCAAATAACGTTCTCTTTCTCTCTCCTTTTTTCCAGAGTAAAATATAAACTTATTACAGAAGAGTACAAGTATAACTCAGCATCATTCTATTTAGAAAAAAATTAATTTTTTCAAAATCTATTTATTTATTTAGGTAACTACTTCTTGGTTTATCTTATAGTAACAATAGACTTTAATGACATAATGATAGACATTTAGCAGGAAAACAGCTGCATCTCGACATATATATCTATGAAAGATTTAAAACCATGGATGAGTTACCCTGACATGCTGAAACTGTAAAACATTTCCTGTAATCAAATTAACTGCCTTCACTTCAGGATCAATTACTGACTATTAAGAAATCCAAACTTTTGATTCCAACAGAATGTGAACTTTTCTGAAGTTTCATATCTAGATCTTTATCTAGATGTCTAAAACCACATTATTTTTGGAAACAACATGAAATTCACTTTCTGGTGATGTTCTGATTCACCTTAATGCTTTTATAATGTGATACCTGGTCATGATGATTATGAAAAATTTGAATGATCCACATCACTGTTATTTTATGTAAACACGTTTTTTATTATAGTATCAATAATACCACAGCTATGTACAAAAGGAACAAGGGTCTGTAAGAACCAGCGCAAATCTGTTGTTTCCAGATACTGTAAATCAGGAAATTAATGCGAGCAAGAAATTAATGCAAACAAGAGGCCCATGGGCCTTAACACTCACCTGAGGATATGGCCAACCTGAGGATATATCCAAAATTATTTGCAAAAATACATAAAATATTCTTATATACATGCCTAAAAAAAATTTAATAGTTTTCAAGATAATAAATAATTTGAGTCTTTTTATGCATATATGACCTTGACCTTTAAACGTAAGACCTTGATCTTATATCAGAATAATCACCATATCAATTCCTACAATATTCGAATATACATACCATACAAAAATTTAATAGTTTCCAAGATAATAAACAATTTCAGTCTTTTTATGCACCCATGACCTTGACCTTTGAATGTATGACCTTGAGCCATATATCAAAATGTTCATCATGTCAATACCTACAATATTCTAAAATACATGCCTATACAAAAAGTTTATAGTTTTCAAGCTAACGCACAATTTTAGTTTTTTTTAGCAAAAAATAACATTTCAGAAGTATCAACTCCTACATGCATTATCATACAGTAACGAAACTTTGTACCTTTTTACATTTTGTCCTGCTGAACATTTTAACAATGTTTTAATATTATATATCACTTATAATTTGGAAGAAAATAGTCCAAATCTACACAAATTACAAACTAGGTCATGACCTTGAACTTTGACCTTGACCCCATTTTGAAGGTTATTTCAAGAAAAAGTCAAAACTGAAAACCCCATGTCAATATCTATTCATATAGTCAAGTTATAATAATTTGAAACCATTTTACAAAATTTTAAAAATTAAACGCAAAGATGCGTAACCTATTTTTCAGCCGAATTTCTCGATTTGTACAAACTATATACTTAAGACTCTAGAGTAGCTGAAAATCAAATCAGTTTTTGGTTTCAGAGGAGAAGATTTTTTAAGTTTTTTTCAAATGTAGGTCACAGTGACCTACTTTCTATAGCTATGGCAACCAAAAGTACAAATTTGAAAAGTGCCCTCCCAATAACCCTTCCTGTGATGTTTGATTAATATTGGCCTAGTAGTTTCTGAGGAGTTGTCGAAAATGTGAGTTACAGACGCACAGATGCTCAGACGCACACACGCACACACGGACACACGCTGCGCCATGCCATAAGCTCACATGGCCTATAGGCCAGGTGAGCTAAAAATGAGAGGCCCGTCTCATTGCATTAATTTTTTGTCGCATTTATTTTCCGATTTTTGTATTCTTTATATTTATTGTAAATTGAGTTACCTCCCTTAACCGGAAGTTGTTATCGTAACTGATTAATTAGAGCACGTTCTCATTTAGTGGTTATTTTTTGCTGTTTCTTTCCTACTTGGAATTTTGCTACGTGTGGAATCGTGACTGATACATCATTTTGAACCTTGACTGGAACATCAAATTGAAAGAACAGTGATTATAAGTAATCTAACATTCTAAACTCGTGAGTTGAAGACGAACATCAGTTGTACCAAGCCAACATGGACATCCCAATTTTGAATGCTTTATTTTAATAAAAACTCCAAGCGTTATATTTGAGTATGTTTGTTTATTTAAAAAAAAACACTCGTTTCTTTGATCTGATAATCCTTTACCACCCTGGTTAATTTAAAACTATGGGCCATCTGCACTTAAGAATTTACCTTCGGCACACCTTACTGTTTATTGTCTACCGAAAGTTTGTTTATAACGTGTTTTCAAATTAAGGAAGACATAATATAATGATTTCTGAGTCCATAATTTAATGTTTATAATTCTAAGATACAAATAGGCAAAAATTTTAAATTGAAATTTAAAAAATCGCATTAATTTCTATACGCATTTTACTTCAAAATCGGCAGTTCGTATTAACTTCATGACGCATTAATTTCCTGATTTACAGTATATGGACAATAGGTATAAATAAAAACAATGTTCAATGATATAATTTACTGATTATTTGACATTACAAATGAAAACATCTGATCTATCTCCATTCTGTAGAAAAATCAAATATGTCAAAATGAGACTTAAAACCCCCAATAAGTTAAACATCGGTTAACCCCAAAAATGTAATAACACAGTTACCTCCCCTGTGACAACATGTTTTCCATCTGGAGAGAAAGCTAAGGTCTGTATAGTTTTCTTTGCAAAGTTGTAGATGTGGCTTTGTTTCTTTCGTGGGTTACATAATACTACCACACATCTGAAAAAATACAGAAAATATACATAATATATCCATAACAAAGCTAATGTTACTGAATCAATTAATCAATGCATGACTCCAAATAAATTTTCCATAAAGATGTGAAATACTCAAAACATTTTAGAGAATAAATGTGGAAAAGATCAACAGGCTAACAGATAATAAATTATGGTTCACAGGAATCTCTCAATTCATTTTATTTTTATATACAATTTGTTATTCATGATATAGCAATGTGTAGAATCAGAATGGTTTTAAATTGCCATCATAAAGGAAGTTGGCTTTCATTGTTTTGTTGTTTGTCTATTCTAATTTAAGACAAGAAAGTTAATGAAGGGGTTCTTTTAAAATGATCATACTCAATTGCAATTTGTTAAACAGCTTAATAATTTAAGTATGGTAGTGGAAGTAACTGTTTATAATAAAGGGAAAACAATTACACTAGTGCAAGTAAGAAGTTGGTGATATGCAAGGTTTATATTTCATACAACATTTTGTTGAGAACACAAATTTTCTTTCTAATTTATCCTTTCATAGTAAACTTCTTGTCAAAAAATTTACAATAAAACAAGGCTACTTTGTGTGCAATTATAGTGAATATAAATAAAAAAACAGAATTTTACCACCTTGTTTCAAATCCCACTCAAGCAAGAAAGTTTATCAGTTTTAACTGGAAGGTCAAGTTTTCACTAAACAACCCACATTCTTCCACCTGTCCAGAACAGACTACTATAAGTTAAAGATTCTTGACTGGGATGTAAAACTCCACTCCTATAACAGGACAATGCCTTTAACTAAACAGAATGTGTCTAGGGAGTGTCTGTTTTGAGATACTTCACTGTATTCTGATAGTACCAGTAATTCATTAAAAATTGAGTGTTCAACTTTTGATTACTGTAAAAAGTTTAAAATTCATAAAAAATTTGTACGATAAAACTATATAATATTTTTTATATTTTTTCTTGTCATCAAACAAGGGTTTGGTTTTCCAATATAACAAGAAAAAAGGTGGTCAAAATTAGCATAATTATGAAAAGAAGATAATATATTTACATTTTCAAGTACTGTAGTATAAGTTATAAATTCATCCAAGCATTTAAAAACCAGTGGTAATAAGACAGGTATTTTTGCTGTATCACACTTGAGTCTTTACATCTTCTTTAAAATGACATTAATATCACAATTATACAGAAAACTGGATTTTTTTGTAAATATTTTTAAACATAACATTTTATTTAATTTTTAAGTTCAAATATAGCTTTGTAAGAAAACACTTCAAATACTGTTTAATTTCGATAAATCACTATTTTTGTCATTAACTAATAGAGATGAAATAATGAAAAGAATTTTATATAGAATTCTAATTTAAAATACTTTGTGACAGGTTAAAAACTACCTACAAATTTCAAGTCACAAACAAGATATAATTTATAAATTTTAAAGAGGTATCTGTGTTATAAAATGCTTGTGTAATGTAAGTGCAGATTTGAAGGTAACCTTGACAAGGAGAGTCAATCCATCATGGTAACACAATTCTAAGTATATACTTTCTTTATAGAGCAATGTAACCTCAACTCTACACAACATTAATATTACTGGAAAGCAAGTCACACATTTCTAAAGGTACCTGTATTACAGTCAGTCCTGTCTGTTATCTTAATTATGATATCAAAATGTTCCCAGCAATTTGACATTTAAAAAAGTTGATGCTGGTTTTGTCAAAGGACAATGGTTTCCATGACACCATATCCAGTTTCTAATTATGCCAATAAGTCTAGTACCAGAAACTCACAAATACAAACTGACCGCCATATGAGGAGACATGAACAGGCCCCATTAGTACTTAATGTAGAATGTAGACGGTCAGGTATCAAGTAAAGAGTTGTTGGCCAGCAAGGTAAAAAAGTGTCCAATGTTCAAAATTCAAGTTCTGGTACTTGACTTTTCTTTCTGGTTGGTTCATACAGCACTATAAGCAATTTAACTTCCAGATCTCTCTTACAAAGTCTAATGCTTACAAAATAAATGCAATAAAATCTCAGTAATTATTATTTCTGTTCCAGCAACATCTTTGAGGTAGCATGGTGTAGAAGCACACCAATGGCAGTTTGATGCTCAGGGTTGTAAAAAGCAAAATAATTTTGTGATTGGGAAATTCATCCACAGGAGCAGTAAAGCTCATAACTTGAAGGTTTTCAAAGACAAATATGTGTTCTAATGTATGTTTACAACACTACTAGATTTTGAAAAAGAGAAGGCCACCTGTGACAGCTACAGAGAAAGTTTTCAAATGAGCCATGACCAGTATCACACGCTGAATAACTTTGTGTCTCTTATTGTTATATAATTTTCCCCAGTTCAGTAACTTTTTTTTTACTTTATGGTGTTGGTATGTAGGCCAACCATCAATAAATTTATAATGTTTAACAAAACATCAATATTATCAGTATCTCTCATATCTATCTTTAAGTTATGTACAGTGAACAAGATGAGAGTTTATTACTCCTACTACAATATAACTTATAATAAAACTGACATTAACAAACCTGCTAGAGGGGGCTTATTTACAGTAATGTACATATCATTTATATATTTACATATTTTGTCATCTGAATTTGTTATTAAAAGCAATATGTGCAATTCTGTATGCAACATACATCAGACATACACACTTCCTTAAATAACAGAAAGCTGACCCATTAAATTGATTTCATTTAGGGATAAAACTCCTTTTTGTAATTCCAAAACATGCAACATGAATTCAGAAATGATCTACTTCCTTAAATGAAAGAAATGACAGAAAGCTAACTTATTAAATTGAATTCATTCAGGGATAAATCTCCTTTTGAAATTCAAATGCAAAACTGATTCAAAACATATATCAAGTTTAACTTAACAGCAAATACCGGCAATCATTGTGAATTTTTTATTTTATTAAACTTAATGCAGAATAATTTAAATGTCTATATGTCTTTATTAATATGTCAATTTACTAAAAACCCTTTCTGGTGATATTCAATCTAAAAAAACGGCCCAAAGGCATGTACTGCTTAAATGGCAAATGAAATACATTGCTAGATATGAAACATGGTTTTGACATGTTGTTTTAGAAAGGTTTTGAAATTCCTGTAAAAGTGTGGACATATCCATACTGGCTTTAAACTAAGACCATAAACTTATGTAATGGCCATTTTTATTTTATTATTATTTTATTTTTATTATTTTTTAATATTATTATTATTTTATTTATCTGTAGTAATGGCGGCCATCTTGGCCTTTGAATTAGACCAAAAATCACAGTTTAATTCTTCTCTACTTCGGGACTTCCATATCAAAGTTGGTTTCATTTGGTATAATGGTTTTAAAGAAGACTGAGGTTTATGTACACTTGGATGCAAGGACATTTTGGCCATACCTTAAGCTGAACTAGCTATTGCCAGTTAAGTTTCAAAAGAAAAAAACAAGCCATTATGGCAAAAAGTGTTTCTTTCTAAATGGCAAATGCATGATGATTGTGCATACCCATCAACCATTCTACATGAGTAAAGAATTAACATAGTATTTCATTAATGAGATGAACAATTTTCATTTTTCTCTCATGTCTTAGCATAATGTGTAAAATAAATGTGTTAGTTTATTATTTCATGTATTTCATTTCAACATTTACTTGGTTGCTATAGCTACTGCAAAGTAATTGATATTCAGCTGTGACTTTATATTTCAATCCACTTGTATCCTTATTATAGGATAATATATAACAAACACAGACACTAGACAAGGTGTTCTCAATTGTTGTACACATTGGTGCACACTTTGAATTATTCATTTCAACCCCAACTTTTCTAAAATATGAAAAATTACAAATTATCATGAAACACAGTACAAGTACAAACATTGCTAGATGACGGAGGATGGATGACCTTGAACTTTGGCCATATAACAAAGTATTTTCAACAGTCTTGAAAATCATTGTTCTATTGTGTAACAATGCAAAAGAACTTCTTATTTCTTATAGAATGACATCTTCCAATTCTTTATTGAAATTGTAGCTACAACTGGTTAGTTGAACATCTCCAATAAAACTATACATTTTAGATTTAGATATGTTTATTTTTCTGTATTTTTAAATTTCTGAATTCACATTTAGAAGCTGAAGTCAATCAGATTTGATAAGTGTATCAGGAATGTAGATCTGCCTGAAGCAAACAAATTATATTGAATAAAACATGAATTATAATTTTAAAAACATTTGATTTAGTAGACACACCCACTAGGCAATGGGAAATTCAGACTTGATTAAAACTATAAAAATGTTATTGATCTTTCGGATAGTTGTCGTAACATGCACATAGTTAATTAACATTTAGTTAAAATTAAATTTTATGTCAAATGCAGTTAGATAACCTGTGAAATAGAAAGAAAAGTTAAGAGCAGAATTTTAAATACAGAATTTTAAATATTTGTTTTGACATTCTTTCATGTTACCTGTATATCATTTTAATGAGAATAGCTTTTGGAACCTACGAACTAAGCTGTCATAAGAACAACACATGGTCGCATGCCAGTTTATCTGATCCATCCTAAAATGTTAAAATGGGTGACGACACTCAAGCTTACAATGAATTAATGACAATGTTTCCAACACTGGGCTTATACAGCGGGGTAAAATAAACTACAGTAAAACCTGTAAAATTTGAACACTTTTTTCAAAGAAGATATTGGTTTAGTTTACTTGAGTTAATTAACCAAAGATATTAATAATAAATCCTTGTGAAATAAATTACTTTGGAAAAGATTTTCCATTTAATAAAGTTTCAGTTTAGACATGTTGCACTGTACAATTTTATACTGGACCATTTCCTCTGTTTATATAACTGGTATATATTTGATTAATAATTACTTTAACTGCATTCTGACAGCCTTGTTGTATTTTGATATGTTATAGAAAATCTACAATAAAATATAGAAAATCTAAAACATATGCAAGGTTATATTTCACCCTTTTTAAAACCGAGCTTATTAGATACAATATGGCTTTTTGTAAGGTGAGCTAAACAAAGATCAATATACAATCAAACACCAATATGGTATCAAAAACTGTTAATAAATGACCGGTCAATTTGTGTAAGCTTTTCATGAAACATGTTGCACTGGCTCAATTTAAACCTTTTTAATCTTTAAATTATCAATAGAAGAACTAAATGTCTGACATACTGACTGACAGTTCAGGACAAAAGACCACAGAAGGGTTTTGTGTTTAACTATAACAAATTAACAAATAAAGTTTTGTCCTAAACATTATTATATATGTCCTGTGTATAATGGCAGCTAATCAAATGTCACAAAACTTGTCACACTGTCTAACCCTTCCTATGTTATTTCTTAAACCAAGTGAAAACTTTAAAATGTTTAAATACACCACAATAGATATAGAACCAGGCTAATACACATTTTATTTATGTCCATTTTTATAACAAATATACCAGTACAGAATATAAACACATTATTGTTATAACACTTAAGATCTGTGTGAAACAAGTTAACAAAACTATCTCTGTTGCCAAAAAAATGTTAAGTTCAGCAATAAAAATCTTATTTGGCTTTTTAATATTCAATTAAGTAAATTGTAAACTCTGATAGATAGCATATTTTTGACTGTACATAAAACTGGGTTTACTGACATTAAAATGTATTAAACTGGGACAATATGCCTGAAAAGGATAATTTCTAAATTCTAGCACATATGTAACTGGCCTCTGAGTTCCTGACCAAAACAAGAGGCCCAATAGGGCCTGTATCGCTCACCTGGCACATCCTTATTTGTTCTTTGCTTTTTCTTTTTAAATATATTCAATCAATAAAATGTAAACAAACTCACTAGCAATATCCTTATTTTCCATTATTTCAAGCGCTATGAATCATAAAATTTCTTTCAATTGGCCATGTACTTTCAGAAGATTTAGGCTGAAATAAATCTTATTTGCATGTTACATAATTATTGCAAAAATGGAAAATTGTACAGAAAAACCCATTACATATGTTTTATCCCCAACATCTAGTTTCTATGTTATAAATTTCAACAAAATCAGTATATACATGTAAATAAACCCATAATGGCCATTTTTCGATTTTTGCTACTTTAAAGTAACGGCGGCCATCTTGGATTTCCGACAGAAATGTTGGATACAATTTTGAATCTATACCACCCAAGGACCTTCCACACTTCCATATCCTTTCAATTGGCCACGTACTTTAAGAGAAGAAGATTTTCAAAGATTATGGCTAAAAATAAACCTTATTTGCATATTACGTAATTATTACACAAACGAAAAATCGTAAGGAAAAACCTGTTATATATGTTTTATCCCCCGACATCTATTTTCTATGTTTCAAATTTCAACAAAATCAGTACAAAAATCAACCCAAAATGGCCATTTTTTTATTTTTGCTATTTATAGTAATGGCAGCCATCTTGGATTTCTGACAGACATGTCGGATACAATTTTGAATCTATACCACCTAAGGACCTTCCGCACTCAATATAGTTTTCAAGATAATTAGCAATTTAAGTCTTCTTTTGCAGCTGTGACCTTGACCTTTGAACATATGACCTTGTATCATATATCAAAATGATCTTTGTCACAATACCTACAATATTCTAATATACATGCCTATACAAAAAGTCAATTGTTTTCAAGATAATAAGCAATTTAAGTCTTTTTTTTTGCAGCTGTGACCTTGACCTTTCAACATATGATCTTGAACCATACATCAAAATGATTGTCATGTCAATACCTACAATATTCTAAAATACATGCCTATACAAAAAGTTCATAGTTTACAAGATAATTAGCATTTTAAGTCTTTTTTGAAGCTGTGACCTTGACCTTTCAACATATGATCTTGAACCATATATCAAAATAATTGTCATGTCAATACCTACAATAATCTAATATACATGCCCATACAAAAAGTTTATAGTTTTCAAGATAATTAGCAATTTAAGTCTTCTTTTGCAGCTGTGACCTTGACCTTTGAACATATGACCTTGATCCATATATCAAAATGATCGTCATGTCAATACCTACAACATTCTAATATACATGCCTATACAAAAAGTCCATAGTTTTCAAGATAATTAGCAATTTAAGTTTTTTTTTTGCAGCTGTGACCTTGACCTTTGAACATATGACCTTGTATCATATATCAAAATGATCTTTGTCACAATACCTACAATATTCTAATATACATGCCTATACAAAAAGTCAATTGTTTTCAAGATAATAAGCAATTTAAGTCTTTTTTTTTGCAGCTGTGACCTTGACCTTTCAACATATGATCTTGAACCATACATCAAAATGATTGTCATGTCAATACCTACAATATTCTAATATACATGCCCATACAAAAAGTTTATAGTTTTCAAGATAATTAGCAATTTAAGTCTTCTTTTGCAGCTGTGACCTTGACATTTCAACATATGACCTTGTATCATATATCAAAATGATCGTCATGTCAATACCTACAATATTCTAATATACATGCCTATACAAAAAGTTCAAAGTTTACAAGATAATTAGCATTTTAAGTCTTTTTTGAAGCTGTGACCTTGACCTTTCAACATATGATCTTGAACCATATATCAAAATGATCGTCTTGTCAATACCTACAATATTCTAATATACATGCCTATACAAAAAGTACATAGTTTACAAGATAATTAGCAATTTAAGTCTTCTTTTGCAGCTGTGACCTTGACCTTTCAACATATGACCTTGAACCATATATCAAAATGATTGTCATGTCAATACCTACAATATTCTTCTATACATTCCTATACAAAAAGTTCATAGTTTTCAAGGTAATTAGCAATTTAAGTCTTCTTTTGCAGCTGTGACCTTGACCTTTGAACATATGACCTTGTATCATATATCAAAATGATCTTTGTCACAATACCTACAATATTCTAATATACATGCCTATACAAAAAGTCAATTGTTTTCAAGATAATAAGCAATTTAAGTTTTTTTTTTGCAGCTGTGACCTTGACCTTTCAACATATGACCTTGAACCATATATCAAAATGATTGTCATGTCAATACCTACAATATTCTAATATACATGCCTATACAAAAAGTCAATTGTTTTCAAGATATAGTGACAAATGTATAATTTTAAGCAATTTTCCCACTTAGTACCTTATAATTTCCCCATTTTGAGCCTCATGGCTACCATTTGTGCAAATCTGAAACTAGATGACCTAGGGATGGTATAAATGAAATAACTAAGGTATATCTCTTGTACATTCAGAGGAGAAGATTTTTAAAGTTTTTCACTATTTCCCCCCTTATGGGGCCCCAAGGGGACATAACTCCTTCATTTTTGCAAATCTGAAAGGGCTTCACCCAGGCATAATGGTTACCAAGTTTCATCAAATTTGGCCCAGTGGTTTTGGAGAAGAAGATTAAAATGTAAAGTTTAAGGACGCACGCACGCACATACACACGCCGCATCATACCATAAGCTCACGCTGGCTAAAGCCAGGTGAGCTAAAAATGACACCAGTGATGTGTAGACTATATAAAACCTTCACAAAGACTAGATGTCTTAATGCCACATGGAAAAACGGCCCTATTACATGCATTTGAAGAGCTTGAAATGATTACTGTGTACTATCGATCCTGAAAATTTTATTAGATAACAATAAGACAAATGACTTTCTGAAGGGACGTTCCTTAACTTAAGCATACAAGATTTTGCAGTAATCATATAGATATTATATACAAAAAGACAGTAAATCTGTTTACACATATAATGTAAACTGGTATGGTATCACCAATCAGACAAAGTGAAATGTCCTTTAACTAAATATTACAAGACAATTGGTAATGTAATATCTCACCAGTAGATGGAGAGAAAGATAAAGAATTACATAATACCTGTAAGATAAGATTCCTTTTATCAACACTACATCTTACTTCAACTCATACTAAAATTGTTTTCTCTTAATTAAACAAAACAATTAGTAATTTTTATCTTGAGCAGAAAGCAATACTAGTATACATTTGTATTTCATTCATATCCCTAAGGCTGCTATTGTGTAATGTGTTGGGATGACATAACATTTGGTGTTCATTTAGAATGATGTTGACAGACATTCTCCATATTACTGGTAAATCTGGAGTAGCTTGGAAAAACGGGGTAGTATACCCAAGTCAAAATTATTTTACTAATATAAAGTTGGTCAGTTCTTGGAATGGCAAGCAAACTTAGAAGCATTTTTACATTAGGACCAGCCAGTAGGAATTGAGAGGTGCTTTAGTCTGTAAGCTTGAGCTCTCAATAACAAAACACCTAAAAATGGGAAAAAATTTAACTTTTATATAAAAGTAACTGGTTACTCGTATGTAATAATAAATCAAATCAAATCAAATTTTAACTTTTATATAAAAGTAACTGGTTTACTCGTATGTAATGATAAATTTTACTTGTAGCACTTTTGCAATTAAAATCTCTAAGTTTATTGAAAAACAATGTTGGTGGTCTTCAGAAACAAATTTAACTACATGCTTCATGTAAAAATGTATCAAAAATTATAAGATAAAATCTGACTGACAAAATTTTATACTGAAAACAAATTGATAATTTATTTTTTGTACATCATCTGCAAAAAAATTAAAACATGATGACTTTAACTGAACTTAATATATCTCATACAAATAAGTTGATTTTCAATGTACTGGTTGCATAAAAATCCCAATTGTCAAAAAAATCATTTTTTACTCCAAAATGAATTACTTATATCAGAAATCACTTGTTAAAGAATCAATTTTTTTATGATAAATCATTATGGCAGAAATGCCCTGATCAGTGAAAAAAATCAAAGCTGACAAGACATTCAAAACTTAGCAATAAACAGATCATTTTAACATAGATTTTACACTATAATATATATCTAAGATATCCCAAGGTGAAAATCATTTTCCCTCTACAATTCAGGTCTAAGCTGACTCAGAAGGTATAAAAAATGTTTTACTCTAATAACACAATTTGTTCTTAACCAAAATAATACTGTAAATTGACACACAAATCAAGGTTAAACTGGTTTTTTTTTTAAAGTTGTTACCACTGGAACATATGTTAACAGTTAATAAGTAAAAAATCAAACATAAGGAAGGAGATGTGTACATAGGTAAGATGATAGTGAGGTTATCCAGTAGATATTTAATGTTATTCATCTTTATGTCACTGATGTATGTCTAATTATAAGTTAATTACTGGTCTTATTTCATGCACCAAGACTGTCTTAACTCTGATCACCTACACATAAGAAGTAAAAACTTGTAAATACTGATTGATACCTTGATATTGAAAGTAGACAGGCAAAACATTTTACCACAACGGAAAAGGGAAAAGCAAAACATTTAACTACAAGGGAAAGGGAAAACATGCTAAAACAAGAACAATTATATTTCCACAAATTTTTCATATGTCATTAATTGGATATGCTATTAACCCTTTAATTGGCAGATACGCCAAACTACGCCATCCTGATTTTTGGACGGTCTGTTGCACAATGTTTGGTGTAAAATTGTTAAAACTTGACCGATTGGTGTAAATTTGGTACCATATGAAACTAGAGAAAATTGTCAACAAATTATGTTCTTCGAGTTTTTTGATGCGGAACATATTTTAATTCGATTTTTTAAGTTGAATATTACGAAGCGATCTCGTTCCTGACGTAGTGAAAAATTAAGAGTGCCGAAAAAGTACGGAAAAAGTAATTCATTCAAACTTAGAAATTAAGTTTCAAACCCAAATAAAAACCACATATTTATGAAGAGCAGGAAAAGGTTGTTTGATTTATGTAAAGAAATAATAACTTGAGTCATAAATAACATCAAATTCATTACTTCGAACAGCGTCCACTTTTTGATTTTTATCATGTTTTATTTTGACGTTTTTGCCCGCACTGGAAAAGCAAAACGTTTCGTTCTTATTTTACATGGTGACACTGTTTGATACATCTTTAAAAGTGAATTTTGGAACTTTGATCGACAAATTTTATGCAATTAAAACGGATTTTTTTTCTATTTTCTACACATATAAAAAAAATTAGTATTTTAGAAATTATTCCATTCAACAATTTTAAATCTTCGGCAAATGAATCTCAGGAAAGCATTTAAAAATAAAAAATTTTACGTGTCATTATTACAACTTTATGTTTGAGTCAATGTAGAACTCTAAATTTATCCCGATTGAACCAGTTTATTGGTTTTTTCGCAATCAATTTGTAAATTTTATTTGATGCTTTTCTAAAATATTTTTTTATTGTAGGACGATCGAAATACAACTTTAATTAGAATGTAGACCGCGATTTGAATATATGTTTTCAAGAGAATAAATTTATCATTGCCGAGTATCAAAATGTATGTACCGCGTTCGTGTCGGGTAATCAGTCCGCGCAAGCAAATAAATAAATGATTAAATTATTATAATAAAATAAGAAATAAAAAACTACATTTACTTTATATCAGAATAATACATATATTTAAAAGCAATTGAATGCCTGGATTGATATCTGTATAACCCATGTACCAGACACATGTTCACTGCATAGAACATGTGTCTTCTCCTACGTCCGTACAGTGTTTCTAAAAATATAAAGGTTCGGCTTTGGTTCATAAATGATAACTATATATCATGACAAAAAATATATAAATACAAAGTCAAAGTTGTGAAATAAATAGAACTGATCGTGGATATTTGTTTATCACAGCCAATATGTCCCAGGGTCAATGATTTGTTTTGAACAAAAGTCCAGGTAATGTCCGTGTGGTTTCTTGTTTTTAGTGAACAAAAAAAGTTATGATATAAAATAAGGACAAATTATTGAAGTTACAGAAACTAAAAAACCTGCATATATAATGATTAGAAAAGAGAACTAATTTCATTTGATTTTTTTATATATTATACATAAAGTTTTTAAACTATAAAAACAAATACAAAGATTTAGTAAAAAAAATTATAAAAAATAAAAAAAATTAAAAAGAAAAAAGGGACTTTACTTATAAAGCCATCAATAATAAAAAACGAATGTCTGCTGCATGGTGGGAAATAAAATTGACTGTTGGTAAAGTCAGAAAAACATCTAGCTTTACTGGTAAAATTACAAATACAATTTTAGTATGAATTTTAATAATTTTGAATCAAAATTTAGAGTTGAACACTATTTTTATTTATGTTTGTAAAAAGAATTCATATCTGGTAATAAGGTCAATATAAGTATGAAAATATTTTTAACTTTTTTTTTACTTACTCATGGAAAAATAAATAAAAATTCAAAATCTATAAGAAATAATAAATACAATATCTTCATGGAAGAGCATACTAAAATTTGTAATTTTGAAATACTTGTAGTCGCGTCTATTGTCACTAAACATATAAAATAACCTAATACTTTCTTGAAAACCTATGATTAAAAAATACGCGTTGAATGTCTAGGTCCACTTCTTAATAAGTGCAAATGTGAGAAAAATAATTTGTCTGCATGTCAAAAGTCGGTGGTCTTCACCAACTACTCCTGGTCCCAACATTTCTACGGATTTTACAGCTTGAATGAAGGAATCTTGTCTGGGGCGCAAAATTTCATGTCTCCACTCTCTGAAATGTGTGTCCGTTCAGAACTCTTGAATTTTCACGAGACTGACTATGACTTTTGATAACACACACACACACACACACACACACACACACAACGTGACACACACACACACACACACACACACACACACACTCTCTCTCTCTCTCTCTCTCTCTCTCTCTCTCTCTCTCTCTCTCTCGCTCGTCTAATTAACCATAAAACTGAAGACGAAAAAATAGTAAATAGAGATGACAATATAGTGTCATTATTTTGCAATGTGAGGACAATTCCTGTATGACATGTAAAACATTACCCTAACTCCGCCATAAATAAATTATTTCAAGCATTCTAACAAGCCTAATATTATAAACAGTAAATTTAGGAATACTTGTCCTTGTAATCTAAACAGTGCCCTTACTTTGTAAGTTAATGTGTTAATAATTCTTCTTAGATTTCGGTGGATAGTGTCATACACACACACACACATACACACACACGCGCACGCGCGCGTTGATTCTGGGTGGCTTACATGTCAATGCTGTGTTTCCATAAGTTGGAATAGGTTCGTTTATGATTTAAATACTAGAATACTGTCTCACAGTAGCAATTAAAATTCTTCATGTAAAGTCAGATATAATTGGTAATGCGTCAATATAAGTTACATAATATTGAGTTAATGTCTGAAATAATTTTTTTTATCAACTAATGTAGAAAAATGTATTGACAAATTTGACAATCAATTTTAAATATTGTAGTTTTATTGGTGAAAACAACTTTTCCCACCCAAAATGCATATAATATGTGAAATATGCATTTTCAAACAGTTGCAAAAGCTATTTGTTGAAAATGTTTTATATGATTCTATATGTAAACAAGATATATAAAAAGAAGGCAAGATAATCTGGTTCACAGATAATCAAAGTTACTCTTGTAACAGTAACAGGTATTAATCTTTGCCAAATCCTAAGTGGTTTTGTTGTTTTTCAAAATTATTATTCAATCCCTGTCGAAGCGATCGGTTTAAGAATGATAGACGATACCCAGAGAAAAACAACAACCTTCAAAAGAAATATAAATTTTCTAACTTTTGGATCTGCTTGATTAGCTCGATTAGTCTATTGGGATAGTGATGAGAGACACTGTAATCTGTAAGGCAATGATTTTCAGTGTTGCTTTTTACTATGTCACTTGTACGTCTAAATATACCTTAAGTTTGTCAGACCGACTTTTTAGCATTCGTATGATGAAAAAAATGCATATTGTTCACCTGCTGTTGCCTACCTGACCTAGTCTGATCAAAAGGTTGTGAATTACCAACTTTATCAAGTATCTGGCATATATCTAAAATGATATCATAACTTCGATCCAAACGGAAACTTTAGACGTCACAAGTTGTAGCAGTGTATGCTCATTGTACTTATCAGATACTAATGGCATGTGCTGATTTTGAGTTTCTATTATTCAAAATCAGCACATGACACTTATTTCAAATATTAGTAAGTGCATGCACTGCGAAAGCACATGGGTTTTCCCACAATATAACCAAATTCGCTAGATTCTGTTATCATGGTAACGGATATTGACAAGTACAATGAAATTTTAAAAATTTTAGAATGACGTTTGGTATAATTATACAAATTTGATTCATTATTTTTTTTTTTTTTTTGGAGGGGGGGGAGGGAGGTAAATGATTACTTGTTATCTCGAGTTTCTTCAAAATGGCTTCAAGTTTTGAAACTAAAAGTTATGTATCATTATTTTAAGTGAAAGATTGAGAATTTTAAAACAATCTGTAACTTACAGTTCTACTTATTATACATTATATAACAAAACGAATAAAACTGTGTTGCACCTCTGTTTATTTTGCATGAAATATATAAATAGTAAAATATCATGCTCTTTCACGGTTTTGATAAGATTTTAGCAATTTGTGTTGCCAAAGTAACGGAAATTTGATTGAAATTCTGGCAAAAACAAAATTACCATGTATGTTTTCTAAATAAAGATGTTTCTCTTCCATCATTCCTTTAAACTATTGAAGTATTGAGTCGAAAATAATGTGTTCTTACGTGAACACAGTGCTTCAGATTGTTTGGGTTCCATAGGGGCCACATTGGCCCATACAACAGGAAATAAGGGGGTCATTTCTGAAACTAGTGGGTCAATAAAAACAATAAATTTGTTAAGTATTTAATCGGAAGGTTCGTCAGGCCTACAACACTACCGGTGTAACTTCAGAATCTACAGTGCATATCTAAATTTTTCGTAAACACTGGCATCAACTTTTTTTTTTAATTTTGTTCAATGATTCCATATGTATATACATCTGTGTTAACATCTTTTTTACGCTGGTTCGCCTTGTTAAGAAACGTTCTCAAATCAAACCGTTTTCATAATGATAACTAATTATTTCCCCTTACTCGTTACCTTACTACACCCGTTAAACATATGATGGACTTGGGTTGTTCGGGTTAATACATAACACGAATAACATAGTCGTACACTGTAGAAGCAGGTTGTGTTTTGGTACACGATTGTAAACGGGATAAAATAAAGTTTACTGATACTAAACTTACAGATGAATTAATAGATGTGTAAAAAATATTATCCGCCCGAATGACCCATTTGGATTAAATCTATAGCGCCATTATTCAGCTTCAATGCGGTAATGACGCGGGCGCACCAACAATCTGAAACACTGTGAACATGTCCATTGAAATAACAAAATATGACTGTCTTGTTTTGATGCGATAAGCTGATAATTCTGTAATAATCGACATCTCATTATATGTGAAAAATGCAAAATTGCGAAAGTTTACTTTGTGTAAGCTTTTATTAGGTGCTAAAATAAAAATTATTTGTTCAAAATGCACGTTTTCCGACTGCTGATATCTAAACATTGTCAAAAATTATGGATTTTTATACAAATTCTCATTTATAGTACATATTGGTTATATTCGTTGCCATGGTAACCGATATTTAGCTGATATTAGTTTTAAATACTTTTTTATTAAACAAAAGTAAAATTCATATATGGTTTCATAGTAATAAAATCTTTATAACAAAGAAAATTGCGTAGAAATAGTGGTCTATTTTCTTCTTCAAATATAAATTTTGTATATAATGTTTGTTTACTTTTAAGAATTTAACCAGAAATACATGAAATTTGATGGTTTTATTTTTTCGGAAAACAAACAAATTTTGAAATGTTATTTCTACAGTGTATTTGAACCATGCCTAACTTCGATTTATAAGCAAGAAAATTTATTTCAAATATGCAGGAATCAAGATAATAGCAATGTTTTGGAAATCAAGCAAAAATGTGAAAATTTTCACACATTTGTGGTGTAAATGCTTTGTTTATGTTGCCATGGTAACAGATATTTCGATTTTATATACCTTAATGTAAAGTATGTTATATAGGGATACCAAATATATAGGGGTTGGTTATTAACATTTCTACTGCAAATGTCCGAAATTTTGAATTGAAAATATGGTACATTTTTTGTTATATTTACAAAATTCCTCTGCCAATTAAAGGGTTAAAGGGATCTTAATATGGAAGTCTTATCTTTCTTTTTTTTTTTCATCAACAGAAAAATCTTGAAGGTTTTCTGTCCAAATGTAATGGTCACTGTGGTCAAAGTCTTTAGACCTATAATCTTTTATCAGGGGGCTAAATAAGGTCAAGCTCCTTGAAAATGTTGAGTATAATTTAGATATATCAAGTAGTTAATAAGTACCAAGTTAGTAGTGGAGAATAATCAGATTCCATGTCTTACTAACTATTGGTAGTATTACTTGTAACAGATTCTATGTCCTACTTCTAATGTAGTAGCAACAAGTACATGTTATATAAAATACTAAACACAGGGCTGGTGATCAATAAGCAAAATTCTAAAGTAAACAACAGTTAAGCTAAATAGGATATCTGAAGCCAAATCATTGATTTTGTAATGGTATAAATTTAACATTCATCTAAATTTCATCTAAGAGAACAAATGTTGCTGTAATAGCTGTCATTTAGCAAATCATTTTAAAAACTACTGATTACACTTTTGTATCGGCTCTACTTCATCCAGTGTCACAATAACTAATCAAAAGTACCAGACTAGTATCCTCTAAACTAAACAGAAATACCATGTGCAAGTAGAACATGTTTTTTTCTTTAGCCACCCTTGTTAATTTTTTAATGTCCCTATGGTACCCAACCCAGTATACATGTGTATTTACAAACAAAACATACAGTAGAACATGTCCAAATTAAACACATTCAGGAAAGACATATCATTTGGATTAGATCAGTATTTCATTAACATGGGTAAATTAACTACTTTTGTTTATTCAGGATTCAGTTATGAAATGTTGGAATAATATGTCATGTTGCAATTTTGTTGTCACATGATAGCTGCTAATGTTTGTGTGGGACTGTTAATACAGGTGTCACCAATGTTCCACATGAAAGCTGTTGATGTTTGTGTGGGGTTGTTAGTGTCAACAGTGTACTACACGATAGTTGTTAATGTTTGTGTGGGACTGTGAAATCTAGTGTGACTAGTTTGCCACACGAAAGCTCTTAAAATTTTGTATGGAACTGTTATTATAGGTGCCCCAGTGTACAAATGTTAATGTTTGTGTGGGACTGTTATTTTAGATGACACCAGTGTACAGGTGTTAATGTTTGTGTCAGGCTGTTATTTGAGTGTCACCAGTGTACTACATGAAAGCTGTTAATGTTTATGTGGGACTGTTATTTTAGATGACACCAGTGTACAGGTGTTAATGTTTGTCTGGGACAGTTATTTTAGATGACACCAGTGTACAACTGTTAATGTTTGTCAAGCTGTTATTTGACTGTCACCAGTGTACTACATGAAAGCTGTTAATGTTTATGTGGGACTGTTATTTTAGATGACACCAGTGTACAGCTATTAATGCTTGTGTCGGGCTGTTATTTGAGTGTCACTAGTGTACTACATGAAAGCTGTTAATGTTTATGTGGGACTGTTATTTTAGATGACACCAGTGTACAGGTGTTAATGCTTGTGTAGGGCTGTTATTTGAGTGTCACCAGTGTACTACATGAAAGCTGTTAATGTTTATGTGGGACTGTTATTTTAGATGACACCAGTGTACAGGTGTTAATGCTTGTGTCGGGCTGTTATTTGAGTGTCACCAGTGTACTACATGAAAGCTGTTAATGTTTATGTGGGACTGTTATTTTAGATGACACCAGTGTACAGGTGTTAATGCTTGTGTCGGGCTGTTATTCGAGTGTCACCAGTGTACTACATGAAAGCTGTTAATGTTTATGTGGGACTGTTATTTTAGATGACACCAGTGTACAGGTGTTAATGTTTGTCTGGGACAGTTATTTTAGATGACACCAGTGTACAGGTGTTAATGTTTGTGTGGGGCTGTTATTTGAGTATCACCAGTGTACTACATGATAGCTGCTAATGTTTATATGGAACTGTTATTTCAGGTATCACCAGTATACTACATTTGAGTGTCAAAAGTGTACCACATGACAGCTGTTACTGCTTATGTAAGACTTTTATGTCAGTTGACACCAGTTTTATTTCAGGTGTCACCTGTGTACCACATGACAGCACAACTGTAAATATTTTTGTGGGACTGTTATTTCAAGTGTCACTAGTGTATCACATTGTTTCAGGTCATCACCAATTCAACTTAAGTCAGCTGTTATTTCAGGTATCACATGGTATATGGATGAATCTGAATACATGTGTAATGATCAACCATGCCTTAACAATTAGCCAATCAAAACTTTAACTTACCCAGCAGGATATGCCACTGTACTTGAGTAGGGATCACATGACAGTGCCACATTACTGCTGGCTGTAATTCCAATCACTCTTTCTAGAGATACCTGCAAAGAAAATGAAAATATTTGTAAATATATCATAAATAATATCAGTCATATAACCTTTTCTTCTTTAATTATTTATTTTTTTATTTATTATACATTTAACTTTTTTGTGACTATACACTACAATACATTACAGATATATTCCTTTTGATACTTGGTCGATTTTTACAGAGATCTCAGAGGATTTTAAGATTTTAGGCTTTTCATTTCAAAACAAATACCGGTAGATGTTTTAATAATTGATGTCCTTCAGGTTCAGTTGAAACATATTTTTCCATTAAAAAACACTAAAACTATATATGACCTTGATTTGTTGAGTATGTATGGTTGAAATCTGTAACAGTGGAGTAATGGTGTTTTTTTGCCTGATCAAGTGCTGGAGTACTTTCTCAAAATAGGATCTGCTTGAACCTATATGGTAAGAACCACTGTGATCATTCAGTGTCCACTTTTGACCACTTGGCTACCAATGTTCAGTGTCAGAACAGTAGTGGTTCTTCTTGTAAGCCACCTTTAAATATGTCATAAAATAAACCGATATGTGGTACGATTTATTTTTTTAAATTTTTTTTTTTTTTGAAAGAAATATGTAAAATAAATCTATTCATTCGTTTTTTGGCTTTTTCAGTCAAGATTCAAATTTCCAGAGAGTACAATGAAAGTCAGTACTTTAGATATCATGAAGAACCATGTTCCAACACATTCAGGACAAGAATAACAAATATGAACTTTCTTCTCACACGTGTAAAAAAATAAGTGTCTGTGTTTTTTCCCAAAGAACCAGTAAATTTGAAGGTCGTTGTAGCTTTCATCAAAGGTAAAAAAAAACCTTGTCATGAATAAATATTAGTATGGTTTACATTTTAGATTCCAAATTAGCTGGTCCTTCAAGAGAAGGTCCTTGTCTCAGGATACACTTGTTGATAAAGATATTTAATCATTCAAACCTTGGGTATCCAAAACAATAAAACATAAATTAGAAACAAATACCTTTTTATATATTAGTTAACAACTGATTGTTTGTTTGAACTCTTAATAAGATTAAAGAAACAACAAAAGTTTATACATGTACAACTTGTAATGATATAATCCTGTATCATGATGATACATGTGTGTTAAGATTTCAGTAACATCTGGTAAACAAGTATTCCTTTCATTACCATAAGTCAATATTACAACACATCAAATATCAAAATATGTGTCTTAAAAGTTAGAGATATTTTCATTAAGACATTCTATAATGTTTAAGTTTAGTGTTGTGTTGTTTTAAAATAAAAGAAGTTGTTTTGGTTTGAATTTTGGCAACAGTCTTATGTGGTTTGTTATTTAAATATTGTCAAAACTTACAGCAAAGAGACTATACATTCAGAGACTGATGACTTAATTACTTGAATATCAAATGTAGTGTGTGTGTGTGTGTGTGTGTGTGTGTGTGTGTGTGTGTGTGTGTGTGCATAAAAAGAAAAAATTTCATATGTCAGTTTTCCACAAGAAATTTTACATTACGAAATATACACCAAATTTGTGAACAATGACTAGAAACCACTCATTTTTCCCCCTTTGAATCACTTTTTCTATCAAACCAAGTTCACAATTACACTACTACCTTCACCTTTTTGGCGAGTGGAAAGAAGTTTTAACTTACAAGATTGTCGTTTGATAAAATACCACAGCATTTTTTACATTAGGTTGGCAAATTTATCCCTTACATATTTTTGTATTGTTTAAGAACAATTGTTATATATTATTGTGTATTAACTTTATAAACTTAAAATATGATATCAATATGGACCAAATAATTAAAAGATATACCCTATATACACATATTTGTTATTGATTTTAAACACAAAAATATATTCTTTTATATATACAATTTACACTGCATACCACATGTTCACATCTGTAGAAAATATCTGTAAATCCATTATATTGTTTACATTATGTCAAAGTCAGCAACAATACTCCCACAGAAAAAAGGTATCATTACTACTCTGAATAAGTTACTAATGTCACATCAGCAACCTTTTCAGCCAGTTACTGATGAGAATGTTTCAGTACTTTCTGTAAACAAGTTGTATTTTATTGTCTGTATTTTGTCTGTATTTTATCTGTAGCTAATCGTGTCTCTCCTGAGAAGTAAGTGTAATAATGGTTTATATACCCCAGTAGATTCTATCACATATCCAGGTGATCAGTTTTGGGACTGTAGAGGAAACAAGTGCCTGGAAAAAATGAATTGAAAATCTTTCTTGCACCATGTGGGATTCAAACCTAGGATGGTTAAAGGTGACATGATCTGTAAACCAATGCATTAGATCATTGTGACACCAAGATCCTTTTTTACATATAAAATGTTATGCCAATCCAATACATGTTGTTCTATGTCTGTATTTTTTGCTTTATTAAAAGACAGAATTTTAAAATAGCAAATTCTATTACATGTAATTAGTCTGCTCAAGATCTGCATTTTTTTCAATTTCAGGACAAATTCTACTACATCCCTGCTTAATATTGTTTTGTCAATTCTTTCAATACAGCTGTCTGCAAATTATATATACAGTATACGCAATTGTTTTCTTTTGTAACTTAATGAAACTGGGGAAAAATAGCTTTTTTTTCTTTTCTTTTGTTGTTGTTGCTGTTGTCACTTGATCTCAATTGTGCTTGTTGAGTTTGCAATTGCTTCACTTGTCCTCTATTAAGTTTGTTAGTGACTGCTTCACTTGACCTCTATTGAGTTTGTCATTGATTATGCCACTTGATCTCTATTGAGTTTGTTAGTGACTGCTTCGCTTGACTTCTACTGCACTTGTTGAGTTTGTAACTGATTGCTTACTTAATCTCTATTGTTCTTATTGGATTTGTGAGCAATTGCTTAATCTGACTTCTTTTGAACTGATTGACTTTTGTCAGTAATTGCTTCACTTGACCTTATTGCACTTGTTTTCATTTGTCAGTGATTGCTTTACTTGACATCTACTGAGTTTATCAGTGACAGAGTTAGTTTTCAATGATTCAACAATAATTTTGCAAGGTATAGCATAGATGATCCAGTGGGTTTTTAAGCCTTCTCAAACAACAGATTATATGTACATGTACTTGTAACAGTAATAGTTTTATACAGAATTTATGAGAAAGTTGAAAAATTATGTCCCTAGCAGCAAGAGCTGGTTAAGGTCAGTAGACAAACAATTTTGTTACTGGTGAAAACTAATTGCTATAGGCAATATACTCTTTGTTTTATTACTAAGTGTGATAAATTGAACAGGCATTACAATAATGATTAATGTAGTCCAATGAGTAAAGATGCTGACAAAGAGTCACATAAAAATGTGGGGTTTACTCAAGAGCCAGGGTCTACAAAGAATACTCTGAAAACCTACACAAAAAAAATCATTTTAATTGGAAAAAAACACTGTGTATCTTAATAAGATGTATCATTTTATCATTTGTTTATATTATCTGACAAAACCAAATATTGACAGAGACCATACTACATGTATATAAATCAGTATAATCAGGCAATTTAAAAATAATATTAAAACACTGCCTCTGGTCCAATGTTCACTTATATATGGTAGATATTACTCATCATTTTTAGGTTTTTTAGCCTTTGTGATACTATTTACAGCACAATCTTTCATTATTTACAGCTTGTAATGCAAACCATGGCCTTTTACCAACATTCACATGCACACCCAGAAGGCCACAAATTTAATATTGAGAAGATGGTGGTTTTACAAGATCCATTATTGTAAAAACTACCAGGTAATTAGTGGCACTGTGGTGACCTACCAGGAACATCTCTCTCTCTCTCTCTCTCTCTCTCTCTCTCTCTCTCTCTCTCGCATATAACTAAGTACTTTTGCTATTTTAAACTCATGCTTTTAACCATCAAACAATATATCTTACAAGTGGATCTGTAAGTAACAATATCAGATTAAATCTTAGATTAAAATCAAGTTTGTTTATCCAGACAAAACACAGAAAAAGTAGTGCAATTATTTTTTTTAGTTTTTATACAAACATCAATCATGTCAACTGTTTTAAACAATTCTCCATATTTAATACAGGTGTACAAACCTTTAGTTTTAAGTATTTAAGCAAAGGCACTTTAAATATGAATACAATTTTGAAATTCTTAAAATAAAAAGCTAATATTAGTATTTTGTTTTTAAATCTAAAAGTCAATCAGACTTTCAATGGTGCTATACAGAATTAATAGTCTCTATCATAACTAAAGGGTGTCAGTCAGACAAGAAAAAAATGAATCTCCAAGTTTTATTCTTTTTTTCAGCTTTTAAATTTTGGCTGGCTACAACATGCATATTGTTTTAATGTCACACATGCAATTTTAGCTATTGACAAACAAAATTTTGATATTTAAACTAATTTATACAAAAAAGCATATGTATTTAATGTAATAAAACTTGTGTATAAAGACCACCCATAGAATTAAGGAAATAGAGACTTTATGGACAGGTGGTCTTGATATAGAGGTTCTTTTAGTTGAAAAATGAGACAAAAGGACCTAAAAACAAGTGGTCTTAGTGTACAGATGGTCTATATAGGGATGGTCACTGTCACGTTTACAATACACATCAGTGTATTGTGTGATAGACCATTAATGTGACCCACAGAGAATGCCTATAAGATACAGTTTTACAGTATTGAATTACCAAGAGTATCCTACCCTATATAAAGATAAAATATAGGTGTAATATTTACACAAGTAAAGCCCTAAATGTATTGGGGATTTAATAGTACTTACTTTATCATTAAAAACTGTATGATACCATTATAACAAGCTATCAGCAGGTAAATAAACTGAAACCTGAACATGGTTGACCTTAATAATTCAACAAGTGGGCTATTCAAAATCTTCCATGTTTTTATAAATATTTCCTTTTATTCAAAACTATTAAAATCAAACAAAAAGAAGCTCACTTGCTTTTAAAAAAATATCTTTGAATCCAATTTATCAATTAATACAAAACAAAATACTGGAAGAACCAATGTTGGCTATTGCTTGCAAAAGAGAAATAAGAGGAAATGTTTGGCTAATTTACAATGTTATACCAGTAATCTGAATAAGTTATGAAATCATTCTTAATTATTTTTTACAGTATCAAATGTTTCCACAATCTATAAAAATTTGATATTTTTCCTCTAAAAATTGTACATCAAGTTTTACAGATTCAATCCCTTTAAGTAATGATTAAATGTAATCATTTTTTTAATTAATTTTTTTTTTAATTATGAAGTGTGATAATTCTATAAATCAACATTTCATTCAATTCATGAAGACTGTTCATTCATCAACTTACATACATGAAAAGATTGCCATAAAGATAAAAAATATGGGATTTTTATATTTTATATATAGATAAGACATTTATACATATATATATATATATATATATATATATATATATATATATATATATATATATATATATATATATATATATATATATGTGTGTGTGTGTGTGTGTGTGGTATCAATATTTACATTGTGTTGTTAAATAAGGCCCCTAATGAGATTTGGACTTGCACCATTGAATATTACATACAGATTTAATCTGGCTTTAAAATGAGAATACTATCAATTATTGGTTTATAATAAATCTATAATCTCTTTCTATTTTTCTTTGTGGTTGGTTCCCAATGAAGATCTTTAAAACACACATTTGTGAATGATTAACTGTGTGAATTATGGCCAATGCATATTAAGTCATTTAAAGAAAATAGTCACTGACTTTAGAAAGAAATCCATATACTGTGTGTTGTAGCCTTGATCTTCTTATCATACAAAATACTTATATTTGGTTTATGTTGAGTTAAATTAAGGTACCAGTATCAGAAATAACAAATTTGCCCCTCTGTACTTGACATTATCGTGCTATCACTTTCCATGTAGACATTCTGTATCAAGGGTAGAAGATACTTGGTCTTTGGTATTCCTTAATATATCAAGTGTTTGGATATAAGGTGTGTAGTCAGACATCTAAAATATCTTTTTAATGTACAAGTGTGAAGTTTGTTTGCCAAGTGTCTTACATGATATAATCTTCTAAATAAACTTGATGCTACTTAAAATTAAAAACATGTATTTCAAAAAGTCAAATTGTCAAAGTGTTTATTCTGCATTCTGTATTTGATATCCCAAAAACAGTCAAAAAATGTCAGCTTACATACTATAAACATATATAATCTATCAAGTGCATTTTTGTGGTGGACAACTAGATGAACATCTCTGAATATATGTGAAATGATGCCATGATAACTCTTTTTATTTCACTATTAACTAATGTGATAGTTAGCTGTCTGATAGAATCTACACCTGTCTGTCTGTCTGCCTGACTGTCAGTCTGTCAGTCAGTCAGAACTTGCATCTTTATGTTAGAACAAGACAAAGTCTGACAGCAAATCAGCAATTAATAGCCAAAATAATTAAAATAGGTTTTTTTTGGAAAATCTTCACTAGGTAACCACGGATAAAGGTAAAATAATGGCAAATGGAACAACCTTGTATGTTGATGTTCAAGTCTTTACTGGCTGTCAATATCGCTATTTTATAGATAAATACAAATGACAGAACAGCAACTTGTTGGCTATAATCTATAGTAATAAGGAAAAACTCTGATAAAGGAATATAATATCTTAGGGAAAGTTTGATAACCAAGTATATATATCTTTTGTTAATGTGACATTATCCAGATAGGAGATAGTGTGTAGAATACAGCTGATTCCAGGTACCTTACCTCATAACTGACCTTTTATTGTAAGATCAACAACCTATGTAAGTTAGTAATATCATCAGATAGAGATGAAACACAAAAAAAATGCATATAATGAAAGCAAACAAGAGCATCAATGATACAGGATGAGAGATTCCAGGGTTTAATTTGAGGGTTGTATTTATAAAGAAATAATAAGGCAGAAGAAATAAACATCCTGTCTTACCCCCAACCCCACCTTCACCAACCCCACCCCTGTTCACATAAGTTCAGCTTTGTTGCAACTTGGGTGAACTTCAGTGAAATTTAAAGAAATCCTCTATTTACAAGAATTCAATGACTAAATAATTATTGTGTGGTATTATATTATATAGTGGTATATAATGTACTGTGTGGTGTTTATCTGACAAAATAGTAAAACTTATTGTCCTGTTTCTGAATTATATATATACATTTTATATATACATATACAGTATATACATATATATATATATATATATATATATAAATGCATACGTGTGTGTGTGTGTGTCCTAGAAAGTGACATTTTAACCAAAAAATACATGTGTCTACTATCCCTATTTTCTTTGTGATAAATTGGCACAGATATACATAACCAACAAAATGAGAAATATTCTTGATTGTTGCATAAAATTCCATCTACTGTTCATTAACAAAACAGACTGGCAGACACTGACAAGTCAGATTTTGGTCGTTTTAACTGGACCAAATGGTTGCAGTGATATCAATCATATATGTCTTGAGTGGGAGATAATACATATTTACTTTAACCTCATGTTATATCATAAGTAATACAGCTAAGACACCTTTTTTAACATTTGCAGTGGTTAAATCTAGTTTAAATAAACCTAAATATCATTTTAAGTAAAAAAAAAAAATACTTCATTTAAAGATGTTTAAACATTGATAGCATGCATACAAATAGGTATACAAAGTTTTGACAGTCTGAGTGCATATATATCTCTACATCTTTATATATATCTAGAGGGCAAATCAGTACAACACCTTGAAAATTCCTCAGCTGTGACCTATATTTCTACCCTATTAATTAGTGTGTTCAGTTCATTCTCTTGTTACAGTGACATTTATGTAATTTTTATAATTTGAGTGGAGTGTCTTGAAATAGTTACCAGAATCTTATTCTATATTTTCATTCACAGGTAGACTGAGATGGGGATCTCAAAGAGACATACCCAAGACTCTCTAAACATTTGAAAATGAAGTAATTTTAAAACATTTGTTGCTTTCAAGGTTCAAGCTCATCATGCTCAATGTCACTGTCAGAATTTGTAACTTTCATTTGACCCAACTATGAAACAAAATCCACAACCTTATAATTACACAACTTAGCTATGAATCAATTATCAGTAACAATTGGAAATGTTCTAATTAGGCCAGCTAGTCTGATTTTCCTGTAATAATTTTTTTTTAATTTATTTATTTATTTATTTATTTATCTTTTTTTTTATGCATTACAATTAAAATAAACCGTTTTAAACAACTGTTTAAAAGTTGGAAAAATAGATTAAGGTAGGTCACTAGATGAACATTATATACAACCAGCTCATAAACATCAAAGCAAATGATAGTAAAAATTTACAAGTGATTTATAAATAATTTATGGTCAATTATTGGAGATAAAAGAGAAATAACATCCTCACACCTGATTGGAATTAGAATTGTTTGTTAAGAGATACAACCTGACAAAACTTCAAAATACATGTAATCTGTCAGTAAACACTACATAAGAGGCATGTACATCTGTTTATCACATCTGTTATACAGTCAAAGCTAAAACACAATTACTGACGAGCTACTCAGAATTCCTCACATTATCCAAATATTACCCACAGCTATCTTTTTACATGTATTTTTTTAAGTAACCTGAAGACAAACTAATGGCAACTGAGTCATAAAGCCTAATTATCCCCAACCCCCCCCCCCCCCAAAAAAAAATATCATAACATGTACATGTAACAATTTACATGTGTTGATCAACATAAATTCTCTAAAATTGCAAATTGAAGCAATTTTCAATTAATCATTTTTATAACAATCATGTGTTTTGCATTTAAAGATTTATAAAATTGATTATTATTAACTGCAACAAACCCAGTACTTAATTTTATGTAAATTTAGGGGATCAAAAAAAAATCAGACTAGATATATTTGTATTGAGGCATAAAAAGAACTCTTTAGTGTGGTCTACACATCTGCAGCATCAACTATAACAGCTGATCTTGTTTATTATATGTAGTTATAAACAAACCTTACATTTATTATTAATATGTTTTTACCAGGCCAATATAAAACATAAATATACATCTAGTCAAAGTACACTGTGTATGATAAAACATTCACCAATATATATAGATCTCAATAGATTGGATTAATGGTGTTTTTTGCTCCCTGTCAAGATTCTTTCACTTTTTTTGAGGTGGTCAGTTCTGGGATGGTGGAGGAAACTTGGAGTACCCTGAGAAAACCATCAACCTTCTGTCAGAGAAATGACAAACTTTCTTACCATTTAATAAGGATCTAAACAGATTGGATTGGAATGAATTAATGCTGTTTATGCCCCAGTCAAGATTCTTTACTGACAGAGCTGGATTTGAACCTTGGTGTTGAGAGGCACTATGATCTGTAAATGCATACTGATACATTGGTATTAGAAAATCCCAGGTTTTAGATATAGAAATTGTTCTCACTCTACCCACAGCCCAAGGTATAAAGTGTTAGTGTCAGAGAAAATTAAAACTACCGGTACTATCAATGGACTTGTATCCACCCACTGACATGTACCTATCAATGGACTTGTATCCACCCACTGACATGTACCTATCAATAGACTTGTATCCACCAACTGACATGTACCTATCAACAGACTTGTATCCACCAACTGACATGTACCTATCAATGGACTTGTATCCACCAACTGACATGTATCTATCAATGGACTTGTATCCACCAAATGACATGTACCTATCAACAGACTTATATTAACCAAATGACATGTACCTATCAACAGACTTGTATCCACCAACTGACATGTACCTATCAATGGACTTGCATCCACCAAATGACATGTACCTATCAATGGACTTGCATCCACCAACTGACATGTACCTATCAATGGACTTGTATCCACCAACTGACATGTACCTAAGATGGACTTGTATCAACCAAATGACATGTACCTATCAATGGACTTGTATCAACAAACTGACATGTACCTATCAATGGACTTTCATCCACCAAATTACAAATACCTAACAACAGACTTATATCAACTAACTTACATGTACCTATCAATGGACTTGCATTAACCAAATGACATGTACCTATCAATGGACTTTCATCCACCAAATGACATGTACCTATCAACAGACTTGTATCCACCAACTGACATGTACCTAATAATGGACTTTTATCCACCAAATGACATGTACCTATCAATGGACTTGTATCCACCAAATGACATGTACCTTTCAATGGACTTGTATCCACCAAATGACATGTACCTTTCAATGGACTTTCATCCACCAAATGACATGTACTTATCAATGGACTTGTATCCACCAACTGACATGTACCTAAGATGGACTTGTATCAACCAAATGACATGTACCTATCAATGGACTTGTATCAACAAACTGACATGTACCTATCAATGGACTTTCATCCACCAAATTACAAATACCTAACAACAGACTTATATCAACTAACTTACATGTACCTATCAATGGACTTGCATTAACCAAATCACATGTACCTATCAATGGACTTTCATCCACCAAATGACATGTACCTATCAACAGACTTGTATCCACCAACTGACATGTACCTATTAATGGACTTTTATCCACCAACTGACATGTACCTATCAATGGACTTGTATCCACCAAATGACATGTACCTTTCAATGGACTTGTATCCACCAAATGACATGTACCTATCAATGGACTTTCATCCACCAAATGACATGTACCTATCAATGGACTTGTATCCACCAAATAACATGTACCTAACAACAGACTTATATCTACTAACTTACATGTGCCTATCAACAGACTTATATCAACCAAATGACGTCCTATCAATGGACTTGTGTCCACCAACTGACATGTACCTATCAATGGACTTGTATCCACCAACTGATAATATGATCAAGAACACAATACTGAAACAAGGTAAGTCTAAAGACTTTTTGAATGAAAATTTATGCAAGTCATAACTGTGAACTTTCAAGTCCTAGGCCTTGGACTTTAAGTATTTTTTTAACCTTAGTGAATTCTTAAATAAAACTAAGTTTACTAGACTTTGTAACACTATTTAGTTATGCCTATCAAAAATCACAGGTTCTGCATCAAAGAAAATGTATTTTAATTAAATTACTTTAATTATTAAGTGACTGTATGATAAAGAGAAGTCTGTTCTTTTATAAACTCACAAGGTTCTTTCTTGTTCACAAAGACATGAGTCTCAGATCCTTGTCTATTGTTAAAGATTTCTGGTGAAAAGCTTTTGAACAGCTAAAAAACAATCACAGTAAGTCCTACGAGTGAGGTTTGAACCTACAACCAATCAAGTTTGACTTCGAAAACCAATGAGACATAGTCAGCAGAATTCCACTTCAAATCAATGGGAATCAGTAAAAGTGGCCTTTATGGACAGGTGGTCTTTAATACAAGTTCAAATTATATAAATAGAGAAACTGGTATAAAATTTTATTGGCCTTTATAAGCAGGTGGCCCTTATAGAGGTGGCCTTTAAAGCAGGTTTGACTGTACATTAAGCTTCCATTAGGTTGATTCTGAACAAAGAATATTTTACTGTTGTGATATATATGTTAATGAATGTTACACTTAAGCTTTACTAGCCTCTGTGGCCTATGGGTAAATTGTGTTTATAAGCTCAAAGATAAGGCCCAAAATTAGGATATGTTGAAGCATTCAGTAAAAAATTGTATATGAAACTATTCATGACATAAGACCTAAGAAATGTTGACTTTTACAGGCTAGCAGTGTATAATGATCCAGTTACACTTTAACATGGAAAAAAGGCTAAAAAACTTTAAGTCTGTAATCTATGGACAGGTTGTACATTAGCCTTGTATAAGGGTAGTCACTGGGCCAGGTTAAAAAAAAAAACCAATAAAATAACAATAACTTTACAGAAAAAAAACATATATTTTCATGTAATTATAATGCTGTTCAGAAAATATTAGAATCAAGATTAATCATCATTACCGATTCTATATATATCCAAAAGCAAACACTTAATTAGCGATTGTCATGACTCAGTACTGCACTCTGGGTTATCAATTTGGATTTTATAATTACTACTTAAGTATAAAATCTGTAAGAATGAAATGGAATGAAATATAATTACCCATCCTTGATCTGACAATGAATGAATGGACATTGGACAGTTATGGGTTACAAAAATATTTGACAAATCTACAAATCTAGTCTGTGTTGTCCTATCTAAACAGATTCAATGTCCCATTACTATGTATTGTACCCTTTTGTCAATAAACAAAACTCTCCAAATGACTGACAGAAAAACAAAACACTGGACAGACAAAATAAACAACCAACGATGCGTGACGGTCCTATGTTGTCATCTGTTATGTGATGTGCAACTCAAGACAGCTGATGTGTGCATTATGAGGAGGTAATAACACTATGGATATTTTCTGGCGTTTTGTACATACCCTTTGATTAACTGGAACCGCTCTGCTCCTTCGTTTCACCACTGGAGATTTTAAAACTTTCCTATTTTCCATATTTCTGTCATGATCGCCTTACCCCTTACCTTTCACGAGTTTTGAATCATACACATGACATTACCGACCGATGTTTGAAACGAGCGATTTCATTGGTTGAAAGTTCAGGTTAGGTGGAGCGAACTGACTTTCAGTTCATCACACCTGTCACCTAATTTGATTACCTGCACAACAAGTAATTCGCCGTTTTTTCCCATATCAATATAGGATGTCGCGTACAAAATGATGAAAATGATAATAATATTATGTCAAATAGAATTTCTAGCGATAAAGCTTCATGTTAACAGTTAAATTAACAGAAATACATAAAAAATATTAATGCACACGATAAAAATTTTATTTTATTTTATTTTATTTTATTTTATTTTATTTTATTTTATTTTATTTTATTTTAGTTCAGTTTGGTTTAGTTTAGCTTATTTTGGTTTATTTTATTTAGTTTATATAATTTATTGATAAATAGATTTTGAAACAACTTTAATCTGCGTTTTGCTTAACAAGCGAAATTCGCGAAATTATAACCAGCAATATAACATTATGTTGTTGGTTAGGCTATATGTCGAACATAAGTTATACAAATATTCAAGAATGACTTCAATTTTTTGCTTAACCAACGAAAAAATGAAATATTGTAATTAATCACGTTACTGCCTTAACTGATGAAGAATATTAAAATAAGGGCGTCCGATGAATCCAGAGATGGTTAGGTTTTTGGATTACATAACACGTTCATTTTATCTAATGAATTTTAATCCAACATTTTTTTAGAACACTGTTTCGCTATTTATCACTTTCTGGGAGAAAAGACAGAAGATTGAAAAAAAATGGGAAAAAATACTATCTATACCTGAGCCTCCTTTAATCAATAAAATCATACCTAGGGTGCACACGGAAAACCTTTATTGGATGCCAGTTCCATAGATATTGTAAGACCCCTAAATAAAGTCCCTATCATAGATTCCGCAATTCAATATTTTTGACAGCGGTTTTAGTTGTAGATCATCCGTTCAGTAAATAAGTTTTACGCCGGGTTTTCTTTAAACCATTGGTCTTTGTTATGATGTGACAAATCTAAAACAGTGGAATTGAGGCCAGATATCTAGAAAGACCCAGTTTTATTTCAGTAATTAATCAGAAATAAAGTTAAGACTAATTTTGACATATTTCTGCTGTATTAAAAAGGGCCACCCATACATGCTTGGAAGTCCATAGAGAAACAAGCCTAACACTCGTAACACCAGAAATAGGAACGGTCAATTTCAGCACACCAGATTCTTTGTTATGCCATTGTTGCTCACAAGGCTTTGTTATCTCTTCCTTGCTGCCTTACCACTAATGCCACTGCTGCCTACCTGTTTATCACGCGCTGTTGCTGCCTACTAGTTCTGTTGCACTTCCTGCCTACCATTTTACTTTTTATACACGTCAATAATGCCTTCGGATTTTGTTAACACTAATGTCATTATTGCGTGTTTCAACGTTATTACCACCTACCAATTATTTTTCATCCATGTCAATACTACTAACAAACTCTGTTACATCCTTGTCACTACAGCCATGTTTTATTGCATAGATCTATGTCATGGCTCCCCGGCTTTGTTAATAATGTATCGATGAATTACTGTCTATAGTTCTGTAACACCATTATATTTGCAAACTAAGTTCTTTATACTGCTGCCTTAGGCTTCGTCATTTTTGCCTTTCAGCTTTGTTAATCCCTGTCATTGCTTCATAGGTACCCTGTTGTACCAGTGTCATGGCTACCATCAAGCTTTTACATCTATACCATAGCTATCTACATCATTGTCACTGCTAAACACTTACCATTTCTGTCCACTACCTGTCACATCCATGTCATTGTTATCTACCAGCAATGTCAGTGCTGTTTACTGGCTGTTGAACAAGTGGCATTGCTGTCTACAAGCTTTTAAATCAATGTCATATCTATATACCAGCAATGTCAGTGTTGTCTACCAGCTGTTGAACCAATGCCATTCCTGTCTACTAGCTTTTACATCCAAGTCTTATCTGTCTACAAGCATTGTCAGAGCTGTCTACTGGCTGTTAAACCAATGTCATTGCTGTCTACCTACTGGCTTTAACATCAATGACATTGCTTTCTACCAGCAATGTCAGTGCTGTCTACCAGCTGTTGAACCAATGACATTGCTGTCTTCTGGCTGTTGAACCAGTGTCATTGCTGTCTACTAGATTTAACATCAATGACATTGCTATCTACCAGCAATGTCAGTGTTTTCTACCAGCTGTTGGACCAGTGTCATTGCTGTCTACTGGTTTTAACATCTAGCCCATTTCTATCCACCAGCAATGTAAGTATAGTGTACCAGCTGTCGAACCAGTGCCAATGCTGTCTACTGGCTTTAACATCAATGTCATTGTTATCTACCATCAGTGTCAATGCTGTCTACTAGCTATTGAACCAGTGTCATTGCTGTCTACTTGCTTTTACATCAATGACATATCTATCTACCAGCAATGTCAATGTTGTCTACCAGCTTTTACGTCATAGTTATTGTTATCGACAAGTAATGTCAGTGTTGTATACCAGCTGTTGAACCAATGTCATTACTGTCTACTGGCTTTAACATCAATGTCATTGTTATATACCATCAATGTCAGTGTTGTCTACCAGCTGCTGAGCCAGTGTCATTGCTGTCTACTGGCTTTAACATCTAGCCCATTTCTACCAGCAGTGTCAATGTTGTCTACCAGCAGTTACCAATGTCAACACAGTCTATTTGCTGTTATATCCAGGTCATTATAAGAATACCAGTTTTAACATTCCTATCTTTGCATTCTACCAGCTCTTATATCCAGGTCGTTATAAGAATACCAGTTGTAACATTCCTATCTTTGCATTCTACCAGCTCTTATATCCAGGTCGTTATAAGAATACCAGTTGTAACATTCCTATCTTTGCATTCTACCAGCTGTTATATCCAGGTCGTTATAAGAATACCAGTTGTAACATTCCTATCCTTGCATTCTACCAGCTGTTATATCCAGGTCGTTATAAGAATACCAGTTGTAACATTCCTATCTTTGCATTCTACCAGCTGTTATATCCAGGTCATTATAAGAATACCAGTTGTAACATTCCTATCTTTGCATTCTACCAGCTCTTATATCCAGGTCATTATAAGAATACCAGTTGTAACATTCCTATCTTTGCATTCTACCAGCTGTTATATCCAGGTCGTTATAAGAATACCAGTTGTAACATTCCTATCTTTGCATTCTACCAGCTGTTATATCCAGGTCGTTATAAGAATACCAGTTGTAACATTCCTATCTTTGCATTCTACCAGCTCTTATATCCAGGTCATTATAAGAATACCAGTTGTAACATTCCTATCTTTGCATTCTACCAGCTCTTATATCCAGGTCGTTATAAGAATACCAGTTGTAACATTCCTATCTTTGCATTCTACCAGCTGTTATATCCAGGTCGTTATAAGAATACCAGTTGTAACATTCCTATCTTTGCATTCTACCAGCTGTTATATCCAGGTCGTTATAAGAATACCAGTTTTAACATTCCTATCTTTGCATTCTACCAGCTGTTATATCCAGGTCGTTATAAGAATACCAGTTGTAACATTCCTATCTTTGCATTCTACCAGCTCTTATATCCAGGTCATTATAAGAATACCAGTTGTAACATTCTTATCTTTGCATTCTACCAGCTGTTATATCCAGGTCTTTGTAGAATATCAGTTGTAACATTCCTATCTTTGCATTCTACCAGCTCTTATATCCAGGTCATTGTAGAATACCAGTTGTAACATTCCTATCTTTGTGTTTTACTAGCTGTTATATCCAGGTCATTGTAGAATACCAGTTGTAACATTCCTATCTTTGCATTCTACCAGCTGTTATATCCAGGTCATTGCCATTTACTAGCTGTTTCATATATATTATTGATGTCTTCCAGCTGTTAAATCCATGTCATTACTAGCCAATGCATCTAGGCCATTGCTATCTAGCAACTGTTACATTCAGATCTTTACTTTTTACCAGCTAGTACATCCATATCATTGTTGTTCTCCAGATTTTACATCCATGATATTGCTAGCTAATCCGGTTATTGCTATCTAACAGCTGTAACACCCCTGTTATTGTTTTCTACCAACTACATGTATTATATCCATATTATTGCTGTTCATCAGCAGTTACATCCATGATATTGCTAACTATAACATACAGGTTATTCCCTTTTACCAGCTGTAATATCCCTGTTATTGCTTTCTACCAAATGTTACATCCAGATTGCTGCTGTCTATTAGAAATGTTACATCCAGATTTTTGCTGTCTACAAGATAAATCTGTTACATGCATGTTGTTTCTATCAATTTTTACATTCATGTCATTGAAACCTAACAGCTGTTACATACATGTTATTTCTGCCTATCAACTATTACACCAATGTCACTGTTGCCTACTAACTTTATTCTATCCATATCTACCAACTGCTACATTCATGTCATTGCTGCTTACTAGATCTGCTACATGCATATTATTTATGCCTATCGACAACTATTACATTCATATCATTGAAACCTGTCACCTCCTTTACACCCATGCTATTTCTGTATACAACTTAATACATCTATTTCTCTGTCATAAGATTGCCATTGCTGTCTACCAGGCAATTGCTGTCAAACACCTCTGTTACATTCACATTACTGTTGGCAGCCAGCTGTTACACCAGAATCTAACATCTCTGCTACATCTATGCTATTGTTGTTTAACACCTGTGATATTTTCATGCTTCTAGGAGTATGGTGAAAAGAAGGTAACATAGTTCTATCCTTTTTATTGTTTAATTTTATTTATTTAAATATTTGATGATATTTTTTGTCACTGAAAATGTAACAGTGTTATAGTGCTCATCCTAAGATGTGAATTCATAATCATTGGTCCCAATATATTTGTTTGTCTGTTTCTTTTATTCACTTTTATTGCATTGGTTGCATTTTTTCTACTGTGTTAAAATGAGTAATTACTGTTCTGCAAAACTCACTGTTAATTGAATTTTCTGTGCGAAAAAAATTATCAATGTGTCGTTTTGGAAATTTTAATGAGAAGTAACTCTGAGCCTACACTGTTTTATTGTGCAATAAACTTAAATGGTTATAATTTTACTCTTTAGTGGGTTTCCTGTTTCTTTAACTCCACCAGTATTTTGTTTTTAAATACAATGTAATATAAATTATATTTGCTAGTTTTCTAAAAAAATTCTAACTATGATGAAAGTTTTATCTTTTCAAAGAATTTGTCAGTTTTTCTTACATACAAACAGAGTACACGATATTTGAAAAATTAAAATTATTTTCACTGGATAAGGAATCATATAAAAAGATATTACTCATAAAAATTATGCTATTATAGAATTATGAAATGTAAATGTTCTTTTAACCATTGCAAACAACAGTTGCTAAAATTTATTAAAATAATGCTATCTAGTATGCTGGTGGATCCCATTTCAATATTTTCTAGGAATTAATCTGAACAAAAGTCTATGTACTGTATGACTTTTTGCTTCTAATGTGTTTTAAACTAATGTATACCTAGAATAACTTTTAGAGTACTAAGTGTACACTGTTGCAGATTAACATCACAAATCACTCCAACAATTTACATGGGCAATGAGCAGTAAGTACAGATCCTGTACCAAAAAAAAATCCATTTGTTATACACCAATGTCCCATATCAAAGTCTCAACAAAAACACTTTGAGTTTGAACATTGAAGGGAAGGTTAACCCCTCAACAAAAAGACAAGGGTGATAACTCTAGACAGAGATCTAAACTGTGTTGAATGGTATATCATTCCAGTATTAGAATATAGAACTGCCATCATGTGATTGAAAAGCATGTAGTCTAGATATATTTTAAATTTTCCTCCCTTTTAAAAATGTCAAAACAATAAAGATTACAAATCATTCTCAGAACAATACTGTACAATATTTTATATTATTGGGAACATTTTGTAATTTGGTTGTTGGTAAAAGTGAACATGATAAACAATAATACTGGTTCCTAAATGGTTGATAAGTCTTCCCAAACCAACAAATTAAATATGTCCACTATATACAAAATATTTATGTAACATTATAAATCATCCATGACATGCTAACACATTAATGAAGTGGAATATTTCATCTTTATCATAAACTGCTACCACAAGATTACAAATCATTCTCAGAACAATACTGTACAATATTTTATATTTGTGGGAACATTTTGTAATTTGGTTGTTGATAAATTTTTTTTGCAGCAATAACATTTTAAGGAGTACCTTTTCCTTTACATACACATGTATTTCTTTTTGGTACTTTAGATTGCAGTCTATCTTATAAATAATGATTAAATTTTCAATGTGGTTCAATTTTTGCAGAAAGGAATAAAGTAAAAATATAATTTAAAAGTGAACATGATAAACAATAATACTGGTTCCTAAATGGTTGATGCTTGATAAGTCTTCCCAAACCAACAAATTAAATATGTCCACATGTACTTATATACAAAATATTTATTTAACATTATAAATCACCCATGACTTGCTAACACATTAAAGAAGTGGAATATTTCATCTTTATCATAAACTGCTACCACAGTATTACATTCAGTACACTTAACTGGGTGTACTGACTCACTGTCATCATTGACTGTCTGATTGTCACTAGTACTACTAGTACTGTCACTGTTTTGTTGTGATTTTTTCTTCTTTTGTCTTTTATTGTTTTTACTTTTAACTTCTGGTTGTTTTAACACCTCTGATGTATCTACATTACAATTCATCACAAACATGGCTCTATACTGGTTTTTATATAAACTGTGTCTGTAATAAACAAAAAATAAACCAATTTTTATAACTGATACTGTGATATCTCTTAAAGCAACATATTAAATTTGTTGTAACCTAATGCCAACTAGTAAGAAAAGAAAGGGAAGTAACTGATGTATAGCATTGTTACATACACCAGAAAAAAGTTACAGATTTAGGTGGTCATGGTCACAACAATGCAATAGCACAAGGAAAGTCGACATTGCAGTGTAATGCATTTTCTGAAGTAGAAATGTTAATGGCAAAATCTAGCACATATAGTCATATTTTGATGATCAAACTCTATGTAAGTTTAAACTGTATTATTGAGAGAAAGAAGAGAAATGATAAAAATTCAGTACCTCTGACAGTCTAAACATAATGTAGTCATACAAGCAGGACAATTTAAAACAGCATCACTTTTTGCTACAGGTTTTACAGAATTAGCTGATTTTGGTTGATGATTACGTCGAAGCTTGTCAACCCATTTTTGATCTTCATCATCCATTTTTGGGTCATAAAATAAGTCATCATTTGATACTTCGGAATTCTTTCGTTTGACTCTTTCCTCACCTGGTAAACATACAACTACCAGTATTAATAACATTTAAACTTTAACATTTTCAAAATTACCCTATCTCATTCCCCATACTCCTTTCAGCCTTGGTGGCCGAGTGGTCTAAAGTGAGCACTTAGGGATTACAGTGCCTCTCACCGCCTGGGTTTGAATCCCACTCGGGACAGATCCTAGTGTGAGAAAGTTTGTCAGTTCGCTTGCTGAAGGTCGGATGTTTTCTCCGGGTACTCTGGTTTCCTCCACCATTCCAGAACTGACCGCCTTGAAATAAGTGAAAAAATCTTGACTGGGGTGTACAACACCATTACTCCACTCCACACCACTCCTTTTGATTTATTTTAAAACTTTACTTTAAACTTTAACTGTCCCTTCATTTATTTGTGTTTAAAACATGTGAAATTTTAAATACATGTATATTGAAAGTTCAATTTCTAAAAGTATCATTTTCAGAATTCCAGTAATACATGTACTTTCGTATATCCCAGTATCGAAAATAAGAAACATAAACCAACATACACACATGTTTGAGAATCTGAAAAGAAAGTGACAAGTAAGAACAATATCTCAATAGCATAAGAGCGTTTCAAGTTCAACATAAATCTGAAATGTCCATGACTTGAGAGATGTTGCTGTAAAATAAACACCTACAAATCATAAAAAAGCACAGACAAATACTTAGATATAAGTTTATTAGTATGTATAATGACCCAATATTTTAATACATGTACTTTGTATATTTGAACATAAAAGGTCTCTATGACAACTTAGTCTAAAGAGCCATTTTATATCTACATGTATAAGTACTTTTCACTTCCTAGGTTTAATTTTTAATGGGACAAGTTCCTAGTATGAAAAAAGTTTTGCTAGTTCACCTAAAAAAGATTGATTTCTCTTTGTACGGATACTCCATTTTCCTTTAGAACTGACCACTTTCATATAAGTGAAGTAATCCTGACTAGGAGTGGAGTGGAGAAATGGTGTGAAGTAATCCTGACTAGGAGTGGAGTGGAGAAATGGTGTGAAGTAATCCTGACTAGGAGTGGAGTGGAGTGGAGACATGGTGTGAAGTAATCCTGACTAGGAGCGGAGTGGAGTAATGGTGTGAAGTAATCCTGACTAGGAGTGGAGTGGAGAAAAGGTGTGAAGTAATCCTGACTAGGAGTGGAGTGGAGAAATGGTGTGAAGTAATCCTGACTAGAAGTGGATTGGAGAAATGGTGTGAAGTAATCCTGACTAGGAGTGGAGTGGAGTGGAGAAATGGTGTGAAGTAATCCTGACTAGGAGTGGAGTGGAGAAATGGTGTGAAGTAATCCTGACTAGGAATGGAGTGGAGTAATGGTGTGAAGTAATCCTGACTAGGAGTGGAATGGAGTAATGTTGAGGTAATCCTGACTAGAAGTGGAGAGGAGAAATGGTGTTTTACACCTCAGTCAAATTTTTTTCACTTACATTAAGGTGGTAAGTTCTGATGGACAATGGAGGATCTTTACCAAGAGAAAACAATTTTTGTAGGTGAACTGGGTGAAATGGAGGAGTACCAGAGAAAAACCAATGACCTTGTGCCAAATAAGCTGACAGTTTTCTCACACTAGGATCCATCCCTGAGTGGGATTCAAACCTTAAAGGTGAGAGACAATGTAAGTGCATGCTTAAGACCACTCAGCCCCAATCTTGATTAAGTCTTGAAATATATAACAATAGTGACCTCAAAATTAATGAGAAAATACAACATGATAAAAAAAATACAAACACACTTTGCAACCTAAGAAAGTGTACAGTGCTCTAGGATTCCCATTTCACATCTCCCGTACAAAGTGATTTGGTCACGGGAAAGTTTTAAATATTGGCTTTCTTCTCTGTGGGAAAGTGAAATTTATTACAATAAAATTGCATATTATTCATTATCAAATGCAGTTTCTTTTTTACATTTTCCACTGATAAACATTCCTGATGCAACATTGTCAGCTGAATAACTTTTTCAAATTGAAACCCTGTTCTCGGAATTTTCCATTTGTACGTAAAGGGAGATGACTCCTATAGTATCTGTATTTTGCAATTCTCTCTTTTTTTGGTTGGTTTGTCAGAAAATGTTATTTGTTTTCTAAAAAAGAATATTAAAAACAATTTTTTTTTTTGTTATTCATAAAATGTCAAATGTTAATATACAAGAAACATAGTCTGAAGAACTGCAATAGCTTTATGTGTAAGACTACTTCCAGGCTCATTCAGTCCCTGCTGGGGTATCTAAAGTTTTTTTTTTTTTTTTTTTTTTTTTTTTTTTTTTTGGGGGGGGGGGGGGGGGGTGTTTGAAAACTTCGGGTTTAAGTTCTCAAAAAAAAAACAAAAAACAAAACCAAACCACCATCAGAGGGGGAAAAAAGAAAAATTGATTTCAAAAAAAAGAAAAAAACAAAGAAGTAGAAATCAACTTTATGACCAGGAAAAAAAGTTATTTTTTACCTGAAAAAAGAAATTGTTTGTTTTTAAAGATAACACTTATTTTAAATAAATTTACCACTGCTTCGTTCTTGAATTTTCATTTACTCACAGTTTTTATTTTTCTTGCAAAGATATGTGGAAAGTAAAATTGTTCTGTGGGATAGTGGATTTTCTGTTGTGACTTTCCCATGGAAAGAAAGTGTCAAGGAAAAATCCTAGAGCACTGGTGTATTTTCAAAATAAAAGTAATCAATGTAACTGATTTTTATCACATTTACATATACCTTCTCTTATCATTTCTTCTTCATCAGAATCAAAGTACACTTCATCATTAACTTTGTCTTTATTCCTTGATTTATCTGTGGATTTACTGCTATATTTAGATGCAGATGATCCTAAGACATTGTTACTGGAGGTCGAATTACTATTAGCTCCTGAACCTGAAAGAAAAAGACAATTTTTGGACAACTATAATTCCTTCCTCTTGGTGAGATAATATAAATTCATTTGAAGGTATTAGTCATGCATGTGAAAATACAATGTGATGATGGTTGTCAAAATCATTAGGACTTTTTGATTATTTGTCTAAGTATGCAGTAGTGTACTTAATTTTATGATCCCTATGATAATCAAAATGCTATCACTTGAGCAATTATTGTATGCAATAATTTTAGTTTTGAAGCCATTTTCATAAACATATAGCAAGTGATGTCTGGAAGTTGATGTTGTATGCATAATTAACCAAATATCCGCTATTTTTTTAAAACATAATGTCCTTTATCTATCTTAAAACAAAATATTCTTTATCTTTCTTGAGCCTGTCCTCTTTGAAAGATTAACAATTACTTTTTACAAATCTTTATTATACATACATGTACATATTCACTCTCAATAAGAGAGACAAAGTGAGTAATTTAAAGCTTGATAATTACCAGTACTTTCATTATTTGATATCAATGATGATTCCAATGCTTCAACTCTAGCATTTAACTCTTTATTCATTTCTTTTTCAAATTCATCTTCACTGGAGGAATCTTTTTGAGATAAACTCCGTTGTAATTTTCGTTTCTGTTCTGGAGTTCCATGAAGGATAATGTCTAGTTCATCTTCAGAACTGAAAACATAGAGTTTAGCTCAAATTAATGTATACACATATATATTTTTCTAAATACATGTAATTATTTTTAATTTCTAAAGATAAAAACAACAATGAATTTTATATCACTGATTTTTAAAATTCTGGTTTTATGTATTTAAAATTTTGTTTTTGATCTTTAAAGTTATAACAGCTTTTCTGTTAACAATTATTTTTATCATATGACTGATTTTCAGCTCACCTGGCCAAAAGCCATGGTGAGCTTTTGCCATCACTTGGCGTCCGTCGTCCGTCTGTAAACTTTTCACATTTTGACTATCTCCTCTGAAACCACTGGACTAATTTGAACAAAACTTTACAGGAATGATGTATGGATGGTCCCTTACTAAGACTGCCAAAATTTTCCAGATCCACCAAAAATGGCTGCCAGCACAGGACATAGTTTAACATTTGACCCTATGGGAAAAAGCATGTATTGGCTATTTCCTCTGAAGCTACTGAAGCAAATTGAACCAAACATTGCAGGAATGATGTATGGTTGGTTGATTACTAGGATTGCCAAAACTTTTATGATACGCCAAAAAACATGGCCACCAGTACAGGACATAGTTTAACATTGGACCCTATGGGAAAAGCATATATTGGCTATCTCCTCTGAAGCTACTTAAGCAAATTGAACTAAACTTTTCAGGAATGATGTATGGGGGGTTGTTTACTAGGATTGCTGAAATTTTTTATGATCTGCAAAAAAACATGGCCGCCAGCGCAGGACATAGTTTAACCTTTTACCCTATGGGAAAAAGCATGTATTGGCTATCTCCTCTAAAACTACTGAAGCAAATTGAACCAAATGATGTATGAACAGGGCTCCACAAACGCCGGTGCGGTCAATCGGCGGTAGGCAAAGGGTACATCAACCCCCCCCCCCCCCCGCCTCCCAACGATAGGCAAAGGGTACTACACCCACCCCCCCCCCCCAAAAAAAACAAAAAACAATTTTGTTTTTTTAATAAACACACATTAGATAGGTAAAGAAATAAACATTTAATTTTTATTTGAAAATATGGCGTTAACGTACTGCTTTTTATCTTTCCATAACTGTCCAGTCATTGGCAATGCAACAAAACGTCAATAAACAGTTAAACTGAATTCTGTTTGGTACATCGGGATATCTGTCGTTTTAATTATAAATTATAAGTCGATGTGTGACAATGCCGCATATATAGATAAATGTTCATAAATACCGTTTACTGATATCTTGCAAAAATCCCATCACTGGTAACTTAAAATAGATCGACATATAACATATACAAAAACCACGTGTAATGCCGTGATCATGTTGTTGGTAACCCGAAAAACGGTCGTTATCAATCAAGTCAGCTCTTGTATATAAAATTCAGGGGAGGTTATTAACTATCTATAAACTGGATCGATCAGGCACGTGTATGTGTTTGTATACTCTAGTAGAAACGATGTGAACAGGCAAAGCCACTAGTAATCAATTAACTTGTAAGGTATTAGGTAATAAATTACCTGTGAATAGGGAAGTTCAGTGAATCGTGACACTGTCCTGAGTAATTTTAATTGTTAACAAGCCGACATTAAAGGATTTTTAATCAGATTTTGTCTTACTATTGGGAAAAAAGCCGATTCGGATATTTTTCAATCGGCTTTTTTAAGTTTGAATCGGCGTTTTTTGCAAAAAATCGGCGTTTGTGAAGGCCTGTACAGTATGAAAGGTCCTTTCCATAGATTCCTGAATTTTTTTTTTCTAATCTGCCAAAAAACTTAGACACCAGCATAAGACATAGTTTAACATCGGACGCTATGCGATAAGCATATTTTGACTATGGGATAAGCATATTTTGACCATCTCCTCTGAAGCTACTTGTTTAAATTAAACGAAACTTTACAGGAATTTTTTAAACATCTTCTACTAAGATTATGTGGCCAATTAAATAAAAAAAAAGAAAGATTATGTGGCCAAGGTGAGGGATACAGGCTCAGCCTTCTGTGCCTTTAGTTTGTTTAAATCTTACATTGTGTTATTGTAAATACTTGTAATGTTGTTTATTTGTGTAAACTGGTCAAAATTAATTTTCAAAGAAAGTTTCTGTTTAAAGTGGGTTAAATCATATGTCACTGGACAATACAGTCAAAGAATAAGTGTAACTGTCATCATTCAAGAACTTTGTTGGCAAAGCCTGGAAAAGAGACGCCTAGAAAGCTGCTTGACCATGCTAATATAAAACCCTGCATGGTTATGTTTAGTCCGAGAGATCTGACGTCGATTTTATTTTACTTGTCGACTTTTGTAAAATCGATTTTACAAAAGTCGAAAAGTAAAATAAAACCGACGTCAGATCTCTCGGACTAGGTCATGTTGTCATAGACTATACAGTTACACCAAATCAATGACAAGGACGTCTAGACATGTCTATCAACACACTCTAGATATTCCTTATGCCAGAACCCAACATCTTAAACACTCCTTTGTCCGGACAGTAAGTGGATGGAACAAATTGCCACCTGACATACAACCAACTGCAGGATCACTCGAGTCATTCCGAGCTCGAGTGCAAGCCCACCTTAAATAAAGCCAGCACCACTTTTTTTTTTTTTTTTTTTTTTTTTTTTTACTTTTTATATCTCTATCCCTCTTTTTTCCCGTTTTTCAAGCGCATTAAATGGAAAAATCTTCGAGGAGTTGGCCAGTATAAGGAGGAAGATATGTAATCAAACCTGTCTGATATTTCTTGATCACTTTCATCATCTAAATCCAAATAGTCGAAATCTCTGTCATATCCTCGATTCATTTTCTATTTTAAATGTTCATATAAAAAAATAATTTCTAGAATAAATGTTTTTATAGTTGAGAATCGATGTCAAGTTACAACTTGAATCATATCATTATTTTTCTCATATACATAAAAACATTTTTAAGACCTAGAATAACTCAAGAGTAAAAACTTAAACGGATATGATCTGACGTCTTTTTTCCGGATCCGATCTTGTCAATTTATGATTTTCAAATGATTTTTAATATGGTACACCTTTTTGTCACATTTTAGATTTTTTTAATTTTCTGCACATGATGTTTTAAATGGGTTGAAGTTCAAAGGTCAAGGCCATGACCATTTAAATTAATACTATTTTGATCATATTTCCATATGAATTTTAATTTTTAATGCTTTATACTATAGATGAAATAAGTGTAAAATATCTATATCTACAAGTACCTTTAAATTTGTCTCAGTTCTTTGTTTTCATTTCAAAATAAGTTAAGATAAACTTCAAGGACAATTTATTTTTTATTTGTGTTTCCTTTTCCTCTTTTTTTTTTTTTTTTTTTTTTTTTTTTTTTTTGTTTATTTTGTTTAGCTAATTTGTTGGAAATATTTCAATGTAGATTTTACTTTCAGAAATACATTTATAAATAGGGCCTATATTTTATGACAGATTTTAATTCTTGTAATGTTTTCTTATTTCATGACTATGTTATTGACCATTTTGGTATTATAACTCCTTTTTGCATATTGAGTGTTACCTTTTTTTCTCACCGAATAAGATTTTTTGATAAAAGGTATTTTGCTAAATTATTTCTTTTTTTAAATTTGGCTTTATTAAGTTCATAAAAATACAACAAAATGAATTTTACTTTGGAACTAAAACATTTCAACCAACCATTATTTTTCAGTTGAGTGCATCAGATTTTTTGGACTTCTTGTTGTTTCTTGTTATTGGTTATTCTGCCTATTGCTGTAGTTTCCCTCATTAGTTGTTTTATTATTAAATAATTGTATCACTGAGATAGGATTTATGTAAATGTATTTCTGCCTCAATGATATCAAGTGTTATATGCACTCAATCAAGTAAGAATTGGAGGTTCTTTATTTTTTTAATACAAGCTGATCTGTGAGCTGCAGAGTATGCACATGTGAAATTATAAATGTACTCGAAAAATCTCTAGTAAAAACAAAACAAAAACAAAAAATTCAGAGAAAATACTGTTGATTTATTGTAATTGGTGCAATAATTATATGGCACAGATAATACAATGTCAAACATTATAATTATAGATAATGAAACATTCTATTGAGTAAAACTACAATAATGCTGTAGCACAATCATGGATATACATATATGTATATATTTATTACAAAAATCTATCATACTTGCTACAATTAAAACCCCAGATGAAGGGAGATAAGAGCTAACATGCGATACAATGATGGTTTTCTTTTTGATATATATATATATATATATATATATATATATATATATATATATATATATATATATATATATCATAACTGACATAGTTTTATATCTATATCCACAACCTAATTACATTTTATTTTATTTTACATTGCATTATAACACTTAACAAATTAATGACTCCAATATAAAGAAATCTAGTAAAAAAACTTAAATACAAAGTAATCCATTTTAAAAATGAATAAAAATGTTTAACAAAATGATCAATGATATCATTTAGAATTATGACACAGATAGAACAGTTTCTAAATGATTAACTGTAGTTCTAAAATTTTATCATAAAATAAGCTTTTCACTTCACAAAGGAATTAAAAGTGACTAAAAAGTTTCTTATTCTGTTCCACGTATACAATGTATACCAAATTATATAAATGCATTCTTCTGAGTGAGGCAAAACCACATTATAGATCATTCACATATGTTTTGTGCAATATTATGAATCAAAAATAATCATAAATATCCATCTGTAAATGCAAAAATTTGTAAATTAAATCATAAATGATCTAAAACTAATCAAAAAAAAAAAAATCACAATTATCTGCTGAGTTACATATTTCATATGATATACATGTAGGTCTGAAGCTATCATTATTTTCCTTCTTTATTGTGAGATTATTTGGGTTATAAAATTGTAGGGGACTACTGCTAGAGAAGCCTTTAATGAATATGTTTAGTAAAACTATTTTACAGTCAGGACAGGAAGTTTAATAAATGTTGTTTTCTTCAATTAAGCAAGAATCTGTAAATTACACATTTTTTCTTGTGGGATTATAACACATATTGTACAGCTTATCAAATACCATGACAGTTTTAAACATTTAGGGACAAGTGAAAATGGATCTAAAGAATGTCACCCAAAAAACTCACAGTGCTCATAACATATGAATTCATTTACAACCAAAAAGTTTAAGTACATAAAATGAACTTGGACAAGAAATCAATGAATTTATCAAATTTCGAAAAAATAACAAAACAATTGTGCTTTCATGAATTTTACATACAAGAGTACAGAAAGTTAGATTTGTCTTTCAGGAAAAGACTTTTTTGGCAGTTGTTTACAGAAAAATTCAACCATGATACCTATGTCTGTGACAACAACAATAGAAAAATGCAAAATTACAGCTATTGTAACTCCTTTATATGTATATGGAACATGCTATGCAGGTGACACAATGAAAAAAATCACAAATTAAATGCAATTTACCCTTAAAGTAACAAGGTTTATCATTAATGTGCTAATAAACCAAATCAGAACAGCAATATAAAATACTTCCAATTTGTAAATTACAATAAATGTGCAAAGTACTTAAACAATATAAATGAAAAAAGAATCTTTGTCATAGAAGCATGCAATAAACGAATTACCACTTGATTATCTAATCATGAGGTAATTTTGTTATGGGTGTTATGGATTTACAATGAAAAATTGTGCACAAGTTTAACATAGATTTTCTTAGAAAATCAGCATTAGCAAAATTATACCAATTCTTTAAATACAAGAGCTCCGCATGGCAGAGCATGATACGCCCGTCAAATCTGCAAGTCATTTATGTGGATATTTTGTTTATTATGAACTATAAAGGGACTTATACAGTTCATATGAGCTGTTCATAATCAATAAGTCAATTCAATTATTCATCACAATGATACAAAATGCAGTGCACAAGTCAACAAGTACAATAAAAAACAATAGTAATTATTGAGACAATAACAATTGTTGTTTACATATTACTTATAAGCCTATGTCCACATTGTAATCAGGACAAACATGCTAACTATATGCCTGCTAAAGGTGATATCATTATAAGCTCAGTTGTATTTCTGATAATTACTGAAATATGCCCTGGACATAATTATATAAGTACCAAAAATTATGATAAAAACAATTATGTTTCTTAAGAACTGCAATTCTCTACATTGAGATCAAAGAGAATAACTAAAAATTATGGAAACTGGAGTTACAGTTCTTGTGCAATGTACTTTGTATCACTGTGTTAAGAAAATTTCAAGTTTCAAATCATTCAAACCATAGGTGTTAAAGTTATGATCCGGACAAACATGCGGGTAGTATTCAAAGGGAGATAACTCAAAAGTTAAGGAAGCTTGAGTTACTGTTCTTGTGCACTGCACTTCTCATCATTGTGATAAGTAAACATACCAAGTTTCAAAACATTCCAATCATGGTGTCAAAGTTATAATGCAGACAAACACTCTGGCAGCACACAAAGGGGAATAACTCAAAAATTAAGGAAGCTAGAGTTACGGTTCCTGTGCACTGCACTTGGCATCATCGTGGTAAGTAAGCATACCAAGTTTCAAGTCATTCTGACCATAGATGTCAAAGTTATGATCCGGCCAAACATGATAACAGCATTCAAAGGGGAATAACTCAAAAATTAAGGAAGCTAGAGTTACGGTTCCTGTGCACTGCACTTCGCATTATCGTGGTAAGTAAGCATACCAAGTTTCAAGTCATTCTGACCATAGATGTCAAAGTTATGATCCGGCCAAACATGATAACAGCATTCAAAGGGGAATAACTCAAAAATTAAGGAAGCTAGAGTTACGGTTCCTGTGCACTGCACTTCGCATTATTGTGGTATGTAAGCATACCAAGTTTCAAGTCATTCTGACCATAGATGTCAAAGTTATGATCCAGCCAAACATGATAACAGCATTCAAAGGGGAATAACTCAAAAATTAAGGAAGCTAGAGTTACGGTTCCTGTGCACTGCACTTCGCATTATCGTGGTATGTAAGCATACCAAGTTTCAAGTCATTCTGACCATAGATGTCAAAGTTATGGGCCGGACAAACCCGTCGCCAGTACGCCCGCCCGCCCATCCGCCCGCCCGGACGCCTGCCCAGACGCCCGCCCGCCCGCCAAGGGTGATCCCATAATACACCCCGTCTTTGACGGGCGTATAATAAGAAATAATAATAAAGATGAAATTTATAAATGTATTGCAAAGCAAATGATTTTGTAAAAAAAAATGTATGACAATTAAGACATTTATTGAATTATGAATATGTTTTCATTCTGGATTTACTGTGAAAAAATAGTACACATGTATTAGCAAATGGGTTATAGTATGCAAAATAATGACCATTTAAATAAATTTCATCCTAAAACAATGGATTTTATGTAAAAAATAACAATAACAAGCAATTTTACAATGTAATGACAATTTCCATATAAGTACAAGTTTTCTTTAAAAATTTACTGCATACTAAAGGAATGTTCAGTGTGAATTAAGACAATAAATTTTATATTGTGTTACATGCAAAATACAAAAAAATAATTAAATACATTCTATCTCCAAAGTAAATGGTAAACAATTATACCTTTACTTAGTTTTGAATTACGGTATATATGATTATTGAAAAACATGTTTAACTTTATATTAAGAAAAAAATTACAGTCTCCGAAATAGGAAGTAACAAAATTTCTTGTAATGACACAGTTAACCCTACCAAACACAACAACCCAAGTTTACCATACTCAATATCAGATATAATTTTGAATTTTAATGTCTTTTATAAAACAGATGCATGAACTTGCATAGAAATTTCAAGAAATAACAGAAAAATTTTATGAAAGTCCAACAATTTCTTCTGTGTCTGGATCAATGTCGATGTCATAGAAACAAGGTCTAGTTGGTAGTCCTGGCATGGTGGTCATCTGAAGAAAAATAGAGAAGTTTATTGGCATAAGATATAACTTTTATTACCTATATTATTATTATTGTTATTAAAAACTACCGGTAAATAAATTCATAAATCAGATATCATATTAGCAGATTTCTGTACACAGGTGATTAGTATAGATAAACTCATATCAATATGTGATATATTATATTATTATATAAACATTAAACTTACAGTTCCTAAAAGAGGGAAAATAAATCCTGCTCCAATACTGGCTCTGGCCTCTCTGATTGGTACAGTAAAACCTGTGGGTCGTCCTTTCTTTGTAGGGTCATGTGACAAAGAGAGATGTGTTTTTGCCATACACATAGGGAGATCATTAAATCCCTGAAAAACAAAGAAACTTTGTTAAGTACCACTCACTATAAATGTCAAAAACTTCATTTAAAAACTCAAAATTTAGCAAAGTTATTATCAAATAGCTTACCAAATTGTACATTGTAAAGTATGTCATAGTTAACTAAATGAGAATATAGCCAAATGGCACATCCTAAAGTATGTCACAGCTAACTACAAACAAAGAATTTCTGTTTTTAAATAATTTTAAAGCTACTGATAGAAATCATTAACCCAAACATGAAAAATGCAACCAAAAATACTCAAATTCAGGTTATTTTGTAATGACAAGACTTGAAGACTTTGTATTTTGCTTCTCAAAATTCATACATAATTATTTACCTGTTTTTTATATCTATCAATTTGTTCCTGTGCCTCTGGTAAAACTTCTATTCCATCAGCACCATAGATCTCCTTACATATGATCTCAATCTTCTTTTCTATTGGTAACTATAAAACAATCAAATAATACCATTACAGCTTACCTACTGGACAACAAGGAACAGTAATTACGTATGCCATATAAATCTAACTGGTTGTCAATCAAGATATGGCTCATTGAAATTAATTTAAAAGCATATACATGTATTTATCAAAGTTTTTTGGTTATTTATGTTTTGAATGTTATAGACATACTATGATAGAAAAAACCAAAATTGCTGAATTGCATAGCTATCAGCTTTAGGTAAAGGACACTTGTCTGATTTGCACATATAAAAATATAAAAAGGATAGTTTTCACTTGTTGTTGGTTAAGATGTCAAAGGGATTATGTGTTTCTGACCCCTGAAATCTGTCAATACATTGTACTGCATGTTTGTGTTTGACAAAAGTCAGCATAGATTTATCTTTAATACTGTTTGGTGCAGCATAATGTTATTAGTTACACTGTGTTGGCATTTGTGTTCTATCTGAACTGACTATTTCTGGCTCAAACAATCCACTTCTCAATGACTAAGGACCTAAAACGGTCCCTCCAGTGTGATGAGAAGCAAACAACCACAAGGCTAAAAGATCCAGATTATGAAGTCTGGCAGTTAATCACTCTATTATACATGAATGTACTGAATACTGTTAATTATATTTACCACACTATTAAAACACTTTAGTTCTACTTTGGGTATCAAAATTTTACTTTATACCAATAGATAATGTATAATCATAATGCAGAAGCACTTATCACACAAATCTAGATTGTTATGAAGTCTGGCAGTTCTAGAATGGTGGAAGAAACTGGAGTGCCCAAAGAAAACCCCCAACCTATTGCAAGCAAATGGTGCAATGAATTGTGATCTATAAGATTATGTGCTTTAGACCACCTGGCTATAATTATGGAGTACTCACTGTAACATCATATAGGAATTTGAAGTTACTTGGTTGTTGTGTGGCTTTGTTTACTGCTTCTGCCAAGTCTGCAGCCCCGGCACCACCTTTAGCCCAATGACTACATATAACAGCATCAAAGGCTCCGGAATCCCTTGCTATCTTCTGTACCAGCTGTAGTTCTGCCTCTGTGTCCGTACTGCAAAATAAAATGTCTTTATTTCATATACATGTAAATTTCAAATACCTGTAGAGTACAAAATGATTTTGTTTTGCTCACTAATTCAATGTGTCTGTTGCTGCCAAGTTTAATACAGTACATGTAACAGAATTTCTAGATATAAGCTGCTTCTCAGTTGTTTTGTTGTAGTCTATTATATTCTGGATATAGCTTCTCATGTATCAGGTTTTATCATTGTGTTTCTCATATCCCTGCCTTAACATGCCTTAACACAATGTGTTAATTTAATCAAGCATTATGATTTCAATATAAAATACTTGCTTCAATCTTATCTTATTTAGTTGGTTTCATTCGCTTCTATTTGTAAGTGTCCATTTTAGGTGTGACCTGCATTTATTTAATTTTAAAGAGAGGTTTGCAAGTCCAATGAAGCAAAGAATCAGATTCAAGTCTCATCTGAAAGACTACTGCATAACAAGATGTACAGCTCTACTATGTGCAGAAGTTGAATATCATCTCAGAACATTTCTAAGTCCTAAATGAGGTTTGAATCCACTACTTCTCACTTTGAAAGACAGTTACCACTTGGCCTTGCCTACTAAGCTTTTCAAAAGAAAATCTATGCTTTTATGACAACCAAATTCTTCAAAATACATTAAAATCTTTCAAAAGTAGTATGCCTTCATTCAAACTAAGGTCAGAAATGTGACATATGATCTTCTGTACTTCATACTTTCAAGCTAAAAACAATCCTTACAAAACAATAAGGTACCAAAGTGATAATCTTACAATGATTGTATAACATTTACTTACACAAAAGAATTAATAGCTACTACAACAGGAACACCAAACTTATTAGCATTCTCAATCTGTTTTTGTAGATTACAACAGCCTTTCTCCACTAATTCTAGATTCTAAAATACACAGAACTACAGTAGATGTACGTAAGTACACATGTACTAAATAAGGAATTACCGGTATGACATAATTCTACATTATTAAAACAATTTTCAGGTCCAGTTTTATTGCTTGTAATTTAAATAATTTCAGAAATAGTATGACCATTATATTGTTTTTCTCTTATAGTACAAGGGTCCAGGCCCCAGTTTTACTATTATTCACTAAATTGAGTGTACACTCAACTCAAATTAGAGAATATTTCAATGTTAATTTTTAAGTAATTATAGAGTAAATTGAATATCTAATGTCTTTAAATTGTTTAGTGAAGACTTGTTGAACAAAACAAAACATTGTTTAGGAAAACTTAAAATTTTTAAAATACTTGTGAGAGCAAAATGGGAATATTTGAGTTTAGTGTACACTAAATTGAGTAAATGATTGTGAAACTGGGGCCTGATCAAACAAATATTTCTATACAATTGTCAATGTGTTTGCATTCTGAAGTACTTTACTGGCTATATATTATAGATAACACCTATATAATCTAAGCCTCTATATATTGCATGCTCAATGGAGAGGACAGGTCCAAGGTGAAGTAATAGCATTTTATGCCCTTGTCAAGATTCTTTCATTTATAAGCAAGACAGTCAATTTGTGATAAAGGGAAACCAGAGTTCCCAGAGAAAACCACTGGGCTCTGTAATGCTAACCCACAAGCTTTCTAAAACTAGCCAAGATTTTTATTCTAAATGAATGCAACTTGTCCCAAAGATGCTACATCTAATACATTCCATCTCTGTTTATTTTATGCTTATATGAAATGATTTTCAAACAACTTATAGATGCCTCATTACAGTATAATGGTCACTCTACAGTTTCCCTATGAAAGTCATATCTGATCTATATACCTCTTCAACATATGCTTTAGGTAGAGGAACACCTGCTGTGACATTTGGACCACCACCATGCATTTTTATGGCTCTCACAGTAGCCACTAAAACAACTCCATTTGGAATAAGTCCTGAATATCTACATTTAATGTCAAAAAACTTTTCCATACCAATATCTGCTCCAAAGCCAGCTTCAGTGACTGAAAAAAAAAACATATCAATGAAACTGTAGTCAGAAATCTATTTTGTGTACAATGCAATGAGGAGTATTGTTTGTAGTGAATTGCAATAGGACATGGAACATCTTCTCAACAACATATTTTATTTTCAAAAAAATTATATACTTTGGCAGATGTCAAAATAAGATTATATTTGAAAATTGCATTAGAAATGTTGATAGATCAATAGGTATTTCTAGATACAATAGCTAGATGCAAACATAGGGCATCCTATACTGTATAAATAAAACCTTATCTCATTACCAAATTCTTAAACTTAGACTTATTCAGACTTATTTTAAAACTCCAAAAAAGTTATTCTCTGTTCAAACCTTTGTTTGTTATTGAAACGTTCAAAACAAGTCAAACTATTTAAATTTTCCTAAGAAGTTCAAAATAGAAGGACTAAACGGTATTTGAAAATGAGAAATTTTTTAACTTCCATCAATAAGTTATATATTCAATTGGTTTACTTGTGACACTGGTTAGTACTAGCCAAAATAATGGCTTAGTTTATACATGTATTACTAAAGTGTAAAGATACAAATATACTTACCAACAAAACCATCTTCTCCAACTAATTTAAGTCCTATTTTATCAGCAATAATTGATGAATTGCCATGAGCAATGTTAGCAAAGGGACCAGCATGGACAAATACAGGGGTACCCTAAAAGTAATGTCACAACTAAGAATAGTAAATTATAGAATGGAATACAGTGTACCTAACTTATAAATAAGACAGACATTAAAGGCACTTCAATCGAGAAAACAGATGATGGGATAACATGCCTTGCATTCTTAAAACTTGAAAACATCATGAACATCCTTACAAATTTTAACATGTTCAAATAAATTTTATCAATGAAAAATAACTCTATCTAACTGATATCATGAACAACAATTTAACCAATGCAATCATGTTATTTCTGAAAGAAAGTGTAACTGGCCTGCACATAAAACTTACATGAGCTTTAACATCAAATGTGGATGCTCATGCTTATGCAAACAATCACAACAACACTATTTGGGTATTGACACATGCAGCTGTCCAAAATACAGAAAAGCTAAAAATGTATTTGTAACTCTTTCTCTTACTTTCCGTGTATACAGGTTTGCTAGTACAGACAATCTTAGCTTATTCACAAGAAAAAAAAAACAAACAAAATAATTGAAAAATAAAAGTTAAATTTGAATCACCTCCAATGTTTGCATAAGATTAGGTCTAATAGCATCCTTCATTAACACAGCTAGGGCACCACCAACTCCCTAAAAGTTTAAATAAAAACATATGAGTTTACAGTAATGTCAGATTAAAATCTGACACTAATTCTCACTGATGCAGGAGATTATTCTCTTATTTAGATCTAGAATTAGTTAATGATATTCTGCCTAAGATATTCTGTACAAAGTTCTCTTCAACGTTATTGTGAATGTCCTAATTCATAGAGTTCAACATGTGCTTCATGTTATTTAAGAGCAGATACACAACTGGATATTTTCAGCAAACTTCAATAACAGTAAAGTCCTAATAAAAAACTGATGTTGAGAATCTGGTACCACTTTATGTGGCCTTGACCTTATCTTTGATTTTCCCATCTGATTATTCAAACATCAACTCCCCATGTGCATTTATGGTGTTAATATCACTTTGATCTTACTTCTACTTCATAAGTTATTGAGAGGAGAAAGAGTGTTGTTAATACCCATAGAGAAACTGATGGAATGACATTGGTATTATTATATGACAAAGCAATATTCAGGATGAAGGTTGGTTTGCTGGTTGTAGTGTTGTTTAACATTGCATTATCAATTTTCTTTAGCTATTTTTAGCGAGTGTGTATTTGCAACAAGAGCAAGTTTATTTATATCTATGGATCAATCTAAGAACAAGTTTGTGTATGTATGAGATATGTGAGTGTGTATTTGGTCTGCTTTGTTCTAGCCTGCACTAAAGGTGGCTTTTTGTTAATGTGATATCTGTACAAAGCAGTATGCCCCAGACACCCATACCAAAGTCCATTATACTTGCACTTAGTGAACCTATCACTACTCCGTCCCCCAAGGCTGGACACCAGCATTTTTTTCAAATTGTAAATTCTAATGACCCAGCTGGGGTTCAAACCTATGATCTTCCACTTTGGCGGTCATAGTGAAGGTATCAAATATTTTTACACATCAACATACCAGATCATCTGCTGTTACAGGAACTCCTGCTTTACTACTAGCTACTACCATTCTTCCAAGCCTCTCTCTCATATCTCTGAGGCTCGTGGTCAGTGCTAAAATAGCCATGATTTCACTAGCCACAGTAATATCAAACTGACACTGAAAAACATAAAAACAGTTTTTATCAAGTACTCAGTAAAAAAAATCATTTAAAAGAAAGTTAAAATAGTATCAGTAGAGAATCATCTAAACAAAATTTTATCTTTATTGATTCTGAAACTATTTACTTGGTCATTTTTAACTATAGTATACTGTATTATATGAGTACTGAACTAACAAAGCAACTACCAATTTCAGACAGGTTGAATAAATAATCAGTATTCAGAAAGAGAATTTTTTGTTACCATGGTTACTTGACTCTTTTATTACCTCTCTTGTATGGCCTTTCTCATTTGGACCTTGACCAACTGTTATTTTTCTCAGGAAACGATCATTGGTGTCCATCACTTAAAAAAATTAACAATAAATATACTGCATGCATTATTATATTTTTCATAATACCCAACACATATATATTATCATATGGGAACAATTTTATCTGAATGGTGAGATAACGTATCACTGACTGTTCAACTGTTTTTTTTTACAAATTTAAAATTAAATAAATAATTCAATTTTACAAATGTAATTCAGTCCTTTGCTTTAAACTTCGATATTTTTGAGGTCAGATAATCAGATGAATGTAGTGGTCTGGGTAGCTCAGTTGGTAGAGCAATCACCTATAGTGCAGGAGGTCACAGGTTTGATCCCCAGTCTGACCCTGCATTATTTCTTTTTTCTGTTACATAAGTAACCACAGTTGCACTTGATAAAACTAGATGATTTTTTCTGGCACTCCATTTTCATCCTTCATACTAAAACTGACCATCACAATGTAACTGAATGAATATTGACTGTGGCAGAAAAAAATTCCATTTCTTATCTCCGACACACACTTATTACACTTACAACATTTATATAGAGCTATGTTAAGACTTATACTAAGAATCTTTTGAAGGAGACTAAAATGTTACATTTTTCATTTTCAGATACCTCTGTAAGGTTACATGAAAGTATGCCGACTTGTGGCCACTACTGAGAATACATAATACTAGAAGTGATCTATACAAACTGTAAAAAGTAAACATGTTTACATTTCAGAATCTTTGTTTTACCTCGTTGCCATGTTATGGTAGCTGGGTCAATATCTAATCTTGAAAACATTTTTATTTCTTCTTCTGTTAATTCATTAGGATTTGTTTTATCAATGCCAAGTTTCTAAAAATACAAAAAAAAAAATAATAATAATAACATCAAAGAATTCAATATCAACTAAAATATCATTATTTAGGTAATTCCAGTCTGACATGTATAACTATTCAGTTAGGCTTGTAAGTTTTTGTAAATATTCCAATAGAAACCATCTAAGTTTTGTTATTAGAAAATGAGTTTAATACTTTTCACACACAAATTAGTATTAACAATCTGTTAAGTAAGAGCAAAGTAACCTTCACTGATACCAAACTTTAACAAAATGTGTAAATATGTAAACATCAGTCATTTTAGTGACTGTTTTTAAATTTGAAAGTTCTTGAACTAATGTTTAAATTTCCAAAAGTAAATATTCAGACTATTTAAAATCAATTATTTCTATAAACATATTTATTTATTTATTATTTATTTATTTATTTATTTATCTAATAGATATTGATTTATTATACTTGGTTTTCATTTCAATGATAATTAATGTCTTGGATGTACTACATACAGTACATATATGTGAATATCAGCAATTCTAAACTTTAATGGAAAGTTAATTTTAATCAGTGCTAGAAAGATACCATACATTTGCACTGAAATATAAATTGAAATGCATGCTGGTTTCAGAATTTATTTAAGCTATTTCTTACAAACTTTGTCCGAGGGAAACCATCTTGAATCTAAGGTGAACAACCTAAAATATTGATAGCTCACGCATACAATCATTCTTGAACAGCTTGAAGTCAATGTACAAGTGTACATAGTGTATCTTGAATGGGCCTCAGCAATACATACTGAAGAGGGGAGATAACTGGTTTACATGTGGATTCAAAACTGAAAAGTTGCCTATTATGGCTATACTGAAGTTTTTTTGTTTTTGTTTTTTTTTTTTTGTTTTTTGTTTTTCCTATGAATTTGTCCAATGTATATGAAGGTGGCTGTTGTTTTTTTGTTCATTGTGTGTAAATAGAGATTTCTAGATAATAGATGAAATAAAATTTCTTTTATTTTAGATAATATAAAGCTGCAAAACCTTAAGTCTCCCTAGTTGAATTTTTGAAAAATTTCTTTTCCCTTTATTGTCTGGAACAAGACGGCCATACAAAGCTTTGTCACTCTGGGTACTTTCATGGAACATTCTGGCCTCAATCTGTGCAGCAAGTAGATTGTTAGCTGCAGTAATAGCATGTATGTCACCAGTTAGATGTAGGTTAAACTCCTCCATGGGGATGACCTGGGAATAACCACCACCAGCAGCTCCACCTAGTAGTAACATAACAAAATATTATGTGTTTTTAGAGTGTGTTGTAACCTAAAGCAAGTTACTTGTCTTATACTGCTGTTGACTTAACATGTGTCTGGGTAAATGGGATAAAGGGACAGCAAACCCTGCAACTGCTATCTTGGTGAACTAACACCTTATTTTGAGCTAATACAAAGAAGACATATACATAACCCAAACTGGTTTTCATGTTTACATCAGGGTAGCCTGGTATGATCTGGCTGACTCTATTTAGTTGAATGATTAAAATAAGTCAATATAAGTCTTAGGTTACCACTGAGGTGTCTAACACAATAAATAGTAAAAGAATATAAACATTACTGAAGGAATATTTTAAAACATATTCCATTAAAATTATAATTAAAAACATTCTTCCTTAGACAACCACTTCATTCATAATAGTTTTATAAATAACAAACACCAAAAACTAACCTTTGATACCAAATGTAGGTCCCTGAGATGGTTGTCTTACACAAGCAAATATGTTCTTTCTGGACTGTGAACCAAGTGCCTGTGCTAAACCAATAGTTGTGGTACTTTTACCCTCTCCTAGAGGTGTTGGTGTGATCCTACAATATAGTCAGTAATCTATAAACATGTTGCAGTATTTAAGTGTGGTGAAACCTTTCTAAATTCAACATGATTTATTTTACTTTAAGATGACAAGATTGAGCTGGCAACATGACCTACATTGTAGTAATTATTGTTGGAAAAAATTTTTAAGAAACAAAGAAAATGTTACTTGATAATTGCTTTAAAAGGGTTTTCTAAAATATTTAAGGACCTTGCATCCTTAAGAAATTTTTAAATTGCTAAATTGCAATAAATGAAACCCTTTAAAACTCTGCAAACTGCAACTAGAAAAGGTATGATCAACAATATGACAATAAAATTATCTGTAGGTATTCATGGCTTTTCTATTTTAATGTCATATAGCAGTCACATAGCAGGGAATCAAACATTGACACATTCATGTACATGTTCAGCTATAAAATGGATAAATGGAAAGTTACCCTAGCAGGAACGGGACCAGTATATAAACTTTTGTCCGATGTTTAGCCTAAACAGTCTGATGTTATATTGTCACTAACCCTGTAACGACAATGTATTTGCCATTTTTCCTGTCTTTCAATCTATCAAGAACTTTCAAAGAAACTTTTGCTTTCTTCTTTCCATATAAATCCACTTCTTCTGTTAATAAACCAATTTCTTTAGCAAGTACGTCTACATTTTTTGGTGTCTGAGATTGTGCAATTTCTAAATCGCTATAAACAAAGAAAATTATGAAAAACTTGAGTGCAAACATTTCTATGATGGAGTGTCAATTAATCTTTTTGAAAGAAGAAACAGACAAATTCCTTTCTTTTTTCATTAAAATGACTTATTTGTACTCAGAAAAGTGAAATTCAAAACTACATGTAAGAACAGGTTTGTTTCTGTTACCTGTAGAGTTATACTGAACTTGTCTTGATTAACCACTATAATTTTTTTAACATTATTGAGCTGAGTAATGGTGTTTTAAGCTACAGTCAAAAGTATTTCATGTTTATCAAGGGGGTACAGTTCTGGGGTGGAGGAGGAAACAGGAGTGCCTGGAGAAAACATCCAACCTTTTGCTAGCGAACTAAAAAACTTTCTCACACTAGGATATGCTTAGGTAGGATTGGAAACTAGGTGGTGAGAGGCACTGTGATCCATAAGCACATACTTTAAATCACTTGAAAAACTGTGGCCTCTCTAACATTATGCCTGTTGTTTTAAAATAAGGAATATTGTATCAGCAGAAATAATAAAACAAAAGTAATAATTATGAATATTTACTGCTACCAACAAACCCATCAATTTGAATATATGTTGACAGTGAAACTTTAATTTCTTTTACCATATGATATGATTCATGGATTAGCATGTTTCTACTAATTCAGCATGTAATTTTTCTGTGTACCCAAACACTTATTGAAAACTGATATCTTAATACTTTAATGATTAAAAATAAGAACTAAAACCTGAAGCTGGTTTTGATATGGCAGTCAAAAAAAGGTCTATGGACTTACCTTGGGACAGGAACTTTCAACTCTTAAAGGCAGTAATTTTAAATTCCATTTCTGGGATGTCTAAAACAAACAGGAAAAATAAGTAAAAGTGAGCATTTTTTGTGAAATAATTCCACATCTTTATTACTATTGAAAGCTAACTAAGTATAAATTTCAAAGAGATTATTCCCTTTAAAATTAATGATACAATTTTGTTCTAGCATGAATTCACCAATCATTATGAACAGGCTACAGATTACTAGAATTAGCTTTACTCTGGAATGAATTGACACATACACTTGTAGATACTGTGTGTGTTAAGAACAACTTACCAAGGAACAAACATTTGCAGATAACCAGCAATCTCCTTTTGCAAGGATTTTTTAAAAAAATTCTACAAAATAACAACTTTTTTAAGTTCTCACATTCAATTATTTTTCTCTCCAGGAAATAGTTAAAAATTATGAAATTTATAACAGGAGTAAATCTATTGAACTATTTAGCTTCCTGTAAATGGATATTGCTCTTCAAACCTACATCAGCTTCAGCAACCCTTTTGGCTTGATTGACTGTATTCCACAGAAGCATAGAAACAGTCATTGGTCCAACTCCTCCTGGTACAGGAGTGATCCAAGAGGCAACTTTTTGTGCTTCTTCAAAGTCAACATCTCCAACAAGACGTCTTCCTGATTTCTTTGTCTCATCTGGGGAAAAAGGGGAAAAGAAGTTAGAAAGTGCCCAACCAAATTTCAAAATCACAAAAAGGGCAGCCACATGATCAGTTCCCCTTAATGTTTTTGTGGAACTTTATTGAAAACTTTTGTATAGCAGATTCCTGGAATAATGTTGTTTGTACATGAAAATGTCAATTTATGCAATGGAAATAATTGTTCACAAAAGTTGAGCCTGTATCACATGGTGGGACTGCAAACCTAATCATAGAATTGTAAAATTACTAGAGCTATGATTTATAATGATTTCCCATATCATTTAAACATGATCTTATGCTAAAAGGTCCAATTCAATGAAATTTACTTATGTCAACATACATTTTTGGTCACAGAAATATCAGTCTTGCCTAAAACAATATCTGTGATTTATTAACAGGAAATGGCCTTCTAACTAACGAGTTACATTAGTAATGACCAACAAAAAGTATTACTGGGGAATGGGAATTATTAATAACAAAATGCTCCCAAATGCAACAAAATTAAATCAATGTTAGTTTTTTAAAACCTTAAAAACTTTTAGTTACCTGGAATGGAATTAATTCCACAGTCTATGACTACTGCTCCAGGTTTGATCCAATCTCCCTTGACAAATTGTGGTTTTCCAATGGCTACAACCACAATATCCCCTTTTCTTACCTGTAAACAAATGTAATACTTAAGCAATGACTCATTGTAATTGGTTTATTGGAATGTAACTCTATTTGATCATATGTAATAAAAGAGGCTAATAAAATGTTTGCTCTTGAACACATGTTTACACCAACAAACTGATTACAATGAAAAGTTCATTGCTTATATTGACAATCTCATCCGCAATTTGATTGACATTATAACTTTATTTTTAGGGATTTCAAAAATTATAACATTTAACAAGATGTAATGTAACACAAATCATGAATAGCATCAAAATGTTTTTCATTTGTTGGTGCACATCTTTTAACCATGATTCTGCACATATTATTATTATTTTGAATACATTTTGCCTATTATCTAAATCAGAAATTGATCTTCAGTTTTAGAAGGAATAAAAGCTTAAAAACTGACTGATTGCCTCATAAGAATGGGTTCTATCTGACTTTAACATAAGTAACATACTGACCACATCAGGTAAATCTACAGTTTTAGAATGACACACAGTAACTGTAGCATGGTTCCATGTTAATAGATCTGACATAGGAGATCCTACAATTTTACTTCGTCCCAGTACAACGGCTAGTTTTACCCTGGATGCTGACACCTAGAGCAAAATAAAATAAATAAATAATAACCAAACTGTATCATGCTAATGCAATTATTTATCCACAAGTAACTATGACTAGAATTTACATTGTTAATCTCTTTTTAAATCATTTTTTAAAATTTTGTTTGTATAATTAAGCATGATGTAATGAAATTTTTATCTTTTTGTATTTAAATACCTTATAAACTCAAGTATATAGAAACATATAAACCTATATATTTTATTAAAATGATAATCTAACACAGGGTGCTGACACTACAGGGGGGTGTCATGCTCATTACAAATAAAACAAATTCAACTGTTCATTCATATTAGAACATATTAAAAAAATTAAATATTACAAGTTTGACTGATGAGTTACATCTCAAGACTGGCCCAATTTTCTAACCCTAAAATCTCTCCAGTACTTAAAAACAAAACTATACAATTAAACAGTGCAGAGAGAAGGCACACAGGAAACGATATCAAGTATTCTTCAGATTTTCATGGAAATCAAACTGTATATAAATTATCAGATCTCTTCCACTTTCACATTAGGGTTTTCACCTGTCTTTACCTGTTCTCTTTATAAGTTCCAGACATCCTGCAGGTGTACAAGGTAATACACAATCTTCTAAATCTCCTCTAGCTAATTTACCTGCATTACTCTGATGTAACCTAAATCATATAATAAACTATTCTAATACTAAAATAACATTTCAAAATTGTGTACAAGATTCAAAACACAAAAATAGCTTTCAGAAGAATATTGTTGTGTAGCTTGCATGTTTATCTAAAACATTTTATTTCAAACCAAAGATGCTGAATATGACATATTAGGTAGGTACATAATTTAAAATCATTATCATAGAAGAATAAGGTAAAACTGAGCTTAATTTATTTTCTAAATAGAAAGAGCTGCTTCTTTTTTCACTTGGTTGCTAATTGACATCAAAAACATATATTTTGTTAAAGACAAAAAATTCAGTTGGTTAACTAAATGCTGTTTTATGTCACATCAGCAATATTTTATCTGTGACTAGACAATTTTCCTCAATGATTTATCTGAAATACAAGTTTATGTGGTGTGCAAGTTTTTTGTGCCAGTATTCCTAAACTGCTTTGTACTAGTGTGCACTTATGGCAACCTTTAGAATGTTAGTACACTAGCCTCTAAGTCAGATATATTTATCACAGAACAATCAGTCCATTGTATTGTACTGTGCCAACCAGTAAAGACTTATGATAAGAAAATCCTTTTTCGCTTGTGGTCAACAAAATTGATGTGGTTGAACCTAAAACAGTAAGATGCCTTGACCCCCATGACCCACCATGGCCCCCTCCAAAATATTTGATTAGATTGGGTTTTTATTCAGTATTGTTTATAGCTTTACTTTTCTCATTTACATTATAAATACTAAATAATCAAATCTCAAATAATATTATTTAGAGGGTTTTTTAAATATATTGTTATCCTTACCCATCTACATCTTTTGAGGGCAAAATTGCATTTGTTACCAAGTGTGCATCTATTTCATTAACAGTATCCAATGGCAACTAAAATTAGATAAAATATGAGAAAAATAAAAATAGAGTGAACATCTACAGTGCAGGAACTTCAATGGTAGAACACTTAACCAAGCTTAAATAATAACAGAATCTACTTCTACCTGTGGTCCCAGATAGTCTAAAACAAAGTACTAATTAATACTCCCTCTCAGATATCAACACATTACACTTAGTACCTGATTGATACTTCTGCACACATGTACACTAAAGTGACGCCGTTCTAATTGATTCAGTACTGTTAGATTTTCAAGTAAGTCACTCTGTGGAAAAAGCTGGCTACCACTCTGGAGGCCACATTCTTTCTTAATGTTTGATTCAGAATACCTTAATGCTTATAGAGTTCTGGATCCATTATTGTAGAACATAGATTGTGATTATGTTTTTCATTTTCATATATATATATATATATATATATATATATATATATATATATATATATATATATATATATATATATCTGGTGATGTCTAAATATAAGTGAAATGATTATGATAATTATTCAGATGTTTCCCACTCACTCATTTATTTTATTACAGTATACATTTTTCCAAAGGTTATAGGTTTTTTCTCTGGTATTCTGACTTCTTCCACCACTCCAAAGCTGAATGCCTGGACATGAAACAATGTTTACTTGGTCATTAAATATCATTCATACATCATTAGATAACCTGTTCCTGTTTTCAGATGTTTGTATTCTAACATACCTGTACAATCATACCATGAACAGTTGGATCATCATTGAGACTCTGTACCATTGATAATACCTACAACAGATTAAAATTGGTATATTGAGAATTTTTCAAGATATTTTTTATTAAATTTCCATTTTCACATCTGCCCTCATCTTTATACACATTAATATTACACTATCATGTTGACACCAATTAGTAAATAAAAAATTTTACTGAATGTGCAACTTTTCCTTTCTGTTAGTGGCTTGGCATGACAAACTGATAATTTTGTTAGCAGCAGATTGCAAAAAGTTTTGGAACAGCTGGTTGTAACATCACAGATAGAAAAGTCACATTGGAAAGAAAGGTCTTTTTTTGGAAATAAATTTGTTGAAGTACCAGGTACATTCATTAATTGTTGTAATTTTAACATACAAATCAGACAACATGACCATTTATAGACTGGCAAAGGACTTTAATGGTCTATCTAAGTGAATCAAGTGACAGCATGAAACATATTCATTAAAATTGCAAAATATTAAATTTCTCTGTTAAAAGGCATTATTAACATTATTAACTATCTTTCACCTCATCCTGTGTTGATGTATTAGGTAATTTTATATGTCTGGCTTTAACTCCAACTGCCTCTGCACTCTTCAACTTTTGGTTAATGTAGACATTTGAATCTTCACGATTTCCAACCTTTCAAAACACAAAACATGTAACAGAAATATCAAATACAATCAATTTGATTGGCTAAAATAATGGATCCATTTTACAGGACTAAAGAAGACATTAGCAACATCACTTAAGTCATCAGCATCTAGGTCAGTTGGTAGATGAATCTCAATATCCATCACATCATTCATCTCAAACCATCGTGATTTTGTTTTATGTTTGACAGAAGATTAATTTTCTGTTTATTAGACATTAGATAAACAACTTGTCAATTATTAAAATCCATTATTTTTCCATCCAACTTAAAACTTAATAAAGTGATATACATGTAGTCATGTATTTAAAATTTCAATTCTTATAGTTTGGTGACAATAGAACTTTATGTTTATATTTCATGCAATTCTGAGAACAGTTAAAATTACTGCCCTTAAGGATCAAGAATAAATGGTTAAGTGTTGCAAAAGGCCATTAGACGGAAGCCTCGGGTTAACAGTTTTTCTCAGGTCGTTCCTTATTCCAATTGACAGCAGTTTTGGCTACCCTGGAACAACTATGAATGAACTGTTTATACCTCATGTATATCTTTGATATGTATAACATTGGAATGCCTTTAAAGAGATCATTTTTATATATTTGAAACAATTTCTTTTTTCCCCTTTATTGTACATCTTCTGAATCCTGACATGGTGGGTTGTTTGTAAACTTATTCATTGTTGATGATCAGAACCTGAATATCTTGTGTTTGTTACCTGTAACAATGGCAAGACCTGGACAAAATCCTGTGTACTTCTGCTGAAGAGATTCAACTTCACTCTTCAAATTCTTCTTTATATCTCTTTAAAAAATGTTAAAAATATAACTGAGAGAGAGACCAGTCATGTAACATGAAATTATCAAATGAAAAGGACTAAGATTCAGTGCTGTATATTTGCAATAAATGCCAACTATCTATCTACTTTTAAACTGAAATATGGTGTGTGTGTGTGTGTGTGTGTGTGTGTGTGTGTGTGTGTGTGTGTGCCATATTCAATGTTATTTTTTACAATGTATTAAAACAAATTTTTGAATATTTTTTTTCAAAGTTATATACCGGTAAATGGTTTTTTTTTATAATTTTCATTGGCACATGTTAAGCAGGAGATAATTTTCTGATATTCTTCTTTTAATTTTATGAATTCTAAATCTGTTTTCATTCAATAATGAATATTTGAATTTTCCAACTATATTATTATTTGCCGAAAAAAAAAACTGCATCACATTTTAAAATCTTATCTAATTGAAAGATAAGGAATAAATATATGTAATTTAAATAAACATAATATATTGGTCTTGATATGCTTGATAAAAAAATGAACAGAATAAAACAAGCATTTATTTTAACACATAAATCAAGAAGTCAAACAAGCATTTAACATATAAATCTGAAACACCAGGCATTTATTTAAACCGAAGAAAGCTCTGACAGACACATGACAACTGATGCCCTTGACATAAGCCAACTTGTAATCTGTAATCTTGTTATCTGAAACACAGGTAAGCGTCAGTGTAAATGTGCATGTAACTGGTATTTACCTGTTTCCTCTACATTTTAAATTAAGCTTTTAGTAGAAAAAATTGTTCAAGGTGATACAATTATAGTGCAATATGCTTTTTTTTTGCATAAGTTTACAAAAGGCATTGTTGTTGAACATAATGATAACTTACACAATGATACACCCACTGACCAGTGATGTGAGGTCAGGTAAAGTGAAAGTATGATGTATCTTTGCAATGTGACATGTTACAATATATATATGTAAAATACGACTTCGTGTTTCAAGATGACATTGCTTCAAATGCATAAATACAGTTGCTGCATCAAATGCAATTCATTATCTACTTACTCTGATACAGCCTTCCCGTCCAACCTTTGTGCCATGTTTACGAACGCTCAACCTAGTAGATACTGGCTATTGACCTGCACATGGGGGGTTATAAAGGGATATAACTTCGGTTTATAAGCTGATAAGGGAGATAACAAATGATTTGCTATTAAGGTGGCACATTCCCTGGAAATTTTCCATTGGAATAAGGAGCATATTTCCAAAAAAAAAAAAAAAAAAAATTATTGAATTAAAGGTCAGTGGGTCAAAATCATAATATAAAATTATGTGATCGGGTAAAATAACTTTCAGATAGTTTTATAAGTCGCAATGAATGTTTTAGACAGTAACATATTTTAACATGATTTCTTAAGGTTTACTAATGTATTTTGGTGCAGTATTTATATATAACACATACAAAGCAGAAATCGTACAACAACGTACAATTCATAAATAAATAATTTAATTTTTAAATCGGTTATATCATAGGCCGAAGCTATTGCTAATTATTTGGCAATAACATATCATATTGCAATACAAAAATATTTTTAACTCACGTGATCGTTTTTCACGTTAAACTCCTGTAAAAGGAAGAAGAAAAACGCAGAGTCGGACCGGGGATCGAACCCGGGATCTCCAGCACTATAGGCGAGTGCTCTACCATTTACAATCTTCACCTGTTGTTCTTGAGTTTCACATTGACCTATGGGAAATCACCCTAAATTTCCTCTGATGAACATTATATGGCTTGATATCGCCAGTTCACCACATCCGAGGGCCTCACTGGCCACCAAACTGTAACAGGCAGAAGAAAAACGCAGGGTCGGACCGGGGATTGAACTCGGGACCTTCCGCACTATAGGCGAGTGCTCTACCAACTTGGCTACACTCCAATAAACTACGCAACCATAGCAACGCTAAACGTGAAGGACGCGCATAGCTTATATCTCGTTCCTGATTCAATGGCTAAAACTTTTTGCTGATTACAGTTCCAACGCGGAGAAAATTTTGTTTCAATAAAAAAAAAATTAAGAAAACTGAAACAAAACGTTGTTTTATGATTTGGTGTAGGCTCGGTTTTTAAAATTAAATTATAAGAAATAACTTGTGTTTTTTACAAGTTTATTGAGTCATAACATTAAAAAAGAGTGTTTACACTTTTTCATGTTATGACTCCGAATAAATTTGTAAAAACACAAGTTATTCCTTAAATATGCAAATAAGACGGGCATATAAATAATTGTAGTCGAATTTCGTTGACGCCGGAAAGTTGAAACCGTCCAAGATCAAGTTTTTAATGGAAAATTTGATGTTGAAATATACCCGACATGTCTCCTGATATGCACCAAAATTACCTCAATCTGTTAAACAAATTGTCTGTCAGAGCTAAACAAACGGACGTTGGAGGGATCGGTGACATTAGTTTCGTGGAGTCTTTGCACGGAACTCTAGTCCTAATGAGTTTTTAATATATAGCCATATATAGGAATCAATGTAAATGTCGCTGATTGTCAGTTTGTATTTTTCGGTTTTTACATAACATCACATTATGGATTTACAGACAATAGGAAATCACCATTTTAAGGCCGAGTCAAAAAAAGTCACAGTTATAAAAACAAAACATCATAGCAAACTTAGCAACACATGATGTCTTTAAAGACAATAGGAAATAATTTACTTTCAAAACGTTAAGTTATACATTGCAACAAATTATGTCTTTACAAATAATTTACTTACAAACGCCACAGTTATACCCAGCAACAAATCAAGTCTTTACAATGAAAAATCACTATATAACTTTTAAAACGTCACAGTACTAACTAGCAAAACATTAGATCTTTAAAGGCAATAGGAAATCATTATTCAGTCACAGGTATACCTAGAAACATAGTTTGTTTTGACAGACAATAAGAAATCACAGTTTACTTACAAAACGTCACAGTTATACCTAGCAACACATTATGTCTTTACAGACAATAAGAAATCACCATTTACCAAAACGTCACAGTCATACTTACAAAACGTCACAGTTATACCTAACGACACATTATGTCTTTACAGACAATAGGAAATCATTATTTACTTAAAACGTCATAGGTATACCTAGCCACAAATTATGTCTTTAAAGACAATAGGAAATCACCGTTTACTTAAAAAACGTCACAGTTATATACCTAGTAATATAATATGTCTTTACAGAAAAATCGAAAATCACTATTACCTACAAAACGTCCCAGTCATACTTACAAAACGTCACAGTTATACCTACCAACACATTATGTCTTAACGGACAATAGTAAATCACCATTTACCAAAACGTCACAGTTATACCTAGCAATAAAATATGTCTTTACAGAAAATGGAAAATCACCATTTACTTAAAAACGTCACAGTTATACTTAGCAATAAAATATGTCTTTACAGAAAATGGAAAATCATAATTTACTTTCAAAACGCCACAGTCGTACTTACAAAACGTCACAGTTATACCTAGCAACACATGATGTCGTTACAGACAACAGGAAATCACTATTTACCAAATCGTCACAGTTATACTTACAAAACGTCACAGTTATACCTAGCAACACATTATGGCTTTACAGACAATAGGAAATCACCATTTACTTACAAAACGTCACAGTTATACCTAGCAACACATTATGGCTTTACAGACAATAGGAAATCACCATTTACTAACAAAACGTCACAGTTATACCTAGCAACACATTATGTCGTTACAGACAACAGGAAATCACTATTTACCAAATCGTCACAGTCATACTTACAAAACGTCACAGTTATACCTAGCAACACATTATGTCTTAACGGACAATAGTAAATCACCATTTACCAAAACGTCACAGTTATACCTAGCAATAAAATATGTCTTTACAGAAAATGGAAAATCACCATTTACTTAAAAACGTCACAGTTATACTTAGCAATAAAATATGTCTTTACAGAAAATGGAAAATCATAATTTACTTTCAAAACGCCACAGTCGTACTTACAAAACGTCACAGTTATACCTAGCAACACATGATGTCGTTACAGACAACAGGAAATCACTATTTACCAAATCGTCACAGTTATACTTACAAAACGTCACAGTTATACCTAGCAACACATTATGGCTTTACAGACAATAGGAAATCACCATTTACTTACAAAACGTCACAGTTATACCTAGCAACACATTATGGCTTTACAGACAATAGGAAATCACCATTTACTAACAAAACGTCACAGTTATACCTAGCAACACATTATGTCGTTACAGACAACAGGAAATCACTATTTACCAAATCGTCAAAGTTATACCTAGCAATAAAATATGTCTTTACAGAAAATGGAAAATCACCATTTTACTTAAAAACGTCACAGTTATACTAAGCAATAAAATATGTCTTTACAGAAAATGGAAAATCATTATTTACTTTCAAAACGCCACAGTCGTACTCACAAAACGTCACAGTTATACCTAGCATCACATTATGTCGTTACAGACAACAGGAAATCACTATTTACCAAATCGTCACAGTCATACTTACAAAACATCACAGTTATACCTAGCAACACATTATGGCTTTACAGACAATAGGAAATCACCATTTACTTACAAAACGTCACAGTTATACCTAGCAACACATTATGTCGTTACAGACAACAGGAAATCACTATTTACCAAATCGTCACAGTCATACTTACAAAACGCCACAGTTATACCTAGCAACACATTATGGCTTTACAGACAATAGGAAATCACGATTTACGTACAAAACGCCACAGTTATACTTAGCAACACATTATGGCTTTACAGACAATAGGAAATCACCATTTTCTTACAAAACGTCACAGTTATACCTAGCAACACATTATGTCGTTACAGACAACAGGAAATCACTATTTACCAAATCGTCACAGTCATACTTACAAAACGTCACAGTTATACCTAGCAACACATTATGGCTTTACAGACAATAGGAAATCACCATTAACCAAAACGTCACATTTATACCTAGCAACACATTATGGCTTTACAGACAATAGGACATCACCATTTACCAAAACGTCACAGTTATACCTAGCAACACATTATGGCTTTACAGACAATAGGAAATCACCATTTAATTACAAAACGTCACAGTTATACCTAGCAACACATTATGGCTTTACAGACAATAGGAAATCACCATTTAATTACAAAACGTCACAGTTATACCTAGCAACACATTATGGCTTTACAGACAATAGGAAATCACCATTTAATTACAAAACGTCACAGTTATACCTAGCAACACATTATGGCTTTACAGACAATAGGAAATCACCATTTACTTACAAAACGTCACAGTTATACCTAGCAACACATTATGGCTTTACAGACAATAGGAAATCACCATTTACTTACAAAACGTGACAGTTATACCTAGCAACACATTATGGCTTTACAGACAATAGGAAATCACCATTTACCAAAACGTCACAGTTATACCTAGCAACACATTATTGCTTTACAGACAATAGGAAATCACCATTTACTTACAAAACTCACAGTTATAATAACAAAACATTATAAGTAAATTTAGAAACTTGACAATAGGAAATCGCCATTTACCAAAACGTCACCATTATAATTACAAAACGTCACAAGTAAACTTGCAACACATTAGGTATTTACAGACAATAGGAAATCACCATTTATTCACAAAACGTAGCAATTATACCTAGCAACACAAAAACAAAAAAATCGTTATTTACTTAGTTATACACAGCGACTGCAAAATCCCACACAGCTAAAAAATTGTATTTCAGCTGATGAAGGTTTAAGCAAATCAAGTTAAGATGAATATATCTTAAGCATATCACATGAAACCACAAATGACAAAGAGAAGCGAGACAAAGGAATGGGATAAGCAAACATTTTCTCCTCTTCTGAAATAAGACCAGGGCTTTCGAAGGTTAACTGTCTTCTTTTTTGTGGTGAGATCAGGTGTTCCAGAATGAAAAAAATCCCGTTTTCAAGTGATACCAGGGGAAATGAAAAGGAAATAAACAATTCATTCAGGGGAGATCAAGTCTTTAAATTTCAATATCATGATTTGTTTGCCAAATCTAATTATTGTTTTGAGATTGTGCAATGTAGATAATTTTTTTTTTAGATTTAAGAAAAATATATCCATTTTTCAAAATGACAGGTCCTTTAGAAGAAAATAGATACCTTCTTAGCAACTTGGGGTTTAAAACTTTTTTAATTAGAAGTTAGTTGTGTTTAAAAAGAGATTGGGACAACAAAGAAAATTTGATAAGAATAAATCTGTGCTTTTTTTCTGTTTGATTTAATATTAACATTGCATCAGTAATATGCTAACATTCAAAAACAAAATCAATTCCTCAAGGTTTAATCTAACCAAAGTCTATGAGCTATGCACAGGTTATGAACTGCCGTATATCAAAAGACCAATAAGGTCTTTTCAGAGTGCTTGCACATTGGCACACAATGTCAGAGATTATCAAACATAAATGATTCAGTTTATTTTTCCAGTAACATACCAACTAAACCATATTCATTATTAATAAAACTGCGTTTTTCTAGGTTTGTAGCCACATTGAACATAATTTTACAATTTATTCTATTGACATTATTTTACTGAGAGGTGACCCAATGTACAATGTCAGTCTCTCCTCAAAATCTTATTTTAAAAAGTCTGCACACTCCATAAAATTTTCAATTTTACCTCAAACTGAAAATTGTCTATGTCCAACAACTCCACCTTTTTATCCTTATAAGGCATGGTCTGTAAAATTATTCATTAATTATAGTGAGAGGTCAGTAAAATTTGCATAACTACCACCTCAATGTTATATAGTTTAAGCTAGAATCAATATTTCAATTTTTTACAATCAAAGCAAAATAGCTTGATTAACATATCTAAATAAATATTGCTTTAGTTTCATTTTTTGAATTTTGGAGTGCATTCAGTGTGTTCTTAAATGCATAATATTTTCTGTCTTCAGAGGATTGTCTTAAATTATGACTTGCCAAGGAAATGAAATAAAAGATTTATTTGTTAAAAAATTTCTTTATCAAGTTTTAACAACTTAAATATGGATATGATTTTTTCAACATTAACTGAATTTTCAAGCAAGCAATTGGAATTTGAAAGAAAAACTATTTCTTATTTTACTCTTTAAAATGTTTTGAAAATGTCCCTCAGGTAATGCCAGTAAACATGGCTTGGAATGGTCACATGTTCACAGTTCATAAGTGTTCAACTCTATTTTCTGTTGTTATTATAATTTAGTTATGACATTTGTGATGTCATCTGCATTCTGCATTACCAGTTATCAATCAAACCTTATAAGGATAAAAAGGTGGAGTTATTGGACATAGACAATTTTCAGTTTGAGGTAAAATTGAAAATTTTATGGAGTGTGCAGACTTTTTAAAATAAGATTTTGAGCAGAGACTGACATTGTACATTAGGTCACCTCTCAGTAAAATAATGTCAATAAAATAAATTGTAAAATTATGTTCAATGTGGCTACAGACCTTGAAAAACGGAGTTTTATTAATAATGAATATGGTTTAGTAAAGGTCCATGGCAAGGAAAACAACTCTCCTTACAGACATCAAGTGGGTTTGAACAAAGTGGTAGTTCTTATAATCACTTGTTATCCGATAATTTAGAAAAGGATAAAAAAGAACACTTTATGTTTCAAAGTGTTTTGGATTGGTAATGATCTATCATTCTGTAGCTGTGACATTTATAGCAGTGTTAGATTCAGGAATGTGTATTATTTACTATTTGAGTTAACTTTGTGAGATTAAAATGTTTAAAAATTGAAATATGCAAAATAACTAAAACAGAAACTCCATCTTTGATCCAATTGTATGATGATCGTAAGAAACTCCATCTTTGATCTAATTGGATGATGATCATAAGAAACTCCATCTTTGATCTAATTGGATGATGATCATAAGAAACTCCATCTTTGATCGAACTGGATGATGATCATTGGAAACCCTTTTTCCATGATAATGTCAATATAATTTTATATGTTTCCAAAAGAAAAATTATCTTGATGAAGTTATAACTGTTTTAAGAAAGTTTTGAAACTTTGAGAAAGTTGAAATAAGGTAAAAGGTGATTTATAGAGTTTTCTTCAACGTCACGTGATCACAAAGAGACCATGGGAGATTGCGAGGGTATTCCCAGCATCATTCACGAGGTCAACCTAGTATTGTATCGGACGTTTTTAAACTTTCCTTATTATCTATTATCTTCGACTACATTTAGAATTTTTATTTAAGTATACTTAGATAGGATTAGTTTTTAAAACAATTTTTGTGAATTTTCTAATTTCGATTATTTGTGATTCAGTTTTTGGAAACATTTATTACAGAATTTATTGTGTAATATATAAATACATTGGAATGTCAGATCAAGAAGAGACTGGACAAAGCAGCACCTCAGTTGACATGTCGGGTGCGCCCGAGAAAAATGTCAAGGAAACTCGGCAGTCTTCAGCTGCGGCTGAGATATCACATGCCAGAGGCAATATTTTTGAGGTGATGGCCAAAAATGTGTGTAGTAACGCCTCTGCGGAGGTGACAAATACTACCGCATCGTTATTAGATGCATTTATTGCTGCGTCGCAGCAGAATATGCAACATATTAGCACAGCTATGGCCAAAATGTCTGAGGCACAAACAGCGGTAAATGGAAAAATTGACTTAATTCTTGAACAATTTGATACTGACATTGAATCCGAAAACTATTCTTCTGAGGAAGATAGTGACTCGAATTTTTCGCCGCCACAAAAAAGAAAACGTGGAAGAAGTCATGGTTCAGTGACGCGCAGTGAAAACCCCACTTGCGATAAGAATACAACAGTTAGTGCGGTCAATTCCCTGTTAGGAAAGGGAAAGTGTCCTGCTGAGACAGTGTCTGGGGCTCAGGACAGGGACAAAAAATTGGATATTTTAGAGTCCCATAAAAATAGGCTAGAGTCCAAAGAGAAAACTGCACCGGCTATAAGTGTGAAACTAGCCGACATTGTTAAAAACCTAGCCCGAAATAAAATGGAGGAGGAACAAAGAAAAGAACTCTCGGACAAATATCTGAGACCAGAGAATATAGATGATATATTCAAAGCCCCAAAAGTCAATGATATTTTATGGGGCATAATAGAGCAACAAACCAGGGTGCAAGATATCCGAATGCAAACCCTACAAAGTCAATTTGTGCGGGCAGCTGTCCCACTAGTGACTGCCATTGATAAAATAGTAACTTCAATGGCTAATGATACCGAAAAATCAGAACTGGTGACACTGCTTATTGATTCGGTAGCATTAACATTCGGAGCAAGTTATGATTTAAGCCTGGAAAGACGGAAACTTCTCCGAGACGATTTAGGAGAGGACTACAAAGGCCTTCTGTCGTCCAAAGTAAAGGTGACGGAATATTTGTTTGGAGATAAAGCTTCAGAAGAGATAGACGAGATCGAGAAATCTAACAAAGTTAAGTCAAAAGTGATCAACAGCAAAGAAAAGAAACATGCTAAAGACAAAACCTTTAAAAGGCGTGGTTTTAAGTCTTTTTTAGGAAAGCGTTTCGGAAAGGGACAGCCACCAGATGTCTCGAGGGACGGAAAGGCAAAACGAGGATGGGGATATTTTCGAGGAAAAGGGGACCAACCTCGTTATTACAGAAAGAAAGTCAGCAAGAAGTAGTGGTGAGTGACACTATATCTAACATTAATAATACAAATGACACTGATAAAGTTGCTGGCAGATTGAAATTATTTTATAAAGCTTGGGAAGCTCTGACTTCTGATAAGTTTATTTTACAATTAGTAAAGGGTTGTAAGATTGAATTTACGGAATGTCCTAAGCAAGCTTCATACAGAGAAACAAAATTAAATTCACACGAAGGGGAAAAATTAGACTATGTTATTAAAAGTCTTGCTGAAAAGGGTGTTATAGAAAAGGTTCAGGATTCACATGACGATGAATTTATTTCAACTGTTTTCTTGCGACCCAAACAGGATGCTTCCTGTCGAATGATTTTAAACCTAAAACCATTGAACACCATAATTGAATACAAACATTTTAAAATGGAAAATTTGTTAACGGCTATGAGGCTTATGAGAAAAAATTGTTACATGGCGTCGGTAGACCTTAAAGATGCATACTATACACTAAATATAGACCCCGAGTATAGAAAATATCTTAGGTTTATATGGAGGGGTCAAAAGTGGCAGTATACAGCATTACCCAACGGTTTGAGTCCCGCGCCACGATATTTTACTAAACTGATGAAACCCGTTTTTGCTACTTTACGCAGTAAAGGCTATATCTCAGTTTATTATCTTGATGATTCTTATCTTCAAGGAAATACTTATTATGAGTGTCTCGATAATGTAAAGGCCACTGCCGAACTGCTCACGTCTTTGGGTTTTCTAATTCATGACACTAAATCTGTTTTGACACCAACAAATAGAATAAAATTTTTAGGTTTCGTTTTGGATTCCGTTTCAATGACAATTTCGTTAACGGAAGAAAAAATTTCGAAAATGCGGAAAATGATTGAAACATTAAAAAGAACTCCATCTATCCGTGAGGTAGCTGAACTAATTGGAACTATGATCGCTTATAGTATCGCTTTACCGTTAGGAATGTTACACACAAAATTAATTGAGCGTGAAAAGGCTGAATGGTTAAAGATAAGCATGGGTAATTTTTCAGCACGTATGACTCTTTCTGACCATGCTCGATCAGACATAAAATGGTGGTACGACAATGTATTAAATGCAACGGCACCTGTTTCACGACCAGTACCCGACATAGTTCTGACAACTGATGCATCGGGAACAGGTTTTGGAGCTGTATGTCAGGGTGTTGAAACGGGCGGAATGTGGACACAAGATGAAGCAAAAATGAAATCAAACATAATTTTTTTAGAATTGATGGCTGTATTTCTTGGTTTAAAATGTTTTATTTCGTCCTTGAAATATAAACATGTGAAAGTAGAAATTGACAATTCTACTGCCGTGGCATATATTAACAATATGGGGGGCACACATTCTGAAATGTGTCACAATGAAGCTCGTAATATATGGTACTTAGCCCATGGTGAGGGGATATGGCTCACTGCTGTTCATTTAGCCGGCAAACTTCTTGTAACAGCTGATCACGAAAGTAGAAAAGTGAGAACGGAAACTGAGTGGATGCTTAATAGCGATATGTTTGCATTAGTTACAAGCCAGTTTGGAGTGCCAGATATTGACTTATTTGCATCTAGACTTAATTTTCAGTTGAAACCTTATGTTTCGTGGAAACCCGATCCGGATGCTTCTGAAATCGACGCGTTCTCAATAAAATGGCATAAATATAAACTATGTTATATATTTCCTCCTTTCAGTGTGATCGACAGGGTGTTACAGAAACTTCATGTGGAAAAGTGTCGAGCTATAGTAATTGTTCCGGAACTTTGGAAAACGCAAAGTTGGTTTCCAGTGTTAATGAAATTGAGTATCAAAACACTGACCCTGAAACGTCAACAAAACTTGCTTACTCTACCTCAAACACCGGGGGCGAAACACTCGCTGTGCAGGAAAATGGATCTTCTTGCTCGTCTGGTGTAGAAAATATAGAAAGACAATACCAACACCAAGGCATTTCAGACGACGCAGTGAAAGTTATCATGAGTTCCTGGAGAGACGGTACTAAAAAACAATATAAAGTGTATATAGACAAATGGATCGCGTTTACCCAGGGACAAAGTGTAAATATTTCCAAACCAAACATTTCGATAGTATTAGAATTTTTATATTCTCTGTTTAAAGCTGGCATGAGTTATAGTTCTATTAACACAGCATGTAGTGCTCTGTCAGCTTTTATACAAACACATGATCATGTTTCTCTCGGTAAACTCGGTAAATCATGGGCCCTCCGCGCCCACCCAATTTTTTATATGTGACACCAAGCAACTAATTACTTTTAAAAATGATACATGCTGGGAATACCCTCGCAATCTCCCATGATCTCTTTCTTGTGATCACGTGACTAGAAGAATACCAATCCAACTTCAAACTTACAGGTAAGTTATCGTTGAATTAATTAAATCTATAATAACAGAGAGAGTACTATCATGAAATGAACAGAACATTTCTTGGGTAAATCTCAGGTCAGAATATACATGTGCATTTCCTTTATTTACATTAAAAGTTTGTAGCTCTCAATGTCCCAATTGTATTCATATCACACAGATTATTTTTTCACGTTTTATAATAATAACATGTTCGACTTATTCGTTGTTCAGTTTTAGAAAAGTCACACTGAATTAAAAAAAAAAAAAGAGAGAAAAAAAAAAAAAGAAACAATTCCAACTATCTTACACAATATAAAATAAAACTAAACAAACTGCTACATCATGATTCCAGTTTAATCAATAAATACATGTACATAAGCATATATAATACACATTCTTGTACAATTTAAATGTCCATCTTTAGCAATATTGTTTGGTTTCCAAAAATAGAAAGCTCATTGAAATTCCAGCATTTTTAAAACCCTGAAGACTTATTAAAATGTTGACATATAATGGAAATCAATACATTGAGAACAATTTAATGAAATGTAATTTATGAATACATGGGTATATTATTTTGAGTCAAATAAAGTCCATCCTTAACTACAGTTGAATTGCAACAGGTGATAATAAGTAAAACCCAATATGGGTATTTATGTGTACGGTTATTACCTACCTGTATTTCAGAAATTGATTTTCTGTTTTACCTGAAGTCAATTTTAAAAAATTGGTAAAACTAGCTTATCTTAAAACAAAATTGACTTTTTATTTTACCATTAAAAAAGCCCCTTACCCAAAATAGTGTACACATACGATTGACTAAATTGTTCAAAATTCAGTCAAATAAATTTCACTTATATAAAAACATCACCGCTATAGTTTAAGTTGCAGACATTTATACCTTTGCATTGGATTTTTAGCGAGTACTGATGTTTCTATTGCATCCTTAAAATGACGCAAGACAACATGTTTGCTATTTCTCACCTAACAGTTTCATGGTTCTAATTTTCACCTGTAGTGTTGTATCAAACAATAATATATAAATTTAGAAGTTCTAGTCATACCTGGCTGGGAATAGATTCTTGACCCTCCACTTTCACATTGAACACCATACAAACTAAACAGGAAAGATAAAAAAAAACAACAAAAAAACAAGACAATCTGGAAGCCAAAGCAACAACAGGAATAGATATCATAATTTTCAAACAGCACAGTCAGATTATTTAGATGTAATTGGCATGCACAGCATAGTAACATCATTATGTGGCAATGATATTGATCCATTTACAAAAGCTAGTGCTTCTGTTTCTTTTTTTTCTTGCAAATGAACACTTTTAATTGTTGTAACATCTGACTAACATATATACAAAAATAAACATTCTGTTTATTACTGATAATAATAATTATCTGTGATAATAAAAAGTCAACAGCTTCACATTAATACATGCTTATAAATGAGACCAAAGATTCACAAACAAAAACAAAAATGTAATACATATATAGATGACTTTACATAATCATTATTGGGACTATAGATATATAAACTTGTAAATTTCAATCAAGAATGTTTATTTCAATGTCATGGCAACTGCATGATGAAATCACTAATTCTTTTTCAAGTCATTTTATTTTATGATTGTGAACCAGATTGTTGGAAAAATGGAATCTGTGTTATTTTTAAACTGATAAAGACTTTTAATAAAACAGTTTTTCCAATTTTTGGGTGAAAACAAGGGTGATTTCTTGTTTCTTGTTTATTATGTCTATATAAGCAATTTTCTATTTCAATTGTTTCTGTCTGAAGGTATAACGATACATGTAATTGTATATTATTAATGTAGTGAAAGACAAGCTAATCTATTGATATTTTTATTGCTAGAAACTTTTACAAAATATTTTGATTATCATCAACATAAGCATCCTAATAAAACATATAAGGTGATAAGCATCCTAATAAAACATATAAGGTGATAAGCATCCTAATAAAACATATAAGGTGATAAGCATCCTAATAAAACATATAAGGTGATAAGCATCCTAATAAAACATATAAGGTGATAAGCATCCTAATAAAACATATAAGGTGATAAGCATCCTAATAAAACATATAAGGTGATAAGCATCCTAATAAAACATATAAGGTGATAAGCATCCTAATAAAACATATAAGGTGATAAGCATCCTAATAAAACATATAAGGTGATAAGCATCCTAATAAAACATATAAGGTGATAAGCATCCTAATAAAACATATAAGGTGATAAGCATCCTAATAAAACATATAAGGTGATAAGCATCCTAATAAAACATATAAGGTGGGGTTTAGAACATATCTTTTATTATTATAACACATGACCATCTAAAAATAGAAGTTTTATAATCAGTAGTATCACCAGTAGTTTTCTTGTTTCAACATGTGTGTGTGTGTGTGTGTGTGTGTGTGTGTGTGATTATACTGGTTATTGCAAAGATTATGTTCTTCTGGTATGAATAAGACTAAACTCGTTGAGTAAAGTCTTATAAAAGAGCCTTGTGCAGGTTACTCAACAAGTGTTATAAATTTAATATGATATGAGTATGCATATAAGTTATTTTTTATAATATATTGTTTAATATTTGTACCCGGTACTTAAAATTTTTTCCACACTAAAGACAAACAATCAAAATGTTGGCAATGTGTACAAATCCAACCACACAAAATATGATGTCACTTCATGTTACAACAAGAGGATAGGATAATGTCAGTAACCATGGAGATGAGAGAGATATTACACTAATGAATTATCATTTTAATTACAAAGTTTTATACTATGTATTTAGGGACTGATTATACAATAAATATAATATAATTTTTTTGATTGTTTTGACAGTCACTTAGTAATTATAGAAATGTTTTTTCTAATTTATCACACTTTAGAAGGCCTTATTAAGTTGTTTAATAAATTACTTTTAAAAATATTTATTGGTGGAAATTCTCATTCAGATATTATATAACTCTATAATCTATATATATATCATAATTTACCTGTAGTAAGAAAACTATTAACAAGAGGCCAAAGATGACCCTTATTTGCTCACCCGAGTTTAAATGTAACTGGTATGTCTTGATAATACCTGGTGTCATAACATGTTGCCTCAATAGAAGTGGTTTCAGAGAACATTATTTTTATTGTTTTGGTTTTTAGCTATGTAGGTCACTGTGACCTACTTTTGGTAGCCATAGCAACCAGAAACACAAATGTGAATGGCAATGGTCTATAGATGCTATTGACTAACATGAATGAAATGTGACCAGTAGTGTCTGAGAAGAAGTCTTTTGATCGATGGATGGATGGCAGATTGCCTAAAATATAATAAATATTTCAAGGTTTTAGCTATAATATTTCAAGGTTTTAGCTATATCTACATATCAGTATCACATGTATTTCAAAAATAATAATTACACTAAAAAGTAAAAATTCATAAAATTTCTTCCATGCACTATTGTAAGTCATAAAATTCAGAAATTAAAAAAAAAAAAGAAAAAAAAAAGAAAAAAAAAAGTGGCCTCACTGGGATTTGAACCCTTGACCCTTGGGTTGCTAGAATTGAAAATGAAAAAGGTCGAAAAAAGCGACTTGTATTTTACAGAATTTCATGAAAATTGTCAAACATATGTTTCTTCACATAAGAAAATGATGTTTGGAAAAAAAATTCACCTAAATTTATTCATTATTGTAATTTTGGTAAAAAAGTACTATTTACAATGTATAAAAAATAAACGCAAAAACTCGTAACCTAATTTTTCACAAAAATTATTGAAATTCACAAACTTGGTATATAAGATGCTTTAGATGCCAAATATCACCTCAGATTTTATCTCAGTGAAGTGGTTTTGGAAAAGAAGATTTTTTTAGGTTTTCAACTATGTTGGTCAATGTGACCTACATTTGGTAGCTATGGCAACCAACGCATGTTTGGAAAAAGAATTCACCTAAATTTATTCATTATTGTAATTTTGGTAAAAAAAAAGTGCTATTTACAATGTATAAAAAATAAACGCAAAAACGCGTAACCAAATTTTTCACAAAAATTAATGAAATTCACAAACTTGGAAGTCGTTTGAGCAATTGTTGACGGACGGACGGACGGACAGACAACAGAGGGTCTTTCTCTACTGATACCAATAGCTCACATGAGCACTTTGTGCTCAGGTGAGCTAAAAATGGGTGAATCCACAAAAAAAATTTTCCCCATTTTGAGAAGAAATCTCAGAGTAGTACAGATGTTTGGGAAAAACCTATAGGAAAAATTTATGGTTTGGGTAAGAAGACAAAAAGAAAATTAACACAGTCCTTTTAGTCTCCCACTATGATTTTAAGCATTATTACTTGTAAATCAATCTATCTTTTTTCCCTGTAAACATGTCTTTGTTAAAGTTCATTGTTGAAAGGACTTTTAACTGAACCATCAGTAGTAAAAAAAATCCCTACAATAACTGAAGTATATTTACTATGGCAAAATACATTATATTTAAATATATGAAACATTCTGCTTTTATTAAAGAACACTATTACATATCTGCTACATTATTCTATAAAGGAACTTAAAGTTCCAACAAGTGTGACAAGTTTCGCTGACTGTACAATTCAGGATACACGAACTGCAAAATTGATGATATCCCTATGCATTGACAGGACTATCAAAATATTTGTTGATTTATTTATTATGTGATATTATCTTACAGGGAATGTCTACAAATCTTGAAGAAATCACCTTCAAATCCGAGTTATAAATTCAAATATTTCAGATGGTACATCTTACAGCAAATGAAACAACTATTTAATCATAATAGTCTAGTAAATATAGTAAATACATAACATGTATACCCAGAAAAGTCCAACACAGGTCATATTAAAACAAGAATTCCACAGATTTAAATGTCTTGCCTGGTTAGTTTTTGATAGAGTAGTACTTTAATATAAACTTTCACATTCTGACACGCCGCTGCCACTGCCACCACAACCGCCACCTACGACACCTGAAAAGTAACATCTTAGTCTCACCTTAAGGCGATGCCAGGCTCAACAAAAAAGAAAGGAAAAAAAAAAAGATGCTATCATTAACAACACATACAAAATAACACGTTAATAACAAACCAAATGAAGTACCTTTCAGAAGCAAAAAAATGTTAAGCATAAAAATCCTTTAAAATCCAGTTGCATTTTGGTTTTTATATATTGGCCAGGGGAATATAATCTAACAAGTGGCAACAGTGTTGGATGTCATGGAGCCCATGATTCTTACTACAAAGTTATACATATACACAGTACAACACAGTTATTTTATGTTTTCACATGACACATAATCAATGTAGCCCATTATAAAAGGTGTTTGTGATGTCTAGCATAACGAGCCTACTGTAAAATAAAATCACAAAATTACCGGTAATCTATCTTCAATATGCACCTAGTTTTACCATGTCCACTCACAGAGCCTCAATATCATAAAAAACTGTATAAAATATTAATATGTGTACCACAGAATGTACACATTTTTCATGGTTTTTTTTTCTTTTCGATGTAAATATGTGTAAACCCTGGTAATGTTTGTAACCTCCACCTACTGAACATGGAGCACCATTTAACTGAAACCATAACAGGTTTCCATTCATTATTGCACTGACTACAATACATATGAATGTTGTATAACTGTATCAATGACCAGGTGTTTTTGTCCTTTTTACTAAAACTTCTGATACAAAGTAAGCAGGCTAGTCCAGTATGATCTGGTTCTGGATTTATACTTCTTATTTTACTATCTTCAATTACAAGTGAATATCTGAAATGAAATATTAAAGAATTTAAATACATGTACATGTATTCATTTTAACAAGTGTAATTTTTTTTTACATGTGTTAAATTATGCTTTTGATCACATGAATAAGTTTTTAATGTGATAAGACAAGAAAAATGTCTTAGTTGAATCTCTCAGTAGTTGTGTGCCTCTTTACTCTTTTATTAATATTAGGAGGCAGGCTGTGGCTGTGTTCATCATCTCATCCACATTATTGTAAAATTAAAATAAGTTTATTCTGAAACAAGTCATGTTGGTAATTTTTGCACTAGAAAACCAAGAGTAATCAAAGCTGGACAATAATGTCTGATTGTCCGATAATGGTGTATTTTGGCAGCGTACAATTAGAAGTTTGGTCATGCTTGTAAGAGAAAGACCTATGGCAAATTCAACTTTGGTTTCGACAGTTCATCATTATAAGCTGAATAAAATAAATAGTTTCTTAAAATTTTCATTTAAGAAATTGATAAAATTAGGTGTCTCACAAAAGTCAACATCTTAATGACACACAGTGTATAAAATACATTTTTGTAGCATGCTTTTAACATCTGTATACAAGCATTAAATAAATGATCACCGGTAAACAAAATTTTAGACACCAATGGTTTAACTAAATCTGTGTAAATTTAAAAACTGCCAAACTTTAATGATGGAAGAATTTCCTAGACTAATTTATTACATGTTGCTAGTAATCCAAAGATTGATAACAATTAATGCAAGATCATTCTACTATTAAAAGCATAAATACAGAGAACATTGTTTATATACACTATGACACACTTAACAAACATCAAATAATACAGCAAAATGTTGTCTATTGGATTAAATACTTTTTAAAGACTCTTAAATTATACATTTATTTGCAGGCAGTGATTCTATTAAAAAAAAAAAAAAACAACCACGACTAGGTTTTTTGGATGGACACTGGGAATTATAATATCACTAGCACATCATAATCAACTTTTGCTTTTGATGTTTTGTAAAAAAAAAAATCAGACAAGTTCATTTTTATATTTGGAGTGGAGTAGTGGAGTAAAAGTGTTTAACACAAGATTCTTCCACTTATATTGAGGTGGTCAGTTTTAGAATGATGGGGAAAACTGGAGTACCAGGAGAAAACAACTGCTTACTTTGAACGAGAGAAATTTATTTTCATGTATGAACAGACAGGATGGTTATTGTAGAGCCCTGCCATTGGTTATATTCTAAATTTTTTCATACAAGAATAATTTCAATAATGTTATCCTATTTGCATATCTAAAGGCAACAAACACATGATCTAAACACCTTTGGGATATTTTTAATGTTTACCTCTTAGATCTAACATTTCCTAACACATTTGTACAATCAAGCTCCATTTTCATGGCTTTGGTAAATTCAGCAGCTGGGTCTGCTAACATTCTGATCTGGAAAATATTAAAGTATTTATTCGTTAAAAATATTTAATTTTACATACACTGATAGTCCCATAAAAAATTTGAAAAGTGTGCATTAAAATAATATTTACCGATAATGATAGGTTTTATAGCATAAGCAAGACTCAATTATATTACATTTAACATTGTAGCCAAATGATTTATCAAGATGTTAAATATCAAAATTTAGAAAACAACCCAATCCTAAAAAAAACAAATAAACTGGATTTTGAGTTCATAGACACAATCTGAAACTGGAATTATGCTTTAAAACAGTTGAATTCAAAAGATCGATATGTCTTATATAGATTTCTTGAGTTTTTTGAGGTTTTTTTTCTGAAACTCTAGGGAAGTGAAATTTCTTGCCACTAGTCAACTGTTGTCTTACATGGTTATACTTGTTCATAGAAAGCTTACTTTCCCTTTTGCTTCCATCTGTTTAGCCCAGGCTGACATCACAAAAGGATCATTTACTGAAACACAACATATCAGATCATAGCCTTCTTCCTAAAAATATTCCAAATAAAATCGATTGAAAACATTAGTTATGTAATGTATCCAAGAGTTTTTTTCATGTTTCTCAAGTGTTGTGCAAATGTATTATAGGAACTGCTTTGTAACTGAGATACTGATGTGTTATAGGAACTGCTTTGTACTAAAGCTACTTTGCTATTGGGACTGAATTGTACTGAAGCTACTAATATGTTATAGGAACTACTTTGAGATACTGAACTGTTATTGGAACTGGTTTGTACTTGAGCTACTGACGTGTTATAGGAACTGGTTTGTACTTGAGGCTACTGATGTGTTATAGGAACTGGTTTGTACTAGAACTACTAATGAGTTATTGGGACTGGTTTGTACTTGAACTTCTAATGCGTTATTGGAACTGGTTTGTACTTGAGGCACTGATGTGTTATAGGAACTGGTTTGTACTTGAACTTTTAATGCGTTATTGGATCTGGTTTGTACTTGACCTACTGATGTGTTATAGGAACTGGTTTGTACTTGAGCTACTGATGTGTTACAGGAACTGGTTTGTACTTGAGCTACTGATGTGTTATAGGAACTGGTTTGTACTTGTATTTCTAATGTGTTATTGGGACTGGTTGGTACTTAAGCTACTGTTGATAGTGTGTTATAGGAACTGGTTTGTACTTAAACCTCTAATCCATTAATGAGACTGGTTTGTACTAAAGCTACTGAAGAGTTATAGTGACTGGTTTGTACCTGAGATACTGCAGTGTTATTGGGACTGGTGTGTGTTTGAGGTACTGATGTGTTATTGGGGCTGGTTTTTACTTAAGCTACTGATATGTTATTGGGGCTGGTTTGTATTTGAGATACTGATGTGTTACAGGAACTGTTTTGTACTAGAACTACTGATGTGTTACAGGAACTGGTTTGTACTTGAGCTACTGATGTGTTATTGGGACTGGTTTGTTCTTGAGGTACTGATGTGTTATTGGGGCTGGTTTGTACTTGAGCGATTGATGTGTTATTGGGGCTGGTTTGTACTTGAGGTACTGATGTGTTATTGGGGCTAGTTTGTACTTGAGGTACTGATGTGTTATTGGGGCTAGTTTGTACTTGAGGTACTGATGTGTTATTGGGGCTAGTTTGTACTTGAGGTACTGATGTGTTGTCGGGGCTGGTTTGTACTTGAGCTACTGATTTGTTATAGGAACTGGTTTGTACTTGAGGTACTGATGTGTTTTTGGTGCTGGTTTTTACTTAAGCTACTGATATGTTATAGGAATTGGTTTGTACTTGAACTACGAATGTGTTATTTGGACTGGTTTGTACTAAAGCTACTGAAGAGTTATAGTGAATGGATTGTACCGGAGATACTGCAGTGTTATTGGGACTGGTGTGTATTTGAGATACTGATGTGTTACAGAAAATATTTTGTACCATAACTACAGATGTGTTACAGGAACTGGTTTGTACTTGAGCTACTAATGTGTTATAGGAACTGGTTTGTACTTGAGGCACTGATGTGTTATAGGAACTGGTTTGTACCATAACTACTGATGTGTTATTGGAACTGGTTGGTACTTAAGCTACTGATGTGTTACAGGAACTGGTTTGTACTTGAGGCACTGATGTGTTATAGAAACTGTTTTGTACTAGAACTACTTATGTGTTATTGGGACTGGTTTGTACTTGAGCTACTGATGTGTTACAGGAACTGGTTTGTATTTGAGGCACTGATGTGTAACAGACACTGGTTTGTACTTGAGCTACTGATGTGTTATAAGAACTTGTTTGTACTTGAACTACTAATGCGTTATTAGGGCTGGTTTGTATTTGAGATACTGATGAGTTATAGGACCTGGTTTGTACCATAACTACTGATGTTTTACAGGAACTGGTTTATACTTGAGCTACTGATGTGTTATAGAAACTATTTTGTACTTGAGCTACTGATGTGTTATAGGAACTGATTTGTACTATAACTAAAAATGTGTTATTGAGACTGGTTTGTACTTGAGGTACTGATGTGTTATTGGGGCTGGTCTGTACTTGAGGTACTGATGTGTTATTGGGACTAATTTGTATTTGAGATACTGATGTTTTACAGGAACTGTTTCGTACAAGAACTACTGATGTGTTACAGGAACTGGTTTGTACTTGAGCTACTGATGTGTTATAGGAACTGCTTTGTACTTGAAGCAATGATGTGTTATAGGAACTGTTTTCTACTAGAACTACTGATGTGTTATTTGGACTCTTGAGGTACTGTTGTGTAATTGGGGCTGATTTGTACTTGAGTGATTGATGTTAAAAAAATACGAACAGAAACTTAATAAAATTATAAAGCAGTGCAATAAGTAATTTAAGATTTTAATGCAGTCGTGAGTACAACGGGGTTAGTCGTTTTAATTAAGCTTGGAGAACTTGGCTTCTTTTAATACAGTAGAGGATTAGCGTACCTGTTAGGCTTAATTGTCCGTGACGGTACTGGATATTAATCCGTTAATTGATACTAATTAATACGGTAGATAACAAGAACTACTCGGTTATTTTCTCTACCATAACGGTAGCCAAATTACCGATATGTGATTTCTTTGATCGTTTTATTAAACGAGCCATTGATCATACACTGTTAGAAAAAATTCGAGTTTTTGAAGTTAATTTTAATAGATTTTTAAACTACAGACCAAATTTTTACTTCGAGTTATCGGGGGTATTCGAATTATAGAAGTTTGAGTTATCGAAGTTTTCCTAATATAGTTTATATAGAAAACCGGTTGGGACAAAATAAAGACTTCGAGTTATCCGTGGTATTCGAATTATAGAAGTTTGAGTTATCGAGGTTCTACTGTACTTGAGATACTGATATGTTATAGGAATTGGTTTGTACTTGAACTACGAATGTGTTATTGGGACTGGTTTGTACTAAAGCTACTGAAGAGTTAAAGTGACTGGATTGTACCGGAGATACTGCAGTGTTATGGGGACTGGTGTGTATTTGAGACACTGATGTGTTACAGAAACTGGTTTGTACCATAACTACAGATGTGTTACAGGAACTGGTTTGTACTTTAGCTACTGATGTATTATAGGAACTGGTTTGTACTTGAGCTACTGATGTGGTACAGGAACTGGTTTGTACTTGAGGTACTGATGTGTTATAGGAACTGGTTTGTACCATAACTACTACTGTGTTACAGGAACTGGTTTGTACTTGAACTACGAATGTGTTATTGGGACTGGTTTGTAATAAAGCTACTTAAGAATTATAGTGACTGGTTTGTAACTGAGATACTAAAGTGTTGCTGGGACTGCCTCTGTATAAGAGCTAGTTATATTAATGGAACTGCTTTGTACTAGAGATAAAGATAGCAACTTCGTGATGCTAATGTAATAACCAAGGTTCAGCAAGCCCATTCAAGGTCTTCTTGAAAAATACATATTATCATCAATCCATCAAACTTAATGTTTAAGTAACTGTTTGTGACAGTTAATTTTGCTTAATTTTCAAAGAAAATCCAATACCTTGAATAAAGTTTGGTATTTTTACTTACTTGAGTCTATTCTTAACTGAAAATGCTATGCGCATCTCGATTACCATAACATATTTCTGCAAACAGTAAAAAGTTGGGAATTTTACATGTCAAAAAAAAAACAAAACAAATGGTTGATTCTTTTGCAGAAACAATGTAATGCATCACCAAAAACATAACTTCAGTGTAAATATTGCCAATTTACAATGTAAATCTCCCCTAGCAGCAACAATTTTCTTACTTTAGAAATATTCTATGGTAATCGCCAATGAACATAGCCGTTTTCAGTAATGACTAGACTCAAGTAAGCAAAAAAATACTGAACCTTAATTGTATTTTCTATGAAAATTAAGTAAAATTCACTGTCACATGAGTGCCACAAACAGTAGTTGTTAAGGCTGTGTGTCTGAAAAATTGTTTAAGATATTAGTGAAAAACTAGTATTGTGCTTACCTTGAATTTATCATAATTTGATATATATTCTGGAATGTGAGACTGAAAAAGAAAATAAATGTATGGATTGATAAGTATGAATTTAAAAAGAAATTTAATGAAATAAATAAACCTGGATAATGGTTAGTAAATTTTATGTATACAGTCAAACCTGTCTATAAAGGCCACCCATGGGAATCAGTAAAAGTGGCCTTAATGGACAGGTGGTCTTTATATACAAGTTCAATTAATATGAAGAAAGAACAGCTGGGATAGAATTTTATTGGCCTTTATAAGCAGGTGGCCGTTATAGAGAGGTGGCCTTTAAGGCAGGTTTGACTGTACATGTATATAATGTATATGTATACATAACACTTTAAGAATCATCCCATTTGATTTAATATTAAATAGATTACATACAGAATATATAAATCCACAGCAATAAAACATGTACATGTACTTTAAAAAACCCTCTATGAACTCAAGAAAACAAAAGAAAATAAGAAGAAAACAAAGGCAAAGATAGAAGAAAGAAATATTAGAAAAAGGGGATAAAATGAATTACATGTATCTGGTAATGACAAAACCTTACCTGTGAACATCCAGGTGTAAAGGCTCCAACAACAGAAAATAAAACACCTTTCTTGCCTTTAAAAAGTGTATTAAGATTTATAGGATTGTCCGGTGAATTCTCATAAAGATTAACATTTGGAAGAGCCTCTCCAATCTGAAATAAATAAGAGGTCTGGTAAAAATATTTGGCTCAAATTTCTAAACTGAAATGTTAATCTCACACTTATTCATTGTGATTTATTATGATCAAAGGGAGCTATTCCATATTTTTTCTTTAATACAACAGCAATTGCATGGATTTATTGCTGTTATAATTATTGAGAATGAAATTTTACAAAATGAACAAACAGAGGCTTAAGACCCTACAGTTTCCATATATTGCATCCGATTTTGCCTCCAATAGCCAGTTAAGATGTACAAGATTTTTAGTCATGAAAGGTGTTGATGATGCACACACGATGTACTTAAATACACATACACACACCATGCAATGCCATTACCTCAAATGGCTTTTCATCCAAGTGAGCTAAAAAATCAGAAACAGTTTCAACAAAATGTTCAACTACAAATGGTCTTCACTTCATACATTACCTTATAATTTGTGTAATACATGTACCAAGTAACAACAGAATCATGAATATCAAACCATTTGTCTTTATCACTTCTTATGTTGCTGATTAAGGAAGCAACATATAAGGTCTGATTTAAAGCTGCATTAAGTTTTCCAAACAAAAAATTAAAATGGTGCTAATCTAATAAATAATGTTCCTAATGAACAATGTTACATTTGGTTCAACGATAAAAGCTCGAATAAATACAGAAATTACAGTAATTACCCAGTGAGATGCAGCAAAAAAAATCAGAAAATTGAAAAACTTAATGCAGCTTTAACTCATTTCAGAGTAAAGTAAACATGGAAATAAGTGGCATAATGGTTGGTCATTGGACTTCAGATCAAAAGGTAAAGTGGTTTGATTCCTTTCAAGGATCCATGTTGTGACCTAAGACAAGTCACTTAGTTTTGATTTTTCTAGGCATTAGGACTTAGTTTTGTCTCTTGGTGTCAGGATAAAGGACTAACAGGCCTGAAACCTCTGCAGATGGCATCCTGGTGTGCTAGCATTTAAAAGTTGGTTATGGGTACACCATAGTCCAATTTCCTCTGACCCTAACACATTATATGCCCAGTAGCTGTGTGTAGGATCAGAACACTTTCTATATGAAAAACCCAGGATTTTCGTATGTCAACTAGTGTCAGAATGGATGCTGCTTCATTTTGCTCTGGACAAGAAATATTGATTGAAGAGAAAAAATCTTAATAACCTCAATCAATAGATGAATAAATTTACTTTCCAAATATGTATATACATTGTATTTTAAGATGACATTGTCACTGGTCTGAGAATTCTGGTCAATTTCTTTGGTGTTGATGTTTGCCAATCTCTTTTTTCCATTATCAAAACTCTCATATTCAAATATTTTTGAAGACAAATCATTTACCTATCACTAGAGGTTAGTAATTTTTCTACAATTTCACTAATATTTTCAGTTTGAAACAAAATAAATGTAGCCATACCAAACAAACAAGGGGTAACAAAAATTTGTCTAAATAAACATAAGATAAATAATCCCATAAGATGGTCACAAAGTTGCTACACTTTAGATGCTCAACCGAAGACACAAGTTAGGCCTATTCAATTTAAATAGTAGATTTTCATCCAGGTTGGACAAAAGTTTTGGGGCGGGTGGGAGAGTTTTATTTTTTATTTTATAAGAAAACTAGCACTCTCGCATGGTTGACATCTACATCGGCAAAAGGGCCCTTTTTGTTTATATCGCCGCTTATTAAATTACTGTAAACCTCCACTAACTGTTGAGTGTCTACTATATTTGCCCCGTACCATGCCCATAATTCTTTCCGACCACTGGCAAGATGCAAAATTAAGAAAACCATGCTCTATCTGTAACATGTATGAAGCTACTTTTGATTTCAACCTTGTACTTCCGGTTTTTACAGGAGTGCTTAAAACCCTTTTCTGAAATGCCATGGACTCGACATAACTCCACAACAGACTTTGAATATGCCCAAGATGGAAAACAAAAAATAAAATGACTTGGGGCAGCATATTTTCGGTGGGGCGGGCGGGGATGAGAATCTACCAATTAAGTTGAATTGGCCTTAATAGTCAATATTATAAAGACACGCCTTTAGAAGATAAAATCTTACAGTGGCATTAAAGACAGTAAGTGAGTAAAATAAGGCAGCGCTCCTTTCAACAAATTTGGTATAGGAAAACCCCAGGTTTTTTTATATATATATATAGCAGACGGGCATAAAGTGTGTTAGGGTCAGAAGGAATTCAGACTAGCTCACGACTATTCTGGCAGTTTTGTGTAGGGCCAGAAAAAAATATGTCAAAAATCAGGGATTTCTGATAGTCTGGGTTGTTTTGTGTTGACATGGATGGCCTGAGTATCAGAGGTGTGTGAGTGTGTCTAAATAAGATATTAGATTCTGCACTGCATTGAGGGGCAACCCAATACCTAAGCAACAACCAGTTCTTGTTTTATTTATTGACCATATAAAATTGTAAATTTTGCAACAATTCACTGTGAATTCAAGCTAGGTAGTCAAAAGTATTGTTTACTATCAAAGTTGTCATTGCACAGCTGCATGGCACTAAGAAATTCTAAAATAGACTACTGACAGTAAATCCATAAACTTGATAAAGCGATATGACATCGCTACAAAATCAGTAACGAAGACAGTTGTCATAACAATATAACGACGAAAGCTTCAAAAATAACTAACCTTTAGTGTTCTTTTATGGATCAAGTAATTCATAACCGAAACATTGAGGTTCGACAAACGATGCAAGCGAGTCACCATGTGAGCTGCCATTATTGTTTTTGTTGTTTCTTTATAGAAGTTCCGCATAGCTTGTGCGAGCACTTTTTTCCGGGAGCGTCTTTTTACTGAAATACACTCAAATACGCATAGATATCGACTAATATGTAGCCATACGGCTTGAAACTATTAAAATATAGCTTGATTATTTATTCAAGTGTTGATTAATTTGTGCCCCTGGATTTCATTATAGCCGAAATCTACGTAGTGTATTATTTTTCATTCTCAAAATTATCTTGCCTTTTTTATATTTTATTATCTTTTTAATAAATCTGTGGAAACTCTGCTTAATTTGGTTTTATGAGATTTAGGAGGCGAAAAAACTAAAAAAAAAAAAAAAAAAACTTTTTGAAAACCAAGGGCACAAGATCAGTAATATTTAGTTTGTAATTTAAATCTTTTCAGACCAAAGAATACCTCTTTCATATATCAATATATAACTGTTTAAAGAAGAAATATGTTAATTTTGAGTAAGGAAGTTTTCCCAAATTTTTAAAAAAAATTCTTGAAACTGGTGATTTTTGTCACAGAAAAATTCCTCCATTTTCTTATAATATACAATTTCTTTTCCAACTGCCTTAAATATGGCAGACAATTCTGCAATTTTTTCTGTATTGGTATTTGTGTGAAATGGAGGATATATTTGTTTTAAAAAACTAAACCATACAAAAGTTATAAATCACAGAATCCTACATAAAACTTGTGGTAAAGTTTACCAAACAGCACAAAAACAAATTTTTCAATTCATTTTTCAAAAACATAATGTCAAGGGACTGTTGTAAAATATGCATTGCATATAAAGCACAATGTTCTGTTATATTATCCAAATACACCAAAAGGTGCTTATGGCCTCAAATTTTAATAAACTTTAATAAACTGAACGCCTTTGTTCAATAGACATAAAAATTGTATTCGCGAGCGCAGTGGAAAGCAACCAGTAACTTGAACACGCCTAAGATGTCGGTCATTCTACGGTTGTCTAAATGCTTGGTAAAGGCTGTATGTCCAATTCGGACTGGAAACGGGAAAATTCTAGATGTTACATCAACGATACGTTTTTGAAGAGTTTTTCTAACATAAATAATCCATTTTTGACTGTTCATTTGAATGTATCATTGAGTATATTTGAGTGTATTTTGGTATATTTGAGTGTATTTGAGTAAAAAGACGCTCCGCTTTTTTTCCTCTTAGACCGTGCTATTATAATACAGTTTAATAAAAAAAAAAACGAATATTATATATTGAAAAAAAAAAACAAACAAATGTAATATTCACATAATATCTGTGCAGTGTAATACTATATGTCATTACAGAGACATAAAATCTCGCCTGAAATCATACTGATAAAATTTAGGGACAAATAATATTTTACCTTCAATTTCGGTTTTACCTTTAGCAGTGACATTTGGTACGATGTCACTGATTAGATACTGTTCTTGAGGTCATTTGAACCAACTGAAAGACAAAACCCCGAATAAACCTTACGGTTCAGTAGTGAATACAGAGCACTTGACTATTAATCCACAATAACTTGACAAAAGTCATCTGGTCATCACATTCCTACAAAAACCATCATAAACTTGACATTGGCCATGATGTTTGACATTAGCCAACATCTTGATTACAACCACATTGTACTTGATACAAACAACCATGAATATGACATATGGCATAATGTACTTGACACTAGCAATTATACTAACGACAATAGCCATCATCTTGATTATAGTATGGATGTACTTGATATAAGCAATCATAAATTTAATATTAACATCAAATACAAACAATCATGAACTTGACACCATCCATTATGTATTAAAATACTACCTAATACCCGACACTAGCCATCATATACATGTACACGAGATAACCCTAAACATGCGTCTTTCGGAAGAGACGTTAGGCCGTTGGTCCCGTGTATCCGATTGCCTAATGGGGCACGTTAAAGACTCCCTATGTTTTTCGAAAACAGAGTATGCGTTTACGCCGGCATAGGGCCCCTCCCTTTATCGAAAAGCAACACCAACTTTCGGCTCTCCTTTATTAAAGTTCCTCATAAGATCACAGTCTTTAAAAAAAACCACCCAAATGTTTCATTTTTTTAACTCAAAATTCAAAATTCTTTCTCGCGGCATGTTTCATGGCTCACGGGTTTTGTTATCCCCTGATTGGCTGTCACCTGGTCGTCGCCTGTTCGCTCGGTAGCCTCTTCTCTTCTGCCTGTTCCAACTTTACCACGACATCGAAATTATACTTAAAGCATCAGTCTGCACATTTGCCTAGGTCCACATGTAGATGATAAACTCTTTCAATTTAGTAGTAACCCTTAACATCACTTGACATTAAGCCAAACTTGAGGATAGCCATCAGGTATTTGCTGATAGCCATCCAGAACTTGTCAATAGCCAACGATATTTTTATCACAACATAGAAAAATAAACTTGACTTGGAAAATTCCCTTTAAACAACGGCAAAACTTCAATAAAGCTGAATATTGAATGTAAATTCACAAAACTTGACTTGAGTGCAAAACCTAAGTTATTAAATTATCAATTTAATTTTACACTAAGTATGTCATATCTCAATTTTAGGTTAACTTATTATGATTTACTTCTAAGCCTGATGATGTCTAGATAATATTGACTTAGATTAGGCCATTTGAAATACTTTTAAATGTAATTTATCTTCGGCTGGCAAAGTCTCAAACAAATGTTCAATACAGCTTGATTACATCAATGAAGTTTAGTCTTTGTCAATGAAACGTACCCATTGAAGTCCTCTCTATAAAACGATTCCAAATACTAGTGCATGTTCTTAACTTAACTGTACCTTACACTATCTTAAAATAAGTTTACTTATCTAAATAACTATTAAAGTTATGAAATAATAATTTTAACAATTTTCCAGTCTATATCTCTCAGTACAAGTAACTCAGTAATCGCACTAGTGTGTGTATCCTTCAAGCAGACGAATGTATAATTTTTATCTTATTTATTTAGCTTTAATAAACATGTTTGTCTTTTTGGATTGTTGTTGCTTTCAAAAGACGTTTATTGGTTTATGTTTTTACCAGTCGCTAGTTATGGTAAGTTTTAATGAATTGAGCCCCCTTCAAAGGAAAGAACAATATATTTACGCATGCGCACTTGAATGACACATAAATATGGTCAGGAAGCGTATAAGATTCCCAAAGTTCAAGGTTTACTTCATCAATATTATGATCACGATTGAGTAGATGATGGAGAAAGTTGAATAAAACATAAAAGGTATGTGATAATTCATATATTTAATTCATTTGTTTGCACATTATTGTATCTTTCTGAATAAAAACGAGATTTGAGAGACTCTAATCAGAGTGATCATCATCATCATCTTCGTCTTCGTGATGAGCAGGGTTCAACAGTCGTAAGTGCCGGTGTCTCATTAATCCAGTCGAAAAAAACAGTTGTATTTTCTATAAGAAGTGCGAGAGTATAAAATATTAAGAAGACGTGATCAAGTCCATTTTTAGGCAGCTACTAAAATTATTTCCGCATGAATCATTTTAATTACTGAAATCGGTGAAGGAAATGCCATATATTCCCTCCTCTATATGTATATGTCATTTCCTTTACCAAAATATATCTAATGTATCATTGCATTAATCAAAAAATTGAAAAAATTCAGTGCAATCTTTAATTACAAGAAAATGAAACTTGAGTGTTTGAATGATGAAATTGTTACATGTCACAACCACAGGTAATTGGGGACGGGTAACGCCCCCCCCCCCCACTCGTCCCGGGTATTTGTTTTTTGGACAATTAATAAAATTAACTCGACTTTTTTACTTTTAAATATTTCTTGGTGATGTATCAACTATAATACAACACTTTTTACCCGAGTACGATCCGTTTTAAGAAAGTCAAAAAAATCGACCATATCACATCATAAAAAAGACAAGGTATCTCACTTCTTGTGAAAAAATTTCCACCTCGCGAGGGAATCCCAACTTATACTCGATAAATATTTGTTTATTTTTAAAATGTTGGTGTCGTTCGATTCGTCTAAGATTGTTCTCTTTGTCCATCAACACAATTCACAACCAAACGTCATCTGCTCGACAATATTTGAACGAAACAGCTACATGTACACAACTATCTCTGCTATCGAACAGAAGTACAGCTTGGGGAGATAACTCCTAATTCTGATAACCCGAAATAGAAGTTTTCAAATTGAAATTTAGGAGGTACCACATTACGCAAATAGTCTGGTGATCTTACTGAAAACAAACAAACAAATAATTAGGAAACGGTAACGTTAAGTATTTGTTAAATGGCGTCCCCTAAATAATAATAATCCATAATGTCATAAAAAGCCGTATTTTTATTTGAAATAGTTCTCCCCTAAATGCATTCACAGATTGTATTAATAAAATGTCTGTCTATCTGCCGATGGATTAAATCCAATATTTTTATGAAGGGAAATATTATGAAACCATTCTTATAGTGTATCATTTGCTTAATTCAGACTAAGTGTTCATAATTGCTAATTGAATTGGGGAGATACAATAAGACTGATTACCTAAATAGCATTTGCTCCTGTTTGGATGAAAACGCCATAGAAGTCGAGATACATTTCCTATTTTTATGCCCATACAAACTCGGAATTTACTTTTTTTAAAAAAATAACTAATTTCACTGAAACTTTTGATACTCTAGATACCCTTTTAAAAATTTAGATTATTTTTAATTCCATCAAAAGAGGAACTCTAAAATTACATTAAATTTCGTTCAAAATTGCACAAACGCAGGTAGACATATAGTAATTTGATACTAAACCATGGAATGTTGTAATCTATTAAATTTTTCCAAAAACTTAAATAACTGTACTTGCATTTTGCAGTGTTACATCACGTTTTTGCTAAATATTTATTTTATATGCTTATATAAAGCTTTTATATGTACCTTTATCAATATCATTTATTTATGATTTCATTTTCATTATGTTTGTATATTATAGTTTATGTTAGCCATTACCAATTATTGTAATTGAGTTTGAGCTGAGATAATAATTATTATTGAACATGTTTCGTGCAATAACAAAATAAAATTGTGCTGATCATTGAAAATTCAATAATGAAAATGTTCATCCGAATTAATTATACCGACAACCTCTTTATTTAGCTACCAACCGTTGTTGTGCCCCTAAATTCAGTTTGAAATAACCGCGGAAAATGAGTAATAAGTAATATCTCTGACCTTATCATAATAGCAATGCTATTCAGAACTTTTATTTCGGGCGTTACCCGTCCCCAAGTACCTGTGGTCACAACAGCAAATAAAGCTGCATTAAATTTTTTAATTTTCTGATTTTTTTTTTTTATTAAAAAAACCCTTTTTTTTAAAAATTATTTTCTAAAAATATTTTTTTAGAAATAGATAGCTTCTAAAAAGATCCATGATCCTATAATTAAAATTTTTAAACAGTCCAGCATTGTAAATTTTTTACATCTGTGCTCTCATAGACAAAATTTTTTTTGACCGCATACATCTCACGTCACCACTTAGAAACCAATGATGTCCAATTCCTGACAACTAGTCAAATATTCAGTCATCATATTTGTCTAACTTGACGTAAACAGTGTCATTTCTTTTCTTTCTTAAAACGTGAAAGTTGTTAAATATGTAGGATAAGTCTTAAGATCTGCAGTCATAAATGATGATCGTGATGACAGCAACGAATTTCAGTTTTGTGAACCTGCAGGTGCATCATTTCATTTTCATATGTTACGCTGATGACAGGGAAATGTCTCTTCTTGAGTACAGGAACATCAATGGTTGGCTACCAGCTGGAACCACTTTATTTTTGGCTTCTGTAAGTTGATGTATTGTTGAGAGTGGTAACAGCCTGTTATTGACTGATATTTTTGTACAGGTTAACAGTTTCGCTTTGAAATCAGATGCCTCATTTTTAGCTCAACTGGCTAAAGCCAGATGAGCTTATGGCATGATGCGCACGTGCGTGCGTGCGTGCGTGCGTCCGTTAACAGCAAAATCTCAGAAACTACTGGGCCAATTTTAGCAAAACTTTGCAGGAATGATCCTTAGAAGGAGTAGATGAAAATTTGTACAATTGGTTTCCATGGCAACCAAAAGTAGGTCACAGCGACCTAGAATGTAAAAAACCTAAAATAAGCTTCTTCTCTGAAACCATAGGTTATATTCAAAATCTGATGTGATATTTAGCTTCTAGACACCCTTAAACATGTAGGTTGTACATTTCGTGAAATTCTGTCAAAAACTAGGTTACGTGTTTTTAGCGTTTTTCTGTCGTACTTCGTAAAAAGTGAAAATAAGGCTTATAATGGAAAATCAACTTTGAAAATCTTCTTCTCTGAAACCATGAAGCCTTAAGCTTTCATATTTGGCAGTTATTATCAGCTTGAGCCCCTCTACCAAGTTTGTACAAATGGTGGCCCCCGGACCATTTTTGGCCCCACCCCAGGGGTCCATATATCAGCATATGCATATATGGCTCATAATGGAAAATCAACTTTGAAAATCTTCTTCTCTGAAACCATGAAGCCTTAAGCTTTCATATTTGTCAGTTAATATCAGCTTGAGCCCCTTTACCAAGTTTGTACAAATGGTGGCCCCCGGTCTATTTTTGGCCCCACCCCAGGGGTCCATATATCTGCATATGCATATATGGCTTATAATGGAAAATCAACTTTGAAAAACTTCTTCTCTGAAACCATGAAGCCTTAAGCTTTCATATTTGGCAGTTAATATTAGCTTGAGCCCCTTTACCAAGTTTGTACAAATGGTGGCCCCTGGTCCATTTTTGGCCCCACCGCAGGGGTCCGTATATCAGCATATGCATATATGGCTTAAAATGGAAAATCAACTTTGAAAATCTTCTTCTCTAAAACCATGAAGCCTTAAGCTTTCATATTTGGCAGTTAATATCAGCTTGAGCCCCTTTTCCAAGTTTGTACAAATGGTGGCCCCCGGTCCATTTTTGGCCCCACCCCAGGGGTCCATATATCTGCATATGCATATATGGCTTATAATGAGATATCAACTTTGAAAATCTTCTTCTCTGAAACCATGAAGCCTTAAGCTTTCATATTTGGCAGTTAATATCAGCTTGAGGCCCTTTACCAAGTTTGTACAAATGGTGGCCCCCGGTCCATTTTTGGCCCCACCCCAGGGGTCCATATATCTGCATATATATATATTGGAAATCAAATTAAAAAATTTTCTTCTCTGAAACTGTAAGGCATAATGCTTTTATATTTGGCATTTAACATCAGCTCAAGTCCCTTTACCAAGTTTATACAAATGGTGGCCCCTGGGCCATTTTTGGTCCCACCCTAAGGGCCAATATATCTACATATGCATATATAGGAAATCAAATTTAAAAATCTTCTTCTCTGAAACTGTAAGGCTTTAAGCTTTCATAATCAGCTCAAGTCCCTTTACCAGGTTTGTACAAATAAAGGCCCCTGGGCCATATTTGGTCCCACCAAGGGGCACATATATCTACATATACTTATATGGGAAGTCAAATTTAAAAATAGTCTTCTCTGAAACTGTAAGGCCTACAGCTTTTATATTTAGCATTTAACGTCAGCTCAAGTCCCTGTACTGAGTTTATATAAATGAAGGCACAAGAACCATTTTTGTCAGTTGAGCTCCACAGGCCCTTTTGGGCCTCTTGTTTTTGAAGCCATCATCATTTATATTTTAGAGTGTCGTTGTGTGCAATCAGTGTGAGTTGTACCACTCTGATGTGTTTGCATTTTTACAAGCTCTGTTTGAAAATGATTTAAATACAGTAAAACTTCGATCGCTAAAACACCTCAGTTGTCCATGCTTGATGATTGCACATAGGATTCTGTAATTTACATGTTACTGGAGTATGTTGAGTAATATGTATTGTCATAATTTTCTGTGATTAAAATGACCGGTATTAACTGTGCTTTGTTTTGTTTTGGAATAAAGAAAGTATATTTTTTATCATCACTTGTTAAAATTAAAATAAAATACCATGTTTTAGTCCCATAGCCATAAAACATATGACATATTGCAGGTCAACAGTTTGAAAACATTATCGAGATATCATGATGAATATTAAATTTTGTATTTTTAATTGTTACGTTTCTACCTATTCATTATCTATAAATTTTTAATAATTCAAGATGGATTTTCTGTCCGCCGATAATCATGAGGACCTAAACCTCTAATCGTATCTTGATGTTGGATCGCTTGAACCCCTGATGGCTTGAATATTTGGTCGAAGTCCCGTGGACTTTTAGCCATTGAAGTTCTACTGTATATGCAAATGATACTTGTACATACTACACATATGCACACCGAACAGTTTAGAAATGGCTGTGAAAATAGCGTGCAAAGGTACCAGTGTGGCAGTTGTCATGGGCATCCAGCTGCTTTGCATTGGGATTAATGTGCAGTTCTGTGCACAAAGCGGTTTATGCATACACATGCACCAAAAAATTTGGTCTATGACCTGATAGACAAAAAAAATTACAATTATTCCTTAAACAGACAATTTTCTTTTAGCTAGTTCATAAATGATAAAGAAGATGTCTTTAATTATGGACAAATTTTCTTAAATTTGAAACTTTGCCAAGTCAGATAAATTACTGAAATTTTTTAATGCTTTTTAAAAAATAATTTAAGAAAATTTTTAATCTTTAACCAGTATGTACAAAAATTGTATGAAAACAAAATATCCATGTATTTTTGCACCTTGTAACATAGCATGTAAATAAACCTCAACGCATGCACTTTCCTGATCTTTGATCATTCATTGCACTATACAGTAATGCATTCCTTACTCTAGAATATTTTCTTGTGTATGTGTTATTTGTGATATCAGTAACATGTTGTGTCCTGACTGTAAAAGACATTACAAGTCATATACAATCAGACATAGTGTTAATTACTTCACATAAATCTAATGAGTAGATCACTTGCTATATATGATATATATGGACTGACACTACTACTCATATGTAATGTGTAAAGCTAAGTATAATATAACATAGTTTTATATACACCACATACTGAGTTACAATCTGAAAACCTGTTTTATGTGTTTTTATTGAAACTATTTGATGTATGTATGTACAAAGTAAGATTTTTATATTTTTTCTGACACATTTTTATGATTTTAACATGCATTACTTATACTAGTAAAAGGTAGTTTTTGTCTTTCTAAATATGTTACAAAGCCCGGTTTTATTATTATTATTATTATTATTATTACATGTATTATTATTATTATTGTTGTTGTTGTTGTTGTTGTTTTTTCTTTCTTTTCAATATTTGTTATGTCCCTTTTTACTGTTTTACCGATCAGACTACTTTGCAAATTGAAATCGGGATAACAGGTTATTCTATTCACTACAAAAAAATTTTTGGACAAAGTGTCTATTAGGATGAATCAATCAAATCACCTAAATAAAAGTTTACTGTTAGAATGACCCAAATTAGTGACATGAAATCCTGACCACCAAGGAGACAGCAAGAGTTTAAAGGACACTAGTCTTGAAACGATAGGTCGAGGTCGTGGTTGTTCTATATTTAATAAGGGGATGTTTGGAAAAAGAGATTTCATTTTAAGGTGAAAACTTCTATTTTTGCCGATGAAATTACGGAAGAAATGTAATTTTACCACATATATTCAATGGAAAAACCTGTTCACACATAATTGTTTTTTGCTAATAGAATCTCCCAAGAGTATAAAAGGTTTTTGTTGTTGAAAACACAACATTATCAACGTACATTCACGTCACCATGAACACGACACTCCAAAACAAATGGTACACCTTGGGCCAAGTAATTGGCGAGGGATCCTACGGTAAAATCCGCCTTGCAAAAATCGGTCAGAGATCAGTAGCAATCAAAAGATTTCATCGCCCGCGAAATCAAATTATGCATTTCAAATTTATAAGTTATGAGCTCAACAAATACTGTTTTTCACGACTTTTTCGAGGAGATCGCCTCCTTCAGCCAATTCCCTGACAATGGCGATGTTTTTCTTTGTTTCAATTACATCATAAACTTTGATTATGTTTTCGTGATTAAGTAAAAGCATTGTACTAAAAAATAAAGGTACTGGCAATGGTTTTTAATTTTTCAGAAACAGTAGGTTTGATCCTCTTGTTTGTTGTACTTGATGGGGAAATACTTTTCTTGACAATTTTCTCCAGTTATTCAACCTTCTTGATTACAGTATATAAAGCTCCAACTGAGATTGAAATTGTATATATTCATGTATGTATATATATATTTATAGAAATCTTGATCTATTCATGTTAAGTTTATGGCCGAAAATGTTACATCTTCATGAATAAAATATATGATGATATTTAAACATACATTGGTCATAACAATGGTCACATGAGGATAACTACTCCATAATGGTATTTAATTTAATAAATTGAGTTGTAAATGGTCAGTGTAGTATACATGTCTGGCTCTGATTTTTATCATTAAATCAACAATATGTTTATGATCTATTGATTGTAATATTTTGCCCATTGGTCAATTGGTCAGTTGTAAGAATGGCATTGTGTAAAAACAGATAGAATCTGGATTACTTTTAAAACATTTCTAATTTTTGACTGAGGTGATTTGTATAGTTGTGGATAAATGGTATCAATAACTAGAGATTGGCAGATCACAGGTCTTGTCTAAAACAAAAGTGTCTGTCTCACAATTTTCTCAGATCTGCAATGTAAAAATTTTACATTAACATACAATTGTGTGCCCTAATTCTTTTTGACATTTAATCCACTAACATTTGGTCACAGAAGACCCAGAGATAGTAGGGGAAGTGTATTACACAGATGATATAGATGTGTAACAATTATTCTATATTTCCTAATTAGTTAATGTATAGGTACTCATCTAAGGCAAGGATAGTGCCAATGTATACATATTATGTATTATGTATATTGGGAAGATAGCAAAGTCCTGTTGAAAGGCATCAATACAGTTTAGCATATAGATCTATGAAAGGTCACCCTAGGAAATTTGCAAAATGAATTTAATGATCAACAGATGATCTATATTTACGGGTTTAAATAACTGATCAATTTTTTTTTGGCTCTATTAGAAAATGGCAGTTAATAGAGAACTATATGTATTTAACATTGGTTTGGCCATACATAGTGTTGTATTATTGCTAGGCTTTCGGTACTGTAGTGTGTGATTATTGGAGTGATAAAATACCAACCTAGTAAAACAAATACATCCTGTACAAAAAGTCTTAATAGTTGTGTCTCATTATAAAACAGAAAGTGATTGGCATACTGTAAATTAAATACTGGTATATGGTTAACAGATGTAAGTTAGAAATTTACCATGTGTGCAGTTGTGTAAAAGTATATAACAATTGAATGTTTCTGTAGAAATAATAAGAATTATGTCTGTCAATATAATCAGATTATGAGCTGCAGCAAAGCTTAATTACCAGTGAGATGTAAGATAATCAGATTAGTGATTGGTAAATTTGAATAATCTGTTTCTTGAAATTTCACAAAAAAGTTACTGAATTATTGTATACAACAAAAGAGTTCAAATACATACTCATGTATCAGTACTATAATTCAATATACATTTACTACATTGTACTATATTTATGAGCCTTTTGTTTAAATCCCAGCTGGATCAAAACTGAGTGGTGAATGTTCTCTTGTTAACACTCATCATTTAGAGTAAAGTCTCATTGCCCTTTAGGTGAGAACCATGTCACTGTAGATTTTACTGGAAAAGAAGTCTCATGGTTTATTGCCATAAGCACATTTCTAAAATATGAATTTGTGCTATTTCACACCAAACTAGTGGATAAAAGAAAGAATTGTTAAAATACAGAAGTTAGGCTAAATTATGGTTTTTCACACAAAATTGAGTTTTAACAGTGAAATCATTTTCCCATGTTTTCAGATGAATTTCTGAAAATAATGGGCATGAATTGTGAATATTAAAAACAAGTCACAACCAGTAAATGGAATAAGAAAATGTGACAAAAGATAAAATAATCACATAATTATTTAGATAACTGATTGTAAAACCCCCAACTTGGGGTGATCATCAGATATAATTAAAGAAGTGCTAGCCAGTGGTATAGATGAAGTACCGGTACTTCTGAAGGATCATATATATCCCACTTAACTATTAGTGGTTTCATTACTGTCAGTAGTCCCTTTAGAAATAACAACCCCAGGAAACTTGTTGATTTAAATTCTTATAGGAAAAAATGCAATTATCACATATCATCACTTATATACACAATTATTGTAATAAACACTTATCATTGCCCTTCTCACTACTGAAATGCATGTTGTTGGCTGTAAAGAAAACTGGAGATTTTATATAACAGATGAATAGTTAAATCTTTATGTACTGGCATCATTTGTTAAGTCAAATTTTTCTACTTTACATGTGTATAAAGGAATTTTATGAGAGGTTTAAAAGTCAGTGCAAAGATATCAGATGTGAAATATGGGGTTAAGTTTTTCTTTAAATTTAAAAAATAAAAACCACTAAATTTGTTGAAAATCTTCGATTTCTATTGCAAGTGTTTTGTTCTACAAAAATCATACATATTTCATATTGAAATTATTTCTACATTGATGTCTTTAATTGATAATTGTGAAATTGTCATTGAGTATTAAGTACAATGTATCATTATGGCAATGATTTTGTTGTAAAAACTCATCTATGTAAATAATAATAATAAGATGAAGAAGATAAATAATAATAATAATGAGAGACTGGTTCAAGTTTTACAAAATTAAGGGATTTATCACAATTACAAGTGTTTCAACATTGGTTCAAGTACCACTCGGGCAGATCCTAGTGTGAGAAAGTTTGTTAGTTTGCTTGCCTAAGATAAGTGGGTTTTTTCAGGCACTCAGGTTCCTTCCACCATCCCAGAACTGATTACTATTTTTTTTCTGTTTAATACAATACAGTGTTCTTATTGCACTGTTATTTCTGACATAATTTAAAATTTTGAAGTATCTGATACATGTTTATCACATCTTATATCTGGTATTGCTATGTTTTTTTAAAACTTCTCCAGAATTTGGCAATAGATTAAAAGAGCTGTAGAAAATGGATTATTAGACTTTAATAAGACTTGGTTATAAACAAGCAATTAAGTTATTTCATATTATATATTGTAATCTGCTTACTGGTATATATGTAGCAGGTTGGTGAACTTGTTGATTCTTTTATCTGTTATGTTTTTAATTCAATAATCAATATTTGTTGTTTTTGGGATCAAGTTGTAGTTAGGAACTTGATAAATATTGTAACACTGACACTTCAAAAAATAACACTATTTATTTGGTTTTTATTATTCAAATTTTGTCCTTCATATTGATGATATTCTCGGCCATACCCTTTACAAGTGTTAAAAAATTGTGTTTTGTAATAACTGGAGAATTATTGTATAAATACCAGTAGTCTTATAATTGATTAATGTTGACTGATTTTACTTATCACTTGTTTTGTGTATTTCTCGAGCATAATCATGGCATGGTTATAATTTATAGATTAGTTTTGTATCTTCTCTGTTTTTTCCTCCTTTAGAATCGCTGTTGTAATAGTGGATATTGATAGACTGTAGATATAAATGTTTATAAGAAATAAAGATTGTATTGTTTATTTGAATGTGTATGAATCCTGTATTGACCACTTTGGGTAGTTCACTTGTATTAGTCATCATGATATACCAGTATATGTTCAGTAAATAGAAGGCTGTTAGTTTAGTATCCAAAACAGATTGATCCCGGACTTTTATGAGGATGTTATAAGTTTTCTTTTGGTTTGAAAAATGAAAGTTATTGTAATGAGATATATTGTCAAGTAAGAGACCATTAGTTACCGATATGTTAAAATTCTAATCATTGGATGGAGGGCCTTGGTGGACAAGTGGTCTAAAGTGCATGCTTACTGTCTGGGTTTGAATCCCATTTGGGCAGATCCCAGGCCAAATAAAAATTGTCAGTTCACTTGCCAAAGATCAGTGGTTTTCTCTGGGTACTTCTCTCAGTTAGGTGTACCTCTGCCATCCCAGAACGTGAAAGAGTCTTGACCAAGGCATAAAACATCATTATTCCACTTTACTCTACTCCACTTTAAATCATTATTTCTAAATTTAAAAGTAGAAATAAATTGGGTAAAATACAGACAAAAAGTGATTTTATCATGGAACAATGAAATGGTTTATGGCATTTTCCTCTTAAGCTAGCAGTAATATGGTGACTGTGCTCATACACATTTACTTATATATTGTGTAAGATTGGTGACATGAAATACATATAAATCTAAAAGATATCTAATGTTTTATCAAGTATCAGATCATGAATTGACTCATATTAGCATTTATATTATATTTCAAATCGGGACTTATTGACATTATACCAGTAATACATAATATGACAGCATAACACACAAAACAGATCAATTTACTGGAAATTCACACATAGAAAATCTGTCTGTTACAGAATGATAATACACTGGCTCATCACGTACAAGTAAAACCCAATCCCAGTAGCTCTAGGAAAATGTTTAGTGACTCTAAAAACTAATTTGTGTTTCTGTACAGCTTACTTATGTATTGTTGGTGAGTCTTTATCTGTCTGCTTGTCCATTCGCCTGTCTGTCCATCTGTCTAACACATGTCTACCTTAATTACATGTTGTAAGTCTATACTGTACATTTTTAGAATATATCTTGTATACTGTTAGAATATATCTTTTGTATATTGTTAAAAATCTATCTATCTTGAAGAATGGTTACCATTACTGTCCCACAAATAATTCTTATACTGTACATCCTGAGAGGTTCTTGTATCTATCAGTCTGACCTGACTCTACACTGCCTGGCTACCAAAGTCTGTATAATTAATATAATTCTTTTACTTAGGAAAAACTGGAAACCAGTGTAAGCAGTCTTCTCCACATTATAGGTGTCATAAAAGGATGTAATTTTGTTTACCAGTATGTATTTTTTTTTCTCTTTTCAGATATTGGAGTAGAAAAACATAAGTAAATAAATATGGAGCTTGCTCATAGCCTTTTACTAAATGAAGAGGCTTTAAAGAAGATTCCAGACAACAAAAAACCAGTGTTTGTGTTTGAATGGCTTAGATTTCTAGATAAAGTCCTCATTGCTATACAAAAGGTAAGGAATTTATTGATATCATTGAAAGAGATATAAAGGAAAACCTGTCTAAACCTACAGTAGAATCTGTGTAAACTTAGTCCTAAATAACCAAAATCTATCTATAACTTTTGAAGAATTTTATCTAAACTCATCCTAAATAAGCAAAAAAATGTCTACATTTTTGAAGAACTTTCACCAAAAACCTGTTTATACTTTTTGAAAAACTTTTGAAACTCATCCCAAATAATCTAAAACCTATCTATAGCTTTTTAAGAACTTTCTGAACCCAGCTTGAATAATTAAAAATATGTCGGTACTTTTTGAAGACCTTTATAAATTCATCTTGTGAATAGTTAAACGCTGTCATACCAAAACAAAGGTTGACCTGTCAGGCCTTAGATAGAATTTTTAATGCCACTCGGCACAGTGCCTAGTTAAAGAAGAAAACCACTCGTCACTTGGAAATTTGACTCGGCACAGTCACTACATGAAAAACAAGACTTTCTTCTCTTAACTACCGCCAGAGCTTGTACCAATAAATATGTTTTCTGACTAGCTTCTTAAGCTTTTCACGAACTTCAAATTTTCCACTTTCAGTAACCAGTAATTAAAACGGCAGGTTTAGAAATGATTCTACTGCAACTGGTTTGTCGTCAGGATCAGCGGTAGTCTAATCAGTATCTTTGAAAATTTCTTTATCAGCTGTTTCATCCTTGTTTGTCTTTAGAAAGTCATACAAAACAGTTTGTTTACTTTTATTTGACATACTAAACAGACCGTCAAGTATATAAACACTAGGAACATCGGTTGGATTTTACATTACACTAAGTAAATTCCAAATGCGAAACAATAGGTTTGCACATGTGATGCAAACGCTTAAATGATTTTGTTGATTGACGCTTGTAACAGAACAGCCGATGTCTAGAAAGGGGCTCATTACAATTCACCTCCTTATACAAGATTTTCCCGACAAACACTATATTATCTGTTGTTTATTAATTGCAACAAGCCTTTTAAAGTATATTTCTGATAAATTTAACTCCGCACCTTGACGAGTGGTCGTAACAATATCACTCGTCCAAGTACACATTTCACTCCTCAGGACGAGTGGACGAGTGAATAATCGAAGCCCTGCCTGTGTTTGGTAAAAGCCTTGTCATACCAGAACAAAGGTTGATCTGTGTTTGGCAAAATTACAAATTCTGTAAAATGATGTCATGTAGCAGTCGAATGTGATTTGAATCTTGATGTAAGGCCTGTTTCTCCAGTGTTTTTGGTAGTGGGAATGGTTAAGAAAATTTACTGTGCACATTCCCATTGTTTTGACAGCAAGTATGACTACAGTGTCTGATTAAAGTGTTATTAGGGACTTAAGTACTTAACCCTTTACTAAAGATCAACCAACGCATTTAATATACATACACTACTGCATGTGCACAAATGATTTATTGGTATTATTAGTGACTGATATTTAGTGGTTCAGACCCAGCATACAGCCTTAATCCATTATAATTCATGAATTCTCACTTTTCTCTGTAGATCAGGTGAAGTTTTTCATTAAATCAAGGATTTACTTTCTTCACTCCCCCATGCTTGCAGATCTCTGTTACAGTATTACATTTACCATGTTCTGACACTATATATCCCTTGTGAGTTTGACACAGTTTGTTCTATTTTATGTCAGGAATATTTTTAGGTATATATTAATTATGTAAGTAGGATTACAACAGTGAAAATATAATTAATTTTGTTAGCTGTGTAGGCATTTAGATAACATTGAATTAAGCAATGAATTAGACTGTCTATAATATTTGTGCTTTTTATTCACAAGTGAATTAAAATCAATTTTTCTGATAGTTATAATGATTGATCAAGCTACCATGCTTCTGTATAATGATCTAGTCTTGATGTTATAATGATTTCTATTCACACGTGTTATAGAAATTCTATTTTGAATATTATTGAATGTAGAATACTCAATTAAGAATCTTGAATAAGGTTAATTTGACTATTCTGCTTGGACAAACATTATCTAAAGGTACTGTCACTGGTTTATAAAATGAAGGGTTGAGGGTCTAGACCCTGGTCCTGGAATTTTATTTCTTGTCCACATTTGTGTACTTCAGTATGGACCTTAGAACCAATATCAGATTGTTCCACATCATGATAAGCATTACCAAAATGTAATCAGTGTGCTTTTTGACATTCTTTGACATAAGCACATTTCATACAGTTGATATATCAATATAACTAAAATATTACATTATATGTAGTAGTCCTGCTTGGGGTGTACCAGTATATATGTGCTGTATGCATATAGTTAAATACAGAACACATCAATCAAAAATGTTAAATTTTGTTTAATGAACTGTTCTACCAGGTGATGGTACAGTTTACATGTATAAATACTATTTGTTTGAAATGTTTGAAATATTCCTTATGGAATGCCAAAAATTTGTGATTCTAAATTTGGTTTGTTTATATATGATCTAATGTGTGTAAAATCTGTGAACAGATGTCCATTAGGGATTTGAAGAACGTGTATATAAACAACTTTAATGCTGCAGTGTGAAAGACAAATAAATTATGGATATTGTGTAATAAATTAACCACTGGAAAACCATAGCATTACTCATTTAAATATACAAACACATATATTGTAATAAAGTTTGCATGCAGGTTCTAATGTTATGCATTGATAACCAAAAGAAATTACATTCTTCATTTCTTTTAATACATGTACCGGTACATAATATTTCTGTTAAAAAAGATTGAAATATTTTCTGTGAGCATTTTAATGTGGAAATGCATTTTTGACAGATAACACAATAAAATTATTATATGTTTTGTTTTAGAAATGCTGCTCAGGGATTTAAATAAGTAATTTTGACATTGACAGACAGATCACATGATGAAGTTAGGTTATGTGAAAATAATTAACATCTGCACTAAATATCCAATGTAATTTTGTCCTATAACATTTTTATGATCAAATAAAAATGATGATTTTCCAAACTTTCGCTCAAACTGCTAAAAAAAAATATCATGTAAATCTCTCAATAAATTTTGTGGCATTCTGAAAGTGATATTTTGATTTAACAGTCTAAGAGGCAATGAAAACATGAAAGATGATTTTTTTATATCTATGGTTAGAAAGCAGATTAAAATGCTAATACAAAGTCAAATACTTTCACAACTTGTATTATGTCAGCAATGCATTACTAGTTATCTCTACAAATATACCAACAGTGACATTCCAGATATTTTTACTATCTAGAAGTTCTGTATTTCCATATAAAAATATCGGGTTTCACTTGATGAAAATTTCATTATTGAGCAAAAATGTGGCATATAATTGGCCATCATTTAGACAAATGAGGAAAAGATCATCACCTAGCTCTCTCAAATCCTACTACCAGTATTACATGTCTTATCAGACGGACAGTAAAGATGTTTTATTGTTTCATTAGTTAGATCAATACTTTTGACTTGTATATTTTAACAAGGGTTTACAGTGAGGACAAGTTTTTATACTGTTTGTTGTTAACATTCAACTGTACTTGTCAAAGCCCTTATTGGTTAATTTAATTAGTTAACAATAATCTTCTAAGGTATAATATCCTTTCTTTTAATTATTGTAACAGAAGCTTTATAAGTTGAGTTACAGAAAAAGGAAGGTTTTCATCCTTTGTGATGTAGTTACTTAATTTTGTCATCATTCAGTGTGATAAGTTATATCATTCATTCCCTTTATATTTTTGCTGATCTCTATTTTTTGGCACCAATTGTTTTCAGTAGTTATAGTTATGTACCATAAATGGGATGGTTTTAGAAGTTAATTTTGTAACAGTCTAAAATCTTTAAACGGTTACATTAACAAAGCCCATCTCTTGAAAAGTTATGCATTTATTCCACCGAACTTGTTATAATGTATGACAGTGCAAAATCATCTCAACACACATCATTTTATTTTCAGCAAAATTTAAAATACCAAAATTTGAATTGTACTTTTTGTTTATACCACCCTATGTTTTATGTGCCACTAGAAAAAAAATTGTTATACTAAACATTTCAATGCAATACCTGTACTTTTTAGGCCAAACTTTAGATTTTTCATTTTCTTGTAACTTTCAAGTGCTTTAATTGTAAAGGTGCTTGAATTAGTGAGAGCTTAATTATACTGACATTTTCGTTTTATTTGTATTTAGTCTGACATAAAAGAAAAACAAAAGAAACTTGTATCACAGTTAACAGCTCAAATAAGTGAATCCCCAGGACCACCAACTAGGAAATTACTGGCAAGGAATTTAGCTACACTATTTAGTGTTGGAGATACTTTTGATTTATTTGATGCCATCAATAAGTGTAATGATATTCTGAAGAACAAGGATGACTCTCCAAGTTACCTACCAACAAGATTGTAAGTATTTAATTACTACTTGTATAGAGTGCACACACACACACACACACACACACACACACACACACACACACACACACATTTATGCTGTTGTAGAAGCATCTAGGACTTTGATCACAAAATACATTATTTTACAGTTAATTTCAAAATTCAAGATCTAATTATTAAAAACCATGTATTTGGAATATAATGCAACATTTATTGATGCCAATTTTTGGCTCAATTGAGCACAAAAAGTAGGTCAAATCCTTAAATTTTTTGTTTAACAAAAATAGGTCAATGATATCATATTCTTGCTTTAGAGATCAAATGCAGTGACAGTCTTTAACAAAATTGTTTAGAATCATCTTCTTGATAAAGGATAGGCAACATTCATATATCAGTCACATTAGATCAATTAGCAGGTTGCCATGCTTTATAATAAATAAAAAAAACAGCTAACACTCTAAATGACAAACGTGGTGGTCAATCTTCATCAAACTTACCAAGAATTATCTCCTTGAAAGAAGCTATGCAATTTGTGCATATGGGTCATGATAGATAACAAAAAATAAGGTCATTAGGTCATAGTATTGATAATCTGTGTTACCTTTTTAGAAGTGACATCATTTTAAACTTTAGCAAATTGAAAATCATTCTCAGATGAGCACAAAGAGCATTGATGACCTTCTTGTTGTTAAAATTTGTTCTGTAATATTTATTTGATTTTAAGAGGCAATTTTGGAACTTTTGATACTAAGTCTCCATCAATATGATGGTTTCTTATGATGTATGACTTACATGTTCCACCTAATAATTTTATAAAAATTTATTTATTCATTTAATTTGTTAATACTTTGGTTTACTTGCAGGGCAGCCATTGCATGTCTTGGAGCTATGTATGAGAAACTTGGCAGAATGACAGGGAGATCATTTGAAGAAACTGTTCAAACTCTCATAAAAGCATTGAAGAATGCAGAGGTTATTAATTAATTTATAATTTATATCATTTAACAGTTACTGTCTGAATAAACAATATTCACTGAATTGATTCCAAAACATCAATTTCAAATTTTAAATGAACAAACATTGAAATAAATGCTTCAGTCATGACATATTACTGTTATTTCAGTTTAACTAAGAAATAAATTTAGAGACATATATATAATGATGTAAATCCCTCTTGTAAAATAAATGGGTCTCATTAATATTTTGAATTATAATTACTTAAAACATGAAAATAATATAAAAATAATTAATTATAGCACATAATTGTTATTTCAAATCAATTTTGAAAAATGAAAGACAACTATATAGCTTTTCTTTGGGGATTCCTCATTGCAAATGTTGAAAATATGTAAGGAGAAGTACATTTGTACTTCTGATGTAATTTGTTTGATTTTCAAACAACAAACATGTTTGTATACAAATCTGTCTACACAACACATTTTTGTCTGAAGATTTGTTAAAATGAGACTGATATTTAGTTTACATAGTAAGTTTTTAAAACCATATTGGAACAAAGTAGTTCAGTTTTGAGATATCTTCTATTTACTCAGGATTTTGTTTTCATTGGTTTTCTTTATTTATGTGTTTGCATGTGTGACAGTGTGTGTTTGTGTAAAGAAAAGAATAAGAGAACGGATGTATAACATGTATACGTATCTATTTATAATTGTTTCTTGTGTGTGCATCTTTTGCCTCATATGTGCTAGGGTGTGTGTGTATCTATGTTACTAGTTTTAACATAACAGAAACCCCAGTATATCTAGACACATTAATATAATTATCTCCTGTACATGTACATATAAACAGTATACCTGTTAGAGTTATTTCATACATTCGAGCAGTTATCAGGTCATAAGGATTCTTAATAAGTTAATTTGCTAACATGCTGCTTAGAGACCTGTTTACAAACATCAAAAGTAATGTTATGGTTTATAAATAAACTAAGTTAAAGATGTCTTGTATTAAGTGTGTCTGTCTGATTTTTGACTTGGTAGGTAAGATTTCACTTCATAGACTAAGATTACTTGTTTAATGGTAGACAAGCTTCTGGTTGTAATGTCAATAGATCAAGTTTTATCTTATAAACTTTAAACATTATTTTATCTTCTCAGATTTTTCTCTATTTTTAATGTCTCTTTAAGTTCAGTTCTTTAATTTTTTTTTTTTTATTTTGAAACTAAAGCCCTGTTCATGCGGCGAGGTTTGCTTATATGTGTATAAATACTTGCCTATGTATATTTGCTCATGTATGTAAATGTGGCACATGAACGCAAATACACACGTGTGTAATTTTACTTATGGAGTAAATTTGCATTACCTTTGGAGGTAGTGCAAAAGTATATTTACACACTATGCAAATATACATAGCATGCAAATGTTGTACATGAACGCAGAGTAAATTTACACATGTTAGTAAACTGACACCAAATTTTGAAAACAACTATAGTCTTTGAGGTTATTGCATCACTGTCCAAAATAGATTTATTATCGGTTTGTTCACCAGAAAACACTATTCTTGTAATGTCCAAAATGTCCAAGAAAAGGGGTTCAAGTTGGTTAGATGAAGAAACAGAAATGTTGATAAATCTTTGGCAAGAATTGAATATTGAAGAGCAACTGGATGATCCAACTATCAAGAAGGGATATATATATAAAAAACTGTCCACTGAAATGAAAAGGTACGGGCATGACAAGACAAATGAACAGTGTAAAGTACGCATGCATACGTTGAAAAGAGCATACAGGCAATGCAAAGGCAACCTAAAAAAAAGTGGAAAAGGCAGAAAATTGTGCAAATTTTATGATAAACTGAATGCAATACTTGGTTGTAGACCAGCATCTTCCCCTGTAAAGGTAATTGAAAGTATGAATAAAAGAAAAAGAGAAGAATCAGACAAGGAAGATGATAGTGATACAGAAAGTTATGACAGTGATAATCAAAATAGTGATATTGATGTTCAGAATCAAATAAAGATAGAACTGGCTCGGGTAATGAGGAACATGATGAAAGTGATACAGAGGAACCGGAAACGGAGGAAAATCCAAAACGTAATACACAGGATGAGAGGGCAAAGAAAAACAATAATAAAGGGAAGAGTGTTAAAAGACAACGCAAAACACGCTTAGAAGTCGCGCTGGAAACTGTTATGAATACTTTTACGGAGAGCAATGAAAAATTAGACAGACAGCATGCAGATGTAGAGAAAATGAAAGCAAGTGTGGAACTTAAACGTCTAGAAATAGAAAAACAAAGGATTGAAATGGAAGAACGCCAGAAACGTGAAGAGAGAGATCATCAGTTAAAAATGATGCAGTTGATTTTGGGAAGAGTTGGTCCTTCACCGCAACAAGGAATGAAACACGGGCGACAAGATCCACAGCATATGTGGCCTGCGAGCAGTACACAAACTCCAAGACAGTTTCAATTCTCACAACAGCAAACTACCAGTAATTCAGACAGTAACATATCATTTGATGGATCTGGTAATTCTTTCTATGAACTGTGATGAATAAACTGAAATTGCCAATTTATATATGATTTTTAAAAGTGCCAAGTAAGCATTGATTCGGACTTAATTTTTGAATTATTGGCCATTAATTCAGATACTTTATGGACCAAATAATTGAGAAACATTGTGTTTTTTTTATTTTTGTTGATCAAGTAATCAGTTAACCGTTTAGTAATTCAGGAACATTAAAAATTATTTGTGACCAAGTAGTCAGTGCCGAATGATCGACAAATTAGAGCCTTTAATACATTCTTATATATTTACCTTGTAATTTTCATCAAAATATTTTCATTTTTTCTTTCTTTTTCTTACAAAATAATCTTCTAATTTACTCTGCTGTAAATCAGGAAATTTTTCGTGTAAATTAGATTATTAAAATGTTCTTGAAATATAGAATGGTGTCTAGTTTAGTACTCTAAGATGCTACCTGTCACTGAACAAGCACCGACCTTCATTTTTACGGAGAGGCTTCAGTTTTTATGTATCAAGGTTCATTATCCTGACTCCAAACCAATTGCTTTAATTCGCTTTCTGGTCCATTATAAGTAAAGATTAGAGAACTGAGTCCCAGTCAAGATCAATCCACTTATTTCAAGGCGGTCAGAGTTTAGGGATGGTAGAGGAAATCTGAATACCCGGAGAAAACCACCGGCATTCGACAAGAGAAATGACGAACTTTTCTCGCACTAGAATGTCCCGAGTGGACAGAACCCAGTTGATAAGAGGCGCTGAGATCTGTAAGAGCGGGTTTAGACTACTCAGCCAACAAGGCCCCATAAGTGTAAAGAAATAAAGCAGAAAAGAATAAGGTATGAAATATTTTATATGATTCAAAAAGAGCACATACGAATTATTGACAGGTGAATTACGAAAAATATTGCGCTTGTTTATTAAAGGAAAAGAAACAGTATCAATGGCCACAATCGAAGTTCTGCAATTTAGTCATTGCCTAAAAAGTATGATGCCAGATTATCACGAATGACAACACCATTTCTCTCTGTCTCTTCCAGTTCCTCTTCCTCCTCAGCCTCGTTAATTTCCAGGGTGTAATCTTCCATGTAATCATTTCCACGTAACTCACAAACATTATGCAAGACAACACAAGCAGCAATCACAGTGCAAGCAAACTCTACATTTACATCTAGATGTTTCTGTAAACATCTCCATCTACCCTTTAATCTTCCAAATGCATTCTCAATAGTCATCCGAGCTCTACTAAGACGGTAGTTGAAATATCGCTGTTTTGCGGTTAAACGACTTCGATGTGTGTATGGCTTAAGAATCCAGTTCTTAAGAGGATACGCTGGGTCCCCCAAAAGGACAATAGGCATGTTAAATTCAGTGTCTGGTAAATTGATTTCTTTGTTCCACTGAGGAAAGAACTCATTTCTTTCGGCTTTATAATATATTTCTGACTCTGAAAATACCCTCGCATCATGTACTCTACCGGGCCATCCTATATTTACATCCGTGAAAACATACCTATAATCACACACTCCCTGCATTATCAAAGAATACCATCCTTTACGATTGATGTAATCACCGTGCGCCTCTGATGGAGCCTTGATTGGTATATGGGTTCCATCCACCGCGCCACCACAGTTTGGGAATCCCCATCTTTCTTCATATCCAGTTAGTACACTTTTTAGAGATTCCTCTGTGGGGAATTTGACAAATTCAGGAAATAATCTGTTAACTATAGATGCACAGACGTCATGGACACAGTTCCATACACTCGATTTCGAAACCCCAAAAAGATTTCCGACTGTCCGATACTCAGCAGATGAAGCCAACCAGTAAATTGTGATGGCAACTTTATGGTCAACTGCCAAAGGATCTGATACACATTTGTAATCTGGCTTTAGCACTGGTTCTAACTGACTGCATAAATAAGTAAATGTCTCTTTCCGCATACGAAAATTTTCAAGCCATTGGTCATCATTAAACGTTTTTTTGACAATATCCTCCCACCATACTTCTGATCTGGGCCTTCTAAACACAGATTTTTGTCTTGTGAGACCTAGAATCAAGCCCGTGCTTAGAAAGTAAGGCAAATTCCTTCTGAGTCTTGCTTGTCTATCCATTTTTTGTTTTTAATATCTTTCATTTCAATAATTTAATTAAAAATTTGCATATGGTACTATTTTTTCACGTGAACGCAAAGCAAATATACTTTTGCATACGTACGTAACTTTGCATGTTATGCAGTATTGCATATGTAAGCAAACCTTGCCGCATGAACAGGGCTTAACATATACCTTAACAGTCCAACCTGTCTAACCTGAACTCTGAGTAAACTGAAAAATTAATTCATAATGTTTGATAAATTAAGATGTATAAATGGAAACTCAGGATTTAATCAGAACAAGTACACAATTTTTGGGTTTAAATTCGACTCAATTCACATGATACCTAATTACCTGGTAAATGTAAATAAAGTTGGAGGATATTTGTTGATCATTTTACAGAATTAAATAGTAACCCTTAGTCTGTTTTGTATTAAATATTATCCTGTATCCTCCCACACTTTACTAGCTACAAAATTAATAATGTCAGAACTACTTGATTATTAACCAAAAAAAAGTCTTTGTTAGCTGCTTATTTCAACCAGTGTGTTTTTACTGTAAATCAAAAAAGCAAAAATTTTCAGTATAAAAAACCTGTCAATTTAATTAAATAGTTGGGGTTTTGGCTAGCAGTAATGTTTAAAATTTTAGGATCATATAAAACTATGATATGTTAAAATTTGGTCAGATTATCATAAAATGACTTAAACATATACAAAGGTGGTAGATTTATTAAAAATGAAATGCCTTGAGTTTAAAGTTATTATATAATCTATCTGCTATTTTTTTTTCTTCTTCTTTTTTTTTTTTTAATTTTTTTATTTTTTATTTTTATTTTTATTTTTTTTTTTTATTTCTGTCTGTTATCAGTTTCGTTGGAAGTTTACAAACTGCAAGTTGGAGTAATGCTTCCACCAGAATTGATAAAATAATATCTCAGATTTATCAAGTTTTTTACATTCTTAAGATTTTATGTACACAAGAATATTTAAAAGTAAATAAAAATGTTCTTTATGACATCATACTATATATTAAAAAACCATAATAAATTTTTAATTATTTTTAAATTTCTCCTTTTGATTGAAGATAGTTTTTATCATCAAGCAGGAAACATGTGTTGTCTGTATCCAAAATTCTATGTAGTTTGAATTAAAACAAAATCAAATAAATGACTGTTATATATATCTCATCAGAGTCATGTTGTTTTATCATGTATGTTATGTAATAATTTTGGCAGCAGTTACTTAGCTCTCTATAAATAGATTTTTGGGTTAGGTATTTATCACACATCAGAATAATATTTCTGTCTATTGGTTGCCAAAATAGCTCACCTGATGGCAATGTCCTTAATCAATAAATAATGCTAGACAAAATCTGTACTATATGAAGCTCAGTAGATTCAAAGCTTCATGCTTAAGAAAGGGCAGTTAAATGTTTTGGCTTTGAGATAACTCTCTTACTCAACATATATTTTTTAGTTGTACATGCAACTCACTTGAACAAAATGTCCTTATTCAGTATTAGATGTGGTGAATTTGACTTAATCATCTTTATTCAATATAAATTATCACCTCTTATACCTAAAACATGTTTATAAAAATTACACCATTCATTAGTGAAATTGTTTAAACTTATGACATCATGTAATTATGTGTTCAGTTTATTGAGATATTATATTTTTTTTCAGTCTCAAGGCAGGTGTGAGATGATGATGACATTAGCTAAAGGTGTGCAGGGCCTTGGATCTGCTGGAAGTAATACATTTAAAGATATATACAAAGCATCCAAACAGTCTATGACTGACAGATCTATGGCAGTAAGAGTAGCTGCAGCTAAGGTATGCACAGTAGAGAGAGCTGCAACAGCACAACCCTCTTACGATATTATATACAATGACATGCAATAAATTGTTTCAATTTCCCAAAATATATATATATAAATGACAACTAACTTATAATTTGTACAGGTGTACTTAAGTTGATTATCAAATTGTTTGGCTGTGAAAGGGTCTCACAAAAGTAAAACTTGAGAGAGAGAGAGAGAGAGAGAGAGAGAGAGAAGAGAAGAGAGAGAGAGAGAGAGTATTTAATATTAGCACAAGGAAGACATTCTATTCAGATTAAATTCAAACTTTTATTAAGAGCTTGCTTATATAGAGTACATAAGTGTAAAAAGGGGCATATTCATTGTATTAACATGTGCATCTTATAATACTGTGCTTATATTTATACATGGCAGATATGAATTCATTTAAAATGTAAATATAATTAAAATGAATGTCAGAGAGGCTGTTTTTCTGTAGTTCAATTATTATAGAAAAAGTATTGTATATAATTTATGTCAAATTTTTAACATTTCAGTGTATGAACCAACTGGTAAATGAAGCCAATTTTATGTACACTACAGAACTAGAAACAGTTATGTCCCTTTGCTTCAGATCTTTAGATGGTTCAAACTATGATGCTAGATGTGCTATTGCTAAATTACTAGGCAATTTAATGGCTTCTGCTTTAACTCCAAAACCACCCATTGGTAAGTCCTGATATCTATATAATGCATGATGAAAATCATGTGATCATTATGTAATATTTGTATGTGAAATAATTATAATCTACATCTATACAGTAAGTCCTCTCTATTTGTTAACACCATTTGTTAAATCATATATATATATATATATATTGAAACATAAAAGCAGAAACAGAAAATAAAAACTTTAATACAAGTGAAGTGACAAAAGTAAAGATCATTATAATGACATACAATATTGAGATTTTTATCAGCCAAGTAAGCACAATTTATGGATACTTGTATACTTGTATTTAACATTCTGTATTGTTCCTCTATGTGGTCATCATTTATTGTGAAAGTTTTGGCTTGCCACAACAATTGTTTCTTGTGAGTGAAAAATTATTGCATTTTATATTTAAAACCCTGAAAGAATCCTTCTTTTGGAATTTGTCTTAGTGAATGGACTCATAAATAGATGTAGGTAGTTGCTACTTTAAATATTTACTATATATTGACAATATAAGAAAGTTATTAAAAATTGGGGAAAACTTGCTATAATTTATTTAATGCCAACTATATAAAATATTCCAGGTAAATTTAAACCAGCCAAAGTAGAAGATGTGTTAAACTTACTAGCAGCTGGATATTTAAAAGGTGGATTAGGCTTCCTAAAGAGTTCTTCAGCAGGTGAAATGATAAAAGGAAGTGCTAATGTTAGCAGAGAAGTTAGAGTGGGCATCACGCATGTAAGTATACTCTGTCTTCTAAGATGTTTGTGTTCATAGAAATATTAATTATGATTTTAAAATAAAGCGTTGAAAGTTGAAAAAATAGGTGAAACAAAATCCTGTGGTTTCTTGAATTACATCAGCACTTCCACTGCTGCAGAGCTACATGTATATGTAAGAGATCTTACTAAACCTAAATTAAGCAATGAAAGTATTTTGAAAGATTATGTTGGTCATGTAAGATATTAGCTTTATCCCTAGTATACCAGCAAACACTGGTGATGATGCACTTATTGGCCGGGTTGCACAGAGTGCAAATCCGGTTTATAGTATGGTGAATGTCAGGCAGTCGGGCAGGCGGGCAGGGAAAATAGGGTACCAACTTTGTGAACTCAACTCCTACAGTTTTCAACCAAAAACCTTGAAACTTCATAGAATGTTTCTATATATATTGAAGATGTGCACCTGACTTTATGGAAATATTTCAAGATTTTTTTTCCATTTTTCCAGACTTTGAAACTTAGTCACTTTTTAGCAAGTTTTTGAACTGAGGGTACCTACATTGTGAACTCAACTCCTACAGTTTTTAACCAAAAGCCTTGAAACTTAAGGGAATGTTTCTGTATATATTGAAGGGAATGTTTCTGTATATATTGAAGATGTGCACCTGACTTTATGGAAATATTTCAAGATTTTTTTCCCATTTTTCCATACTTTGAAACTTAGTCACTTTTTAGCAAGTTTTTGAACTAAGGGTACCTACATTGTGAACTCAACTCCTCCTACAGTTTTTAACCAAAAGCCTTGAAATTTACGGGAATGTTTCTGTATATATTGAAGATGTGCACCTGACTTTATGGAAATATTTCAAAATTTTACCCCCTTTTTTCCATACTTTGAAACTTAGTCAATTTTAAGTAAGTTTTTGAACTGGGGGTACATACTTTGTGAACTCATCTCCTCCTACAGTTTTTAACCAAAAACCTTGAAACTTCACAGAATGTTTTTTATATATTGAAGATGTGCACCTGACTTTATGGAAATATTTAAAATTTTCCCCATTTTTCCGTACTTTGAAACTTAGTCACTTTTAAGCAAGTTTTTGAACAGTGGTTCCTACTTTGTGAAATCAACTCCTCCTACAGTTTTCAATCAAATACCTTTAAACTTCACAGAATTTTTCTATAAATATTGAAGATGTGCACCTGACTATTTGGAAATATTTCAGGAATTTTTCCCCCATTTTTCCAGACTTTGAAACTTAGTTACTTTGTACTGTATATATCAAAAGATTATCAAATATGTGCACTTGACTTCAAATAATGTAGTGAAACCTTTATGTCCATTACATCCTACTGTGACAAAAAATAGGATTTTTATACATATATTCAGTGGCTTTGTTTGCCTAAAATTACTACCTAACTAAGGTAGTTTCCCCTTGAGAAATAAGACTAAAATTTCCCAATTTGACAACTAAAATTCCCCTAAAGGCAACAGTGACACACAATCAAATAGTTTAAGTTAAACCCAGTTGTCCAAAACTGTTCTGACAGTCAAAAAAAATTTACATATTGTCACAATATAAAATCTTTGAAATGAATTTCAAAATTCTGAGTGTAATATGTGACATAAAAAGGGTCCGAATTTTCCCAATCTGAAAGGTGGAAGGTAGTTTTTAAAAACCATAGCAAAATCACTGTATATGAAAGAAAACTCCAAAAAATATTTATGTTCTAAAAGTCATTGGTTTATTAGCTACTGGATGGAAGTATGGAAAGCTAGTGCTGTCACCCTGTTGCCTATCTGTCCTGTACTGTCCATCTCATCCAGTCCATTCTAATGTAAAGTTTCTGGTGCACATTTTTTTCAATTTACTGTAGCTTTAGAAAATGTTAAAATGATTGAGATTTTCCTAATACATATGTGTACTTGTTTCATTACTCTTTCATATATATTGTCATTGTTGGACCTAGTTCCCCATTTTTCACGACTTTCTGGTGAGGTATAAAAAAACAATCTTGTGTACCTTGTTTTGTGCAGTTATTTAAAATTCCTTCCACACTTAAGACCCATTCAATAGAAATTTAAAAAACATCCTAGGCCTATTGAGTCTTTGACCCATTTTTCTTGAGCAAAACTGTAATTTTTTAACTCGGACATTAGATTTTTATGAAAGATGTACCTATGTGAAATATAATAATAAGACTAGATTAAATGTACAGTTTTTGTCCAGTTAATACACTTCTGAAATAATGCATCACACACACATTTAAGACAGAGACTAAGACAAATCTTAATAACGATAAAAACTGAAGTTTCAAAAGAAAAATGAATGTTAATCTTCCATTTATCTATTTTCAGGCCTATATAGAATTCATAAAGTGTATGGGTGGACTGTGGTTGGAGAGAAATATATCCCTTTTCTTAAACCATGTATTGGACTTAGTTGCCAATCCTAAAGCTACACCTACACATGTTGATGCTGTGTATGCTAGAAAGTGTGTACTATTTATAATTAGATCTGCTGTAGGAAGTTTGTTAGGAGAGAAGGCTCAGATAGCCTCAGCCAAAGAAATATGTCAAATTATCATCAAACAAATGAATTCAGTTGGTAAGTAGGGTTATCATAAGGATAATAAGTATTATTAAAACATGATTTTTATCATTTCTTTGTACTTATATTTGTGTTTAAACATTACCAAGGGAGCTAGGAAGATTTTATTAAACAGAAACTTTAACTCATTTGTGTTTAATTTTGATAACAATTTCTCAGTAAGTAAGTCACAGTTTATCAAAGATGAGGTCTGGCCTAAATTATTAGTTTAACATTTACATTTAAGTCTCTTTAAGATTTTGTTACTTATTGCTGTTTAACCTTTGACTTCTAATTGATTAATGTGATTTTGTAGACTTGATTGTTAAACCAAACAAAATTGGTAAAAAAAAATCAATGTTGTATATGGTATTTGAAATCTGTATACATATTTTATTATCAGATGTCACATTATACTTATAGGTGAAGCAGCTGTTGAAAGTTCCAGTGACAGTCGTTATCAAGGTCAGGATGTAAATGGGGGACAGCATGTTGTTGTATGTGCATTGTTAGAACTAGGTAGTCTAGTTCTGCGTCTAGGTACTTCAGCAAGTCCTCTTGTTGCTGAACCGGCTACAGGTAATTGAAAAAAGAAGTTTGTTGTTTCAGAATACTAACATAAAAGTAAGAGTTTTCTATTTTCCTTAATTTAACAACTTATATGTTTTGGTCTATTGAAACAGATTGCTTAAAGCTATTTTAGTCTAAAATTCATACGATTGATAAAATGTGTTACAAGCAATACTCTAAGAACTCTTTTTTTAAATCATATTTTGCTAGGTATAATAGAGCCAGTGATATCAGTTCTGATACACCCTAGCCATGCAGCAAGATTAGCTGCCTCCTGGTGTCTAGGTTGTATATCAGTAGCCCTTCCATCACAGTTAACACCATTACTAGATAGATGTGTAGAACGTATAGACAAGCTCAAGTCTTCTCCGGAGGCAGTGTCTGGATACAGTAGTGCCCTTGCTGCCCTGCTTGGTGGAGTTTATCAGTGTACACTTGGAATTCCACATGCTAAAGGAAAAGTATGTAAAAATTTGAATCATTTGTATTGAAATGTCAGTTTTAAATATCTAGTTTGAATAGGAATCAAATCCTTAGTCTCTTGTTGAATAAACTGTCAAGCATAATGTTACTCATAATAATTTCCAAGTGTGACAACTAGTGAACTTGCCAGAGGTAACTAAAAATTACTTTTACAGATAATTGGAAATTAGAAACACTTCTTTTTTTGTTATCTGTAGAGCTGCTATGTATAAATTTTTTTAGACCATATATCTTATCCTGCTGTAACACAGGTGTGAAGTTGAAACATTCAATTTGGTAATGCAAAAAATCATTTCTAAACAGAACATCTTCTGGTAGTCTAAAGGCTTGGTTTTGAATAAACAGTGTTTCAGTTTGCACAGTAAAATTGACCATGGTATCCTGGTAAGCTAGTTCAGTTTTGATAAGTTTTTAGATTATAGTTCAAGATTTTTACTTTTTATTTCATTTTGTTTTTAGCAACTGTTTAGTCTTGCAGAAGATTTACTACGAACAGCATCTCAAAATAGCAGATTATCTTTACAGAGAACTCAATCTGGCTGGTTACTGTTAGGATCTCTCATGACACTTGGTAAGTCTGTCAGCTTTGCAAAATATTTATTATCATTTCAGAAGGTTGTTTGACTGTTTATTGTTGGGATCTCTCATGAAATTTTGTAAGTCAAACAGTTACATAGAAATGTAGATTAACTTTGCAGAGACTGGTTACTGTTAGGATCATTCATGATAGTTCTGTAAGGCCGTCAGTTTAACTTAATAGCATATTATCTCCTCAAAGAACTCTGTCTGGCTAGTTATTGTTAAGATCTCTCTTGACAATCAGTAAATCTGCCAGCTTCACAAACAGCAGATTGTTTCTACAGAAGACTCAGTCTGGCTGTGTGTAAGGTGCAATGAAAATGCTACTGAAAACGAGTATCAGCAACACAAACTGTTTTCTTTTTAGATTATAAGTACCAAAAATTTGGGTATAAAGGGTAGGTGAGATTTTGTCAGGTTAAAAAAGCGGTATCTTGTAAGTTTGAAATGTTTTTATATTGAAATTGTGTAATCTCATCAGGTTTTTGCTTTTTTCAATTACAGGCCCACCAGTTGTAAGAAGTCACTTGCCTCGTATGTTGTTACTTTGGAGAAATGCATTCCCTAGATCTACAAAAGAATTAGAATCAGAAAAATTACGTGGTGATGCTTTTACTTGGCAAGTCACATTAGAAGCCAGAGCTGGGGCACTTGCTGGTAAGTAATAATAATTTGTCCTATTTCTTCATTGTTATGCTTTCTTATCATTATAGTAGGGCCATTTTGGCCGAGTGGTTTAAAATGTCAGCATACAAATTATAAGCCTTTCATTGTTTAGGTTTAGATATACTCCAGGGCAGATTTTAGTATGAGAAGGTTTGTCAGTTCACTTGCTGAAAATTAATGATTCTCTACAAGCCCTCGTCCAAGAATTGACTGTCTCATTATAAGTAAAATAATCTTGACTGGGCTGTAAAACACCATTTCACCACCCAACCAATTTTAACAGTAATCAAGCTTTCCAAAGTAAAACAGTATGTGTATGATTAACTTTAGGGTCAGGGGAGTAATTATTTTACTTGTTTATTAACTTTGAAATTGTGGGAGAATAAGAACATGTTTAAAAATAACCCCTTTGTAAAAATTTTATATCATTGATCTTTTCATTTAATCCAGTAAATTTCTGCACAATTTTTAAGTTTTATATGACATAATTTTGAGAAATAGGTATCATTTATCATTACAGCTATGCATAGTTTTTTACTACACTGCCGTGAATTGGTCACAGAAGATGTCATCAGAAGATTACTGGCACCACTAGAATGTGCACTACTGATGTTTTCACAGTAAGTTTTTTAAAAAATATTTAAAGATGTTATAACTTTTCATTCATTACCTAAAAGTATTATGTAGGATAAATTGTTTTTGATAAGCTCAACTTTACAAAGTACATAAGAAGTTATACTTACCCGCTATCTTTGTCTAACAACTGTTTAGATGAAGATTATTCATTCATTCATTCATTCATTTATTTATATATATATATATATATATATATATATATATATATATATATATATATATATATATATAATTTATTTATTTATTTATTTATTTAATCTTATTTTGTATGGAAATCTAACTATATTTGTAATGTTAATAGATTAAAATCTATTTCCGTATTTAATGTATTTTACTCAAAATCAGTAATATTGGTAACTAAGAATTTGATAATCAGGTTCAAATGTTTCACTTTTCATCTCTAGCTTACCAGGAGTTATAAAATTGTATGGACCCCATTTAAAAGCCAGTGCTGCTATGGTTAGACTGAGATTATATGATGTTCTGTTACTTCTTCCACCTGAATCATTTGAAGGTTAGTACATATTTGTAATATCACCTCTTTATGACAGTCACCTGTCTAAAATGGTCTGTAATTTAGATCATATTTATTAGCTTTGTCTGATTGAAGGGAAAAGAGGTCCTAATATCACACCTCAAATTTGAATTGGTGTCAACATCCAAATTTAAAGCTTTTGTTATAGGTCTTTTGATTATATGGTTAAATATTAAAAGTGTTTAGTTAAATTAAGATACTAGATGTGCTGGTAAGCTTTGTTGTTCTTTTGACAAATGTTGTTCAAAATGTGAATCTGAATTTTATATTTGCATGAATTACAAAATATGTTATATTATATCCCTGCTGTGAATGTTGACATCAGATCCTATCATAGCATAGACATTTATTAGATAGTCTTTGATATGAGAAATTTAATAGATGAATGTTAGTTTTGTTATGAACTAAATCATTTTTCTGACTGCTTTTATTTCCCTTAAAGGTACATACACAGTTTTACTGAGAGAACTAGTAGCGGAATTTACCCTGACTGATAATCCAGCCAATACAACAACCTCGTTATTACGTTCTATGTGTCATGTTGATGATAGTGTAATACTCGGTTCATGGCTACAAGAAACTGATCACAAAGCTATTGAAGACCAGGTTTGTATAATATGTAGTATGATATATACAGTGTATCTTAGTTTGATAAGTTTAGTATAGCAAACTATGTATTTTACAAGAATAAATTAAGAGCTGCAACAACATAGATACACCTTTATGCAATGTTCCTTGTAATAAACTGTTTACATTTTTAATAAATTTTTCATCTGTCTACATATGCTGTACTTTTGTCTTATGTCTAAACCTTTGTTATGTGATGTCATTAACTGAAAAATTAGGAAATACGCACAAGCACTTAAACTATTGGTAGATGTAACAGAGTGCCTTCTTATAGCTGCAAAATCGTAGTTAAATATACTTTGTAAAAAAAAGAAGCACTGCAGCAAGATTACATGATAACAATCTACTGATTGTAGTCACTTAGAAATTCACTTACATATGAATATTTTACATTATATACATTTATCATGTTTTTTTCTTATTATAATAGAACTGAGGCTAGATATAGTTGTTACTTTTCTTAATCTCTCTGTCTCTCTCTCCCTCTCTCTCTCTCCATGTGTGTGTGTGTGTGTTAAGCTTTACATTTAGTTATTTCTCCATGCCTTAATGGTATTTGTCAGATTTATTATTTGAGTTGTTGTAGTTTTCTTGGTTTTTATGCAAATATTTGAATATTTACTAACCCAATAAGTATTTCAATATAATTACATTCATTATGTTATTGCAGCTCTTTCTAATTGTTGTAGATTTTGATATATCATAATGCTAGAATTTTAATAAAATTATGAAAAAGTATAAACTCAAATTAATTTATATTTATAGATTGATACTAAATAATTTATTTACAAATTGATATTTTAACTATTTTATTGCACTTTGAATCAAAATCATTATGAAACAAGAGAATATCATGGGCAATGGCAATGAAAGTAATCTTTCCCATATTTACTTTTTTCTGTGTAAATTATAGCCACTTGTCCCAGAGAAAGTTACCTTGAATTCTAGCTTTATATTTAGATTTCACACTGATGGGATTTAGATAGATATAGAATTTACAGTCTCATTATGGGATATAAAATATGTACAGGTATTTTGGTGATAATTGTAGTTTGAACCTAATCGTAAGGTGGACAGCGATGTAGTAAGTACAGAGAGAAGCATGGAATCATGGGATTGAGCACTACAAATAAAACTTGTCATGATTCAACTAATAAATTGACATTATAAAGATACCTGTTTTTTGTTTGCCAAATCTTGAGTTGCTGTTTGCATCATTATTAGTATCAGAATGCAAAAATATTAAGAGTATATGAAATTATTCAAGTCCTAACACTCAGTTTATGCTCAGAAATATTACTGTACATAGAAATTTAGAAATAAGTCTTACGTATATGTGTATAAATACACTTTAACAAGTAGTCAGCTTGTGTTTACTTTCTTGCTTAGTCATATTAGTATTTATTTTCTTTTATGATATTTTGTAAATAATTTAAAAAAAAGAAAAAGAAAATCTGAATATATAATTGAAAATAAGATACCAGTTTTCAATAAAAAGAAGTACATGTATATATGTCTTACTTTATTCAGTCGGCAGTTTATTGAATTCAAGATAATGTCTTTCACAGTTTAAATGGGCCCCAGTATTGGGACATGAGACCTGTCTGGTTTGATTCATTGATGTAAGAAAGGTTGAAGAAATTTGAAAACCAGTAATAAACAATGTAGTGCTGTGTCAGTAAACTTGTGGAAAATGAGTCTTAAAAATTCTAGACCAAAATATTCCGAAGTGATACCTGTATTAAAATCTATTATGGTTGACATGATAACATATATGTTGTTTATTGAATATATATACTAAAACTATTCTGGTTGATATAACATATATGTTGTTTTATAAAAAGAAAGTCACTGACAATGCATGTACACATTGGTATCTTGGAATGAGACTGTAAGTTCTGTTGCTTTGATAAATAGTAATTATTTATTCTTACAATTTATATTTACAAAAAGTATGTATATGCATTGATAAATCTTTTTTGTCTAGACCATGCTGCTTCATCTTTATTCTAAGCTGTATATTTATGTTTCCAGCATGTCATCTTCTATAGACCTGTCTTTAAATCTCTGTTCCTGAAAATTAAATCCTTTCCGTTATGGCTGCCATATACATTTTGTTGTGATTAAACTTGATTGATCTGATTGAATTGGAATTACCTGTGTACAGTGTGTTACCTATTAACATTTGTGAAAAAGGAACATGTGTACCATGTGTTATCCTTTTGTGAATGTGGATCACCTGTGTACTATGTGTTACCCTTTATTGTGTGTATGTGGATCACCTGTGTACTTATCGTGTGAATGTGGATCACCTGTGTACTATGTGTTACACTTTATCGTGTGAATATGGATCACCTGTGTACTATGTGTTACCCTTTATCGTGTGAATATGGATCACCTGTGTACTATGTGTTACCCTTTATCGTGTGAATATGGATCACCTGTGCACTATGTGTTACCTTTTATCATGTGAATTTTGACCACCTGTGTACTTTGTGTCATCCATTAGCATTTGTGAATAAGAAACATCTATGTACCATATGTTACCCTTTTGTGAATGTGTACCATCTGTGTACTATGTGTTATCCTTTATCATGTTTGAATGAGGACCACCTGTGTACTTTGTGTCACCCATTAGCATTTGTGAATAAAAAACATCTATGTACCATATGTTACCCTTTTGTGAATGTGTACCATCTGTGTACTATGTGTTATCCTTTATCATGTGTGAATGAGGACCACCTGTGTACTTCGTGTTACCCATTAATATTTGTGAATAAGAACATATGTGTACCATGTGTTATTCTTTTGTGAATTTGGATTACCTGTGCAGTATGTGTTACCCTTTTTTAAATTTGTAAATTGGGACCACCTTTGTACTATGTATTACCCTTTTACTTTTGTGTATAAGACTTTGGGGCTTTGAGTTTGACTTGGTCTTTTTTGGGTCTGCTAGTTGTAATGTATTTGCTATATACATTTGTGTACTTGTCATATGCTAGCGTCAACCGACAATGTTAACGGTAACGATTGGTCATAATATCTGAGAACTGGCGCTTCTGTTGCCATGCGTTTAAGATTTTCGAATGCTTCGGCATGTTCATTTGTCCAGTGCCAATTGACGTTCTTTTCTGTGAGCTTACGTAACGGAGCTGATGTATCTGACATATTGGGCATAAACTTCGACAAGTATTGTATAAACCCTAGAAATGAATGCAGTTCTTGTTTATTTCGCGGTTCTTGCATTTTATGTACTGCTCTGACTTTTTCGGGATCGGGTTTTACTCCGTCTGACGTCAGTCTGTGACCTACGTAAGTGACTTCTGTTTTAGATATTTCACACTTTGGTCTACTGAGCTTTAAATTATACTCCATTGCGCGGTCTAATACACGCTGTAATCTGAGATCATGTTCGGCTTGATCTTTACCCCAAATGATAATATCGTCGATAATCGACTCTGCACCGTCTATATCTGCCGTCATATCCGTCATTATCTTTTGAAAGATTTCCGGAGCCGATTTTATTCCGAATGGAAGACGTGTAAATCGATACCTTCCGAAAGGCGTATTAAAAGTGCACAACTTGCTACTCGGCTCATCTAAGCGCAGTTGCCAAAACCCGGAAGTAGCGTCCAATTTAGAAAAAATAGCTGCGTTCGGCATCTTAGCTATCACCTCGTCAATCGTTTTCATTGGGTACTGTTCCCTCATTATTGCTTTATTTAGATCCTTTGGATCAATGCATATTCTAATTTTGTTTGGTTTAACGACCACAACCATACTATTTACCCACTGGGTTGGTTCAGTTTGCTTTACAATAACCCCTAGTTGTTCCATACGATTGAGTTCATCACGGACTTTGTCTTGTAACGCTATCGGGATTTTCCTTGGAGGGTGCACAACGGGTTCGACTGATTTGTCTAACTTAATAGAATGAACACCCGGAAGACAGCCTAATCCATCAAATAAACTAGCATACTTTGGATCGTCGATCACGGATTTCGACTCGCGCGATGTTTGCGCGTTTCACTAAACCTAACGATTTACATGCATCGGCGCCCAAGATATTATGTACATCTCTATCTACAACATAAAATGTTAACAAATATTGATTACATGTGAGTTTGACCTTCCCCAAAGTTTTGATTTCATGACCCGAATATGATTTCAAAGAAACAGATGGAATTGTTAAGTCACTATCAGATGCAACAGATTTAAACGTTTTGTAATTTATAATGTTGCATTTTGCACCAGTATCTAATTGCACATTAACAGATTTATTGTTTATTTGTATAGTTTCAAACCATTCATCTGTGTTTACAGCACCAATGTCTATAATACTACCTACAAATAAATCTTCGTCAACTTGATATTCCAAAGAATTAACATGTTTACCGCGATTTTGACCTTGGTGGCTTCCACGTCCTTGGTTGCGTCCTCTTCCTCGTTTGTTGTTGGAAGTTGTTGATCTACACTGCGACTCAAAATGATCTCGTTTGTTACATTTACGACAGTACTTTCCTTGAGCTGGGCATTTTCCTTTCATGTGCTTATATCCACATTTATCACATTTTGGAACGTAATCTTTTGTGTCATTACGTTTTGGTCGATCTTGTTTACTACTGTTGTGCAAGTTATCTCCCTTTCGACGTGAATAAACTGCATGGACTTCTGACGATGTATTTGAAAATCTTAAACGCATGGCAACAGAAGCGCCAGTTCTCAGATATTATGACCAATCGTTACCGTTAACATTGTCGGTTGACGCAAGTTCTAAAGGACTTGGAGCAGTTCTATTACAAGAGGGAAAACCTATTGCATATGCGTCACGTGCTCTTACAGCACCACAACAAAATTACGCGCAAATAGAAAAAGAAACGTTAGCGGTTGTATACGGGTGTCAAAAGTTTCACCAATTTGTTTATGGGCGAAACGTTCTTGTCGAGACCGACCATAAGCCATTACAATTTATCTTCAAGAAACCTCTGTGTCAAGCGCCTATGCGACTACAAAGATTACTCTTAACAGTACAGAAATATGACTTGACGGTTGTGTACAAAGCCGGTAAACTTATGTATATTCCCGACACACTTAGTAGATCATACTTAGAGGAAACAAACGAAGAGTTACTTCCGGAATGTGAGGTCAACGCGATATGTCCGAAAGAGTATCTAGCAGTATCGCCCGAAAAATACCGCAAATTTCAACAAGCAACCGCCGATGATAGCGTTTTACAAGAGTTGAAAGCTACCGTGTTAGAAGGTTGGTCAGAATGTAAACGCGCGAATTCACCAAATGTTCTCGAATATTGGTCTTTCCGAGATGAAATCGTTTATCTCGATGGACTTTTGTTCAAAGGTCTCAAACTGATCGTGCCAAAGTCATTGAGATCGGAAATGTTGGATATAATTCACGACTCAAGCCATCTAGGTATCGTTAAGTGTAAAAGTCGAGCGCGAGAAGTACTTTACTGGCCTGGTATGACCGCACAAATAGAAGATCGAGTACAGCATTGTACGATATGCGCAGAAAAACATAATAGCAATCCGAAAGAACCTATGATAGGCATGGATATACCTGATAGGCCTTGGGCTAAGGTAGCGTCGGATTTATTTCAACTTAATTCTAGTCATTACTTAGTCACCGTAGACTACTATTCAAAATGGCCAGAAATTGCGAAACTAGATAATTTAACAGCTAGTAACGTTATAACGTATATAAAAAGTCAGTTTTCTAGATACGGAGTACCCGATGAAGTAGTAACAGACAACGGTCCTCAATTCGCAAATGCCGAATTCAAACAATTTACTAAAGACTATGATTTTATTCATACAACCAGTAGTCCGCATTATCCTCAAGCGAATGGTCAAGCAGAAAGGACAGTCAAAACTGTCAAAGACTTAATTAGCAAATCTAATGATCCGTACTTAGCATTGTTGTCGTATCGGAATACACCGCTCAGTATCGGCGTGTCGCCTGCAAAATTAATGTTTGGTCGTATGCTTAAAACAACGCTGCCAGTCGCGACGGAATTATTAAAACCCGATGGGGGCGATACTAGTTATATTCGCAAGCAGTTACAACAAGAACAACAAAAGCAGAAAACGTACTATGATCAGCATGCTAGCTCTGGTTTAAGAAAACTCGAACCCGGAGAACCAGTCATGATGCAGGAAGGTAAATCATGGAGTAGAGCAACAATAGAATCTAAACACGAGTCGCCTAGGTCGTATATAGTAAACAGAAACGGCAAACGCTTCCGTAGAAATCGTAGAATGTTGAGACCAACGCGATCGCCAAAACCACCACCGCGTTACGTACCGGATATTCCTGTTACTAATAGTACTCAGAATTACGATTCGGATAATCTTGCGGATATTGGAAATCCTGATTTAACGCAGATACCGATGGAAACTGAAATTGTCAGGACGCGTAGTGGCCGCATCGTTAATAAACCGCTGCGTTATCAAGATTATGTGCCTTAGGTTTTATGTGTTTAAGTTTTTTTTTTCTTAGGGTTTATGTCATAATGTTCAATATGTTATAACTTTCATATTCAGTGTAGAAAACACGTTTTAGTTCTTTTAGTTATATAAAATATAGTGACTGACATTACAATTAACAAAGACTGTTACACATTTGATTTGAAACAGTTACTTTACTAGTAGTCTGTTTATGTAAAATGATAATACAGTGCGCGAGGGCATAATAATCCCTGGTATTATCATACATCTAGTTTCACTGTCATTCGGTTTTAGTAAACAAAGGGGGATGTAATGTATTTGCTATATACATTTGTGTACTTGTCATATGCTACGTCATAGTTACGTATTACTCATGTTGTGATGTCATCAATAAAGCACTTCTTGTAAGTCAGCCATACTGAGTTGTTGTTGTATACATGACACTAGTTAAATTCAAAAGATTTTTGAAAGAAATCTGCTGTGAAACTGTAAGATAAATTACAAACAATTCAGATTTCTTTGTTTAGTTCACTATTTAGTATACCCTGCATGTTTTTTTTAATTGGTTAATCTTGTAACAGATTTCATTTTTAAAATTTCTATTTTTCTTTATCTTATGGTTTGCATTTGAATTTGCTGATAAATCTAACAGTCTACAGAATGTACTTATCATTGTTGTATATTTCAGTTACAACCAAACAGTGCATCAGGATCAGGAGCTTTAGAACATGACTCCAAGTCCTTGTATGTAAGATGTCCCCCTGTAAGTATAACGTATAGTGTTGAAATTTGTGTTGGCAATGTGGTGTAATACTTTTGAATATGTGTGCATTTGGTTAAATTCCATTCTATTTAATGTCTATCATAAGTGAATGTTAAATGTGTATAATGTCTAACAGGATGAATTTTTATCGAAAAGAAATTAATTATGGTATTATTCCGTGTAGCGGTTGATTTTATATTTCAAAAAGAATGCAAATGTGAGGTTTAGAAAATATTAAAACACAGACTGGGTTCATGATTAAATGTTTAGCAACATGTTCATTAAACTATAGTGCCACGAAAATAAATACAAAGTGTGTTTGGTTGGGGGATGTATGTGCAGGATTAATTTGGTATGGGATGTATGTCCATTATTAAACAGTAAGTAGAAACACTTCAGATATTGTAACTTTTAGGTCTTTTCTTTCTTAATCTCCATTATAAGTGCGACTGAATATACACTTGTAAAACAAAGATAGGATAACTTGTATACTTTTGTTTCAGAGTGATCCAGTCCCAGGACCATTACCTCTTGGTGTGGCAGTCATTGACACTTCAGTTAAATTATATGGATTTGTATTTCCACATGTGGCACATAAACATAGAATTCAGATGTTACAACACTTTAATGAATGTATAAAACAGGCCAAATCTTTCAGACAACAAGCTGTACAGATGAATATTTTTACAGCAGTTTTATGTGCACTAAAGGTAATTTATGATGTAAAGGGGAATATCTATTAATATTATATAAAAATTTCAAAATAAAACTGTCAATTCAGTAAGGTGTAAAAAGTAATAAAGATGACATTTTAGTGAGAATTAACTCTGTATGGATAGAGGTTTGTTTAACATACTAGCAGGAAAAAGTAACTGTGCATGACTGAAATGTGAGATTATAAAATAATTTGAAAAGGCAAAGCAATGAATAATTTCGTATTTGTTTATTAGATATTTCTTTACAAATTCATTTCATTGAAAAGGTTACAGATACTGTTATTTCATACGCAGGGGACTAGAAACACAGCAGATAGTAAAAGTCAGTTCACAAGATCAGTATCGTGTGTGACCACCATTAGCATTGACACAGGACTGACAGCGACGCCTCATAGAGATGATTAAATGCCTAAAGAATGCTTGAGGGATGTTGTTCCATATTTGGTCTAACGTTTGGGCCAACCCTTGCAATGTAACAGGCTGATTGGGCAGATGATGTAATCGGCATTCCATTTCATCCCATACGTATTCAATTGGAGAAAGGTCGGGTGAAACGGCTGGCCACGGTAACACATTGACGTTATGCTGTGCCAGAAAATCCATTGCAAACCGTGCGACGTGTGGTCTTGCATTATCATGCTGAAAAGTGACGTTACGTTGCTGTCCTTGAATGAATGGGATGACATGGGTCTGTAGGACTTCATCACGGTACCGTTCACAGGTCAAATTCCCGTCGATGACTACCAGAGGAGTTCTGTCATTCGCTGTGATGCCACCCCAAACCATTACACTGCCCCCACCGAACAAACGTTGTTCCACCACACACGCGTCATGGAAATGTTCTCCAATGCGCCGATAAACTCTGGAGCCTCCGTCACTGCTGTCCAAGTGAAATCTGGACTCATCGGTGAACATAATTTGTGCCCAGTGTTGTCGATTGAAGCGTAAATGTGTTCTGCACCATGCAAGACGAGTTGTGCGATGACGTCGTTGTAGAATTGGACGGATTGCCGGACGTCGTGGGCGAATATGTCTTTCCCGTAAACAAATCCGTACTGTTCTGGGGCTGATTGGGCGTAGTCCAGGAATGCTCTGGGCAGTAGTACTGGCAGTTTGGAAATGGTGCCGGAGGTGCACAAGCCGGATATGGTTGTCTTGCTGACGTGTCGTTACGCGTGGACGTCCTGAACGAGGGCGGTCTCTAGTGGTGCCAAACTGTTGGGATTGTCTCCATAAAGCATAAACAGTGTTTCTGTGGACACCAAAATGTCTAGTGACAAAGCTTTGGGTCATACCAGCCTCAATCATAGCAATTGCACGGAGGCGATAATTTTCATTTAGCCTAGGCATTACACTATGGAAGCTTTCAACCGAATAAACTTGCTTTTCTGGTTTTCTAGTGTCCAAACAAACAAACAACAGTAAATTATTCCTAAAATATTGTCATACTGAAATGCTGGGCGACAATTGCGTGAAAACCGACCCGTGCACATGAAGCGTAAAAATCACGGGCAATTGATGCAATGACCAAGCGATATGATAGAGGTATATACACTAACCATTTGTGCAAATTTTAAGATTTATACATTCAGTAATAATAGCGAAATTATAAATGTTATTGATGCACAGTTACTTTTTTCCGCTAGTATATATAATATATTTCAAAGTTGTTGAGATGGAAAAGTGAAATGAACTCTATTTTATATATTGTAATTTTCACGATTGTTTATTAAATTTTTAATAGTAATTAATTATATGTTTGTATTGTATTTTTTTTAGAGTTTATCAGACACAAAGACAAGTTTAGGACCAGGTGAAGTAAAAACAGCAGCTTTTAATCTTATCATGGTAAGTAAACATATATAGTAGAACTGAGGCGTGTTCAAGTCACTGGTTGCTCGCCACTACACTCACGCATACAATTTTTATGTCTATTGAACAGACGCGAGTACTCGCGTTGCATTCAAAATGGCGACCATCGGTGAAGAAGAGACTAATATTGTTAAATAAATTGTGATTGACCAGCCAAGTATTGATTTATCCTTGACTTGCACATCACATTTATACGACTAAAAACAAGTCGTTTCGTTTTTTACTGATAATACAGGGTATGTTAAATAGTTCTATCATTTTTTTAAAAAAAATGGTCATTTAATTTTGGGTTTTGATATACCCGTGGTCAGACACCGATAAAATCCCCCAAAAAAACTTAAAAACATACTCTTATCATGCATCTTCACAAATGTTTGAAATAATTCAAACGTTAATACCTTTATTTGAACGATTTAACACACTTTCACTGACATATAAACAATACTGCAGGTTTTTTTCAGAATTCACTAAGATCATTTCCTTGATGTTTAACACTACGAGGCCATCTTGAATCTAAGGCGAACAACCTTAAAATATTGATAGCATTCGCATGCTTGCGCATACAACCATTCCTGAACGGTTAGAAGTCAATGCGATCGCGTATATACGCACTCTTGAACGGGCCTCTGGTACACACTTTCAGACTGAAATATTTATCTTGAAGGTCAAGGTCACAGGTGACTGAACCAATGTTTTATTGCAAGGTACATGTGAAATTTGGAGTTACAAACATATGGGACATTATTATAAGATCTTTCAAGATTATGATTGTGAGTTTAAATCTTTACAAGTAAAAATTTATTTATATTCTCACTGTTGGTATCTTATATTTCAGGGTGCATTAGGAAGTACCAACCCTATATTACGATGTGCTGCTGGTGAAGCTTTGGGACGTATGACACAAGTTGTAGGTGACAGCAAATTTATAGCTGATATGGCACAGTATAGTTTTAATAGGTAAGTTCCAGGCAGCTTAACTATGTATGACACAGGATGTAGGTGCAAGCAAGTCTATAGCTGATATGGCATTGTATAGTTTTAATAGGTAAGTTACAGACAGCTTTAGGACGTATGACACAGGATGTAGGTGACAGCAAGTTTATAGCAGATATGGCACTGTATAGTTTTAATAGGTAAGTTACAGACAGCTTTATGACGTATGACACAGGATGTAGATGACAGCAAGCTTATAGCTGATATAGCACAGTATAGTTTTAATAGGTAAGTTACAGACAGCTTAACTATGTATGACACAGGATGTAGGTGCAAGCAAGTTTATAGCTGTTATGGCACTGTATAGTTTTAATAGGTAATAACAGACAGCTTTAGGATGTATGACACAGTTTGTAGGTGACAGCAAGTTTATAGCAGATATGGCACTGTATAGTTTTAATAGGTAAGTTACAGACAGCTTTATGACGTATGACACAGGATGTAGATGACAGCAAGTTTATAGCTGTTATGGCACAGTATAGTTTTAATAATGTAGGTAAGTTACAGACAGCTTTAGGACGTACATGTATGACACGGGTTGTAGGTGATAGCAAGTTTATAGCTACTTTGGCTAGGTAAAAGATGGCAAACTTTAGGTCATATAATATATGGCACTGTATAGTTTTAATAGGTAAGTTACAGACAGCTTTAGGACGTATGACACAGGATGTAGGTGACAGCAAGTTTATAGCAGATATGGCACTGTATAGTTTTAATAGGTAAGTTTCAGACAGCTTATGACATATGACACAGGATGTAGGTGACAGCAAGCTTATAGCTGATATAGCACAGTATAGTTTTAATAGGTAATTACAGACAGCTTTAGGACGTATGACACAGTTTGTAGGTGACAGCAAGTTTATAGCAGATATGGCACTGTATAGTTTTAATAGGTAAGTTACAGACAGCTTTATGACGTATGACACAGGATGTAGATGACAGCAAGTTTATAGCTGTTATGGCACAGTATAGTTTTAATAATGTAGGTAAGTTACAGACAGCTTTAGGACGTACATGTATGACACGGGTTGTAGGTGATAGCAAGTTTATAGCTACTTTGGCTAGATAAATGATGGCAAACTTTAGGTCATATAACCTGTTTTTTTTTTTATAGGTGATAGCAGTTTTATAGTTGAAATTGCACAGCATAGTTTTAAGAGATAAATGACAATCAATGTATTACTGCTTGCTTACTTGGGCTTATAGACATGGGGTGGAGAATGCAGTGTTGATGAAGTATTTAACCAACTTTTAGTTTGTTGCCTAGTTATTCTCTGAATAAAAATCTCATTGCTTGGTTCTATTGGTATAATGTATAGTCTGGAATTTTACCTTTTTTTCAAATTAAAAATCTAATCAATTTAGATAAATCTTATCTCTTGTCATTACAGTAATGATTAATAAATCATCTACATCCATGATTCAATAAACATTTATTTTAATTGAAATAGTCTGCTGTAAGTACATTATGTATATCTCTTCATAAATTGAAAAAAATATCATAGCATACTAAGCAATCAAAACAGTAAAAATAACATAATATTTTTCTTGGTGTTATTCACATTTATTGTTTAAAGTTTATGGCTGAAGTATTTATGGCCCCTCTCATTTAATGAGCAATTTTTGTTTTATTTTATTTTTCAGTTTAAAGTCGGCCAGAGATGTTGTTAGTAGAACAGGACATTCCCTAGCATTAGGTTGTTTACATAGATATGTTGGGGGTATGGGCTCGGGACAGCATCTGAATACCAGCGTCAGCATATTGCTAGCTTTAGCACAAGACTTTAATTCTCCTGTAGTACAGGTACGATGTCAATCCAATTTATGGTTGTTGTATTTAAAACTTGTTCAAATACTTTAAGTTTAATAAGTGATATATACATAATTTTAATATCTTATGTATTTACAGGATTTGTATCAGAGGCAAGTTTTGCTTCCATGATGATATCTCGAGAAGCTGCAGTTTTTCTGGAAACTTAAACTATAATAAATTTGACTATTTAATAGTGGTCTTATGTTCAGATATATAGCTATTTAAATATAAGAAAATGTTTTCTTAGTAAATCAGTTTATATGTTTATTTTGTTCTTGTTATAGGTTTGGGCTTTACATGCATTAGCACTAATAGCAGATTCTGGAGGACCCATGTTTAGAAGTTATGTTGAACCTACATTGTCATTAGTATTACAGCTGTTGTTGTCTGTACCTCCCTCCACTGTTGATGTTCACCAGTGCCTAGGAAAATGTTTGTCAGCATTAATAACTTCTATAGGACCAGAACTGCAAGGTACATATATCACAGCCTCATTTAAAAGATATGTTGGGAAATAATGATAATTAAAAATGTTTTAGTTACAAAAAATTGTTGATGGTATATGCATTTGTATGTCAGTTCAGTATAAAGCAGTGCCCACTATGAAAGTTTTTTGTATAGATTGGCTAGATAAACAGAGATAAACAGATTGTTGCCATATTTTTATAAATATTAATTCTTGTTAAATAAATTAGTGAAGACCTATAGTCTATATGTAATATTGTTTCATTTAATCTATGGCTTGTCTCCTTCACTAGAAAAAATTTAAACTTAAAAATTAAAATACTTTTGATGCATAAATAAATAAATATCTAAGAATTCATTTGGATGAATATAATTAAGGTTGATCAAATTTGATAAAACATAATTATGTATTTCTCTCTAGGTAACAGTGCATCTATAGCTACAGCTAGACTGTATTGTTTGGTGTGTTGTGCTATAATGCAGGATCATCCAGACTCTTTGGTACAAGCTGAAGCTATAGCTTGTTTACAACAGTTACACATGTTTGCACCACGGCATGTCAACTTATCCTCCTTAGTACCACATCTTTGTGTAAGTATACCTTATGTGTACATTGTAGCATGTGTGTAGTTAGTCATCTGTCAAGTTGTAAATGCACTTACAATGTCTCACATGTTCACTTCCATATCATCTTAATGTCCCATGATGGTGTAAGGTAGGATAAATCATTATTCATTTTTATGGTAGATTTATTTTTTAAATTGATTCATTACTGCAAAAATTTCAAATCTTTTTATTTATATACAGTAAATATTTACTATTATTGTTATTTCCAACACTGAATCTACTTAAGTCACTACAGTTTATTTACTTTAAACACTTTTTGAAAAATATTTTTTTATATTTTCCCATACATTATCATTAATTATCCTCTCTTGTCATTGTAGTTAACACTTGCAAGTTCTCATCTGTTACTACGACGAGCAGCAGTATCTTGTCTACGTCAGCTTGTAACACGTGAAGCAGGGGAAGTAAGTGATCTGGCATTGTCATTAGCAAGTGATAATAAAGACTTAAATTCAAAACCAGAATCTAACATTACTGATACAGGACTTGAAGGTACTTTGTTTGGAATGATGGATACAGAAACAGATGGAAAACTCATCTCAGAAATACAGGATACTCTCATTAGTTTGTTACAGTCTCTGGCTACTTGTAATCTAACAAGATGGTTACTTCTACTCAAGGATGTACTATCAGCTTCTACTGGTATGTATATATACACAAGAAATATGATTTATTAACCAATCAGTTGTCCCATTGTTTCTATATATAAAATACATCTTAATTTCTCTGCAACAAATCATATTCATAAAAAACTGCTTTTACTCCCACTATTTGTTTGTTTTATTAAATTGAAAGAAATGAGGAAAAAATTGAATTCGTTACTATTAAAAAGCTTTGTCAAGAAACAAGATGGTGAAGTTATAGATTTTTGAAATGGTATTACTGTACAAAGGAAACTGTAATTTTAAAAGTAATAAAAAATCACATTATGCATATTTTACATCATTACAGATACTAGTAGTAGTCTACAAGAAGGACAAGATGATGATTTAAATGATAAAAATGACAGTGAGGATGAAGATGATGAAGAAGAAATAAAAGTTACAGAAGCTGATGTTACTCATCCAACTGTAGCCCCCAGGTAATGTCTAATGCTTATCTCACGCATGACTGTGACCATTCTCAACCTTACACACTTTAGGGAACACATTTTGTCCAACGGAGTAACATGTGAGAGAAAACTCAGATGCAAGTGTCTGTAGAGAGATTTACACTTAAAAGCGGGTTTAGTATAAAGTATACAATGGTCAAACTTGGATATACAACCCAGAACCATATATTTACATTGAGACAGCCAATTAACACATTATTATAAAGAGATAACAGAAATTTTTAGATTTAGTCACTGGGACAAACTCTGTTTTTTATTTTCTTTTAGACTTTAAATAGCTTGATAATTTGTTATTTGTAGATGGCCAACAAGAGTGTTTGCAACTGACTGTCTTAGGAAGATAATAGCAGTATGTGAGGGAGATGAGACTCATTTTGACCTTGAGAAAGCCAAAGAACTGAAAGCTTCTACTGGCAAAGGTTTGCTTTTTTTTTTAATTATTTTTATCCATCTATCAGATTTTTTTTTATGCAGACTCAGGAAATTTATGCTCAATATAAGGGTATTGCAAAATTTCTCTCGTACTTTTTCCATGAAGTTAAAATGGTCTAGTAATGGTCTAGTCTTAACAGACATGATAGAAATACATTTTATTGAACATACTTAATTTATAAAGCTGTTGTTCTTATCAGTAGAATAATTACATTAATGGAAAAATAAACCTTTAAAAGTAAAAAAAAAATAATCTGAATTCAATATTGTACAGTAAAACCTGTGGTAGCGGTCACTTGTGTAGAGCGGTCACCTGTCAGTAACGGTCAGTCTGAAACGGTCCCTAACGTTTTTACTATATAATGAACCTCTGTAAAGCGGTCACCTGGCTGACGCGGTCAGCGGTCACCCTAACGGCCGCCAAATCGGAAAAATTACCTATGTACAACGGTCACTAATCCCATTCTCGGGAACATTCTTTGGGGGGAAACAGCCATAAAATCCATTGAAAAAATGGTAAAACTCAAGACATAATGATAAAAACTAATAAAAATAATTTTATCAATCTATGTGTTCTATGGAAAACTTGTAAATCGGGAAATAAAGATGTCTTACATAGAAGTCAGGACAGTAGTCATTTTTGCCGATTTCTTCTCAAATTTATAAAATTAACACTTGACAATAATTAATCCATTAATTAGAAGCTTATAATAATATCCTCTGAAAGAGTGTTCATCAATTATCCACAATAAAGCCCTATATTAACGGTAACCTGTTACAGGTAAAGATTTAAACACTGTCAAAAAGTCGGCTATTCAAGGTGAAGTATTGATTTTTTTATCACCTCTCAGTGGGGCTCACAAAGGGGTTAGGTTACCTGGACATGTATTACCGGTAAAAACAATTTTTTATATTTTATTAGTCCTCTTGTTTCTTAAATACAAGTTTTTTTCTTGTCAGTCAAAATTATTTTTGAAGTGAAAGTTGTCCAGATTTTTTTTTTTTTATAAACAAAAAATTCCCCTTATTGGCAACCCTGTTGTCGGGACAACTTCTAGAAATGGGAGATGCAGATTATTAGCCTAGGGGTTTAGGTAGTGTAAGAATGGTACAAATGCCAATGCAGGGCTTTTTGAAGCTCACCTGATAAACTGGTTTTTTCAGAAATATTTTGAAAAAGATATATGGATGCATAGAAAATTATATATTCAATAAATGACACAAAGCCAATAATTTTTCTTGCATTTTAAGAGTCCCTAAAATATTAAAATAAAAATAATTTTTCATTTTAATAATATACATTTATACTGGTGTTTTGTGCATTCATTTTATAATTTTAAATTCGAGAAGTTATATGCCGAATGCAAATCAAGGGACATAACTGGTCTTTAGAATATCAACCCTGTCTGCAAAGGTCACCTGTCAACAAAGGCCACTTTTAGCCAGTCCCTCAAGTGGCCTTTGTAGACAGGTTTTACTGTATTTAGAGAGAGAGAGAGGAGGAGAGAGAGAGAGAATAAGCTTTATATATATAAAGGTTCCCTAAAGGACTGGAGCATTTTTTTTTCTCTGGAAAATTATAGAAAAGCTTCAGCCATACCCCACCATAAACATCAGTGTCTAAAGAATTAAATTTTACAAGGCTTTTTATTAACTAGATGTACAAGTTAGCTCCTTTGTTCTGATGACAGGTCTCTGTTAGCAGTCTTTACAGTATTGAATAATGTTCTATTAATACAGGTAACTTCTTAGTGCTCCATTTATCAGAACTTGTTAGAATGGCCTTTATAGCAGCTACATCAGACAGTAACCAGTTACGACTTGCTGGATTAGCAGCTCTACAGGTAAATTATACTTGTTTGTCATTATAAATTTAGATGCATTTCTCTGAAAAGTTATTTGTGTTGCAACTATTGAGCAAAACAAAGATTCTCAAAATATATAGTGGTTTTGATTTAAGTATTATATTTAATACAAAATCTGTTTGAAATATGTTAGAGTAGCATAGTGCAATTCAATATTTTACTTCAAATTCTCTCTTTTCTGTGTTTATACAAATTTGAAATTTCATACAAAATTATCATTTTCATTATTAGCATTATATATCTGTATTTCAGGATATTGTTACAAAGTTTGCTGCTATTCCAGAACCTGAGTTTCCTGGTCATGTAATTTTGGAACAGTTTCAAGCACAGGTCAGTCTTTCTGTCTAGTATTTTGTAAAAAAAAATATATTAGTGGAAATTTGTTTTGTACAAAGTACAGGAGGTTCAGGTTATGCAGTGGTTGGGGCTTTTGCCTATTGCCAATGCAGCACAGGTTTGATTCAGCATGTAGTATTTGATAAGGTAAAGGGTCACCTACTTGAACGCCAACTAGATAAATATAATGATATTAATATACAAAAGCTTGTCTCTAAATACTTGTAATATAAATAAAGTTTACACTATTTTAAGTACAGAGGAGAATTATATTATAGTTAATGAAATTTGTTGAGTTTCATGTATGTCGGCCTGTATGCTTTTGAAGAATTGATTTATGGTTTTCCCAAATAAGTACTTTGTGTTAATTAAATATTTATTATGTATGGATTCTAAAAGAGATATTTGATTGTTCAAATATTAACTAAATCAGAGTTGTTTTTGATATTTTATAACAGGTGAGTGCAGCATTAAGACCAGCATTTTCAGCAGACACACCCTCTGATGTAACAGCAGCAGCATGTGATGTAAGTTCAGTTTCTTAATCGATGATTCATGTATATCAAAGAAATTGAATATAATGTTTATAATAATTTTCAAGTAAGAAATATTTTGCTTCCTTGCTTTATATTGATGTTACAGTAAATATGTATCACATCAAATTTTAAATCAAACTAAGGGCTATACACTGTACATCATTTCCAATTTGACATAATTTTTATTGTAAAAATTTATTTTTGCAGCAAATCCTTTTATAATACATTAAATTCCACTCGAGAAATCATTAAATTTTCAATTGCTTGTTTTTGTTTTCTTGATTGAATACATCACTGTACTTGACATGTCATGGGTTGAGTCTTTTTACTCTAACATTAACTGTGTTCTGAAACAGTTTTGTATTTTTGTTTACTTCATTAGGTCTGTAGTACATGGATAGGGAGTGGTGTAGCACGAGATCTGAATGATTTGAGACGAGTACATCAGCTTCTGGTGTCATCACTAGCTAAAATGAATGCTGGAAAATCACAATCACATTTATATAATGAAAGTGCTTCAACTATGGAGAAGTTAGCAGTACTCGGTGCATGGGCAGAGGTAAACAAAAAAATCTAACATATATGTGTAGCGTTAATATTGAAGTACAGGAAGTTTATTAACCTTCTTACAATAATCATATTTTGAATTAGTCCATCAATATATTCATTATTAAAATTGAATTGGTAAATACTGGTAGTAACAATTACATGTATTTATGTTTAGATGAGTATCAGTTGTGTATATCTTATATATAACTTGCTTAGTTATTTATTTATGCACATGTACTATTACATATATTCAGCATTTTGTATGTAACAATTATACCTGGCTTCATAAAAAAAATTTTCCTATGTCTAGGCTATTCAGGTTTGGATATCACAGTTGTTATGGAAACGGTTAATATAAGCCTTTTTGGGCTTGTTCCTGGATCGTTTTCTATATGTTTGTATGTTGATTTATATGTTGTATATTGCTTTTTTGAGAATAGAATATTGTTTAAACTAAATAGTAATAATTCTTAATGGTATATTATTATTAGTATGTTAAAAAAAACTTAACTCAGAATCAGATAAATTCAAAGATACAAATTTAAAGAGTTGTGACTTTTATGTAGTTCCTTATTGTGAACTAAAGAACCATTGTATAAATCTGTTTAGGTATATATTGTTGCTGTGGCAAGAGAGAAAGAGAAGAATACACATCCTAATAGTATAGAAGATGATGAATATGGTGATAATTGTAGAGAGAGTTTATTGTCATTAGTACAACCAGAACTACCAACACTTAGTCAGAACTGGTTTAATGCTCTCAAGGATTATGCATACTTAACTTTACCAGCTGGTATGTCAACTTATTAGTTTTCATTTCCTGGATTTTTTGTGTTTTGTGATATAAAGTTTACTTCTCTGTCATTGCTGTCATGGAAATAACATAATGTCATGTTTTCGATTCTTGGCATACTTTACAGTGTTTTTGTTAATGTTAATTTGTGTGTAATTTACAGAAAAACATTTGGTTTCATTCTCAAAAATATTGATTCAAGGGTCACCTTGATGCAGCAAGTAAATAATAAGTTAAAAAAAAATAACTTTGAATTCAGGTCCTAATTGCATGATTACATAAAAAAAAACACTTGAACTTGTTTATTTATTAAAAATCTATAGTCTCTTTGAAACTCTCATGAATCTTAGGGTTGTGCCAAATGATGCACAGTGTAGTCTATCAAACACAGCATTATCTGAATTTAGTATTGTGGCAAAACTAAAGTAAAATCAGTGATTTTGCATCATTGGAACTTAGCACCAATGAGAAAATTTTCAACAACATTTAAAGTTCAAAAATATTTTTGTTCAAAATATCTTTCCATTTTATTTGTCATGACCTTGACCTGTTACTGGTAATTTTATGATGACCTCTGTCACAATATTCATTACTTAGACCAATAATATTCATGTGCATATTATATAAACATATCAACTTGTTATATTTCAGAATATTCAGGTCAGTTACCAGTAGAGGGAGGAGCATTTTATCATCCAGACTGTGTAGAGTCAGCTAGACCACACTATAAGAAGGAATGGCCTCCAATCTTACATGCCCTAGCAATCTGGCTGAATGAGACTGGATTTTCCTATGTAGATATAGACAGACAACGTGATTTAGGATCAGTAAAAAAACTACCAAGTCTGGCACCAGCCAATGCTACACCACCAGCTAATATGAACCCTGAGGAAATCAATTCTGATAGACTTATCTCATTCTAGGTATGTATTTTATTGCAACAAAGCTCTCTTTAGTAAAAGATCTTTTTCTTTGTAAAATTAATTAAAATATAAATAGAAAAAATGTATTTTTTAAAAATTCTAAATAAATATACATGTATATTTTTTAAAATTAAATGCAGTGATTTGCCAGCCTATTAAGTAATGATATTCAAGTGTTTGTGTAGTACTGCTATTTCTATGAGAAATAAAGTCACATAAATTAACGTTTTCTTGTAAATGAACTTTATTTCTATATATGTGAAATAAACATATTTAAAATGTTTACAGGTTACCGGTAAACTCAGGAGTTGGATTTGTAAATAAAAGTTCACATACAACCCATCCTTACTATGACAAATTGATTTATTGTATTGATGGATTTGATTTTATTTAATACACACTTCCTCATCCTTCTGTCAAATTTAGGTACACATGTATTACAAAAGAGTTCCGCGGTATACTAGTATTTAGGCAAAAAGATGAAATGGAACTTTGGATTCAGTAATCTTTTGCAGTAGATGCGGTGGCAAGTTATTTAAGGAAAAATAAGATGAAGTGTCTGTATATTGAATGTTAATTTTCCAGGTATTTGTATGGAAGCTCTCTCTAATTTAACATCAGTACTGTCAAACCACACAGTAGATGAGTGTTTAAAGGCTTTGTATGCATTACTGGACTCTGAATGGCCAAGTGGACAAATTGGACAAGATCCTGTCTTATCTAGAGAATTACTAAATGTTATGCACAGGTGATTATTATTACACGTTTTATTTTATTATTTTCATTTTCATCATTTTGAACATTTGTCTATGCTACTAGTTCAACATTTTTTTATGACTGTGGTTGATAAGTTTATGACATGAAAACTGTTATCTTTAAAATTATTGTTATAAAACGAATGCCATGAATAGCTGTATTAATGTTGATGTTGACTCACTTTGAGATTGAATTATTTTATTTAATGTTTAATTTTGTTTTCAGAATTCTATTAACCAGAGATAATGCACAAACCAACTTGTTAGTGCTTAAGGTGGTTAGACAAATACTGAAGGCAGCCCAGGACAAATTAGACACTGAAAAGAAAAAATTTACTGGTAATTACTACATCAGTCTATCACTTTTGTCAAACTATGAATGTTTCACATTTTTACATACAAAAAAATTGTATATAAATTAGTTTGTAAAAATTCTTTGCCAAAGATTAATTTATATTCATTTTCATCAGGAATTGTTGGATATTATACATGTTCATGTACAAAGACAACTTGTTTTTATCTTATCATTTTAATTCTCTGTTGGAATTTGATACTTGACATAATCAGATGCTTTATTCGCCTTAAAAGTAATGAACATATACCCTAGCAACCAGAAATGTGAAATCAACCATGGATTATGTGGTAATTTTTTAGCAAAATGAAACATGAAAACAAGACAAAGTTCATTCATTGACAAAATACTGTGAAATTGCCACTGTTGGATATATGTTTATGCAACATGTTAAACCACAAGACACATTTCTTTGAAATACTTGTTAAACACCTGTTTTTAAATTTTGTCAATGAAAAACTTTTCTTTGTCTTTCAGATGTACAGACATCAGTAAACAGTAGTAGTACTGACTCTATGGATACAACTGATAGTACTGTTGTTCTGGGTGATGGTGGAGAATCGGGAGAATTTATACCAGAAAAATCAGTAGTCTTTGCTACATTAGAAGTGTGTTTGTGTGTGATATCCAAACAAATACCAGCACTTAATCCATCAGCACCAAGTACTGGCTTCCAGATACCTACACGTCTTACAAAAATGTCGGAGGAAACATGTCAGCTTATAGCAGATATAATTCTTATATTACCTGATCTTCCTAATCTCTGTTCACCAGCAGGTTTGTATATAATATTATATAGACAAACTTTAATTTTACCAGGTACACAAGTCTTCACACTTAGGATATAATTTACTTTATTGATCTGATATTTTTCCTATAAAATTGTTGTAAATTAATGTATGTATTAAAAGTTTGAAAACCATTAACTTCAAAGTTAATTTGAAATTTTAAAAATGGAAGAAAAACTTTTCAGTATAGTAAAACTTATGCTATACCACCTATATGAGCATTTACATGTACATTTTGAGTGAAATTTACTGATGGACTTTATAGATGTTATACCTATTACTATTTTTGAAAAATGTACCATCGGCACATTTTCAAAGTAGATTGTATTTACAGAATTTTTATTATCATTTTCATTTCAATTATTACAGGAAGTGTAGCAGTTTTACCCACAATACTTCACTTAATCACCGGTGTTTTACGTGAAATGTCAGCAAAGTCAGCAGAGCAGAAATCTTCAGTTGTGATTAATGCCTGTCTAGGTGCACTAAGGAAGCTGTGTACCTCTCCATTTTTAAATGATGAAAATACTTCGGACAGTTGGATAGAATTTCTACGCTGTGCATTAGTTACCATCATTACTTATGCTAAACCCAGTAAGTTTGCTCTATTTTGGGAAAAATTAACCATGTAAACCACAGGATAAATTCAAAAACAATTATTCAGAATCAGTTGATTCTTTTAAGCCTCTGTGTGTGTGTGTGTGTGTGTGTGTGTGTGTGTGTGTGTAGAGATCTGAATTTTTTTTTCATTGAAAGCCTTATACATGTAATTACTAAATTGAAGTTACAGGATCTATAAGTATCATTTTAGTTTTTCAGATCAAACATACAGCATAGATTGTGATATCACTTATATATTTTGATTACTGCTAGAAAATATCCCATTTTTCATTACTTCTGTTCTTAGTTTACAAATATTAAAGTATCAGTATTAGCACTTGCATTATTTTTGGAATTATAGTTTGGTTTTGAAAATTTAAAAATACATTGATATTCATTTAATGTTTTCAGCTGAAGAAAAGCCTGGCATGGATGACATCACCCTGCTTGGTGCTATCACTATATTTATTGTCTGTGCTCCTTTGAAGGTTGCTAATGTTAAAGGTCTAATATCTCAGAGTGTTGATATATTCCTTGATACTTGGCAATCAGAAAATTCAGAGGTAAGTTACCATAGATGTGTAATTAAAACACATTTTTCTCTGGCAAGTATTTATTTGAAGTATATGAAATGTGAAGGTGGTCAGGTCAGGTATTTCATTATTTTTGAAAAGGTTGCACAATAAGAAATATATGTATAAAATTGTTTTCCAAAATGATAGCAGTTTTGTTTAAGACATCTTGTACAAGACATCATTTATACCTTTGTTTCTTCATTGTTCTTTATGTTCAATAATTGTTACCTTGATAATCTGTCCTAAGATTTTTCATTTACATGTATTATACCATAGTAACATTTATGTTAGTCATAAAAATTCTTTTACCAGGTTTTGCCATGTTCAATCCACAATTTACATTCAGAGTGGAGTAGAGTGGGGTAATGGTGATGTATTATGCCTAAGTCAAGATTCTTTCACTTCTATTGAGTGATACTGGAATGGTTGAGAAAACTGGAGTGCTCAGAGAAAATTCACTTTCAGATACAGTGTAACTTCCGAAAACCAACACCTCTAAATACCAACAACCTCCCTAAACCGACATTGTCTGCTCAGGACGGATTTATTCTTAAATAAATCAAGTAATAAAAACTTCCAAAAACCGACATCTCCGTATTCCGAACACCGACATAATTTGTCAGCCCGAATAGGCTTCTTCAACAGTAAATAAACTTCTGAATACCGACAATACCTGTGGAACAAATAATGTTTGAATGGTCAGGAATGACTGCATGTGACGAGAACTCATATTACCGCGAGCTAAGTGTAACACCTGTTTACCTACGGTCGATGTTTACTTAATACATTAACATGTATCTGTATCGTATGTAATTTTAAAATAAACAAACGTGTTTAAAATGTTTTATTAAAATGTGTGTTTTTTATATTTAAAAAAAAAATAGAAGTCAGGTGCTGAAAAGCTGCATGATGTTTTTAGATGCAAGGCAAAGGATTTTCTAAAAACAATACAGTTTTAAACTTAATTAAATCACGTTCTATTTTCTTTTTCTTTTTTTTTCCCTTGTTTTTTTTTTTTTTTTTTTTTATCTGAATGATTGATCGTGTTTCAAGATGGGTACACCTGCGGCCTGATCTTGGTACACAATAAGAACTACGTATTACAACTACGATGACAATGTATGCACATTGTTTCATTGTTAAATTTGTTAAAGATAAAAATAAAATATAAATAACCATAAAATATCACTTTACACAATGTGAGTGTTAACAAACACCATCGAATGTACACACATAAATATACCATTATAATAGCCATATCCGGTAACTGACTAAATTCTGACCTGGTAACGGACTGGAACGAACCGGATTCGAATCCGTTAATTTAAACTTCTGAAAACCGACACCTCTGTAAACTGACCAAAATGACCGGTCCCGTGGAGTGTCGGTTAACGGAAGTTTCACTATATAATGTAAATGTTTACAAAAATGGAAAGATTCACATGACTGCTATGGATAAAAGTAATCATATTTATATTGTTCATTTATTAACAGATAAAACTGAAGTGTGTACAGATGTTTACATCATTAATCCAGCATTTAGATCTACATACTGCTGCTCCATACATCAAAGGTGTGGCATCAAAAATACTACAATATCTGTGTGCTGTTAGTTATGACAAAAGTAATGTGGATTCACAGTTAGAACTTATATTAGCAGCAGTGAATGCTACAGAGGCTTTGGTTGCTGTAGCAAGTACAGATAAAAGTAAGTCATAAAAAAGGTTTTCCTTCCTTAATGCAACTATTCTTTCTTGTACTTTGGATAAAAATTTAGATGCTCCCAAGAGAGAAGTAAAAAGCTTTATCTGTTGTCAATATATATTACATTTTTGTAAGTTTTCCAGCATGCAAACATTTCCTGTTAAAATTCAAGGACTGCCAAGAAAACATATTATGATCTTGAACATTGTATACTAGTATTACTACTGCGAGTTCAGATATAGTAGAATTATAAATCAGTATGAATGTTTTTACCACAAATTTACAATGAGGAGATGGATAAATTAAAACTTTTTTAATCAAAATTTTATCTTAACCTTTTCTGCTTCATACCTGTGATAGATTAATGTTTTTATTTGGCTCTAACAATTTTCCCTTTCAGTCCATCACTTGATGACACAATCTCTGCCTGTGATAGATTAATGTTTTTATTTGGCTCTAACAATTTTCCCTTTCAGTCTGTCACTTGATGACACAGTCTCTGTCTGTAAATTTATATGTCTAAATGTCTTTTTTGGTGCATTTTCATGTAGTTACCAGAGTTTCACTGTTGTATTTTTATAATTTATTACATTTTTTTATCATATCTCCTGTTACTATTTTTCAGAAATATCGGTTCTTTCTTTGTTGATTCCCATTTTGGTATCCTTCCTTCTAGAGGAGAAAAGTTTTAGAATGGCTTCAAAAGCATCAAGATCACTTCATGAAGACTCGTTACAAAGACTGATGAAAATTGGTCCTCAGTATCCAGAACAATTCAGAGTTATAATGGCAAGTCAATCAGACTTAAAATCAAACCTTGAAGCAGCTATAAAATTAAGTCAGTTAACAAAATCAAGCCCTTCAGCAAAACCTTCTACAAAACTTAGTGCTGGACCAGCCAAACCTACAATTACACTTAAAACAGATTTCAGTAATTTTTCTGGATAGTAAATAAGATTTCATCTGTGATATTTTGTGTGTGTATATACAAATATAATTTCAATTACTAATATTATTTGCCCAATGTTAAAAGTGCTATAGCTTTAATATTTCATTGGTGTTGATAATCGTGCAATAATGTACTCTCCATGTTTGTAAGACATTAGAATATCATTATTTTGAATATTAACATTTGATATAAAAAATATATAAATAAATTCATTAAATAAATGGGATGATTTTGATTTTAATTTTTTTACTCAAGTTTTTTTTATCTGTCTCTACCCTAGAATTCAGGATGGTGCTGACTCCTTTCGATTTCATGTGCTATTGTTTACAATTGCCAAGTTGTTATTGCTGGTATAGTTGCTAAAGTTAATTTTTGTGTTTATATGGCTTCCTATCATTAAGTTTTTGTTATCAGTTTCATTTGATTTACATATCATTGTATACTACTAGAAAATTTTCTGACAGAGAACAACCATTACTATGATATATGATATATTGACTACATATACATTTATGTACATAAAGCTATCAAATTTGTGAACAGTTTGTTTTTTTCAAGAAAAAAAACAAATTTCATTCCTTTACAGTGACCATTGGTATGATCTAAATTTTGACCTTTTAGCTCATTTGTCAGTAGTAGTGAAATTGTTCAATAAGTTACAAGATAAATAAAAACACTTGACAACACATTGCTATAAGTGTAATAATTAAACTATGTCATGTCATATTGAATCATGAATTTATGCATTTTTTACCATCATGTTGTCAAGAAAATTTACAGTCTTAAACATATAATGAAGAATGATGGTCTGATTGCTACATGTAGCAAGATAACACAAACATTAGTTTATATAAACAAGAGGTCTTTTGTAAACAGGTTGTGTTTGAGACGGGTGTTTTTATAAATAATGTCAATTGTACCTTAGAATTTTGTCACAGTTAGACGAGAAAAATATGAGTGTATCATGTACTTTGATAGATTATAATATCATAGAGAGGAAGCTATTTTAAATGCCTGTGATAAATATCATATCATTTATAATAGGTAGATTTATTACACTTAATAGTGCTGATGTAAATCATTGTTATTATATATGTTACAGAAATGCTTTACTAAAAAACATTGATATATTTTACATTATTATAAAATTGTGTAAAGAATTTTTTGATATGTAATGATGTTTTCCTTGTTTTTACATGTTATTTGTGTTCTTTGTATAAAATACAGACATTGACCTAGTTTTACTGTTAAAGTATATACAGGTAATGCTTCCTGTCATTGCATTAGAAGAGTCATTACTTTATATACATTATACCTGTAAGTCTTATCTGATCCAAGATCTTGTATCCATAAAAAATAAATATTTAGTTTCAAGCAATATGAAGTAAAGAACAATTGTAAATGAACTTTTTAGCTCACTTGAGCTGAAAGCTCAGATGAGCTTTTGCTATCCATCTTCGTCCGACGTGTGTCGTCCGCCGTGCGTAAACTTTTTACATTTTAATCTTCTCCTCCAAAACCACTGGGCCAAATTTAATGAAACTTGGTAACCATCATGCCTAGGTGAAGCCTTTTCAGATTTGCACAAATGAGGGAGTTACGTCTTCTTGGGGCCCCATAAAGGGGGAAATAGTGAAAAACTTTAAAAATCTTCTCCTCTGAATCTACAAGAGATATACCTTAGTTGTTTCATTTATAACATCCTTAGGTCATCTATTTTCAGATTTGCACAAATGGTAGCCATGGGGCTCAAAATGAGGAAATTGTAAGGCACTGAGTGGGGAAATTGCTAAAAATTATATATTTGTCACTATATCTTGAAAACTTTCAACTTTTTGTATTGGCATGGATATCAGAATAAATATTGTAGGTATTGACATGACGATCATTTTGATATATGGTTCAAGGTCATATGTTGAAAGGTCAAGGTCACAGCTGCAAAAGAAGACTTAAATTGCTAATTATCTTGAAAACTATTAACTTTTTGTATAGGCATGTATATTAGAATATTGTAGATATTGCGACAACGATCATTTTGATATATGGTTCAAGGTCATATGTTGAAAGGTGAAGGTCACAGCTGCAGAAGAAGACTTAAATTGCTAATTATCTTAAAAACTATTAACTTTTTGTATAAGCATGTATATTAGCATATTGTAGGTATTGACATGACAATCGTTTTGATACATGGGTCAAGGTTATATGTTGAAAGGTCAAGGTCACAGCTGCAGAAGATGACTTAAATTGCTAATTATCTTGAAAACTTTTAACTTTTTAACTGATTGAACTACTTGGCCATTAAGCCCAGTCTGCAACATTCCTCCTTCAACTACTTTGAGTCTAAACTAATAGGTTCTACTTCGGGACACACCCATTGGTTGGCCACTTCCCAGGGTCGTGTGAGCCCCCAAATGTAACAGGAAAAGGAAAAATGCAGTAGCCTAACCCAGACTCAAACCCAGGACACTCTACCCACTGAACTATGTTCATCAATCAAGCCTGGTTCATTACACATGATTTTGATCATGTTGTTTTGTTATTGGAATCCTAAAATCACACATGCCATATGATGAAGCATGCAAACCCTAATGTTAATTTGTTAAAATTAAATTTTGCACAAAACCAGATTTCTGATTGGTTGAAATATATCTATATACAACATAATAAACAAGTGTCTTTTGCAGGCTTTTCCATATCCCATTTTACAGTTAATTCATATGATCATATAATACACATTTACAAAAATTGTCTTTTATATGGTCTAGTATACCAATTGGGACAGAAGAAGTTTATCACCATTTTAAGTCCACTTGCAATGCGAGCTATGAGCTGTTATATACCCAATGTACAAGTTATTTTTTATTGGTTCATTTTCTTCCAAAACAGGCTCATACATTGTGTTCAATATCTATAGAATTTCAATTTACTGCCATATATTTTACATGTAATTAAGACTATATATACAACCAGGTTACCACAACTTTTTTCAGTGTCGGATGTGGATGTCAGAAAGATGCTGTCTTCTAATTTTCTGTAGAAAATGATTGTTGCTTTGTGTTATAAGATTTTTATGAAGGGTGTATGTGTATGCTAATTTCTACATGGAAAAGGCCAGTAAAATTTGCAACTTTGTAACCAAACAGATGATCTGTAATTTTATCTATGTTTAAAATGTTTCGTAAAGTTGCCAGTCAGCCACTCATATACATTGTACATGGAATTACACTTTCTTACTCACCAGTTAAGAATTTTTTAGTTTCAGATATCTAAAACATCACAGAATATATTGTATGTTAACTCCTTATATCTACAATAAATACATGTATATGGAAGGATCTTGATCTATGTAGTGTGCTTACCTCGTTGAAGATAAACTTTTAGATTTGTTTTAGTTTTAGAAATTAAATTCTTTAAATCTAAAAACATGTTTATCACTTGTTTATTTAAATACCCTTTAGTCACTGCCATTCATTTTGGGTTTTATCATTTTAACCAATTTTTTTTTTTTTTTTTTTTTTTTTTTTTTTTTTTTTTTTTTTTTTTTTTTTCATCAACTTGTCTCAGCATATTGTAGATATTTATTTAAAATATAATGTATAGGTATTTGCAAAGGAATGCTTATCAGTGAGAATGTTCAAAATTTGCTTTGGCTATCTATATCACCCAAAGATAGCTAACAAGCACTGCCATTGGACTTAAATCAGCCGTTGATTATTTAATGGTAATGCTGGTACATGTACTAAGTACACAGGTTTTGTGATAATTCAGCAAACTGTAAGAAACAGTAGGTTTATATATTCCAGTTTATATATATTGGCATGATTTTGTGCCCAGCACAGTCATTCTTTTGCTCATGACCCATATACAAGATTATATGGCTTTGCTAAATGACTGGCTGACTGGCAGTGTTTATTGCATCTGTAAAAGTTTAATCATGAACTAGATAAGTAAAATTGAATACTAACATTGATATTGTGTTGATTTTTTGTTACATTAAATGGGATGATATTGATATGGGTCTTTGCTCCATTTTGATGATTTTTTTTTTTTTCAACACCTCATCCTGTTCTAGTCCACATTGAATAAATCAATATTTAGGTAGTGTTAAATATCTTGGCTGTTAGACCCCACATGAGGAAACTGTAGAAAGGTCATGATAACATTCTAATTTATTAATTATCATTTCCATTGAGCATACAATAGCTAGGTCTTAGATTTTCATTGTAGTATCCTAAGGACAAGAATTAATTCTAATTTCGAGTAACACCTATATGCCTGAATTTACAAGGTGTGGGGTGTCTTGTTGCTATATAATGTACTTGAGTATATTAAAAATTCCATGGTGACCAGAATAGATGAACATCTCCTTCAAACCAAAGTTTTAGGTTTACATTATTATTATGATTCTGGTCCATCAAACATTTTTTTAGGTTTATTTGTAAGTTGGTTTTTTGACAGGTCTTAAGCATATAAATGCTAGATTTTGCAGTGTTATTCCCATTTCCTTCAGAAATTGAGTTTGTTTACTTTGTTGATAGTATCAAAATGATGCTCCACTCTGATGTAACTTTCATCTGCATATGCAATGGTTAAAATGCAATATTAAAAATGTACTTCACAAAAGCTTATGCAACCAGTAACTGTTAACAATTAAATAAGGAAAAAAGGTAAAAGGAATTAGACCACTCACCGTAAAACCCTGACTTCAAGCAGCATTAAGTTTTCCTAGGAAAAAATTACAACAGTGCAGATTGTTCCTAATGAACAGTGTTTCATTTGGTTCAACAATAAAAACTCGAATAAATATTGAAATAGCAGTAATTTCCCAGCAAGATGCAAACCTGTTGGATCTAATTTTAGAACATGGTTACATCATAAAAAACGGGTTCATGTAGACACAACTTACAAAATGGTGAAATAGATTAAATAATACATAGAATTTCATTAAATTTGTCATTTTTGACTTTGTAAAGAATAAAACATCAATGCGAATAGATTTGGATATTATTGATGGACAGTTAATACAATTTATGACAGGTTTTACCTTTTTCATTTGAGTCTCCATACATCAGTGTGCATGCTTCAAGCTAATAATTGTTAAACAAGTGGTCCCACTCATTAGAGGATTCCATTTGTTTACACCTAATAGGAATGAAATTTTAGAACATGAATCAAACAGATCTTGATTAGAAATTATCTATTTTAAAATATATATTTTTAGAAAATTTGAAGAAAAAAAAATCAGAAAATTAAAGGTTTAACAGGCACCGGAATATAATTATAATCACAAAATGGTTTTCATAACTGTTCTTTAAATAGATTTTTTTGCATTATCAGTGGTTCTTAAAACCAAATAAAAGTTTGTCACTGATGACTGTGATCTATACAGACATATCCACCATTAAAAAGGTTCCAACCTGCTGTACATGGACATAAAGAACATGCTGTTAAGATGGGAAACAGATTAAATCACCTTACTTTATGAGATCCACAGCAGTAGTTAAGAAAAGTAGAGTCTGCTACATGTTTAAGAGTTGCCATCTGTTAGACCCTAAACTGGAACACCCACATAGAGCAAATCACAAAAAGTCAGTTTCATAAGTGCCTTTATACAGAGTAATCTGCAGCACTGTCCTTGACAAACAAAGGTTGTATGTTACTCAATACTCTGTTTGAGTATGCATGTACAGTTTGGGACCAATTTACCAATCATAACATTTAAGGGATTGGAAACAGTGCAAATAAGATCTCACCAATTTTTCACAACTACCAGCAGACAAACAGTGTAACAGATACTAAAGAAACTACATCAGCCATCACTTGCAAACAATTAAAAGATCAAAATAAACAAATGACAACAAAATAGTCTTGTGGCAGTTCCAACAGCAGAACTACACATGACATCTTCAGTAACTTGAAGGCACAAATGGGTTGGTGTTTTGCGACACAGGGTAATACGCAAAACACCAACACATCTAGTGGAGCAACTCTGGGTTGCTGTCACTGGCTAGCAAAATTTGTGGAAACCAGAGTAAGTAAGTCTCTCCTGCCAGTAAATAACCTCTACAATATCAAGACTCCTACTTTGCATCCTGATGGCAACACAAGGTAACTGGATGTTTTATATGACTCCAGGCTAAATCTGTAGGGGATCTCAGAGTAGCAAGGACCTCAGAGATGCAGTATGCAGGACCACCGACAAGTGGAACATGTCTGATGCTCATCAACTTTGCCCTAGCTATGGGAAAATTACTGGTCAGGTTGGGCTGTTAGTCCTAGAAAGACCTGCTACCTAGGAGAAGATAACTCGAACTGTCAAATTCACAGGAAACCTTAAACAAATTAACCTGTTACTCCAGGTTGGGGGTTTGCGTGGCTGTTAGCTGCTGCACCTGTAAAAAGAACTTTGTTACAGAAACTGTAAACCAGAAAACATTTCAACATCAGGTACAACTGTGGTGGTCGCCATAGTTCATTACGGTGTATGACTGCATCTAGCATGTTTAAACCATCAGTGCAGTCTTGTTGCAATAGAGCATGAAATGTGCAGATGATGTACGAGACAGGGAAAAGAGCACAAATGGAAAGAGAGATTGATAAATACAACATGTAAGGCATAGATCATGAAGTATAAACGTTAATTTAGTAATATTTGTAATTGTATCATTTAATTTTGATTCGGATTCGTGTTCATTATGTTTGTTGTATTTATTTTATTTTATATCTGCCATAACCAATTAATGTAATTGAGTTTGTGCAATAAAGATTATTATTATTATTATAATTATTATTATTATATACTCTTAGGGTAAGTGAAAGCAGATGGACAAACAGTGGGATAATAACAACAACAGACAACTTGCGCCAGTATTAAATAAAGTCAAATATAATGACAGGGCCGTGACTCAAGTTGCAAAAAACAAACCCTAGTAAACAGTAAAAATTCTTTTACTAAACGGAACAACCGAACATAAACTAATTTACAAATAGAATAATACACATTTAATGAACAGTCATGGCGTTGAATTGGGCAGAATACTTTAAAGAAGTATTAATAGACCTGAACCAGCCAATACAGTTCTTTGGAGACATATTTGAAATCAACTGTGAACCACCAACAAAAGAAGAAATAGCTAAAGCCATCAGTATTTAAAAAAAATAAATAAATCACCTAATAGACAACATCACCAGTAAATCATTGAAAGCAGATACAAACTTGCTATACTTCATGATCTATGCCTTAAGATATAGAACTCCAAGAAATTACCCAGCGACTGGTGCAAGGGCCTCATTGTTAAACTGCTAAGGAAGGGAGACAGGAATAAATTGTGATAACTGGTGTGGTGTCACACTCTTATAATTATCTGTACCCAGTAAAGTTTTTTGCAAAGTCATCTGCATGAGATTAAGTGGATCCATCAATCAGACACTGAGAAGAACAGACTGGATTTTGGCCAGGGACTGGATGCATTAATCATATATTCACTATAAAGATCATGGAGCAATACATTGAAAGTCCATATTAACTTCATGTACATGTACATAGATTTTGAGAAGGCTTTTGATAGTGTTCACAGGGAAAGTCTTTGGAAAATCTTTGCAGTTTGGATGTCCAGAGAAGTTCATTACAATATTATCAGATGTTTCTATAATGATAACTTCTCTTGCAGCGTCATCCACAATAACAAACTATCAAGCTGATTCAACATCTTCAGTGAAGTGTGCCAAGTCTGCATAATGTCACCTATGACCATTGACTGGATAATGAGGAAAGCCATTAGAAACAAGCGAAGAGGTATCAGATGGACCCTTTTACCTATGTTATATGATATTGATTTTGATGTTAATGTAACTCTTTTGGCCAGCAAAAGCTGCCATCTACATAAGAAAAACAGAAGATCTTTTCAAAAATGCAAACTAGTCCTAACCATCAGCAAGAACAAAACTAAAACAATACAGCTAACAAATAAACCTCCTGAGATGAGACTGGAAATGAAAAACTTGAAGAGGTTGGTGATTTTACTAATCTTGGCAGCATAATAAGTATGAACAATGCTACAAAGAAAGACATCGCAAACAGACTAAAGAAGACCAGAACATCTTTTCATCAACTGAATAAGATACAGAGATTTCATAACATCAGAACTACCACCAAGATAAAGATCTTCAAAAGCAGTGTCCTCTCAGTGTTGCTTATGGTTCAGAGTGTTGGGGGTGACACAGAAAGATAACCAGAGACTATCAGGGTTCCACACAGCATGTCTACATAAAATATGTAACATCTACTGGCTGCAGAAAATATCCAACCGCATGCTGTATGAGAAAATGAAAAGATGGAGATGGCTGGGGCATGCCCAGAGAGCATTACAAGAACAGCTATAAGTGAACATCAGATAATGCAGGGGAAGACCAAGAGAGACATGGAGGAGGGCAGTGGATAGTGAATGAAGAAGATTAGAAGGACCTGGGGTGTACTAGAGAATATTGCTTAGGGAAGGCAAGCTTGCATTGGTTGCAGCCTTATTACCACCAGGCATGATAAGTAAGGAAGTAATTTTTCACAAACAACCGCCAGCAAACAAACAGTGTAACTGCATCAGCCACCACTTGCAGAAAGACTAGTTAGATGCGAGGTTGTGATGATGTACAAAATTGTAAATGTGTTGTATGTTCACACAATTGAAATTTCTGGAGTGTGTCAGAAGAACAACCTAACACATTACCATTTCAAGAACTAACTTTAATCAAACCATACAACAGGCATACTAAAATGAAACAATTGATACATCCACGCTTGTTATCATGTACACCAGTTTGTGTTCACATAGGCCATACATAAAAAATAGTCTCAACAATAAAAAGAACACAAGATAAACAAATGACAAAATAGTCCTGTTGTAGTTCAAACAGCAGAACTACACATGACACTTTCAGTATAAAAGTAAAATTTATTATTCCCTCAAAGGTAAAGAATAGACAACCTTCTTCCAAGACACAGTCTGGATCAGGAACAGCTTTCCACAAAAATAAAGTGGACTGTACCTCCCTGGGTTCAACCTTCTTCCAAGACACAGTCTGGATCAGGAACAGCTTTCCACAAAAATAAAGTGGACTGTACCTCCCTGGGTTCAACCTTCTTCCAAGACACAGTCTGGATCAGGAACAGCTTTCCACAAAAATAAAGTGGACTGTACCTCCCTGGGTTCAACCTTCTTCCAAGACACAGTCTGGATCAGGAACAGCTTTCCACAAAAATAAAGTGGACTGTACCTCCCTGGGTTCAACCTTCTTCCAAGACACAGTCTGGATCAGGAACAGCTTTCCACAAAAATAAAGTGGACTGTACCTCCCTGGGTTCAACCTTCTTCCAAGACACAGTCTGGATCAGGAACAGCTTTCCACAAAAATAAAGTGGACTGTACCTCCCTGGGTTCAACCTTCTTCCAAGACACAGTCTGGATCAGGAACAGCTTTCCACAAAAATAAAGTGGACTGTACCTCCCTGGGTTCTTTTAAACAGAAGGTATATCACCCTGGGAGTTACCTCAGGAATGTCATAATGTGATAGTATTTGTCTAAGAGGAATGAAATGAAAGAAGAACTAAAATTTCTGAGAAGAACTAAAACGTAATTAAAGATTCAGATTCTGAAAAAGTGAACTCATGATCCGCCCTCAGATAGTGCAGTTTAATGATTTGATTAAATAAGTAAACCATTCAATAAATTCATAAATAGATCTATCAATTACGAATATATACATACATATATACATGTAAATATATGACTTTTTTATTTTATTTATGTTTTACTTTTTTAAATTTATTTATTTATTTATCTTATTTTTTAATGCACAATTTATTGTGACAGGTGAACGTGTGTAAGACCGTCAAATGCAAAAAATTAGGTTAAATGTAAAAAACAAAATTTTGACACTAAATGTAAAAACAGTTTTACTTTAAATGTAAATGTGGGTTCGATTTCGGCATCACTAACAGTGTGCCAGCATTATAAAGACGACTTTAAATAGTCTACACTAAAATCCTGTAAAACATAAATGTATAGTACATCTTTAGAAACCACACATAGGGTGCCAGCTTAACGCTTCTCAGTAGTTTGATTTTTGTTTTTTAATTGGAAGCCTACTATGTGCACTCAGTTCCAATGCAGATTAATGCTAACGTGAGCTATGTTTTTGTTTGACATTTATCACTTTTTTGTTTTCACATTTAACGTTAATCGGCATTTTTACATATATCGTTAAAATGTTTTTACATTTAGCATCAAATGTATCCGTGCAATAAATAAATAAATCTAAATAAATCAAATGCTTTTTACATTTGATGTCAAGTTTTTACATTTGTAGCGTTTTTTTTTTACATTTAGAGTAGAATTGTTTTAACATGTAATGTCAAATTTGATCTTTTTACATTTAATGAGATTTTTACATTTCACCTGTTCACGGTCTTACTAACGTGCCAGGCCTTTTTTTATTTAAGAAAAATGTGGTTATCTCCCTTTAAAAAATTACAACGATGGCGACCAACAGAAGACTTGCTATCAAGTCGGTCCTTGAAGGCGATGATTCTGATTACAAGGAAGGCAATATACGTCTTTTAGCTCTCCCAGATGAAATATTAGAGAATGTATTGTCTTTTTTGAATTTTGATGAAGCTAGTGAAGCTCGACTTGTAAGTATATTGAGATTTTTTTCTGTCATAACACCGTAATGTCCGGAAACAGGTGTTCAGGAAGATATATCCACAGATCGGCCACCAGCGAATATTGTTAGTCACACGTAAAATTGAACTCATTAAAATAGTTTGTTATTTTAAACAATGCTTATACAGCAAAAACTTATCACTAAGCATCTGACTATACTGAAAACAAAAGTCTTATCATTCATTTGGCATATTGTATACATGATGTTGGTTTTCCCCAACTTCTCTGTAATAGTAATATCTACTTTTTATTTTTTGAAAAATGATACGACCTTTTATCTGATATAGTAACTTGCCACTGAAAGTTTAGTTAATAAGATCATTCTTTTGTACAAGTAATTCAAAGAATATCTATAAATAGGATTGAAATTGTCCCGAATTTCAACAAATAAAATTCTGTTTCACTTTAACAAAATCTCAACAATGTTTTAATCTTCCTTTATGAAAGAAGCAAAATCTTGTGTGTGTGTGTGTGTGTGTGTGTGTGTGTGTGAATGTTTTGATGGAAGCCAGATGAAACTAATATACCCACAGCCCTGAGAGACCAACTTTGTTGCAACTTCAACTTTGCAATGAGACATCAGGAAATCCATTGACATAGAATATGTCAACATAACACACCAAACTGGACAGAAATGCTGAAATCAGCATCTTTTTATTATTATTATTATTATTATTAATTTTTTTGCATATCTTCCACACAGATGGTAAATGTTAAAAAGAACACCTGTGTCAAAATGAATTAACACAAATTTTATTTAGCATATATAATCAGGAAAAAAATAGTGGGATTTACTGTCTATCTGATAGCTTTTACCATTTTGTTGTTGGTTTTAATATGTATTTGTATATGCTTGTCTTTTAAGGTTTGTCAAAAGTTTAACAGATTCTGTGAGCACAGTATTGAATCAAGGTTTTTCACGTGTTGACAAATTACATGCACAGATCCAGAAAAATGTAAAGAGTCAGTTACCAAGAAGAGAATCAGAGAGACGTAATCACCCATTGGCTAGACATGTAGACATTTTATCTGCAATTGAAACTAGATTGTCACTACTTGGAATGACATACATGAGATACATTGATATGGGACTCTGTTGTTTCATTCCTGGAAAAGTAAGTTTAACATTGTATTACATGTATATTTATCTAAGTCAAGGCTTTCATTGAGTTTAGAAGTAGAAGGGTGTAGTTATTAATTACTGGTAACTTACATTTACACATAGCCATCAAACTTTTTAATAATAATAGACAATTTTTGTTGGCTACCAGGTTTTAGTAAATCCCAAGGTAGAACTTAAGTTAAATCACATTCACTTCTATATTAGTGAATGTGATTTAATGTGCAAAACTTCATAAAATGTAAGTTTTATACTTATTGCATTAGTCACTATATAGTACACTTAGAGACAAATTGAATTACCAGTACACTGGGCAGTGATCAATACACTAAACAGGTTATGGGGGTTTTGCCAGTTTACAGGCATGATGCCTACTGTAACTTTTCAGTATGAACTGTAATTTTATATTAAAAAAAAATTGGGCTGGTTTGTAATTAATCCACATTTTAAACACTTGAAAAAAAGTGATGTTGGATTCTGTTTAATAAATTAGTGATCAGCTTTTTGGAAAGCTGGATGGTTATTTTATCCAGTCAAATATAATTTATATATATATTTATAATTTAGGTGCTAGACGAATTGTTTAGAATATTAAGCACACTACAGAAAACAAAAGAACCCCCAAGAGCTCATGAGTTTCTGCAGGAATTACGAGATATATCATCAATGGCCATGGAACATTTTGAGGAAAAAATAGCCCCAGCACTAAAGGCCAAGATGCCAGCTGTAACTTTACCGTTCCCCTTTGATTCTCCACATAGCCCAGAACCTCAGCCAGGTATGTATAACATGTATAAATTTAGTTTATTTTCCTTTAAAGCATTTTTATACATGGATGTATTTTAGTTTCAAATTCAGTACAAATGCTTCAAATACTACATAACTTTAAAAGCTTAAAATTTAGAAAAATTATAGTATTTTTAAAAATACGGTACTTAATTTATTATACATGTACAGTATTTATATATTTTTAAAAAATTATTAAGTTTTGGTCTCAAATTTGAAGCCAGTATTCTTGTTGTGACTACAAGGGTTGTAACCTTAGCAACAGTGATCATTTGATACACTTAAATTTCTACAATAATGTAAAGAGTGAACTAAATGCTTGAAAATTGATTTTAAAGGTGTTTGTACATTTTAATACTTCATATTTAGATATGTACATGTATGTTTATAGGGACTTCATCTCAGCTTATGTCACCAGTGTTGTCACCTAATACAAGGGCAAGGGGACCAGGAATTAGACATGAAATAGCACATGTACGACTTCAGAATCAAATAAGATCACATAGTGCACTGATACAACAAAGTAAGAAGGATGTAGTAGACTGTAGGAACAAACTAATAGAACAACGTAAAAAGTCATCAGAACAGGAAAAGAAAATACAGGCACAGAACAAACTTATTACTGAACAAGGAGAAATTATTTCAGAACAAGAAAAGAAAATAAATGATCTGAGCAAAAAATATTAGAATATGATCAGAAATTTACAGATGTTTATTCTGAATTGTCTAAATTAAAAGGAGAAAAATTTCATGTTGCAAATTCTTCCACTACATCAGTTGAAGACATGGCATCTAAAGAAGGAAAATTTAGCTCTGTTGAAACTAAAACAACAAGGAAAGACAACTTGAAAAGGAAAGCTCTACGAGAGGATGTATCAGATAAAGTGAAAAAATACAAACATTAAATTTTTATGGTTGTGTTGGTTTGTAATATCACTTATGTACTTGTATCATAGTGTGAGCATCTTTTACAATATTTTTGGGGTTAAATGTTTATTTAATTTTTTTAAATAAATATTATAAGACATTCTGTTTCTGTGTCACTGGAAGGTTTTAGTTGTTTTGAATCTTAAGAAAAGTTTGTTAAAAATAATAATTTTAATTTTTTCAACTTTTTTTTGCTGACACAATCAGTGTCTCACTTAATTGTTTTATTTTCATGTTCATTACCAATAAATCTGGATATATGAATCTCAGATTTGGAGATTAAATCTGGGTATAAATCTTGGTTTTAAAAGGATATTCAGGGTGCTTTTTTTTTTTTTTTTTTTTTTTTTTTTTTTCTCCCAAGATTTTTTTTTCTCCCAAGATTTGCAATAAAATTTGGCTTTTGTCAATAATTATGGGTTTGAATTTTGTGTGAAACAATACAAAAGATATTATTGGAATTATTTTGGCACCAGATTATACAAAATTTGGCTTCTGGTGATATTGCTGGAACTAAATATATGGAACCAGAACTAGCTCTGGATACTGTTACATTGGTTACCACACATCTGGGCAATTTTTTAGGAATGTTGATAATTTGTTCATTTAGATAGACAGTCAGTAATTTTCTAGTTAAAAATAAAATAATTGTCTACATCCTTGATAAATAAGGAAAATTTCATTTCATTAAAATATAATGCATGTTTTTAATATGTTTGCAGCATTTCTCTGTAAAGCTGCATTTTATTGTACTTTTAAAAATTCTATTTTTGTTACTTTTGAAAACAACTGAAAAAAATCTATAATTACAAAAAGTGCACTTTTATCTGATCACATCGGCTTATTCAGATGACTTCAGTATTAGCTTGGTTATTAACTTGACTTCAGTAATTAACTTGATGATACAGACATTTTGACTTGTCAAGATATCACAATTTTTAGATTTTTTAGTAGTTTTAATACTGTAGGTTGTTGATTTTATTATTTATTTGTCCTTTGTTAGTTATAAAGTGATCAACAATAAATGCACCATATTTAAGATTAAGATATTTGTTACTGTGTCAGAATGAATGTTAGGATGAATTTACATGTATTCATTGTAGAAACTGTCCCTTATTGTAATTAGAAATTTTATCTTAGCCTCAGAAAGTTTTTAAGAACTAAGATACATAAGAAACTAATAAATTACCTTAATATAGATAATCGATACTTCTTTTTATTTTTTTTATTATTTTTTTTTTTTAAAACCAAAAATTGGAACCAGGCTTTGTCTTTTTTTGTTAAGGATGCAAGAAAATGTCTTTATTATCATAATGAAGAAAATTTGGCCAGGTTTGATAATGTTTGTCCGTTGCTTACTGGTAGGTTTCTCATTAGATTTTAGGAACTTGCATTAACAAGATATGTCACAGAAATGAACTGTTTGTTTAACAGTTATTAGGATTGCCCCAGATATATACATGTATAAAAATTATAATATATAATTACACTGTAATATATACATATAATTACATGTATTGGTATTTCCTTGTTGAGTATATAAGATTTTTAATTCTTGATGTTGAGTGTTTTTGTCTTATTAGAATAATGCCCAGATTTTCAGATTCTGAATTATATAAATAGGTATATGCTGTATTCTTTTGAGTTTATTTATTCTGCTACACCCATATTTTAGATCATGCACTGTTTTTTTCATGGTTTTACCATTGACAGATACTGATAAATTAACGATATTTTCATCATTTTATGATTTTGATCATTTGTCCTTAATATGTCCAAAGTATTACTGTTACTGCAACAATTATCACATGCTGTGCTATGCCACACAATTATTTATAGGCACATAATACATTTCCACATGTATTAATATGCTTTATATGCTGAAAACATTTCTACATTTTGATACAATTTAAATACTTAATACATGTATATATATATATACAGCTATATACATGTACATATTTGGTAATAAATTTCTACATCCTTCAGATTCCAAATACATTTTTAAAAAAATATTATATGATTTCATAAGCTACTGATAAATACTTAAACATGTTTTCTAATACATATATGTATACAATACATATTCGAAAATACAATGTACATGCACTGGGACTTTTTTTTACCAGAATTTATGAATATCAGTTCGAGTAAAAAAATGTTTAACATGTGACTATGGTAGTAATAATACATGTCCTAAAAATATTTAAGTTGTGTTAATCATGTGGGTTAATTTATTTGTGGTTTACACATAATTGCTAAAAATCTTTATCAATTTAAAATTTTCCTGCATATTTCTAGTGGTATTAATTAGTGAATTTTTTTAAAGAAAAAAGTCTTTCTAGGCTAATTTTTTCGAGAAAATTTTCACTAGTCAAAGCAAAAATATTTTTTGTTTCTCTCTACTAACTTTTATTATTTTGTTTAAAATTTTGAAGTTGGTCTCATCAAAACATTTTACAGTACATTGGAAGCATGATGTTCTTTCTAAAAAAATTAGTTTGTTCTGACATCTAGTGTATTTTCTGTCAGACTGTTAAAAACTGATAAAAACTTGAAATTATTAGAAAAAACTTCAATTTATTTACATACAATAACAATTTCATAAAAATTGATCACATACAATAACAATTTCATAAAAATTGATCACATACAATAACAATTTCATAAAAATTGATCAGAATAAAAATCAATTTTTTGAAAACATCTAAAATACATAAAATATCAACATATGCAGGAAGATTTTAAATGAAGACTTTTGGCATAAAACTATAAATGATAATTATGTATGCTAAGTAAATTGTTTGTATTTTATATGGTAGAATTTATATGTGCATAAATAATGTTATTAAAAAATCCATGAATGCATTACTATGTATATCTTTATGATTTGTTAAATAACTTTGAACAGACTTCACCAGTTTATACAGGATCCAGGTTTTTTAAAGGACATAAACAATTTATTGAGACCTTATGTTCCTCACTTTTGTATTGTTCTCATAAAAGAACAATATAATAACAAATCCCTGATCATTGTTAGAAATGTTGTCAAAACTTTTGGATGGATAACTCCTTTCTTCTGAATGATAATACAATGCTAAAAATTCACTAATTTTTCATTTTATGGAACTTACATTAATATCTTAGTTTGTAGGTAAAGACAAATTGAATTACACATGTAATAAATAGATCAATTTTGTTGTTAAAATTGGTTGATTGATTGATGGAGTTTAACATCCTAGTCAAGAATATTCTGCTTTTAAGAGACTTTTGATTGGTAATTTTGGCTTCCATTTGGATCATCTGTTAATACATGTATATATACAGGTCAAAAGAGACAAATTTCTGTTTAAGTCTTCTTTTCCTAAGAGTAAGGTATTTTTAAAAAGACTGTTTAATAAGAACTATATTATTCAGCTTGCATTTGATTTGCATTTGAATTTCAACATCCATGCCAGACATAATTTTAAAATGCACCAACCAAGAACATTTCACACCAATTATTCAGTTTGGTTTGTTGGTTGGTTTTAATGTTGTTTAACATCACATCAGCAATCTCTCATTATTCATGATGAGAGCAAGATTGAAGTCTTAATGATTAATCTAAAACCAAGTTCATTTTTTATGGTTCTAGTTCACTGTCCCAGTCAGTATACAGCTGACAAAAATACCACTCTTCCGATCACATTAATCTGATGCTAGGTGAACCAGTTGATATACTGTAATCTTTAATTATTTGATTTTGCCAAGTTGTTCTAGGATGAGAAGATTTTGAAAGACTGGACTAAAAATTACACTAAAGAGTCAGTTAAGCTAAATGTTAACTGAAACAATATGCAGAATGAATCTACACCAGTTTTAGACAAATTTAATTGCATACAGATGTACAGTATATTGTGATTTTAACCATGTGTGTATTTATATAGCCAACAAGCATGTGTTACAGTAATATATGTACTAGTACATATAATTCCTTCTCTGGTTACTAATAAATCACACATTACAGTATATCCCATCACAAGTTTACACATTATTGTTATATCCCATCTCAGGCTGAGTTTGAGTCAGTTTGAGATGATATTTTGGAATCACATTGTCTGTCAATGTAAATTTCTATCTAGGCCATCACTCATGCTGCTTCTGAGGAACTTTATGAAACTTCACACAAATGATCTCTACAAGTCCAAGGTGTAAACAAGAATTCCAAAGATTTAAATGTCTTGCTTGATTAGGTTTTGATCAAGTAGAAAATACATTACTTTAGCATAAACTTTCACATTTTGACATGCCGTCGCCACTGCCGACATCGGAAAAGTAACACCTAAGTTCTCGCCTTATAGGCGATGCCAGGCTGGACAAAAATTTGAACATGTCAAGGTTTTATGGTGTATGTTGTGACCAAGCTATATTTCATTGTCATTTTGAGGAATTTCTTGAAACTTACACAGGAGTTAGGGGTTCACACCTGACCACTTTGCTTGAAATAGATTGATCAAATAAATAGGGTTTTATGTCTCAGTAAAGTTTATTCATTAACATTATATAAAAATGCCACCAGCTACAGGAAAAGTTGCAGAAATTTATACCTATACAATGCATTTATGGCAATAAGTATTGAGAGTTATTATGGACAGTTGTTTTGAATATTTCAACCACAGGAATATATGACTTACATTTCTTAATATATGTACTTAGTGTCTGGTGACAAAATCTCATAATAAACCTACATATGTAAACTTCTGACCATATTCTAACATTTGTTACTCAGATCATTTATCATTATAATTGTATTGAAAATGGTATAAAATTTATGTATGGTAAACAGTTTCTTTATAGTTTTGTACAAAGTTTGTATACTTTAACACATGAATTAAGAAATAAAAGTATAGGTACTTACAAAAAAAAATGTTTAGACTTTAAAGCACCATAAAAACGTGAATCGGCAATTACATGTATTTGTCATACCGCTACTTGTCTAAGATAACCTAACGTATTTCTAATTAAGGTAACTAAAAGTTGTCAAGGGGTATTCTTATTTTGACAGGTTAAGTGCATGTGCAATGAATGTTTATTTTCAAACTGATCTTTTCAACTTCTTTTCAACTTGTCTAAATTTTAGAATTACCTGACACTGTTAACAAATGTGAATAAAGTAAAAGTGGTTTTGAAATGCAGATACATGACCTGTATATATAATAATAATGACTACAAAATTTTTAAAATATTATTTTAAATTTTTATTTGAAATAAAGTTCATTCACAGCATTATTTTTAAAAAAATAGTCATTTATTAAAAAAATAAAATATACATGTATATATATATATAAACAAAATCAGTATCTTCCACCATCAATATGTACATGTATAATATGTATTTATTTATTTACAAACTATCAAATTGTTATAACACAAACCCCAACTCCAACCCTAACCCCTGACCCTTCCCCCTTATTACTTTGAATTTTTAGTCAACAGTTAGCAACAAATGTAAATTTTTGTCAGTTATGCATGTTTTATAGAAAAAAATGGGTCAAAAACTCAATGGGCTGGGTTGTTTTTTAAATTTCTATTGAATGGGTGTAAAGTGTGGAAGGAATTTTAAATACTTGCACAAAGCAAGGTGCACAAGTTGTTTTTTTTATACTTCACAGAAAGTCATGAAAAATGGGGAATAGGTCCAACAATGACAATATATATGAAAGAGTAATGAAACAAGCACAGTATATATATATGTATTAGGAAAATCTCAATCATTTTAACATTTTCTAAAGCTACAGTAAATTGAAAAAAATGTGCACCAGAAACTTTACATTGGAATGGACTGGATGAGATGGACAGTACAGGACAGATAGGCAATGGCTGCCATCTTGAAAAATTCTAAGAAGTCATTTAAATGAATGTTTGCACTAAAATGCTTATGTTCTTCAAGTCATTGGTTTATTGTTAACTACTATCATAGTACTATTCATCAGTAGGAGGAGTTGAGTTCACAAAGTTGGTACCCTATTTTCCCCGCTGCCAGTCCGCCTGACATTCACCATACTATAAACCGGATTTGCACTCTGTGCAACCCGGCCAAATATTGAATATGTGACAGTTTTTTTCCAGTGGAAAAGCTAATACATGAAGATGTAAAACAACATAATTTCTTTAAAGGAAAAATTCTGGTTACAAGCTATGTAATGTATGATAAACATCTTTTGATTTAAAGATAAATTTGTAATATCACAGACAAACTAGTCAATATGAAAAACAGATATTATATTAAATATTTTTATTTAAAGATAGTGAAAAAGTAGAACTAAGAGATCTCAGACTAACAATTCTTCTTCTTTGATAAAAGCGAACACAGTTAAGATATCTGCTATGAGTTAAAGCAATAATTACAGTAATAACTAAAACAAATATAAATATGTATCCATATGTGTATGATGAAGTATCTACCTGAAATAAGAAAAATAAAAACCGTTAATACAAGATTCTGATTCAAAACATTTTTTTTTAATCCAATCCGTCTATAAAGGCCAACCGAGAGAATAAAAAAAGTGAATTTTATGTGCAGATGGTTGTAACTTACAGGATTAAATAACATATCGTAGTTAAAGATATAAAATGATGTGAAACAGTAATGAGTACATGTACTATGAAAAAGAAATGAGATAGTGTTAAACAGAAATGGAATACCATAAAAAATATGGGATAATATTAAAAGAAATAGTACATTGTGTATATCTAAAATGTTATCATTTTTTTTAAATATGCCATTCTTTGTCATATTTTGCATAGCTATTAAATTTCTATAAAGCTTGTTTTAAAAAAACAAAACAAAATTTCAGTATAAATAAATATATACATGTACTCCAAAGTATTCTTTCATATACTAGTACATGGATCTCACTACCATTCATTCTAGACCAGATATATGTATTATTGAAAATAACTGCCCAGTATAAAATAAAAAAGAAATGATCTATAGTAAATAATCAGTTTTGCACTAGTTGGTGTTTTTTATTTTTTTATTATTATTATTTTTTTTTTGTGACTTTTGTCCTTGTTCATGTTTGTAGAAACATTTTAATTGTACATGTAAGCATGGTAAAAGTTATTGACTCATAATGCTTATAAATGGAATGTACAAAGGACATACTAACCTTTGCTAATGAATCACTAGACTTCCATTCAATTAAATATGTAAATAAAGATGCATAGAGAGGATGTATTTCTTTTAACACATTCTGAAAAAATCAAAATAACATTACTAAACTGCAGGATTTCTTACATGATACAAAAAGCCAAATCAGACAATATGTACTGTAAAGGGGAGTAACAACAGTATAGAATTATATAATTATTATTATATTCAAATATATTTGTTTTTAAAAGATAATTTTAGATCATAGAATTTTAATTCCCAGTACTATCCAGTACAGAAAAAGAAAAATAATAGACGCAAACAGAGATAAATTTCTGTGTCATAATAAATCAAAATCAAATGCTATTGGTAACTGGCATGTTAAACTCTCTAAATTTGCCACACATATGATGAATGCAAATACAAATTTCAAGATATATGCATGTACATGTTTTGTATACAGTTATATAATTGAAAACTCTTTATAACAAGTATCTGGGTAATAAAATACCGAAATGAGTTGGACCTCTAGATAAACAATATGGTAAATAAGGAAGATAAATTCTAAAACATCAAAAAGTGAAACACCAACCTGTAAATCTTCACTACGAGGATTAAATAAATCAAAACAACTTGGTCCTTTATGATTTAGCCCCCAAAGTTCTATAGTATAAGAGAATGGTATCTACAAAACAACAATAAAACAAACTGGATGAATCAAAATTCATTAACAATGTTTACTGACATGTGCATGTTCACATACTGTTGATTGATATTACTAAAACATGTGGAAAAAACCATTGAGAACTTTTCTTCTTGAATAAAATTTTTCTTGTTCAAAGTTAATGCCTACTTCTACATGTATTACATGTCAAATGTACGATTAATACATTGTACGTAGTGGTATGTTTTCCAATGTATCTATCTTATCTCTTTTTACAGTCTAGTTGGTGATTTAGTTATAGCAGAAAATATAATTTATTGCAGTTAGAATCATGAAAAGTGAGACAACTTTTAAAAAATCTGTTTTTAAGAAAAAAAAAAGATGAAAATATGACTGGTTACTCCATAAATATATCTGTTGTCATCAGAGAAAACAATAGAAAACATTAAAACAATTTACAATGGTCCAATGCTTATGAAAAAGGACAACTGTTGTTCTAATGCAATAATAAATTACAGTGAAAACTAACATTTTCAGATCATTTAACAGCCTACCTTTCTAACACCTGCCATATAATCAAATATAGTTCCATCAGCAGCATATTTAGTGAGTTTAAATGCATTTCCATATTTATGTTTAAATTTGGTTGCTTTAGATAAATGCCATGCTAAGTCTTCCATAGCTTCTAAATTATCAGGTTTGGAATTTGTTTTCTGACTGTTGCTGTCTGAAAATTGAAAACAAAACAAATATACATGTACAGTGAAACTTCCATAAACCGACACTCCACGGGACCGGTCATTTTGGTCGGTTTCAGAAGTTTGAAAAAACGGATTCGAATCCGGTTCGTTCCAGTCCGTTACCAGGTCAGAATTTAGTCAGTTATCGGATATGGCTCATGTGTGCATTCGATCGTGTTTGTTAACACTTACATCGTGTAAAGTAATATTTTAAATGTTATTTATATTTTATTTTTATCTTAAACAAATTGAACAATAAAACAATGTGCATACATTGTCATCGTAGTTGTAATACGTAGTTCTTATCGTCTACCAAGATCGGGCCCTGCTAACAGTATTCAAGTTTGTGTTATTTTATTTTATTTTTCTCGCCCGAGAAGAAGAGGTAATATCAATTATTCAGATTTAAAAAAAAACAAGGGGAAAAAAAAAACGTGATTTATTTAAGTTCAAAGCTGTATTGTTTTGAGAAAATCCTTTGCCTTGCATCTAAAAACATCACACAGCTTTTCGGTATCCGACTTCTGTTTTTTAAATATAAACAACGCACATTTTAATAAAACGTTTTAAACACGTTTGTTTATTTTAAAATTACATACGATACAGATACATAATAATAATTATTATAATTAATAAGTTAATGTATTTAGTAAACATCGTCCGTAGGTAAACAGGTATTATACATAGCCCGCGGTAATATGAGTTCTTACACGTGCAGTCATTAATGACCATTCAAACATTATTTGTTTCACAGGTAATGTCGGTATTCGGAAGTTTATTTACTGTTAAAGAAGCCGATTTGGGCTGACAAATTATGTCGGTGTTCGGAATACGGAGGTGTCGGTTTTCGGAAGTTTTTATTACATGATTTATATAAGAATAAATCCGTCCCGGGCAGACAATGTCGGTTTATGGAGGTTGTCGGTATTTAGAGGTGTCGGTTTTGGGAAGTTACACTGTACATGTATAATAATCACATGTCACATCAGAAATATTAAGCTACTTCTATATACCTGTCTATACACGAAACAACACTTAGGTTTAAGCGGCCCCGGTCAAAGGTCAATCGGATATAAAAATCGGAAAATGGCGGCCATAATTGCACAGCAAAATTTCACTGTCGTCCGTTTAGAACGAAAACACAACGGGAATTATTACGCAATACACAATATCCTATGCATAAAAATTTTATTAAACAATGTAAGTTAAAAAAATGGCTTTACTACACATACTTTCATTCAAAATATTCAAGTCCAGGTTAAAACGATGCATATCGTCACAAGATGTTATCCACTTATGATATCGTATACAAGATGAAAACGTTAATCGTTATATGGTATCATAGTAGTGGCGTGTCGTGCATACTGTGCTTGCACATAATTTTGAATATAATAATTCAGCCTGTCATCGTTCCATATTGCGAAAATAATACAATGATTATTTTTCAAATTAAACGGAAAATTTAGATATGCATGACATTTTACTGGAGGCTGGAATGCATGCGAGCCCAAATTCACGGATCCAACTCAAAATAGTAGATCTAATGAAGATATGATGAATGAAAGCAATAAACTAGATGAATAAGCTAAAGCTGTGTTACTCCATAATCCATAGACCTAGTAGAAATGTCTACATCTTTTGAGTTGTTGTTTACACATAATTTGTATCAAAAAGCAAGATTGATAGATTTTACGTCCAAGTGAAAATATTACACTTTTAATAAATATCGAGACATCACCAGCTGTAGGTGAAGTGACAGAAATTTTGACCTTTGCAGTGCGACCAAGGCAATGCTGGGCAATTGAGATACTTTAACAATGTCACACCCACTGTGGGACGGGCATAAGTTTTAAGTTTATTTTCCTTAATAAATTTGTGGATATATGGCAAATAACTATTTTTGTTTTGTGTGTACCTAACTCTGTGAGTTATTTTATTTGGCCACCAATATTATAATCACAGCAGTTGGAAGGGAACGCTAGAAAAACACATTTCAAGCTTCACAAGCATGAAATCGAACCCATGTCGCCTTGGGGATCTAGCAACTAGCAACCTCCTCTATGCAAAATGGTTTGATTTTGACCAGTTAGCCTGATTAATCATACTCATATCAACAGCACCCAGAATCACCTACCAGATTTACTCAAGCCTGCTACCTTAAACACAAAATAGATAGAAATAAAAAGAAGATAATATCATAATTCAAATAACTTTATTTTGAAAACCAAAATATCTACATACAATGGTGTACTCTGCATATTATCAAGATAATACATTTATGTCAAAATTTAACATTAAATATTGCAAAGCATATAAAACAAAAAGTGTGTTTTTATAAAATAATGACAGTTTTCGTCAATCTTATTAAAATGATTAAAATGAACATTTCTCTTCTTTTTCCTTTTCTGTTGTTTTGTTTAAACCATGAAGAAAATAAAAACTTTATATATGTGATCCACGATAAGAGAAAACGTTTTGAATGGCACCACTTTAAACCGAACATCATAACACTACGATCTCATAGTCATGACATTTGCATTCCACATGCAAAATTCTGAAATTGTTGATAAATTTCATAAAAAAAAAATTGTAATCAGTATTTTTAAACATTAGTTTGTAATTATAAGAATTTGTTTTCAGTTTTTTGCCAATTCATGATGGATAACAATATTTTTATTAAATCAATGTGGTATGCTACACTATAATAAATATTAAAACTTTCAAAAATAATAGAATCCTTCAAAAAGTGATCAAGTAAACAAACTTGAAATATTTTGATCAGGTTGAAGGTTGGTGATATATTGAAATAAATACTTAGGTAGTATTCTGATAAAATCTTGTCTCTTTTATATACAAAATATGTGAAACCTTTTTTGTTTTCAATTAACAGGACAAGCCTATATAGGTATAGTCATTGATTTTAATTTGTTTATTGCCAGTTAGATTTTACCAAAGTTCTAGTTTGTTTTGTTCAGCTGTTTTGATCTGTTTTTAGTGTTGTTAAGTTACCAACCATGTCAAAACGTTGTTGTGCCTTTACACATTGTACAAACAATGCTACAAAAATTACAAAATGGAAGGAAAATTTTTGTGACATTCATAAATGTAATTATGGAATAGGTAGATGTGTATGTGAGCCACCATTTTATTTATATCCCTTCCCTTCCATCAAAAAAGATAATCATGCAAGACTAAAGTGGACTGCCATTGTCAATCGCAAAAATGGAACTGAAAATTGGACACCCACAAATGATTCTAGAGTATGTTCTACTCATTTTATAGATGAACATCCATCAATAAATAATCCCTACCCTACTTTGAACCTTGGATATACTCCAGTTAGACCCATTGTGTCAAGAAATCCACCAACAGAAAGAACATTCACCGAAACACCATCAAAAAAAAGGAGAGCAAATCCATTAGATTCAAACTGCACTGAAACAGTACAAGGATCAAACAATGACCATGCTTACTGTACTAATAATGCTAACTGCAATTTTTGTGAACAAAATAAAATAAAAATAACAGAACTTCAAGGAAAGATAGAAAAACTTGAACTTGAATTATCTGCATCAAAGAATGAAAAATTGAAAAAATCTTTTAAAATACAAACAGTTTTGAAATCAGACAAAAAAGTAAAATATTACACAGGTATACCATCCATTGAAGCATTCAATGAAATTTTTGAGCATGTTGAACCCCACTTGAGTACAGTTAGGTACTGGAAAGGTCCAAAGAGGCTCTGTAATCCCCTAAAGCAAAAGCAAAGGTATTGCAGTGCCAAGAGACAATTAAGTGCAAAAGAAGAACTGATTTTGTGTCTCATGAAACTTCGTCTAGGAATGCTAAATGAAGATTTAGCTGACAGGTTTGGCGTTTCTTGGACACATGTATCAAATGTCTTTGTCACTTGGCTGAAAATTCTATCAGAGTTACTGGGTGAACTTGTATTCAATCCCCCTGCAGAAATTGTACGTGGTAATCTCCCACCATCATTTCTGAATTATAAATATCAAAATGTTAGACATATAATTGACTGTAGTGAGGTATTTATTGAAAAACCAAACAACCTTGAAGCTGCTGCACTCACATGGAGTGATTACAAACGCCATAATACTGCCAAGTTCCTTGTCAGTATAACACCTGCTGGATTGATAAATTATGTATCTAAATGTTATGGTGGCCGTACCAGTGATAAATATATTACACTCCATTCTGGTTTTCTGAACCTTGTTGAGCCTTATGACAAAGTTCTTGCAGACGGGTTTCCAAATGCGAGAAGATTTTGCACTATCAAATGCAGAACTGATAATACCTCCTGGAAGAAGAGGCGTGTCACAGATGTCCAAATTAGATGTGCAACATACAAAAGAAATAGCAAATAGAAGGATTTATATTGAACAGGCCATCCGTAGGATGAAGTGTTTCAGAATTTTGAAATATGAACTCCCCCTTACTATGCTTTCACATCTGGATGACATGATTGTAGTTATAGCTGGCATTTGTAACCTTTCTCCACCACTACCAAATTATAACAAATCATAATTAATATATGTTAATTTGACAACATATTTAGATTTCATGAGAAACTATTATAGACAAAAACACTAATAATTTCTCTACATCAATAAAAAATAATTGTTAAATTATTTATAATATAATAATATTTAATTTAGTTGCATTTTAAATATTATTAATATATTAAAACTGAACAGGTCCTGTGTCTTTGTATAGTTTGGCACAATAAGAATTATCACTGTGTATGGATATAATTTTTTTTAACTTTCCCATTACAGGCAATGTTTTGAAATAAGTGAAATAATCTTGACTGGGATAAAAATGCAATTCAACCAATAACAAAAACATAATACATGTACAGTCATGCTTTCACTGTCATTGTAAACTTTGATTGCAAGTTTGACAAATCCAATCCTTGATCTTATACAAAGTTGCTTTGGTCATATTAACACATTTAAAGTGATACCATCTATCACACATGTCACAACAGATACTTCTTTCCCAAAATGATTTAATATTTTCCTGCTCTTGAATCTGACAGTTACACAAAATACAAAAATAAGTATTGGCTTCCACATCCATTGGTTCAGCTGACTTGGATTCTGATTGCGATTTTTGTAAACTCTTAGAAAATATTTCAGGAGCAACAAATGTTTTGAAAAAATATTTCAAATTGACAAAAATTTTATCATAATAATCTTTGTCAAAATAAACTCTTTCCTTATAGGAACCATTGACTGAATATACAAATAAATCACACCAGTTTCTATGTGTTATGGCCATCTGACCCTGCATCTGACAAAAATAGCTATGATTTTTCTTGATATTTAGAGAATTGTTACAATTATACAAAAAAGATGGTAAATTGCAATAGCAAAAAGCAAAACAAGTATCACACTTAGGAGCCATGATGGTTTTCACTTCTAATAAGCCATTTCCACAACAGCTACATGACACCAACATATCAGGGCTTGCAGCCAAATATGAGTTATTTGCATCAAGAAAAATACCACATTCACTAAAGCAGGTTTCACTGTGAGACTTCACATATTCTCTTTTATACAAACTTTTAGCAATGGGTTCAGACTCTCTTCCAAATTTCAAGGCTTTTAGATTTGGGTTTGGTGGTGAGTAACCCATAACAGTCGACAATAATGATGTCATGTCTGAATTTGGATTTTCAAGATGAGTATTTACTCTAGTAAAAATATTATAAAACTTGGAAGCTGTCAATCTTCCATGTCTTAAATTATGCCAGTTTACATTTTGACTCTGGCCAATAGTAAATTTATTTACATATGAAATGTCATCTTCATTTAAAATGGGTTGATTCTCAGCTAAATCTGATGCTGTTTTATATGGCATGTTACACATCTGTAAATTTTCAATAAGTGATGTTGACTCTTCACAAACCAAACTTTTCTTTTCTGCAATAGCTTCAGATTCAATTGAGATTTCTACACCTTAAAAAGAAATGATTTTTTTAAATTTTCACCTTTAAATAGCAATTTGAATTTCAGTAGGGAAAATAGATTTTGATTTTAAAATTGAAAAATAAGCTTAATATGTGGGTCACAATTGATCTATATTCAATTTACAGGATAGAAAATTTATAACAGTACTATATATTGTATATAAGTTTCATGACAACATATAAATGTAAGTGTTGCTGGTTGATTGTGTTAGTTATTATTACCCTAATAAACACTGTACATGTACTTTATTGATACAGACTGCTTAATAGGCAGTGCTCAATTTAATGAGAGTTAAACTAGATCAATAATAAATTATTTGTAAGCATATCAGTAATGAATCAAGCTTATGTAATATGTTGTATTTATTTGTAATTATGTACATTTTTTTTACAGATTGTAAACTATGTCAGATTGTTGAGGGACATCTTATAGTTCTACAACTATACCACTACATCAATCTATGCATAGCCCGCAGTTTTATAATCAGTATTCCTACTATGTGTTTTGCCATTTCTTACATTTATTTATATTGTGCCATGTTCATGGTTATATTGACTGTTGTCAAGTACATGTAAATATTTCAGTATTAAACATGTTTTTCCCCCTTTTTAAAGGAGTAGCACCAAAGCAAAAGAACATGTCTGAATTCCAAACACAAAACTCAGTACATGGTTGTATAGACAAATGTCCTATGTTCTGTGTCCCCTAATCTAACTTTGTAGGACAAGGAATGGAAATTTTATTAAACTTTACCTTTACGTAATACAGAATTCGGAAGGACATTAATCAGTCTACTTATCAGTTTCTTCCCATCTGCATGTGTCTTTAAGGGTCTATATTTTTCTCTTTCTTGAGAGGTTAATGGCCTTGAATGATCTAAAATGCATGAGAAACATATTCACTATTGAATGCTTTCTGAATACATGTAGATGTAACAATAAATGGCTATCAATAGTTGACAATTCAGAGGTTATGTTAGCCAAGTACCTAGTTAACTTGTAAGAAAATAAAAAAATAAAACCACTTATTAATTAAGAATCCTCCCTGCACATTGCCCGAAATGCATTGCAAAGGTAAAAATTTCTGCAATTTTACCTATAGTTGTTGACATCTCAATATAAGTGAAATGTCTTGACTGGGTTGCAAGAGTTCTACTATTTCTTAATTTTATTTTTAACTTTACTGTTGAAAGTGTACTATCACTATTCATGCAAATCATGTAAATCAAACACTCTAGGTTTTTGCTAAAAAAATTATTGGATTATAACCTGCAAAAATTAACAATAGATCACCCACTCTTTAGTGTTGGCAGTGTTCGAAACAAGTCTAAATTTCCAAACAGTCCTTGCCATGATAACTTCAACATTTTTTATTATGGTATATAGGAGACTATTGAAAAAATCTTTCCCGACTCTAGAACATGGTGTTATTTCTAACACTGGTGTTGCAGAGCGAAAGGCAGAAAAATAATACCCAGACTCCAGAGGTTGTCTAAGCTAGCACCCATAATTACAATTTTGGGACAAGTTTTTAAGTAGCTGAAAGATCATGGTTAGAAAAATTATAATGCAAAACTGTAAAATGCCTAAAATCTTATGAATACTGCATTAACATGCACAATATAAAATGAAATGTTGTACTTATTGATTGCAGGGACGTATATAGCTAGTTAGTAATATACGCCCCTGTTAATTTTAATGAAATACCTTTTCCATGTCTAGATTTTTTAATAATAATCTCGGATACTAGTTTTGGTTCAATATTTATACTTCTGCTGCATGGAATATCCCAGGTACATGGAAGAGATGTGCAGGTTGATAGCCCTAATTTATTGGCTGCCTCCAAACGGAACAACAAACCAGCTACGTGGTTACATGTTTGTCCTAATCTGTAAAGTAAAATAATGTTATGTTTTGTTGAAATGAGTTACAGACTATTTATTAAAAAAAATAAAGAAATAACATTCTGAGTGTATTCTTCGGTATTAATTATGAACAAGTTAGTAATAGCAAATTGAATTAACTGCAATGCAAAGTAATTCGTGTAAAATTGGCTTTTTTGGCTCTCATTCCAATGGCACTTGTATACTGGTATATAAAAGGCCTTTGAAAATACTGTCAATATAAAACCCTTGGCAAAACTTTATATTAGAAACCAAGATATACTTTTCTATTTAGATTTCTGATATAATTATGCTGATCTTGTTAAAATTGAATGGCAATACTTATAATTAATTGTTTATGTAAGATTAGATTTAATTCAGACTTTTCAATACTTCTAATTTGAAACAAAGGAATTACAATGTATTATTTGAACCTGTTTGACTTTGAGTGTTTATAGAATTGAAAAGTTTTGTAGTTAAAATTTAAAGTTCAATAATATTCATACCCAGCTGTACATGAGCAGTAGGCAGATCTAATTACACCTGTATCTTTATCGACACATGTCCAAACTGTATGATCTTCTTCATTTACACGTTGCGATGGTGTACATTTTGCTCTTAGAAAACAGTGCATTGATTCTTTAGAAATTTTATGATAAAACACCTCCTTAATCCATCTTGAGCTAAAATATTCATACGCTTTTCCAACTTTATACTCATTCAAATATTTTGTGGTGGTAGATTTATCACTGTTTGCCATCAAAAAGTTTGCAATGTCAGACAAAAAAACTGGTGGCCATACCGATATCCCGTCAGTCTCGTCTACCCAACCATCACACAGTTTCAATGGATCTGGCAATATTAAACTCTCTAATGTGAGTAAATCCATATAATCTTTTTCGATTTGCTTAAGATAGTCTTCACCAGAAGGCTTAACACTTATTTTCATCTTGGCTGCAGCATAACACAGAGCAGTCAACTCTGCCTTACTGCCGTCGGTTGACAGCCCCCTTCTACACAAAAATGATCGCAGCGAGTCTAATTTCCATGTAGACAACTCGTCCAGCGAGATATCTTGATCAACATTCATAATTATATAAAAAATATACACTAAAAAATATCTAAGTATCAAAACTTGAATCGTTCTTCCAATAATATTGTATAAAAGTTATGTAAATATAAGTAACATAAAAACAATCTCACTTAAAAATTCTTCAAACCAACATCAGCAGCCATATTGTTTACCTGCGATACGCTGTATCCGATTTTTATCCGACTGACCTATGACCTCGCGAGGACCGCTTACGATTTAGTGCAAAGTGTTGATAGGTCTATATACTCTACAGTAAAACCTTACTATAGTGCCTATAAAACACTTTGCCACACTACTGGTATTTTGAAGTCCCAAAATCTATTTCTCTATGTTATTCTTTATAAGCCACCCAAAATTTATTGTCCTCTTTATAATGCCACAATGTGACTGAACAAATGTGGAAATGTTTTGTTTTGTATAACTAAGTTATTTGAAATTTCATATGTTGAACTTAATTATATCTAAAAAAAAACAAACTAGCATGTCTTATAAACAAATTAACCTTTGGTATACAAATACATGTACCACTTTTCCAATAAGATCTGTAGTTCAAAACAAGTATGTAATGTAACTAAATTATCAAAAGTAGCATTACAGTTTAAGTATAATTATGTGGTGGACCAGGCTTGGTGGAGTAGATGGTCTAGATTTCAGTCCAGATTTGTCTGCTGCATTTTTCCTCTTTCCCTGTTATATTTGGGTTCCAGTCTGACCCTGGGAAGTGGCCTACCAACATGCAACAGGTTAGTCCCCATGTGGTTTTAAATATTATTCATTTACATTAAAAATCTCAATCATTAAACAACTGTAAGTTTATATTTAGTTCAGGCTAGTGTACACTTTAATTATATAGCAACTTACCAGCATATGGAATGTATATCTGATTAATACCAGAATGGAATGATACAAAAATGTCAAAGTCCACAGCATCTGTTATATCTGTGTAGATTACAGTCTCTGGTTCTTGTAATATAAAATCAGAATAGAACTTTAAAAAATAATTATTATAATTCAAATTACAAAAAAGTAAAATATTTTTGTTTGTGTTGTAAATGAATGTAAACATATACATGTATAAAGAACGGCATCATATTTTTTTAGTACTCTTAAATTGATGGCCAATTTCCTCTGTTTATCAAGTTTTCATATATTTTAATATTCTTAAGATTATAACATTAAGTTACACAATTTCATTGATGCCACTTTGAATAAAACATCAGTTTTTCACAGACTAAAACATAACCCATTTGTTGTGTTGAAGACTAAATATTCCATTGCCATGGTTACTAAAATCTGATTCAACAAATAAATTCAGATATATTCTACAATATTATTAAGAGATTGGTATTCAATAAAAGTAACAAAAAAAAAAAAAAAGAAAAAAAAATGGGTCAAAGACTCAATGGGCCAGGTTGTTTTTTAAATTTCTATTCAATGGGTGTAAAGTGTGGAAGGAATTTTAAATACTTACACAAAGCAAGGTGCACAAGTTGTTTTTTTATACTTCACAGAAAGTCATGAAAAATGGGGAATAGGTCCAACAATGACAATATATATGAAAGAGTAATGAAACAAGTATATACATGTATATGTATTAGGAAAATCTCAATCATTTTAACATTTTTTAAAGCTACAGTAAATTGAAACAAGAGGCCCATGAGCCTTAACACTCACCTGAGGATACTTCCAAAATTGTTTGCAAAGCGCAAAAGACAATATATTAGGTACAGAAACTTTACAAGTTTTCTCAGGTTAAGAACTCCCACAAAACTTAATCAGAAATATATCCAGTCACATTTCATTTATAAGTAGCATATATAATATGCATGAAGTTACTGTAATGCAATGAATAATTTCCAAATAATTAACAAATTTTAGTATACTTATACAGCTATGTCCTTGACCTTTGAACATATATGACCTTGAACCATATATGATCACCATGTCAATACCTACAATATTCTAATATACATGCCAATACAAAAAGTTAAAGTTTTCAAGATAATAAGCAATTTATGTCTTCTTTTGCAGCCGTGACCTTCACCTTTGAACACATGACCTTGAACCATATATCAAAATGATCATTGCTGCAATACCTACAATATTCTAATATACATGCCTATACAAAAAGTTAACAGTTTTCAAGATAATTAGCAATTAAAGGATTATTTTCGAGCTGTGACCTTGACCTTTGAACATATGACATTGAACCAAATATCAAAATGATCACCATATCAATTTCTACAATATTCTAATATACATGCCTATACAAAAAGTTAATAGTTTTCAAGATAATTAGCAATTTATGTCTTCTTCTGCATCTGTGACCTTGATCTTTGATCATATGACCTTGAACCATACATTAAAATGATCATTGTCACAATACCTACAATATTCTAATATACATGCCTATACAAAAAGATTATAGTTTTCAAGCTAATGCACAATTTTGGTATTTAAAAGCCAAAAATAACATTTCAGGGGCAACAACACCTACATGGATTATCATATAGTTACGAAACTTGGTACCTTTTTAAATTTTGTCATGCTGAACATTTTATACAACGATTTGATGTCATGTATCTCTTAATATTTGCAAGAAAATTGCCTAAAACTGCATAAATCACAAATTAGGTCATGACCTTAATTTGTGACCTTGACCCTAATTTAAAGGTCATTTCAAGAAAAAGTCAAAACTGAAAACCCCATGTCATTATCTGTTCAAATAGCCAAGTTATAACAATTTGAAGCCATTTTACGAAATTTTTAAAATTAAACACAAAAACGCGTAACCCATTTTTCGACCAAATTTCACGAAATAAACAATCTATAGGCTTAAGACCCTAGAGAAGCCAAATATCACATCAGATTTTTTCTCCAAACATCGGTTTTGGAGAAGAAGATTTTAAAATTTTTGGTCCCTAGGTCACCTTGACCTAGTTTTGGTAGCCATGGCAACGCCATGAACAAAACTGAATTGTACCGGCCCTTATATGCTTCTGACCAAGTATCATTGAAATCTGTCCAGCAGTTTTGGAGGAGAAGTCAAAAATAGGTGTTAACGACGCACACACGCACGCACTCACATACACATGCCGCGCCATGCCATGCTAAAAATGTGCACCAGAAACTTTACATTGGAATGGACTGTATGAGATGGACTTTACAGGACAGATAGGCAACAGGGTGACAGCACTAGCTTTCCACACTTTCATCCAGTAGCTAATAAACCAATGACTTTTAGAACATAAACAATTTTTGTAGTTTTCTTTCATATATGTATAATTTATTTTTTTAATGCTTTGAAATTTAAAACCTGTCTCAGTAGGATGTAATAGCATAAAGGTTTCACTACATCCTTTGAAGCCAGTTAAGCTAAATATTTAACCAGAATGGAATTGTTTATGTTCCAACTAGGTTTATTTATAATTTGAGATGCAGCATAAACTTTATGTCACTATGTCCTAGTGTTACAGGGGCTTAAGATGTTTTAAGCAATATTTTCAACAAAGTTTCATATTCCTGTGAAAGATCAGTGTAACTCACCAGCTTATATCATATTGCAATCCAAATATGTTTATGATCACTCCAATATGCCTCTAGAACACCAGTATGACAGTTTGTATTTGATGAGTATATATGGTCAATATGGGAATGGTAGTGTGTTGTTTCTTGATTTAAAACTTAGACAAGGTGGAATTTGTTGAACATTTCCTGTGTAAATGATTTCATTTTTTTTTTGTTTTTTTTTAAGATCAATATTGAAGTCCCCAAGTATAATGAGGTTGTGGTCAGAAGTAATTATATTCTGAAGGTGGTCCAAAAGAAGTTTTGGATTGGCATTTGGGTGTTTGTAAACTGCTATAATGAAGTCAGGTGCACATCTTTGATAATCTTTTGATATATACAGAACACAGTAACTAAGTTTCAAAGTCTTGAAAAATGGGAAAAAATTCCTGAAATATTTCCAAAAAGTCAAGTGCACATCTTCAATATTTATAGAAACATTCTGTGAAGTTTAAAGGTATTTGATTGAAAACTGTAGGAGGAGTTGATTTCACAAAGTAGGAACCACTGTTCAAAAACTTTCTTAAAAGTGACTAAGTTTCAAAGTATGGAAAAATGGGGGGAAAATTTTGAAATATTTCCATAAAGTCAGCTACACATCTTCAATATATATAGAAACATTCTGTTAAGTTTCAAGGCTTTTGGTTAAAAACTGTAGGAGTTGAGTTCACAATGTAGGTACCCCCAGTTCAAAAACTTGCTAAAAAGTGACTAAATTTCAATTTTATGAAAAATGGGAAAAAAATCTTGAAATATTTCCATAAAGTCAGGTGCAAATCTTCAATATATATAGAAACATTCTGTGAAGTCTCAAGGCTTTTGGTGAAAACTGTAAGAGCAGTTGAGTTCACAAAGTAGGTATCCCCATTCAAAAACTTGCTTAAAAGTGACTAAGTTTCAAAGTCTGGAAAAATGGGAAAAAAATGTTGAAATATTTCCATAAAGTCAGGTGCACATCTTCAATATATATAGAAACATTCTGTGAAGTTTCAAGGCTTTTGGTTGAAAACTGTAAGAGGAGTTGAGTTTACAAAGTAGGACCCCAGTTCAAAAACTTGCTTAAAAGTGACTAAGTTTCAAAGTCTGAAAAATAGGAAAATAACTTGAAATATTTCCATTAAGTCAGGTGCACATCTCAATATATACATATAAACATTCTGTGAAGTTTCAAGGTTTTTGTTCGAAAACTGTAGATGGAGTTGAGTTCACAAAGTTGGTACTCTATTTTCCCCGACCGCCCGCCCGACATTCACCATACTGTAAACTGGATTTGCACTCCATGCAACCCGGCCAAAAAAATAATAATAATAACATACTAAAATAAATTTGCTTTGAAAATAACAATATTTTACCAAACAGCCCCAAAATTCATTGGATTATACAGAAAAGAAACTTTTATGTTCCTTAATACAAATGAACACACAGCATATCTTTAGCCAATGGAAAATATCAATATTTGTTACATTTACTTAGACATAGATAATGACATCTTCATAGAAGTGAAATAATCTTAAGTAATAAAAAATAAAATCAATCAGTTGATATATAAAAAACAATACCTGAAAAAGGTTTCTTTCCTCTGTATTCTTCATCAGACTTGCTTCCTGAACTTCCCTTACCACCAAACTGCCAATCAAAATTACGTTCAAGGTCCACACCTGTAGATGTCCCTCTCCAACAGTAATTCTGAGATAATTCTATATATTTCCTACCATCAGGGTTAGCCATGGCTATTAGATAAAGATCTACATTTGTCAGGATATTTTCAGAAAACAACCACTGACTAGTCCCTTTCAAAGATGCTGTAATTCCTGTTGTAATATTTTCTAATAAATATAACATACTTTCAGTTGGTAGAAATTCTCTGGCATGTTCACCATATGAAAATAAAACTTTTAATTTCTCTGACTTTATAGATTTTGTTTGTATTAATTTTTCTTTGAAATCTGTTACATGGATTAAAAACTGTGGCCTGTTATTTCTAGATTTGTAATTTAGATCAACTTTTATCCAATCAGGATATTTGTTACTTAAAGCTTTGATTTTCCTTTCCAGTCCTGTTATGTTGTGATAAAAACTATAATTTGGCGTAAACTTTTCTTTCTGAGGTTTAACATCCATGGCATGACTTTTTTGTAACAAAATGAGAATAAAACTAGTAAAAGTCAACAAAAGTTTGAAGAATGTAGTTATGTATACAGCCTGCATCATGGCAACCATCATTGTTATGGTAACCATACATAAGGAGTAAATTTATGTCTAAAATCCATATCTGAAAAAATAAATAAATAAATAAATAAAATTAATACTTTTGTAAATAAATTAATTTGAATTCAAATAATGTAAACTTTATATTTAAATGGACATCTAATGAATGTTATATAAAACCTGTCAGAATGTTGGTTCATTGTTTGATAAAATAAATCTTATTTTCAGATTATGAATGTTATGCAATATGATCTGTAACAATGCAAGTTTTTTTATCTTTGATTTTTACCTGGATATGAAAATACTGCATGCAATATAACTTCAAAGAACAAATGTTACAGTCAATTATGCCAAAAGGCTTACTGTTGGTGTCACTATGTTAACGACAGTGAATTATGCTAAATTTTCATAGAAAATCTCATAAACTTGAATTAAGTTTGGTACTGTTTACATGTGTCTAGTCATAATATTAAAAATTGCTATGGGCATTCTTGATTACCAAGGCATATTTCATGGTAAAAAGTTGCCAATATGGGAATTTTGCATGTTGTATCATGGGCATAGCAGTTTTCAGTTACCAATAGACTCATGTAAGTGAAAAATATAAAACTTATTTTAATTGGATTTTCTTTGAAAGTTTGAATAATTAACTTACTGGATAATTTACTGGATAACTTACTGGATACACTGTCTATTGTAAGTGTTATCACTTGTATTGACCGGATTTTAATTTTATGTTTCTTAAATTCTTGATTTTTTTTTTCTGGATTGCGCTTTAATATATATCTTTCTTATAAATACTAATTAAAAATGTTTCATAGCCGGAAAATGGTAACATATTTGCACCTTAACTAAAATACTGACTATGTACAATTCGAAAACTTGAAGAATTTATTGACAAACTGTCACAAATGGTGATGCTTACAGTAATGTTTCATATAACATATCTAACATTTAAAATCATGCAGATTGGTATTGTACTTGGCAATTGCATAATCATGATTGTCACATATGAAAAGTTATGCAGACATTAAATTGAGAACCAGTTCTAAATTTATTGGGATGGTATATGAATCAAAAAAGGTACTTTTTACAAACACACAAATGGATTCATGCTTATTTCCAAATTATTGTGCTAAGGGAATCTCAGTTATAACAAAGAAAAAATAGAACAGGACGAAACAAACATGTCCAATACCATTATACTGTTATATATATGATTGATCAATCTTTCTCCTGTTATCTGGATTTACTAAAAATCTAAATAGCTCTGTCAGTTAGACCTAATTATTAAACAAAATAAGAATTAACAGCTCAGTATATTGGTGGAATTTCTCACGTTTTTTCTCGTCATAGCACTACCTAAGTTTTAGCCATAAAAAGGGACATTATAAAGCTCTGTCAACATTATTATCATTATTTTACTAATATTACCAGTGCAGACTCATAACAATCACTTAAAGGTGTCTAAATTCTTAGATTCATCTTTGAGTTTGGCACATTTAAGGTTGTAAACAAATAATTGCTGGGGAATAATCCGATGAAATATTGTTTCCAGTGGTTAAATCTTACTGTAGTATCCAAAGGTAAACAAGGGCAATAATTTGAATAAATGTGCAGTGGAGGATAACAACATATGTTGCTCTAGCCATATGAAGAAACTACAAGATGATTACAAGAATACAACTCTCAAAACCTTTTCTTGTTCACTCTTCTTTTAGTCGTTTTTTGCAAGCAAATTTTTAATTTATAATTTTAACAAGTAATTTATATTTTTTTATACCAGACTGTACTTTTTTAGTGACAATCTCAGTCAATTTTGAAATTAAAAATAAATATTGTGCTTTGGTTAGAGAGCAGGGACCAAACAAATGGCGGGAGACCCCCAGCATAGCAAGAGGAAAGTCATGAACCGAGCATGCCGGTTTGTGAGCCAAGCGTCTGCCAGCCATAGCACATACTCTTGTTTTGTAATCCGCCATATTTGCTATCTGGATGAACAAAACAGGGAAGCACGCATTCTTATGTGTGTAAACGCACCTTCGAGTAGAAAGGTAAATTTAATGGAGGTTATTTATAGTTTGTAAACGAATGTAATTGAAGAACAGCTGATTATTTCTAAATGAGGCGGTTGCAGAGAGAAGGGTGATATGAAGGTGAAAACGTGGTTTCGAAAGAAAGAACCACGGGGTTTTATTTGCTGAAATTCCAAACATTGTATAAGCAGTTTCACCAATGTAATGTGTTGAATTACTATTTACAAACCGATAACATGGAGTTTTATGAGTGTTGATTGATATGAGGCCTTATTAAGGGTAAATTTACCTCACGTGTAATGAGCGATGATTGTAGACTTTGACAGACTGTCCTACAATCAGTTTTCCGATGGTATTATTTTATATTCTGTCATTTTTGGCTTCATTTGATTTTTTGTTTATCATTCAAATTTAATTGTAGGTTTAAATAAAAGTAAAGTAATGTGTCTTATTGTCTCCAAGTAATTATCAAAGTGAAAGTAGAGCACGTTTATCTAGCTTAATGTAACCAAACCAAATTTACACCTTGTATTTTTAATTATGTCTAATGTTATATAGTGTTTAAAAGGAGAAAATAATACTAGTGTTTAATTGATTTTGAATTGAATTTTTTTTACACAAGATTTTTTTTAAAAACCCAAAAATGTACGTGAAAAACAGATAGTAGTATCCTGGTTTTGTAACTTAGCAAATTGTAATCCATCATCAGAAGTTCATCATGTATTACTGTTTCAGCAAATATAACTTCCTGGATCATCAGTTATTTTATTTTCCACACTAAGTGGCATGGTATTATGTGATACCCACTTGTTTTTTGTGTGTCCATCCTTCCCTCTGTTTCCTGTTGGTTTCTAAATAGCACATCTGGATTTTCCAGACTTTGTACCATTTAATACTATAATTCTATCTCCAACACAATCTTTTTTCTAGTATATTAAAAAATCAAAGTACTGACAGCACTGAAAGATGGACATTCTTCTGACAGAAGATAACATTTTACACAATTGTTGGTTTGTTGTAATGTTGTTTATCTTCAAATCAGCAGGTTTTTGTTAGCTATTCATGACATGAGCAAGTATTATCTCTAAAGACTAATATAAGAAAAATTTGATGTATTATACTGTGCCTTATACTTGAAAATACTGAGAACAACTTTTTAAAGGTATATTAATTTTGTATAGGCATGTGTATTAGAATATTGTACCGATTGATATGATTTTGATATATAGTTCAAGGTCATACATTCAAAGGTCAAGGTTATAGCTGCAAAAGAAGACAAATTGTTAATTATCTTGAAAACTATTAACTTTTTGTATAGGCATGCAGCCCTTTCAGTAGATTTTGAAGTAGCAGACAGTGTTGAAAAAGTAGCCAGCATGAGGGTCCATCTTCGCGGTGGGGGTCCTCCCCCGGAAAATTTTTAAATTTTACATTGAAAATGGTGCATTCCACTGCATTTTTTGCATTAACATAGTAGAAAAATTAACCAATCATTTTTTCAAAAATTCAATGAACTCTTTTTGGTGAAAAAATAATCCATGATATATAGCGGGGGATGTCGCCGATTCTGTAGTATAAAATAAAAAATCAAACAAACAAAAACAACAGAAACAAAAACTCGTGTAACAGATAAATGTTTTTATTCAGTAAATTTTTAAGGATCCAATAAACGTCAACTCTACCGGCTCCCACTCGCATCTTCACCCATCCCGACTGTTCATAACGTTAAGTGTAATCAAGCATTTTTAGAGGGGTGTTTGGTAATAATTATGTACCATCACTGTCTTTACTTCTTTTCCCCCAAAAGTCTAGTAACGTTGCCCGCCGTTTCATCATTCATAAATGAGACGATGTGTAGTCTAGAATGTGTAGACTGTCAAAACAGGAACTAACCCGCAATTCCCATACTATAGCTTCCATTTACGCTACACTTTTTATGCATTACCAAGGACCACATCTCGATCTTTAAAACGCACATTTAAGGGCATTTTTATTATTACAGTTAAACGTCTAAATGATCATTTCAAGTAACGCATGGGAACCGATTTGGATAGTAAAGTAAAGAGGGTTAAACACTTAGTCTTTCTACCGTAACTAAAGTGAAAGTAGCCGACGTGTACTGCTCAAAACTGACAAAGTAGCAGACGCTTTTCGTCGGCCGTCGGCTTCTATTGAAACCGCTGGGCATGTATATTAGAATATTGTAGGAATATTGATACAATGGTCATTTTGATATATGGTTGAAGGTCAAGGTTATAGCTACATTAGAAGACTAAAATTGTGAAGTATATTGAAAATATTAAACTTTTTATTTAAGCATGTATATTAGAATATTGTAGGTATTGTTATGTTGGTCATTTTGATATATGGTTCAAGGTCATATGTTCAAAGGTCAAGGTCATAACTGCATAAGAAGACTGAAATTGTGAATTATCTTGAAAACTATTATCTTGTTGTATAGTCATGTATATTAGAATATTGTAGGTATTGACATGACTGATCATTTTGATAAATGGTTTATGATAATACGTTCAGAGGTCAATGTCATAGCTGCAGATGAAGACTGAAATTTTGAATTATCTTGAAAACTGAAGTTTTTGTACAAGTATATATATTAGAATATCATAGGTATTAATTTTACTACCATTTTGATATATGGTTTAATGTTATACATTAAAAGGTCATGGTCATAGCTGCATAAGTATACTGAAATGGTTAATGATTTGAAAATTATTCATTGTACTATAGTTAATATATGCATATTAGCAATTTATAAATGAAATGTGACTAGAGTTTTCTGATTAATTATTGGGGCATTTCCAAACTTGAGGAATTCTGTAAAGTTTTTGTAATTAAGTTCTTTGCAAATGATTTTGGATATATCCTCAGGTGAGCAGTTAAGGCCCATGGGCCTCTTGTTCTAGTAAAATCAACAACAAAAAATAAATAAAAATTAAAAATATTGAGTGGAGGTGTGATGGCAAAAATAGCATGGAAGGATATTTAATTTCCCATTAGATGCCCTGTATAAAGTTGTATACATGAAGTTGTTTTGTTTGTTGGCTAGGATTGCATTAAATGATGTCCTCCCAGACATCATTGGAGCATAACTATGGACAGCTTGCTAAGCCATTGCATATACAGACAGTGGAGAATGCTTTATGTCTAGAACCATTTTTGACATATGTGGAAGACTTGATCAAAGAAACAGACCAAGACAGGTAACTTATTGTCCACAAATATTTGAATAAATCAAAATTAAGAAATTACTGTGTAAAAATCAATGTCGTAGGTCAGAAAAAATATCAATGCTTGCAAAAATCTTGCAACCATGATCAGTCAATAATAAGAGAATAATTCATCTCTACATATGCATGTACTTGTAAGACCTAGCTAATTATATAAAAACTCTATTCCTTTACAAAATGATTTGCCTGGAGTAAATTAGTAGTAATCATTGTTCTTTTTTACTTTTACAATGTTATGTCTGAAAGTAAAATTTAAGAAATAAAATGTTAATACAGTAAATTGTTTAAAAATATTGATCCTTTAATAGTTTGAACAAAACTTTTGTGTACAATTTAACCTTTAAAATTTACGGATTTGAGCAAACATCCATATATCCGATAAATTTCGGACACTGTTTTAGAACAAACTTTGTAAAGTTTTGTAAAAAGAAAGACATATGACTATTACAGATTTCTTTGTGGAGTAATTTAGTCCAAATTTGATAAAGATAAAAGATGGTAAGCCTTTAAACATATGTTACCAATTTTAAGACAAATTTTTATTGTCAAGTTTTAACAGATGTTATTTATTAAAGGCAAGTTTTTTAAAAACCTTTCCTACAAAAACTTGGCCCTATTGATAATGATGTGGAAGATATGTGGTTGTTGCAGATTCAAAGTATTGTTGTCTGGAAGTCAGTTGCAAATAAAATGTGCCATTTAGCAATACATGGGATGATGCCCTTTTAAATCTCTTTATATTTTTATCTGTTTAATATTATATGTTTCAGTGAAGACAGCACTGATGGAGAGTTTGATGTTTTACAACCATGCCTGAAAGATGATGAAGGCAACAAATACATAAATGGCATTACAATAACAAAAGCTGGTAGGTATTATTGGAGAAATATTCATCGGAAACTGTCAGTGTTTTCATGCTTCATCATTGTTTGGTTATATACATGTATAATGTAAAAATATACAAAGTTAAATAGTAAGGATTGTTCACTTGCCTACATTTTGGGCACGTTTAACAAGTTTAATCTTACTATTCCAGAGAGAAAGGCAGACAAGACAAGGTTATATAATTTTAGCAGGGTTAAAAAAGGAAGAAGATGGTTGAAGGTAATACATGTGTAATATATTGCTCTGTGCAAAAATCTTTGTATTATTATATTTTTCTTTTTGTTAATATATGTATAGAGTATGTAAAGTAAATTATAAATATTTAAACTAAATATTGATTAGATGCATTTGGTCTAGTTGTTAACTTGTCAAATATACAAGTAAATGAAAATGCTAGTTATTGCTATAATTTCAGAATTTCAGTACTAAAGTCAGTAAATTTTGTTATGCTGGTAAGTTTAAAAATGACTTAGTAGATGATATGAATGTGCATTCTTTATTATATTTTCAGAATATTTTGTTAAGTGACAGTTCTTCTGATGAAGATGAAGAAAAACCAATTACAACTGAAGAATTACATGCTATGCTTAGAACACATAGACAACAAAGAAAATACCAGATTAATTTTTATCAAGAACAAGAGGTAAGAAGATAATACTGGTAAATTATGTTAAATCTTGTCAAATGTTAAGAAATATTTCATTAGTGAAACATTTCCAGACCAAAAATCTTATGAATCAAAAACTTCATAAAGGTTGTTCTTATAACAAATAATATTAATGGAATTTCATTTCATTTTAACTCAGGAGTTTGGTTTTCAGTTTGCAATGTAGTTTCATTGATAAACAGTTAAAATAGTTTGAAGTATCACCAGTATCAGTATTACAGTACTATATTATAATGCTAATCACACTATTTTGTTTTGAAGCATCACCAGTATCAGTATTACAGTACTATTTTATAATGCTAATCATTTACACACTTTTGTTTTGAAGCATCACCAGTATCAGTATTACAGTACTATATTATATTGCTAATCATTCACACACTTTTGTCTTGAAGCATCACCAGTATCAGTATTACAGTACTATATTATAATGCTAATCATTCACACACTTTTGTTTTGAAGCATCACCAGTATCAGTATTACAGTACTATATTATAATGCTAATCATTCACACACTTTTGTTTTGAAGTATCACCAGTATCAGTATTACAGTACTATATTATAATGCTAATCATTAACACACTTTTGTTTTGAAGCATCACCAGTATCGGTATTACAGTACTATATTATAATGCTAATCATTCACACACTTTTGTTTTGAAGCATCACCAGTATCGGTATTACAGTACTATATTATAATGCTAATCATTCACACACTTTTGTTTTGAAGCATCACCAGTATCAGTATTACAGTACTATATTATAATGCTAATCATTCACACACTTTTGTCTTGAAGCATCACCAGTATCAGTATTACAGTACTATATTATAATGCTAATCATTCACACACTTTTGTCTTGAAGCATCACCAGTATCAGTATTACAGTACTATATTATAATGCTAATCATTCACACACTTTTGTTTTGAAGCATCACCAGTATCAGTATTACAATACTATATTATAATGCTAATCATTCACACACTTTTGTTTTGAAGCATCACCAGTATCGGTATTACAGTACTATATTATAATGCTAATCATTCACACACTTTTGTTTTGAAGCATCACCAGTATCGGTATTACAGTACTATATTATAATGCTAATCATTCACACACTTTTGTTTTGAAGCATCACCAGTATCAGTATTACAGTACTATATTATAATGCTAATCATTCACACACTTTTGTTTTGAAGCATCACCAGTATCAGTATTACAGTACTATATTATAATGCTAATCATTCACACACTTTTGTTTTGAAGCATCACCAGTATCAGTATTACAGTACTATATTATAATGCTAATCATTCACACACTTTTGTTTTGAAGCATCACCAGTATCAGTATTACAGTACTATATTATAATGCTAATCATTCACACACTTTTGTTTTGAAGCATCACCAGTATCAGTATTACAGTACTATATTATAATGCTAATCATTCACACACTTTTGTTTTGAAGTATCACCAGTATCAGTATTACAGTACTATATTATAATGCTAATCATTCACACACTTTTGTTTTGAAGTATCACCAGTATCGGTATTACAGTACTATATTATAATGCTAATCATTCACACACTTTTGTTTTGAAGTATCACCAGTATCGGTATTACAGTACTATATTATAATGCTAATCATTCACACACTTTTGTTTTGAAGCATCACCAGTATCAGTATTACAGTACTATATTATAATGCTAATCATTCACACACTTTTGTTTTGAAGCATCACCAGTATCAGTATTACAGTACAGGGTTATTGTCTAATTATGATAAGTACTATGAACATCAGAAGAATTTTGCTGGAGCAAAGAAGAAGATCAGTAAAGATCATAAAAAGTTTGATAAGAAGATGAAAGGTAAGTGGTTAACATACAGTTTAGACAGTAATTATAAAATAAAATTATGAAATGAAAAGATAGGCAGAAATATATTTTTAATATTGGTTACAATCGTAACGTGTCTTATTTAAAAAACATGATTTAATGGCAAGTAATATCATATGTTAAATGACATATTAAATATATTATATAGACACAAAATAAACACATACAGCAAAACTTTATCCTTGTTGCCTTACTGGGCATTTTTTGGGATACATGGGTCAAAAACCATTGTTATATAAGTCCATGATAACAAATTTGCTGTCTATGTATTTAGCATTTCTAAATGGATCTTGATAAAAAATTAGTGAAAAATTGTACAAATATAGAAATGTGCCTTGAACCATGTTTAGATATATAGGCCTAAGGTCAAGGTCACAGTGACAAGACATTTTTGGTATTAAATGAAAGATCTTGTTTTGTTTTATATATGTAATTCAGTTAACATAATAGTGTATTTTTTTTAGGAAAATTAAAAAAGTTGAAGAAAGAAAAGATGTATAAGAATGGAGATGATGAAGAGGTAATGTCTCTGTCATATCTATCGATTTTGGTATTGTAGTTGAGCATTGTGAAGTTATTTTGAACACACAGTCTATAAGACATAAAGTTACTAAGTCAATGTCATTGAAAGCTTAGCTTATAAACATTTTATATTACAAGATATACTAAGTTGTAGTTGTTGTTTGAGGCCATGCATACCTTTTATATCCCTCATTCACTAATGCAACATTAATTCGATTTTTGCAAAGAACAGACAAACATCAAAAGAAAAATTCATTTACATTATAGCATTCGTTCTTGAAATTTTATTAAAAGCACATATTTTATGAATAATTTTATGGTTTCTTCAAGTTTAAAGATTAAAGGTTTTTACTACTTTTTGTGCAAAAGCAATGGACAGCTGTTCTGAAATGATATTGTCAATCATCATACAATTTACAGTATAAGGACAAAATTTGAATAAATTTTTTTATTTGATGATAAACTTGTGAAAAATTATGTTTGAATAATATTGTTATTTATGTTGAATTTCAGGAAATAGATCCTTTGGTATTTGAAGCTTATTTAGCTCATCGAAGGTCTCTATCCTCAAAATCAGGAAGTAAATCCAAAAAACTTACTCCAGAACAGGCTGATATTAAAAGGAAACGTTTGTGGTTATCAATTACAAAGAAAGAAATACCCAAGGTATGATAGACTTGTACTTATATTGTTGATCAGCTTTCTTTTGAAGAATTAAATTATAGTTATCATTAGGTTCAGCAGTTTATCATACTATACTCCATAATAGTTAATGGATGATTATTTTTATTTTATATTGAATTGGCACATTTTGACCTAATTTTCTCTAAAAATAGTGTTACTCTGTTAAAATGTCATAAATGTGTTCCATACCAGCAAAAATGTTAGACTGACACTGACCTTTTAGAATATCACCTGGTATGATGGTAAAACCCATTCATGTATTAATGTCACAAATTATTAAGTATTGGAAAGTAAATTAAGTAGAATAAATTAGGAATATGGTTGGGACTTAGGATCATTAAGCTGATGTACTTGGTCACAGATGCCCAAAAACTTGTTTTGAGTTGTGAAATTCATATTTTCAAAGTCTACATTAATACTATGTATGATATTTAATTTTGATCTGACATATCATGTTTCTAACTTTTAAGGCCCAGAAACAAAAAGCGTCAGCAAGAAAGGAAATGATGCAGTCACTGAAAAAGGTGAGTATTTAAAATCAATTTTAGAATTCACAGGAAACTGTTCTTGTTCTAACATGTAGCAGGCTAATTTTCTCTTGAATACTATTGTTCATTTTCTGTCATGAATAAATTTTGAATGTTTAATTCTCCAAAGTATTTCTCTTTGATTGTATTTTAAGACTATTTACATTTTCCTAGTTTCTCCATGTATGACAAATGTTATTAGAATACAACCTTTATTAGTATACAACCTGTTTTTCTTATGCAACATTTTTAAAATATTTAAAAATTAAATCCAGTTGTTAAGGCTTCATTATATATTTAATGTGAAATATGTACCACCTTATATGTTAATGCTATAAATCCTGTATGTATTATAGATAGCCCAGCAGTGTATGAGAGAATGTAGGAGGGCAGCTATACAGTCCCAGAAAACAATGAAAGAAACTCCATCACGGGCTAAGCGCTTAACCAGAGAAATGCTTAGTTACTGGAAAAGATTTGAAAAAGTAGAAAAAGAACACAGGAAAAAAGCTGAAAAAGAAGCCCAAGAACAGAGGAAGTTTGATTTAGAATTAAGAGAGGTATTACTTGTAAACATGAAATACTGAAAACATATTTTAAAAGAGATTACCTTCAAATGTCAATATAATCATTTATGCTATTGTATTACCAATAAGAGGACTTTTATACAAAAGTGTGTTGATGTTTCTTGTTTTTTAGAACATTGTCTTAGCACAGATTATCAACTTTCCTCTATTATATGCAGTTAATGTACAAATAATTTTTAACTTGCTTACTATTCAGGCTTTTCTTTTAAAGATTGATCTGGAATTTGAATATGAATTAAATAATGTTTTTTATATAATAACATAAAAAGTTAATAGCTATTGGCAAGTATAGGCTTTACTTTGTTTACTGAGAAGATTTGTTTATTTTGTTTGCACATCATATGATTCCTTTTTATATATGGCTTTCAAAACAATTTATTGTAAATGCTTTCCCTTTGTTGTTCTTTTGAGTTGAAAAAAGTTTTTTTAAAAAGATACTCTTAGTCCAAAAAATTTTGCTGAGTGCTCAGAAAGTTATGGCATTTTTGACATTGCTTCAGGTTTGTCAAAGTAATGAAGAATATTACACATTCTTTTAAATGTACTTTTCAGGCTAAAAGACAACAGAGAAAATTAAATTTTCTAATAACACAGACAGAACTTTATGCCCATTTTATGGCCAGAAAAATGACAGGGGAAAATGAAGAAACACGAGACAAAATTCTTAGTCATTTAGATGAAAATAAACCACAAAAACAGTTTGAGGTTCAGGGAGGTGTCCTTACTGATGTTGCTGGTGATGATTATGGTAAATAGCTATGTATATAAAGAATACAAATAAAACAATGTTTTGTTTAGTTTAAATTGGAAGTTTTGTTGGAAAAAATAAAATTGATCATTGAAAACACATGACTAATATTTATTTGGAATATAAACCACAAAATGATTTGAAGTTCAGGAACATATTCATACTTACTGTATATTGGTTGTGACAATCACGGTAAATTACCATGTAAAATATACTGTATTTGCAAAATTTTGGATAATTTACATTTACATTTATACTTAGATAGGTTTATGGTTGGCTTATATTGAAATCAATCTTCCAATTTATTAAGACAACTATTGGTCAGTCAATCATATGATTAATTGATAGTACTTATTTGTTAAAACACCATAGCCAAACATATACAAACAGAAATGTACTTTGTTATTCAATTTATCTTTTTATTTATATTGTAGACAGTGAAAGAGTTAAACAGTTAGCTCTTAAAAATGCAGAAGATGCTTATAAAGTGCATAGAAAAAAGGTATATTCAGAACTAGTTAGATTTTATCTGGTAACCTATAAATCTTTAATTTGTTCCTTTTATTATATAGATTATCAGAACACAGATTCCTTTTTATAAAAATAGGGAGTTTCAGTATAAGTTGACCTATTTTCATATACATGTAAGAGCTATTCCATTTAAATTGACATCTTTGGGGTGGAACACGCTCTTATTTTTTTTCTCATGGGTGGGGGGTAATGTTGATTTTTTTTACATTGGTTGGGGCTATTTTGATAATATATTTTACTGTGGTGGGGGGTAAAATCTGCACATTTTCTCTACTGTCGGATTGGTAAATACCGCATTTTTTGTTGCGTTTTATCGGAAAAAAAATTAAATCCGAACGCCAGGAAAAAAATCTGTGTTCATGTTTTGGCTACGTTTAACCCGAATAATAGACCACACCAGACAAACAAATACTGCATGGTGTACAAGGGAGCTAATCAAAACGGATTCGATAACGTCCAAGGAACCACGAAAGCAAACTGATAACGGAAAAGTCCGAGGTGTCAAAATGGCGGGACACAAGGGATTGAAGTCTTGAAATAATAATCGATTCAGTTTTCTTGGGATTAAAAGTTACCAACCAGGTATTTATTAAAAGCAGTAAAATATTCAAAACTATTAAAATTAAAATTGATTTAATCATTTAATTAATTTTCAAAGAACTACCCACAAGACACATTTGGATACTTACTTTTGCTTAATATATTTATATATTGATTAGATCTTGTCCAAAGCTTTTTCCTGGTAATCATCATTTTGCAAGACTCTAAATGTTTTTTTTTCTGTTGGTGGGGGTTTTTGTCAAAATGAAAAATCATGGTAGGGGGTAAAAAATTAAAAAATTTCTCTTGGTGGGACTATGCAAAAAAAGGAGTTCCACCCCCGAGAATTTAATGGAATAGCCCTGAATAAATGTTAACCATATTACCAAACGACATTTTTTGTTGCGTTTTATCGGAAAAAAAATTAAATCCGAACGCCAGGAAAAAATCTGTGTTCATGTTTTGGCTACGTTTAACCCGAATAATAGACCACACCAGACAAACAAATACTGCATGGTGTTTAAGGGAGCTAATCAAAACGGGATATAAAATAAATGTTAACCATATTACCAAACTTTTATCTGTTATTTATTTAAATTTTTCTGTTCTATTACAGCAAAAGTCATTTGATGATGGTAAGTATACAATATATTGATAATGAGCAGTAGTTATTTGTTTTACCATATAAATCCTAATTCTACATGTAAGGTTCTGAGTTGGCACTATTATAAGGAATAATTCCTTCGCAGGAATGCAACAAGACTGCTTAATTGCGAGATTTTCACATTTTCTGGAGAACTCCTGCAACTCTTGGAGTGAAGTGGGCAACAGTTTTGTGCAGAATTAAATGCACAAAAAATTTCATCCTATCTGTGCACATGTTCAAGTTATATTTAGTTTATCTGTTTATATCAGATTCATTTTTAGCTCACCTGAGCTGAAGGCTCAGATGAGCTATTGCTATCCATCTTCGTTCGTTGTGCATCGTGCGTAAACTTTTTACATTTTAATCTTCTCCTCCAAAACCACTGGGCCAAATTTAATGAAACTTGGTAACCACCATGCTTGGGTGAAGCCCTTTCAGATTTGCACAAAGGAAGGAATTGTGTCCCCTTGGGGCCCCAAAAGGGGGGAAATAGTGAAAAACTTTAAAAATCTTCTCCTCTGAATCTACAAGAGATATACCTTAGTTATTTCATTGATAACATCCTTAGGTCATTTAGTTTCAGATTTGCACAAATAGTAGTCATGGGGCTCAAAATGGGGAAATTGTAAGGCACTGAGTGGGGAAATTGCTAAAAATTATATATTTGTCACTATGTCTATTAACTTTTTGTATAGGCATGCATATTAAAATATTGTAGGTATTGACATGACAATCATTTTTATATATAAATCAAGGTCATATGTTGAAAGGTCAAGGTCACAGCTGCAAAAGATGACTTAAATTGCTACTTGTCTTGAAAACTATTAACTTTTTGTATAGGCTTGTATATTAGAATATTGTAGGTATTGACATGACGATCATTATGATATATGATTCAAGGTCATATGTTGAAAGGTCAAGGTCACAGCTGCAAAAGAAGATTAAATTGCTAATTATCTTGAAAACGAATAACTTTTTGTATAGGCATGTATATTAGAATATTGTAGGTATTGCGACAACGATCATTTTGATATATGGTTCAAGGTTATACTAAAAGGAATACTAAAAAAATTCTAATGTCTTGAAAGCTATTAATTTCATGCATAGGCATGTGTATTAGAATATTGTAGGTATTGACATGACAATCATATATGGTTTGAGGTCATATATGCTCAAAGGTCAAGGACATAGCTGCATAAGTTTACTAAAATTGATTAATGATTTGGAAATTATTCATTGCACTACAGTTACTTTATGCATATTATATAAGCTACTTATAAATGAAATGTGAGTGGATATATTTCTGATTAAGTTTTGTGTGAGTTCTTAACTTGAGAAAACTTTTTAAGTTTCTGTATTTAATATATTGTCTATTGTACTTTGCAATTAATATTGGACATATCTTCAGGTGAACGTTAAGGCCCATGGGTCTCTTGTTTTAAATGCCTGGCAATATATTGCTTAATAATATCCATTGTCACTTTATAGAATGTAAATTTCCCAAGGGAATGCTTGGGCATGTGTTCTTAACCAAAAAATAGTTGTAACTAGCTAAACCGCTTGTTTCACACAATGTCTCATGATATAGGGGAGATAAACACACAAGCCCTCCATTTTTGTTGGGGACCTGTTTCCCATTGTGGTAAATCAAGAAGACAACATCTCCCAAAATAAACAAATTCTAGATGCAACACAGCTTTTAAAATTTAGATAAATAGATAAATTAAAACATTTTATATCAAATTATCATTAGATAATTGTTCCACTTTTGATATGAAATTTTACATGTACATGCAGACATGTCATCAAATTAATCATTTATATTTAGATGATTCCAGTTTTGCCAACCCATCCACCATAAGCTCTGAGATGGAGCGTCCTCAGCCATTGATGTTTGAAGGAATATTAAAAGCATATCAGTTAAAGGTTGGTAACTGAGTATTAATTGTTATTTGAAATCATAATATTAATCTAATTTATTATCATAAAAGAATAGATTATTTCATTTTTTGTCTTGGCAATACAAAGTAATTACAGGAAAACTTATAACAAGCCAAGTACATGTAAGCTAAACTTCTGACTGCTTTTGTTTAACAGAAAAAAAACAAACTTTTCATAAGCCATTTAACCTTATTGGTAAATGTTTCAGATTTTGTAGTTCAGTGACTTTATATAACAGTAGCTTGTTTTGCTCAATCTCATTTCAAAGATATTATATCTTAGGTAAGATTATCCTTTTTCTGGTCAGCATTATTTAAATGAAGAAGACTTTATTCTTCATTTCAGGGTATGAATTGGTTAGCAAACCTTTATGATCAAGGTATAAATGGTATTTTAGCTGATGAAATGGGTTTAGGAAAAACTGTGCAAAGCATAGCTCTTTTAGCACACCTTGCAGAAGTAAGTCATGACTTTTCATTATTTTCCTAGATTGTTACCACTTAACGTTTCCAAATAGCCAGGGGATATTCTAGCTTCACTCAACTTTTCCAAATAGCCAGGGGGTATTCTAGCTTTGTTAGAGTCTTGTCTACAATTTACAGAGGTGTTAAGAAAACTTTTTACCATACTGCTCAGCTAAGAGATGTTTAGTTGTTTGCTGCTGAATTCACCCCATGCTATTTTATAGTTACCAACTTGATGAACATCTCCAATCAAGTTGAAGTTAATAAACTAATTAATGTACATTATTAGCTATGGTTCTGGTTAATCAAACATTTTTCAGAAATTTATTATTTATTGATATATTTGCAATTGTCATCTTGCAATCTTTTTAATTTTAAAATTGTACACGAACAAATACAATTTCAAGAGAAAAGAAAAATTTCATCAAATCACAAACATGCTACAAACTATACAGTTTTTGCATTCGTTGTTCGTCTTTAAGGTTTAGAAAGAACTGCTTGGATATAGAGTGAATAGAGAAAATGGAATACAAGAAAATTTTAACCCGAATCTTTCTTTTAAATAGTTTTAGTCTTTAAACCATTGATATTAAAATATACTGTCTTGATTTTTAAAGTTTTTGCTAAAAATATATATAACATGTATCTTTGTTTTTAGGCACAGGGTATCTGGGGTCCATTTTTAGTGGTTGCTCCTGCTTCAACTCTTCATAATTGGCAACAAGAGTGTGCTAGATTCTTGCCAAAGTTTAAGGTATAAACAATTATCATGATATCAATACTGAAAATAAAACATTAGGATAGTCACTTGTATTTGTCTGAAAAGAAACTTATACATTGGCCACACTGACTGAGTAACAGCTAATTATGTCTTAAAAATAAACATTTAATTGCGATTTGAAAAGAGTGATTTTAATTGGTTGTGTTGGTATCAGTAAAACTGAATGTTCACATTGATAAATCATATTATGATATTATTTTCCAATATGCCATCCACACAGTGTACTCTAGTTCATGTATACACAAAGATATGAAGTAAATTCAAAAATATTTGGCACTAATTCATGCCAGTTAAAATCACAACAAGTGAGTCTTGTTTTAAATACAGTTGCTTTTAAATTGCCATAACTTTTCAAAAGAGTATGCAATGTCTTAAATAACTCTTAACTCTAAATAATAATTTATCAAAATGTTTGCTACTGGCCGACTTAATATTAGCATTTAAAATATGTGGCCATTCATTTATGATAAAATTTAAATTTGTTTCTTAAACTTTCAACTAAATATATTACATTTCAGGTTGTTCCATATTGGGGGAATTCTCAAGACCGCAGAATTTTAAGAAAGTTTTGGGATTCTAAGTGTCTTCATACAGAGGAAGCATCATTCCATGTAGTCATTACCAGTTATCAACTTGTCATACAAGATGTCAAATATTTCCAGAGAGTAAAATGGCAGTATATGATATTAGATGAAGCTCAAGCTCTCAAAAGTAGCTCAAGGTGATTTTAAAAAATGTGTACAGTTCTGTGGCAACATAGGCAAATTTGGAAGTTTTAGTAATTTTGTTTTATGCTCTAGTCAAGATTATTTCACTTTAATTGAGGTGGTCAGTTTTTTGAATGGTGGAGAAAACCAGAATGCCTAGAAAAAAACACTGCCCTTTTGCAAGCAAACTGACATTGTTTCTACTTTTGAATCTGTGTGAGTGTTTATCTGCCCTTTTGCAAGCAAACTGACATTGTTTCTACTTTTGAATCTGTGTGAGTGTTTATCTGCCCTTTTGCAAGCAAACTGACATTGTTTCTACTTTTGAATCTGTGTGAGTGTTTATCTGCCCTTTTGCAAGCAAACTGACATTGTTTCTACTTTTGAATCTGTGTGAGTGTTTATCTGCCCTTTTGCAAGCAAACTGACATTGTTTCTACTTTTGAATCTGTGTGAGTGGGATAAACAAAGGCGAGAGGCATGTGCCACCAGCTAGGCCTTGTAACAAATGTGGGAGATAGTTTGAACATTTTAGTGTTCAGAATGCTTTAATTTTTTTTTTTACACATTTTTTTTTTTTTTTACACATTTTTTTTTTTTTTTTTTGTAAGTTTTAAGACTTTGATAAATAATGAGCCTTCTTTTACATTGTTTCAGTGTAAGGTGGAAAATATTACTTGGTTTCAACTGCAGAAATAGGTTACTTCTAACTGGTACCCCAATTCAAAACAGTATGGCTGAGGTAAGTCTTATATCAATGTTAGAAGTGACAAAATTTTAACCTTTTTGACAGATTTGATGATTTCAACTTATCATGATATAATACAGAATGAAGCAAATTTAATACTGTAAGTGTACTGATTTTAGATGTGTATTAATTTTAGTGATTTTTGTGCTAGGACTGTAGCGCTAATTTAAATTCACCACTAAAATACATGTCTGGTCTATGGTCTATTTCTCAAAAGCATTTTGTGCCAATTTAAATCTACACATATTAGTCGAGAATGTAAATTGCGCTAAAATACATACATGCTAAAATTAGTTTACAGTATGTTAACATTGTTTACTTGATTGAAACAATAGAATAGCTTCTGACTGTTAATCTACATGTAAGTAGTAAATTAAAGACGGTTCATTGGAGGTCTAAGTATTGATATAGAAAATTGTAAAACTTCTGCCTCGGAATTTGTTTTATTTACATAAATGAAGGCAATAGAATGTAACTTAAGATAAATATTGTCAGAGTTATAAATATCAGATGAAAATATATTAAAACAGTCAGTTAATATGTGAATTTGTTGAAAACTATCAAACCACAAAGTTTAATCTTTTTCTGTTTTATTTAACAGCTTTGGGCACTGTTACATTTCATCATGCCAACATTATTCGATTCTCATGATGAATTTAACGAATGGTTTTCTAAAGACATAGAAAGTCATGTGGAAAAACAGTCTGGTATAGATGCAGGTAAGTTAGCATAGTGGGGACATTATGACTGTGTTCTCTAAACCTCCAGCTTACATAGCACTCTCACTATATACATGTAGTTTTGGACGATACTTTTGGCAGATTCTAATTTTAATTTGAGAAAGTTTTGTTATGAAGTTCAGTGGTTTTTTTAGTAAGTTGTCTGCTTCTTTCCACCATTTGAACCAGTTAGATTGCTGTCACTATCATTATAATATTGTTGATGTTCCTCATTAAATTATTATTACTTTTAATGTCTGATTTGATCAATTTATTGTAAACTTTTATACAAACTTTCATCTAAACTATTAAATTTATTAAATTTGTATTAAGTTAATAATCTTGTTACATGTATGTTTACAGATCAACTTTCCAGACTACATATGATTTTAAAACCATTTATGTTGAGAAGAGTAAAGAAAGATGTTGAGAATGAGTTATCAGACAAGGTAATATTTTATAGACAGACTTTCTTCAGTGACAATGTCTAGTATTAATTCACAAATTGGCTTTTGCTTGAAAAGCATAATAAGAGCAAAATGTTGTTATGTAAATTTGAGTTTGAATCATATATTTAAAATGAAATGTTGCATTTAAAATTGGCTGTTCAGTATCACTGCCTTTTGCCCTACACACGTTGTCTTCATTAAACTGCATTTAATAGATAAGATTTTTTATTGGTATTCTTTTTTATTATTAGATAGAGATTCTTGTGTATTGTCCACTCACAAGAAGACAGAAAATGTTGTATCAGGCAATCAAAAATAAGATTTCTATAGAAGATCTTCTACAGAGTACTACATCAAGTACTTCACAGTCACAGAATACTACAAGTAGTCTGATGAACCTGGTTATGCAATTTAGAAAGGTATTTATGATATTTCTATTTCTGCTCTAACAATCAACTTATTGCAGTTCTGGTTTATCCAGGTTTATTAAAAGAGTTAATAATTTGTCTGTGATTATATAGTACATATATTTAAATCACTTTAATGATTTCAAATCTAAAGTTTCCACAATTTTTTTTACAGGTTAATCTTTAAAATTAGTAAAATGTGGTCCAAACACAACCTTGATTTCAGTTGATTAACATGCCAATTTAGGAAGTATTTCTGGGAATCTGATATTAAAAGTTGCTTGTTTTACTTTTAGTTAAAATCTTGATGCAGATAATATGATCATTTTAAAATTAATTGTATTAATCAATAATTTCAGTTGTCATTAGGAAATAATGAGAACTCAAGAGGTTATCAGTTTCCATAGGAATCCAGTATTCTCAGGATCCTGTTTTCACTACTATTTGTGGCTATTCAGTTTTATCTGCAAAATCTGTGTGTAGGATTTGCATATTTTCATACACTTACTTTCTCTCTTTCTTTTTGTTGAGCCTGACATTGCCATAAGGCAAGACTTAGGTGTTACTTTTCTGGTGTTGTCATAGGCAGCGGCAGCGTGTCAAAATATGAAAGTTTATGTTAAAGTAATGTATTTGCTACTCGATCAAAAACTAACCAGGCGAGACATTTAAATCTGTGGAATTCTTGTTTCTCTGTATATATTACTTAAAAATTACTTTAAATATTTACTTTAAAATTCAGGTTTGTAATCATCCGGAATTGTTTGAGAGAAGAGAAGTTAAGTCTCCATTCTTTATGAAGTTAGAACCATATCAAATACCAAAGCTATTATACAGAGATGGTAAGTGTTATGTGTAGATAGTGGTACACTATTATTTATATAAAGTTGTAAACAAAAGCTTCTTGTGATACAGCATACATAATGTTATAGTAATTTAAAGTGATATATATGTGATATTACAGTTAATTTTATTATATTGGCCACACCATGCAAACCTAACACTGCATTGGAAGTAGAAATTATTTTATGTAAAGTTAAAAAAAAGAAATATATTTCTTGGTTTGTGTTGTAAGTTCTGATATTGTTATTGTCACAGTTATCTAAAGATTTATTGTGTACATTGTACTAGATATTCTGTACTTATTTGTAAATTTTTACAGTATTGTAAGATCTCTACAACATATGTCTTTATTTATATAAGCCATATATTGTATTACAGCCAGAATTTGTTATGTTTAATTATAGGTATACTTGATAGTGCTGTGCCAAGTAAAAAGAAGATATTACATAATTTATTTTATATTCATTCACCAAATCATGTTCACCATTCACTATTTCCACACTCTGGTAAGTTGACATTTTCTCTATCAAAATAAAACTTCAGACCTTGACTAAAATCAAATTGATCAACAAGCCTAAATCTTAATAATGTCAACTGACATGTTATTGTAATTGTTCAGAGAGAAATGTAAACATTATGGTGTGTTTGAGCATAATACACATTCCATTTTGAAAATTGTTGATGCATTGTTATACATGTACATAAAAAATTAAATTATTAATCATTATAATAGTTCATAAGAGGAACAAGTTTTTTAGATGTATTTTAGATAAGGAAATCTCTCATTATTCTTTTTTTAGTTAAAATTTATCATAATAATTTCTATTATTTATAATTTAGATACCAAAGAGAGTAGCTGTTTTTCATTTACAAGATTTATTAATCTGTCGCCTCAAGAATTATATGAGTATATGGCAGGAGGAATTCTAGTCAGGTAATTTCAATTGAAAAAAAAAATAGTCAGGCAGGAGGAATTCTATTCCGGTAATTTCAATTTATTTTTTAAAAATACAGTAAATTTTCAGTCACTCAAATGTATGTACCTCATATACCCTGGATAACTCAAAGTCATCTGTTGGTCTCGACTAATTTCCTATAATATCCTTTGTAAAAGTGTTTGTTGGTCAAAAATTGTGGTTCATTATGCAATACACTTGAGGAGACCATCTTCTTAATAAATTATGTAACTTTATTCACAAGCATTGATGCCAAGAGCTTTTGATCAACTTTAAGTACAAATAATTACATCTGTTTTACACTGCATTCAACACTATTTTACACATAATTTACATGTGTGACATTTACACATTATGCACAAGTAATAAAAGTCAGTTATCTTTTATTGTTTATGGTGTTTTAAAATATTAAAAGAAAATTCAACTAATAGCATGTTTATCTTTGGTTCAATTTAGATGGTTAGCTATTTTTCTATGGTTGAAGATGGCATATAGAATACATCATTTTAAGTTATGGTCTGAAGAAATATTTTCAAGGTATGATACAATTCTAGATAAAAGGTGAAACATTTGAATGAGATATATTGAAATTTAGTATAAAAGTTTAAAATAAAAAACACAGTTAATTCATTAAACGACTTTGTTAAATAAAAATATTTTGTTGAATTGATTATAATTTTTATTTCTTCAACTTTTCTGCATTTCCAATAGATACTGTACTATAGTTGTTTTTTAAGTGTACAGAATGAATGCCTAATACATTCCCTTCCCAGTCAGTGTTGGCATCAGCACCAGATTTTCTGTGTCAACATCTCCATGTGTTTAGTTAATCGGGTAACCTTTCATGCATACAATTAGACCAGCTATCTGGGTATACGCATAATTGGTTTATTACTATACTTCACATTGTCTCTAGTATTGTAGACTTTAAGAAGACATGTTAATGTTACATGGATACCTTATGTTTGTTCTTACTCTATTTTAATCATATATTTCAGATTCCAGTTACTGTTGTATCCAGAACACAGTTTATCATTTACAAATGTTGAAAGTAGTACATTATTAAAACCTCTAGTCTTTGTCAGTCACACCTCACCTGTATATACCTTTACTTCACATACACTTCATTACATACCAGAGACAAATTCACATTTGAAGATAAGATTAAGCAATCAGAAAGCAGCATTTCATCTAAAGAGTCCTCCTCACTCACCAACAAAGGTAATTATAAACTGTTCGAAATTTTAACAATTCTTTAACAATTTATTATACAAAAAAACTCATAATTGTGTCCATTATGTGTTAATTTGAGTTAAATATGTAGTTGAATTGCTTGCAAAAAAGCCTTTACTATTCTCTTTTATGCGTGAAATAGCTATTTTAAACTGATATAATTTGAAACATGAACACTGATACATGTATTGATGTATGCTATCAGACAGTTGTTAAAACAGTCAAAAAGTGAAAATGTAACTAAGTAAAACTATTTTGAAATCAAAACATTTTTCAGTTCTACTAAATATATGTTTGCTTAGGGCTGTTCCATTAAAACATATAAGGCACCCGGGGACGGCAATTTAATAAAAATATATGCCAGGCTGGTCAGAATGGAAAAACAAATCTTAGTATGTTGTGTTGGACATAAAACACATCTATGGGTGGTTCATAGCTGCCAACCATTCCGCATTGCCCGGAATTATTCCTACTTTTAACAACAAATTCCGCTCTCCGCATCCAGAATGAAAATTCCGCATTTAATAAATATTCCCTGATCGTTTTCATTTCGGAAATGACAATGATTGAGTCTTTTTTAACCAGTTGATTGTGATTGAGATGTCTGGAAGATCCCCCCATGCATTGCATTGCAATATGAGGTAGCTCTTTCAGAACTATTTCTTTATACCAGTAAATTATCAGAAACCTTGGAAATGATGGCAAGCTCCAAGGCCAAAAAACCAAGACTTCTTCAGAAATTTAAAGATGATTACAGCCTGAAATTTCCGGGTGTTATAAAGAAATCTCTGATCGATACATACCATGCATATTGCACTGTGTGTAATGTTGATTTTGGAATCGGCCACGGAGGTGTAAATGATGTTGAAAGACATGTTAAATCGGACAAACATGTTAAATTATCAGAAGCCAGGTCCTGCAAAAGTATATCAATTTCTTTCCCCCATCAACTTCTTCGAGTGATAATAACATAATTAAAGCTGAGGTGTTATTCACAGAATTTTTAGTTGAACATAATATTCCCATATCCGCCTCTGACCATGCAGGGAAACTTTTTAAAAATATGTTCCCAGACTCAAAAATAGCTGAAAAATATGGATGTGGACGGACTAAAACAACTGCAATTATTGATTGCATGGGTCAAACTGACGTTAATAAAGTGGTAGAGCTAATGAAATATAACCCATTTAGCCTGTCTACTGATGCTAGTAACGATTATGATGACATTAAATTGTTTAATGACTCATAAAGTACTTGTGAAAAGTCAAGGGACTGAGTGTCATAACATCAAGCACACAAGTGAATTCTTGAGAAAAGCTAAGAGTGCAACATACAATGCACTAAGAGACTAGAGTACATTGTAAGTGATATGTATTTAACATGTATGTTTTATAAGCATATGGCATTGTGTTTATCCCTTATTTTATGTATTAAAATCACCAGTTGTATACAAATTTGTATTGACTGGTGTTAAGATTACATATTTCAACACTGACCTACTAGATGTAAACATGTTGGTGTGTAGTCATCAGCAGTTTTTTTTTATCATGGCCACAGAAGTGTAAATTTAACCTCAAAGTGCACCAGATTGCACCTCCATGCTTTGATTTTTCAAATTTTTTTCTGGGGGAGCATGCCCCCAGACCCCCCTAGAGTGGCGTGCCTTTGGCACGCATTTGGTATTCCTCTTTGTCATCATGAAATGTTGGCAGCTATGGTGGTTGGTCTAACGTAATGTCTCCAAAAACGTTAAATATAAGTCTATGGGTTCGTCGGTAGTTTTTATTGTTAAAATTTTTGTAATTTCTAGTGTTCCATATTGTAGTAAAACAGTCATTTCCGAATGGATGAAATCCGTGTCAATTTGCCCTGGATACACTTTTGCCAGCCCGAGTATGTTCACCCTAGATCCGTTCGTCCTAAGGTCCATTCAACCCAAGAGATTTTCCATCAGAAAATAACTGATTGTAAAGGATAATAGTTTGAAGTCATCTCTGCATTTTAAAATAAGATATGTCTTGAAAAATATCAACTTATTGATAACAGAATAAAACCATATTAAAAGTAGGGCAAATGAATCCTGGACGAAACGTGAACAGGGGCAAAGTATATTTTAGGACGAATAGACCCAATAATCGAAAGTACGAGTAGCTGCCCTTGTTTTCAGTTTTGTTCTGCAATTGTGACTGACACTGATAACGACCAATGGTATTTTGTGCAATAACATTCGGATAATAAGCTGTTGCGAAAGAAAACATCCGAGGAACTTGCATAAAGATGGCGCGAATGTCGTCAGACGAAGTTTCAAGTTAATATATCCATTTATGCCATTTGAGGATGTAAGAGTTTTGGGATAAATAAAATCTTGTGATAAAAAAAATAATAAATAAATTCAATAGGGTGGCTGTAAATTGCAGAAAATTGCATACAGTAGAACTTCGATAACTCAAACTTCAATATCTTGAATACCACGGATAACTCGAAGTCTTTATTTTGTCCCGACCGGTTTTCTATATAAACTATATTAGGAAAACTTCGATAACTCAAACTTCTATAATTCGAATACCCCCGATAACTTGAAGTAAAAATTTGGTCTGTAGTTTAAAAATCTATTAAAATTAACTTAAAAAACTCGAATTTTTTCTAACAGTGTATGATCTATGGCTCGTTTAATAAAACGATCAAAGAAATCACATATCGGTAATTTGGCTACCGTTATAGTAGAGAAAATAACCGAGTAGGTTCTTGTTATCTACCGTATTAATTAGTATCAATTAACGGATTAATATCCAGTACCGTCACGGACAATTAAGCCTAACAGGTACGCTAATCCTCTACTGTAATAAAAGAAGCCAAGTTCTCCAAGCTTAATTAAAACGACTAACCCCGTTGTACTCACGACTGCATTAAAATCTTAAATTACTTATTGCATTGCTTTATAATTTCATTAAGTTTCTGTTCGTATTTTCTAACGAATGTAAAAAATAAGCATTATGATAAACATGTACATATATCTGATTTCCGATTTCGTTGTTCGTATATACATGTATCGTGATTTTATAATAAAATAATACGTTCGCACGCTTTTTCCGTCAATATCAATTCTTTAATAAATTATTTATTGTATTTTCTTTAAAAATTATTTTTTTACTTTTTTTTCCTATTCGAGTACAGGTAACTGTTTAAAACATCAAGATTTTGTAGAGGAAAACATATATTAAGGTGACACCATTCTTGGACATCATCCTTCAACTTCGATAACTCGAACACCCCGATAACTCGAAGTCCCCAGCGAAGTCCCGAGCACTTAGAGTTATCGAAGTTCTACTGTATATGGGTGGTCATAAGAATTTGTAAATCTCTTCTATGGGTGGTTACCCAAAATCAAAAGTGCCTTCCTCGGGTACCTCATATGTTTTAATGGAACAGCCCTTATCATTTTTTAGAAATGCTTAAAAAAACGTTGTTGATTACCATGAAATATTTTACATGTAGTCAATTACTTTATCATAAGGTCACTCAAAATACTTGAACTATTGTATCAATAATGAGTTACAGATGGTCTAAGTTAGAGTTTTCAGCTTTTTGAGTGGGGTGTTAAACAGCATTTGTTTACTCATTCATTCTGATAAAACTTTATTAATATTATATACACGCAAGTTTGTAGGGGGTTGAAGGACATGGAAATCTTCTGTAATTAAAGTTTGAAAAGTTGAAGTGTACCGAATATCCTTAGTATAGAACATTTACCATTGTTATATTATATAGAGTCCATCAAAAAGTTCTTTGATGATAGAATTTTCTGATCGGCATCCATATAAATACAGACCACCAAAAGTGTTAAAATGTCAAGCTACATCAATGCCAAAGTTTTTATCCTACACAATTCCAAAGGTAAGATCTATAATGCATACATGTTCTGATACAAATTAAAGGATCTACATAGTCCTTATACTATCTTTACATTTTCTTTATGATGATACATGTATAATTTAAAAATGGCTTGACCTCAGTTGCAAATTTTTGTCCGATATGATCAAGGGGAGCCTTGTTGACTTGCAAGTTGGTCATTTTGCTTGTCAAAGGTTTCCATCACCTCAAAACTGACTGCCTTGAGTGAAAGAATCTTGACTGGGAAGTTAAACACCTTTACTACACTTGAAGTTTTTTATGTTTTTTCGTTAACCAGTGTGGTAAAATACTTTTGGCTTATTTTATTGCACAACGTGGTTTCCTTCACCATCCAATAACTGACAGCCTCAACATAATTAAAAGAATCTTGAATGACATGTAAAACACTATTGCTCTAAACTACTTCTGTAGGCATTTTGTGGACAATAACCACCTTTCATTGTTCAGTTTTTTCTGCTAAAGTTCTGATTACCTGTAGCTGTGCAGTGAGCTTCACTATTTTTCTGACACAATTTCTTTTTCAGTACTATTTGTAACAAGATGTATAAATTTAAATTGATCATTTTGAATAATTTGAGATAATATTTCTTTTTTACCTGTAAAGGTTGGAACTTCTCATTGTAAATGGTATTGTCCTGACAGAACTGCTGAATGGCAATTAATGAAGGATGATCTATGTGGTACATTGGAAGGTAGAAACACACTGTTGTATGGTTCGCAGGATATATATACCACAGTCAGATGGTTGAATCCATGGCAGTTCTTTACAACACAGCCAAGTGGTTTACTAGGACTTAACCCAACTCATGGCTGGTCAGATATCTTCTCACCAGGTAATTTTCAATGCTGCATTCAGAGCATTCTTTAATATGCATAGATTTGTTTGTTCATTGATTGCATTGCTACCTTACTTTGGACCACAATTAATTTCTGCACTGCAAGAATTTTTAAAATGTAACATATTATTTCTGTTGTCCATCTATATTCTATTATGGCCTTAGTTTGATATGACTTTTGTTGCATTATTTATCTATTTAGGACAACAGATTTAAGAAATGGATAAGATATTTATTTCCATATGACACAAATTTAACAGCTACCAAAACAGATCAGCACTTTGTTCATCTTCACACCCTAAATTAAGATTTATAGTAATTTTTATCAACAAGTGAGTGACAATTAATGTTCTGTTTTAGATAAGGAAATATTGGTAACAGATGCTGGAAAACTGCATGTATTGGACTCCTTATTACAAAGACTGAAATCTGAGAATCACAGAGTACTTATATACTCACAAATGACCAGAATGATTGATATTTTAGAGGTAAGTAATACTGTATAAATATATGTACATGCATGAGAGAGGAGTGATATGGAAGTAACAGTGTTTTACGTCCCAGTCTACATTCTGACATACTGTATATGTTGAGGCAGTCAATAGTGGGGTGGTGAAGGAGAAAACTCATGACATTTGGCAAGTGAACTTTCTCACAACAGAATCTGTCTAAGCAGTGACAGGTACTTGATCATTAGTTATACAATAAATACCACCAATGTACACATTTGAAAATAAATTAAACCAATCATTGTGTTGTGTCATTTTATTTTGATTTCTTATTGTGCTGTATTATTTCCTGTTTACTACCACTGAGGCTCTATTGTATTATATATAATGACTATAATGAATGTAGGATGTTCAATTTGGTAAATTCTTGCATTTGTTATTGTTGAATTTAATTTTTAATTTCTAATCTCCTGAATTTTAAGGGCTTTTTAAGGTATTTCTTAATAAGGCAGAAATACATACTTAGTTACCAGCATCTAATAATTCATATACTAGTACAAGAAAAGTGATTTTCTTTTGATTACACATTATGCTATATGATGTTTTGATGCTTAAAGAATTTAAAAAAACAAATACTTGATTACTTCATCCACAATGACTAGCATCAGAATATGATTTAAAGTTTCTTCTTGTTTGAGGACAAAACAATATCTGTGCACATGTATATGTGAAAATTTAGTATTTTATTTTCTGAGTATACATGTATATTGTAACAGAACCTTTATTTGTAGATATTTTTTAACAAAATATTTACTTGAAATTTGAATACACATACCGTTATACATGCAAATAGATCTCTGCAAAAATAAAAGTGATATTCAATATTTAGTAGATAGTTCATTCTCATTTGAATAATTGGATTATGTTATCTGACATGTAAATTTTCTATTTTTAATTTTAATTTATGTCATTACTTCTCCAGGAGTATATGTGGTACAGAAAACACACCTACATGAGGCTAGATGGATCATCAAAGATATCAGACAGACGAGATATGGTGGCAGATTTCCAGAACAGATCTGACATATTTGTGTTCTTACTCAGTACTAGGGCTGGTGGACTGGGTATCAACCTAACAGCCGCAGATACGGTATAGTTGTTAAAGTTTGTTAACTTGACATTTATTGATACAATATTTATTTACTGTTTTAAGATAAAATCACTGTAAAATATTTGATTAATTTATGAATTAGATTATTTGTTAAAGCAATTGAAGTTGTTAATCAATGTGTTCCTATAACAAATTTGTCGAAAATAAACAATTCAAGAAAATACGATTACTTAGTTAAAATAAGGTCTAATTATAGCAACTGTCTTATTATCTGAGGGCAAACCCTAAGATGTTACTAGCTTCCCCCTTTTGCTCATAGGTATGCTTCTGGAAAATTCGGTTGGTCTTAACAATTCACCATTGAGAAAAGGATATGAGCTTGTTCATAGACGTGGTGCTGGAAAAGTGGGTGGGTCTCAACAAGTCAACATTGAGAAGTAAAGGGAAAGAAATTTGTGTGTATAATTAGCCGTGATTTTTAACTGTCACTTGTGCTTAGCAAAATATTATGCACTATTTAATTCTATTTTAATCTAATAGGCCAGACCTAGTTAGGAATTAACTTGCAACCTATTTGCAAAATAAGTACTATCAGCAAAGCTATCATAGTAGTTTGGGATAAGGGGAAATACCTACAAATAAGATCATATTATCATATGTACCATGATGTTTGTATTTCATTTTACTACAGGTGATATTTTATGACAGTGATTGGAATCCCACTGTTGATCAACAAGCTATGGACAGAGCCCATAGACTGGGTCAAACAAAACAAGTAACAGTCTATAGACTAGTGTGTAAAGGATCAATAGAAGAAAGGATATTACAAAGAGCTAAAGAAAAGAGTGAGGTAACTTACTGACTTGTTACTTTATTAGTTAATATGTCCTTAACTCGTCTGCACTGTGTCATACCTCAAATGTGAGAGACAGCATCCATTGTTAAGATTCTTTTGATACTAGCTGTATGAACAGACTTGTTCTGTTCATTTTACATCTCTAATCACTTTATGACAATAGACCAAGGATGACATAAAGATATTACTTTTCCAGTGTTGTAATCAACATCAACAGTGAAACCAGTTTAAAAGTTGTAGTATTTTTCTGTGGTAGAGATATGTCATTAACAATCTGAACTTGACTGGATCTTGCCTTGGTCAGAAAATTAATAGTTGTGACTTACACATCATGGAAGGTATGATTCCAAGTGCATGGGTCTTCATTTATTTACCTTTTTTACTTTTTAATTCCTTTGAAATATTTGAATTATTAAATTTAGAAAAGATGCCAAAGAAAACCTGTTAAGACCAAATAATGGCTGTGAGTTAAAACAATGATATTTTTGAGTTGCAGAAGTTCTACTGTATTTAAAAAAAATATTTTTGTTTAGATACAAAGAATGGTAATTAGTGGAGGTAATTTCCGTCCAGATGTCTTGAAGCCAAAAGAAGTTGTATCATTGTTAATAGATGATGATGAAATGGAAACCAAGTGTAAGTATTTCTTTTTTTATATAGATTTGTGTAAATGTTTAACAGATATAAATCATTAACAGCAGACCCATCTTTATCATTGTGTCTCAATTTCTGCCTTACTTGTTCTTATATTACTTTTCCTGTAAAGTTAATGTGGAATTTATTATTGTAAATGAAATCAATTTTGAAAAATTGTGATCATATGAAATTAATGAGATGGTGATGATAAATTACAAGATTAAATTGGTCTGTCAAACACGACCTACAGAAGAGTCTATTTTTTTGCTCGAAAATTTTCACTCATGAAAGTTTTGCACTCATTGTTAACAATCTTTATTTTTTAGGTTATTGTGTAAATTGAAAGAAATTATTTGAACATTTTACTGCTATTATTTTCATATTTTACTGGTTTGTCAAGCTGTAGTTTAGTTAGTTAGTAATTAACAAAATATGTTTTTATTTCAATTTTAGTAAAGCAAAGACAAGATGAACGAAATAGAGATGCATCTGGTAAAGAAAAAGAGAAGAAAAGAAAACGAGACGTTCAAGTTAAGGTAGACTTATAACTTGAACTTAATGTTGAGATTTATTTTGTTTATGCATGGATCATTGACTAGCAACCAATATATATTTGAGGTTGTCAAAGTTTGTCTTGTGAATCATGAATTTTCATAGTTCTGTTATTATGAATGTTCTGACAGTAAAATTTTAATTCATTTCAACCATTTGCTATGTCATATTTTGTTCTTTATAAAGAGGTTTGTTGATAAATTGAGGGAGATTTGTAAAGAAAAAGCGTTGGAGAAATAGATGTTGGTATGTAAAGTGGATGGCAATAAGGAAGGTGGCAAAGTTATTGAGGAACATTATAAAAAGAATCTACTGTATTTAGTTTCTGTATTTTTACTTAACAAGTCACAACAATGTTTAGCATGGTTTTCAATGTTATACTTTACCAGTAAACTTTTATGCATGTCTGTTGGATTCAATTTCATCTCAAGCTTGATCAGTGGCCAGTTTAAAGCTTTTGATTAGTAATAATTTGTATTTTGCTTAATTTTTATACGCCCGTCATATGACGGGACGTATTATGTTACGGTGCTGTCCGTCCGTACCGGCGGGCGTCTGTTAACAATTTGTATTCCGTTCAATAGAGACCACAAACATTTATGGATTCAAATGAAATTTGGTATACAGCTTTACCATGGTAATACCTTGTGCTAGTTCGAATTACAACTTTTTCGGATTATTTTTGGAGGAGTTATGCCCCTTTTTTAACTTAGAAATTTTTGTATGTATGACCATGTGGTTTCCGATCATCAGAGCCTACAACTATTTATGGATTCAAATGAAATTTGGTATACACATTTACGATGTTATTATCTGGTGCAAGTTCGAATTACAACTTTTTCAGATTATTTTTGGAGGAGTTATGCCCCTTTTTTAACTTAAAACACCTTTTTATCATACTGCACAGATCACGACAACAGTTCAAATTATAATTAAGCTTTATAGATATAAATTATTTCAGGTTGGTTAAAAAAAAGGTTCTCAAAACATTTCAGACAAAAAATGTATTTGTTTCCTAAAATCTTCCTGCATGCAATGCTTAACACATGAAAACACTGCCATGACCTAACATTATATTTTAAACTTCTTCCTTCCTGGAAATGAATATGAATTATATAGCAGTCTACCACTATCCATTTAGCAATATATTTTTACATACATATATCCTAGTTGTACTTATACTTCTCAGTAAAGAATGGAACAATCTAGAGGATTAGTGACGAATTCATTCGGAACATCCTCTGAATGTGAATGATAAAGGCGACAACTTTCTCCTTTTTAGCAGCATATATTTGCATCTTGGGGACCTTGAAAACTCCTCGATAGATTTTGCTAAAAATTTCTGAGGTTATGGAGTCTAATGCGATCTAGCTATCTAACTTGGTGAAATTTTTGGGAAATATCGGTATCATACTTAATTTTGGGGTCAAACATGCAAAAAATGAATTTTTCCAAAAAACAATTACGTTTAACACACTCCTGTTCAATAACAGTTCATTGTACGAAAAAGTCGTCCATTGACCGAAAAATGTTTAAGATCTGACGGAAAAGACGGTATTTTTATATTTTTTCTATCTTTTACATAAAATCCACAATAACTGTTTAAAGTCGGCGCTATCTTCCAAAAACAATTTAACGTACCGTTTTGAATTCGTACCCATATTAAAGTAACCAATTCTTTACCAAATTATTGGTAGGTTTGGCACTTATCCGTTAGGTCTGTGTCAAACTTTTGAGTGGCAAGTTCTGTGGATGAGCTCTACTGATAGAAATCCTCTAGATTGTTCCATTCTTTCCAGCGAAACCCCTAAAGGTGTCACCACACTAGTACATAGTACTACTCAAATTCTTCAAAGATATTTTGTTTTATTTTAGAAACGCGAGGGAAAGAAATCCAAAATTGAAGAAGTTAATTTAACAATACCTGCCGATGCTGAATCTATAGCTAGTGTGGATTCCACATCTCTACCTCCAAGTCCACAAAGTGTTGTAAGTTTTCTAATTTTCTTATTATTTTTAGGTATAATACTGTTAGACAGTGTATATATTTATCAAGGTTATCTCTGTGTTACATAAAAGTAGGTTCACATTCTGCTGTGAGTGAAGCGTTATCTGATATTGTTGCGTGTCTTGTATTTATCAAAATATCATAATAGCAGGGATTCCAGTACTTTTTCGTAAATTATATGTGAGAAAAATAATCAATTACTTGACTGAGGTCAAGATGGGAAATTCTGACATCGTGGTCACATTTTTCATCTCAAACTCGACAAAGCCTTGTTTGAGATGATAAATCTGACCACTCGATCGGAATTTTCCATCTTGACCTCAAACTTGTAATAGATTCTCTTTATCTCTGTCTGAATGATCAAACAGTTCTTCCCTATTTATCATCAGAGTATCAGTTGTATCTGTGCTTGGTATATGTATATGTCAATTCGTGTCCTAATTGGATATCTGCATCTTTTGTTTGTCTCTGAACTACCACAGTCAACTATCAATTGCTACACCTGTTGTCGTATATATTTCTTAACATGATCTTCTTACTTTTTTAATCATTTTACCCTAAACTACCATGTTTAAAGCATGTCTAGTAGTAATTCATAAACTGTTTGATTAGCCAGTGTTCTTATAACTGAAAAAATGTTATCAAGATGTCTCACAAACTATCTGACAATATTATACAGTGCTTTGGTTTATATAATTTACATATTTATTTATTTTGTTTCTTTCAGATGTCTTATGGTAGTGAGTTCACACAGCAGTCCTCAATAGGTTTAGCTGATGATAGCAGTAATGATGCATTAGTTATTGTGGATGATTCTTTGTCAGCAGGTAAGTGTCTGAAATAAAATGTAGATATTCATACCTTATTATCTTTATCCTTAACATACAAAATCATTCATCTATTAAATGCATTGCTTAGAAAAAATGCTTTTTAAATAAAAAAGAAATTATTGTGTTGAATACTCTGTCATCATAAATTGACAATTGAGTAATTATTTTAACAGACTACTAGATGTATTTGTGTTTGTTATTTATTTGGTGCACATATTATGTTGAAGACTCCAAAACCTAGACTTCAATCAGCCAGTCATGAGCAAAAGCTGATTCAATAAGTCAGTACCTACAATTTCTGAGGATATTTAGTAAAACATTTGTATACCAGTATTTGAATGTAATTTATCATCTTTAGTGGAGACCGGTAACATGTATACATGCAGTAATAATTCTATATAGCCGTATAGTTGTCTAGCTGATTCCACACATGTACAACATTCTTTTCTAGCATCAGCTTCTTTTGGCCAGACTCCAAAAGGTAGGGGTAAACGAGGAAGACCCAAAGGATCAACTGGAACTAGACGACCCAGGGGAAGAGGTGGAGTTAAGAAATCTCTAAGTGCTGCAGAGATAGCAGGTGCCCAGGCTGGTATGACTGCAGCTTATGCAGCATATGGTTACAATTTTACAGGTATATATATTCGTTTCTTTATTCAGAAAAACAAAAAACCAAATTTACACAGAAACCTCTAACTTTTAATTTTCTAATCAAAACTAACAGATTCCTGAAGTTATAATTTTAATCTACATGGAAATACCTTTTGCCCACCAAATATAGATGTTTTAACATATTTCTCCTACAAGTTTTCATTACTTTGGTAAAAAGCTTTTCAATATGTGTGTAAACTTGCTTCTGTAATTATGATACAGATTATAAGTTTTGTAGTTTTCTTATGCAAATTTGTTTATTTTCAGGAATGTCACCATCCTCCAAAAATAGCAATGTTCAGATGTCCTCAACAGATTCTCCTAAATCCAGTTCTCCATTATCTTCAGATAATAAAACTTGATGATTAATAACCAAGACTTTTTTACCGTTATTTAACATTTTGCAATATGAAACTTGATTTGAAACAAAGGAGTGTTTTCTATTTAACTTAGGATTTTAAAACATGATAATTATGACATAAAAAGTTCCAATCGATTACTGGTTTGTAAAAAAAAATACATGTATATCAGAGTTCCAACAGATTGTTACATGCAGTTAAAATAAGGTAATGGAATGTCAAGATGTGCAACGGCTGAATAAAATCAAACATTTTTCTTACAAGATAACTTTAATGAAAGTATCTTCAATGAACATACGGAACATGATTTTAAACACAACGTTATAGTGATATCATGCTTTAATTTGTTCAGCAGACATTCGGTAATGTTAATGTGTTCAGTCTCTATTTAATATGGTATACATGATAGGCTAGGCTATTTGTATATGTTTGTGATAAATATATAGATACATGTATCTATAAATATTTCTGTAATATGTATTTTGATTGATATAAAGGAAATGTACTTTTATGGAAATTCAAGCTGGCTTGAAAATAATGATTATTGGTACAAAAACTTTTATGATATTTTTTATAAGTATTTTAAGTTTTGTTTAACAAATAATGAAAAGTTAATCTGTAAATAATGTTGACATACAGTAATTTATCAAAAAACATATTGAAGTGGATTATTTTGTTTTTCCGATTTGACATACATATTCAATGTATATAAAAGTTTCACAGGGTTTCAAAGATAATATACAATGTAATAGAATTTTGACAAAGATTATGTATGTTGCTCTATGTACCTGTAATCAGTTTAGTGCTTTCAGTTTGCTCCAAGTTTAACATAACAGTGGTGCAAACTTTTATGATAAATAAAAAACCATTTAAAACAAATATTGTTGATGAATTCTTATTTTGATGGGTGAATAAGGAAATGGACTTGTAGAACCTAGAGATGCTCCTCACAAAATTCAAATTGGTTATAGAACTTCAAGGTATGAAAAGGCCTTCATTAAAAAAATTCAGAGATTTCTACTAGCCTTTAAACAATCTTGAAACAGTTCATGCAACAAAGTTCAATTTGTTGTTGAATGCTAGTGGAGCAAGCTTTCAAGCATTCAGGTGTCCATGGCGTGTTCTGCTGTTGAATTTAAGAACTGCAAGTTTAAAAGAAAACTAGCAGTATTAGAGATATGATTATCCGTAATTTGTTATATTCCCCAGAATAGGCCTACACAGTGGTAATAAATTTGAAGCCAGAAGTTTTATTATCTGAAAATTATAATTTTTTTCCAAGTGTTCTGCTAATTACATGTAGGGAGAAAATTTTGAAAATGACTGGAGGTTTGAATGAACCATTGTGTCACCAATTCTCAAATATTTTCATGAAAGTCCACCTTACCCAGCTTTCAACAACGACAATCTCTGCTTCTGCTTTGCTTAATATAATGCATAAATTTTTGAATATAATTTGTTACAAATTACATGTATAATATTTACAATAGAAAAATAATTTCTACGTTGAACCCAGTTTGATTTTTGTTTTCATTATTCGCATAAACATCGGTTTTTCACATCGCGCATGAATACCAATTCTGGTTTTTCCCTAACTGACCTATTTTTAGCTATCTGTTTTTATCTCAAACCACGTACATACTTCGATATTTCCTTCTTTTTTCAAGTTTTTTCACGTTATAGCAAAATAAATATTTTTTTCAAAAAATAAAAAATATTTACAATACCTATTGAATGAACTCATTGTAGAAAATCTAGAACATTAGGCAATTCCCGTGACCTACTTTTATCAATCTATTTTTAACATTCAAGCCATCACATTTTATAGTGTTATTTAATTAAATATACATTGAAAATGAAAGAAAAAATATTGAATTTTAAATGAATAATAAATAATAAAATATGTTTCGATTTTTATTGTATACTTAAAAATATTTTCATCGTCAGGGTGTTCTAAACGCTACACGGCACACTGCATGCGGGCCACTACCATACAAGCTATGAGCGATGCCGGTGTTGAGACCAGACAGATAATGTTTATGTCCGGTCGTCGTAATGAGGCTTCTGTCAGGAGCTACTCTCGCGACTGTTCGACCATGCAAAAACATGCTTTAAGTTCGCAGCGACGCTTCTTTCATCAACTGTCACTGATAATACTTCTGCCGTAATTCCCTCTGCATCCGACCATGCTTCTTCTTCTCTACCAGCAACTGATAATCACGTGATGGTTCCATGTTCGGACCTGTGCACAACCCAGTCCAACAAAACGTCGCGCATTGGTGTTTCCAATACCCTGTCATCAATACAATCGGGATTTTTGACAAATTCAACGTTTAATAGCTGTAATTTAACAATCAATATGAATTTGTAACTTTGTTTGTCTATTCGAATAAAATTGTATGAAATGTTCTTTTGTTTCCAGCGTACTATTTTTTAAGCCGTCTATTACGTCACACAATCAGTGAGAAAGGCGGGAATTATTTTGATTGACATATTGGCTGTTCCCAGAATGTTTACATTTCCGACAGATTCGGTATATACCGGTTTTTCTTTCTTATTTGTATGACGCATTCGAGAAGTTTGTAAAAAGAATGTTAGGAAAAATATTGTAAATATAAGAATTGACTGTCAATTCTTAAATGAATACATGTTAATTGTAGTGAAAGAGTTATATGGTCCTTAATGTCATCATCATTGTGGCACACAGTTACAGTATTTAGTACAGGTTCTAATGAGGCCATATTCGGCTAATTAAAAACTCCTTTGCCCCGGGTAGGATATCTTTAATGCAGAAAAAAAAAAATCTGAAATAATATTTGTAACAAAACTTCTTGCAAAATCTGAAAATTTATAAATTTTTGTAATAATTTTCCAAGGTAAAATGCATGTTTGTAGCCCGTGATTGCACCCAAAATAATTTACTGATATATTTCCTCTGTATATGTACTGACTGTTTGAACATGTATTTTGTTTGAGTATAATATAACAGCAAGTTAAACAAAAATAACAATATTCAGAGTTAGCAAACGACTCTGGGATTTTTTTTTCAAAATCTTCTATGAATGTACATGTACAAGAGATGTATAAGTTCATGTCCAAATCACAATCCCAAACATCAAAGAAGAAAAGCTTTGGAAATTGGTTAATTCAGTTAAACACTTGAACTTCTATCAAGGAAGTGAGGCCGTGTGCTCCGGAAGAGAAAACTCCTATCTAGCTAGCTTCACCCTTAATGTGCAACACCAAATTTGAAAACAAAAGTATAAGGAAGAGGGTTATCAAGTTACAAAACTTACAAAATAAATCACTCCAGAAAGGAATGTGACAATAAGAAAAATGACAATTTTGTTGTCAACTTTCTAAAACGGCAAAAATAACGTTGGAGAAATATCAAAAATGGCAATAGAAACTTGACAATGACAAAATACACTTCTCTTCCACAAGAAATCAAACTTGACGTCTGATATCGGCCATCGTGACTTCATTTCGCATTCAGAACTTCTCAATTATATTGAGATCACTAGTTACTACATAAATATAAGGGGAGCTGAGCAAAAGCAGGAACATTGAGTAAAGTAATGGAAGTTTAAACACTGCAAAGTTTACTTATAGTTAAATAGTTTGGATCCAATTGGTTATTGCAAGAGTAGGAAACTAGAAGTGGTGAGTTATATTTAGATATTTCATGTTAATATTCCTAGGTAATCTAGTTTCAGATTTTCACTAATGGTAGCTATAGGGCTCAAAATGGGAAAATGCACTTAGTGCGGAAATTGCTAATAATAGGCAATATATCTTGAAAACTCAACTTTTTGTATTAGTGTGTATATTAGAATATTGCAGGTATTGATACAATGGTCATGTTGAGATACAGTTCAGGTTTAGAGGTTAAATGGTCAAGGTCATAGCTATTAATAATAATAATAATAAATCTTTATTTAAAGTCGAAAAATTTAAATAACAAATAACATAAGCTCTAAGGAGCTTTTGTTCGACTATACATATATTACAAAGACATGCAAACATACATTTACAGAACATACATGCAAGTGATCAAATCATAGTATACAAATATAAACTAAAAAAGGACAAACATAGCACAAAGTATGAACTAAAAATGAGGAGAAAGAAAAAACATAAAAGCAACTTAAACTTAAGCATAGTAAAAATTTAAAATAAGATAAATAAAATGAAGCAAAATTGTAATTATTGGAATAAAATGAAGTCTAAGCGCTACGACAGGCAAAACAGTGACACGAGTCACCAGACCACCGGTTGATAAGGCTCTTAAAATTATTAAGAGAATGTTCTTTTCTGAGGTGGTCTGGTAACTGGTTCCACAACTTTGCACCCTCATAGCGCATAGACCTCAAACCATACCTGCTAGTTCTGACTGATGGTAGCTCTGTTTTGTTTGTGTACCTGAATGAGATAGAAGAAGTTTTAATGTTAATAAGATCTTGAAGATAAAGTGGGATGTTTTTAGTGATAATTTTGAAGACTTCTGTTGCCATTGTTCGTATGCGTCTCAGTTTGAGTGATGGAAGTTTGGATTTTTCCAGGAGTTCATCGTATGTACTGTTGTAGTCTGTGTATATGAAGCATAGTGCACGTTCCTGTATTTTTTCAAGTTTTTGTGTGTTATACTGACTGCAGAAATGCCAAGTAAGTGGACAGTAGTTAAAATTAGAAAGTATGAAGGAGTGATAAATAGTAAGTCTTCCAAGTCTGTTTAAATGGTTACCAATGCGTTTGAGGACGTTCAACTGTCTAGATGCTATTTTACATATTTCAGAAATGTGGGTGTTGAATTTAAGTTCGAAATCTATTGTGACCCCTAGCAGTTTGACTTCATTTTCTGTCTGTATAATGTTATTATTATTTAGAGTTAGAGTGATATTTGCTTGTTGTGTTTTTTTGCCTATTGCTATAGCTTGAAACTTGTCTGGGTTTGCTTGCATTTGGTTATTTTCGAACCATTGTATGAGAGAGATACTGTCTGTTTGTAGATCTGATATGATAGTGTTTAGGTCAGAGTTTGAAGCAGAGAGTGTGTTATCGTCAGCGTAGTTGTACAGATTGCAGTTTTTGGTAAAGTAGAAGATGTCATTAAGGAAGATGTTAAATAGGACAGGGCCCAAGATAGAACCCTGTGGAACCCCTTTGTACAGTTGTTGCCAGGAGCTGATAGTTGTATCAAGTTTGACGCATTGCTGTCGGTTTGTTAAATAGCTTTCCATAAGTTGTGTTGCTGCTTCAGATAGTCCGTAATATTTAAGTTTAAGGAGAAGAAGGTCGTGTGGGAGACAGTCGAAAGCTTTAGACAGATCCATCAGAATGGCTGCACAGTATTTGTTTTCGTCAAAAGCTTTACGCCAGTCTTCAAGAATTCTAAGTAAGGTAGTCTGACATCCATATCCATGTCTGAAAGCAGAGAGGTATGTGTGAAAGTGGTGTTGCTCGAAGTAAGTGGAAAGTTGGGAGTTTATGGCCTTTTCAAAAAGTTTTGATACGGTGGATAAGATACTGACGGGTCTGTAATTGCTTTTGTCTGTTGTACTGTTTTTCTTGTGAAGTGGAGTAACTTGTGCTTGTTTAAGTTTGTCAGGAAAAGTTGATGACTGTAATGATAAGTTTATAATGTTTGTGATTGGGTTGGTTAGTACAGGTTGTGCTAGCTTGAGTAGTTTAGGTGAAATTCCGTATTGGCCTGTTGCTTTATTTTGTGTTAAGTGAATGTATCTGTTTGTCAATAAATTCTGTTGTCACTGGTGCAAAATCTAAAATGGATGTTTACTGTGGTTTTGTTTGATTGCTTGTATGCTTGGATGTTCTTCGTTTGTTGTTGTATTTGGGTTCCCTATGTCCTTTGCTACATGTTGAATGTTTCGGTAACTTGCTGTTGGTCAAATATGACGTTGTTGCCTTCCTGAATTATTACATCTCTGGTTGTGTTGTTGCCTTTGTTACTGAGAAATGGTTTGATTGTTGGCCAAAAGGATTTGGATTTGGGACCGCCAGTGCAGCGTTCTTAGAAGTATGTTTTAATGGATGTTTTTTTAAGTTTTGTGACAATGTTTCTTTGTGTTTTATATTTTTGCCATGCTTGTTGTGTAGGAGTGCGTTTGTAACAGTTGTGTAGCATTCTTTTCTTGTAGATAGCTTGACGTAGTTGTTTGTTTATGTATGGCACTGGATGATTTAGAACACGCTTCTTTTTGAGAGGTGAATGTTTGTTAACAATATTTTTAAATGACATCTCAAAATGATCATAAGTTCTATTTACATCAGTTGATGGTACATTTGGTGCAATTTCTGTTTGTAGATCTGCTAAAAATTGTTCACGGTTAAAATTTTAAAAACTTCTACGGTGTTTAAAACTTTGTTTTCTTACATTTAGTTTACCTTTAATTTGTAATGATACCATATGATGGAAGTCACTTAGACCACAGTCAAAATTTAAAACATTATTACAGAAATTTCTTCTGTTGGTAATGATGACATCATTTATACTTGGACATACAGGGTTTTTAAAACAGGTTTGATCTTTAACAATATTTTGAAAATCAAAAATGTCACATGAGCTACATCAGAAGATTGAAATTGTAAATTATCTTAAAAACTATTACCTTATATATTAATATATATTGTAGGTATTGATACAATGGTCTTTTTGAAATATGATTTACGGCCATAGGTTCAAAGGTCAAAGTCATAGCTGCATACTATTAAATGTTAATTATCTTGAAAACTATTAGATTTTTGTATAGGCATGTATGTTTGAATATTATAAGTAAAGATATTACAATAATTTTGTAAATGGTTTTGGTTATGGGTTTAAAGGTCAAGGCCATAGCTGCATAAATAAACTTAAATGGATAATCATCTGGAAATTACTTTAGTTACTATTTGTTCTTTAGTTACTACTTGCGTTAGAGCTATTTATAAATGAACTGCGACTATATATTAATGATGAAGTATTGTTGGAGTAAAAACTTCTAAAGTTTCTGTAATACATTTATTGTCTAATATACTTTACAAATGTTTTGGGACATATATTCATGTGATGTTGAGGCTCATGGGCATCTTGCTTGGTATATAAAATCCATCACTCTAAGGCAAAGTGGGCATCAATCGTCTGGAATATTGTCTATATTGTAACCGAGTAAAATGACGCCCAAATTTCTATTTTGGTTTATATCATCTTTATGAACAGTCAACATTCTCTAACCGTTCTTATCATATTCTAATGACTTTATTACAAGTTCCACAGCCTTGAATGGACACCAGATCGATAACTCTTAAACCCTAGAGCAGTGTCTTATAAAAAAAATTAAGGTCAAGGGCCATAATATAGTATCCAATTTATATACTTATAGCTTAAAATTGTGACCAAACCCTGTTCATAAATGAAGAATTGACCTACAAGTTCTGTGATTGGCACTGAATGAAATTGGAGAAGCACTTTCAATTCAAGTAAAGCTCTCTGCATAGTGATTAAGAAATTTAACCAATAAAAGAATCGTAATTAGAAGTATTTAGTTTTGAATTAAGTTGGTTAAGATATAAATTATGTTGGGTTAAAATATCGTTTATGTCATTTTTATCTGACATGCAATCTTTAAATACATGGGTATTTCTAGTGTCAAATTTCGTACTTTTTATAAGTTATATCTAATATCGTACTATCCGGCTCCAAAATAAATTTGAATCTGAAAGGCCTATTTATTTATATACATCAGTTTATGAAAAGAAGCACATCACAAAGGGTTTTAAATGTCGGTTTCATATCAAATTTAGGTCGGAGAAAGCCTACAGGTATATTTTTTTTAAATTTATGAAAAACTCGATCAACCATGTATCCTTTTCAAATGTTTTAATACATAACATGGAAGTAGAGGATTGTAACATGAGTAAAATATGATAAATACTTCGAGCGTAAAAGAATTCAGTATACAAATATGTCGTATTTCGACCATATAATATAATTCAGTATATATAAAGAATATATAATATAAATATTACACAGATGTGTACTTAATTCTTTATGTAAATGTATAAAATTATATAAAACTGTAACATAAAAAGTAAAATATATTTCCCTTTTCATAAAACATAATACATGGATATATATACCACATTTGGTGAATAAAATCATTAATTATCTGTGATATAGAATATATATTAATACTGTCTTAATTTTTATAACGTTACAAGTTGATTACATATAATGAAAATGCACACATAATGCCAGACAGGTTCCTCTAGAATTTTTAAAATTTATGTCACAAATTATCATCGTTTCCAGATTCATTGAAATCCTCTTTGGCATTATCGCAAGGCGATATACATGAAGATATCTCCGACCCAGCGTCAGATAAAAGATTATCCCCTCCGTCAATATTGTCCTGTTTTCCGGGAAAACCCGATTGACTATCGTCACTATCATCGAACCCCAGCGTCTGTCTCAATGCCGCTATATAATTGATTGCCAATCGTAATGTAGTCATTTTTGTCATTTTTGAAACGGGAACTTCTTCTATATTTGGTAAAACACTTTTTAACATTTCAAATCCTACATTCATTTCAGTCATCCGATTTCGTTCTCTTGCATTTGCAGTTTTTCTCCTGTACTTACTCAATGGTTGTGCTTTTGGTCTTGGTTTTGGTCCCATTGGTTCATTTCGCCTTCTTTCACATTCAACTCTGTTTTTCAATGAACTGATCCTTAAATGATATTTTGGCTTTATATCGTTTGTTTCGTGTGTGTTGGTGGCCGCAATTCCTGGATCGCCATTCCCCATCCCTTGCTTAATTTTAGAATCCAGTCATTTGATAACTAAACGACATTTAGCAGATGACCATTTTCTGCATACTTGTCTCTTCTGCTTCGCAGATATGCAAACTGACAAAAAACTCGCCGTCTTATGACAATCGTGTGTAATCTGTATATAAAAAGCATTCAACCACAACATAATATCTTTATGACAATATAATGAAATTTAAACGTTTTATTTTCTAACCTGTCACGTATACTTAATTCAAATGTTACAAAGTTTAAAGTGGAGTAATCTGTAGCTAAAGAAACAGTAACCAATATAACCAAAAATGCGATTTTAAAAAACAGTGAAATTTGAAATCAAGACAGAAGACTGATTATGTCACGGCACTTTTTCAATTAGTCTGTATCACATCCAATAAAGTGCATCCTGTTTAAATTTTATTTACTCAATTACTTGTAGAAATAAAACAAGTGCGTCAAGATAAGGTTGGTTGGTTAGTTGAATGTTATTTTACGTCACACCAGCAACTTTTCAGCTATGTGTGACGAGACATGACTGTATTCAACAAAAAAGCCTTTATGATAAACGACCATATGTAAAGCTGGTGCTAAAACCTTTATAATTATATAGATCTGTGTCGCTTCTTTTTTAATCATGTGAGGCGTTTTAGACTCTTGTACAATCTATGATATATTTGTACCTTAATATGCAGTGGATTCCGTCTCTCTTGGGCTCGTATATATCAGACCCTTTGGCTAATTCTTGAACACTGTGTTTAACAACGAGTTTCATCTAAGTCTTAGTTAAAATTATATATTTTTCAACAAACAATCGGTACACCAATGGACACAAACTGTGCACCTTTGCTTGCTGATTTGTTTCTTTATTCATATGAATCAAATTTTTTTTTTTTTTACAAAACCTCGTCAAATCTGGAGAAAAAAACTGTCGCTAAATCATTCAACTACACATACAGACATGTAGATGACTTCCTATCTCTAAATAATCCCAAATTTGGAGAATATGTGAATGTCATCTATCCAAGTGAGCTTGAAATAAAAGACACGACAGATTCTCCATGTTCTGCTTCATATTTGGACTTAAACCTCAATTATAACACCCACGAAAGGTTACATCTGAAGCTTTACGACAAACATGGTGACTTCAATTTTTCTATTGTCACCTTTCCGTTTCTTTGCAGTAATATCCCTGCTTCTCCTGCGTATGGTGTATATTACGTTATGATAGAGCTTGTTCCCACTTTCTACAACGAAGCAAACTGCTTACAATTAAATTGTTGACGCAAGAATATTGCAAGCCAAGGCCCTTGAAAGTTCTATGGCCGTCATCACAATATTGTTGATAACTATGTAGTCACTGTATCCCAACTTATACTGGACATATTTGACTTACCATAGTTCTTTGTTCTTTTCATTCTAAAAATTCACTTGCACGTGACGGGTGTAGCTAGCTAGCAAGAGGTGCTTACCCTTCCGGAGCACCCGGCCTGGCTTCCTTGATGGAGGTTCGCGTGTATAACTAATTTTAAAAGCTTTCAAAGTTTTTACTTTTTTATTATTGTTGTTTGGACAAGGACTGGTATGTTTGTTTTATTATATATATATATATATATATATATATTTAGCGATTTACCGATTTACGGGACCTTTGATTTAAGTCTTAAAACAACTAAATTATTAAATGGTGAAGCCGTTTGGTTTCAATTTTTCAATCTTTAATTTTTTTCCCGATTTAATCCTTGTTTTACCACTCATTGAAAAAAAAATTAAATTTCGTATATTGCAAGAGGGCACGAAGCTTTATTAAGTTAACAAACGAAAGAACTGTTGATCAAACTTCGGTACTAATATCATGCTCTGTAGTTATAGAAAGAGTAGAATTGAATTCCAATCCAACAACTAGTAAAGTTTCCTTACAGCATTGTTCATCTGTACTATATACATGTAAATTATCAATCATAAGTTTTGAAAAAAATATAAGATAAAAGAAAATGTTATTTGTTTACTTAATTATGGATAACCAGTGACATACTAAACGAAAAATCAATCTCAGTATATGCTTAACGGTTGGCTAAAGTGTGTTCAAGGTCCGAAAGGTCTGAATTAAGGGAAGAAAGTCCCCAAATCAATAGTGGATCCGGGGTATCCCCCACCCCGGGTAAAAGGTTATTCTAATAAGAAATCAAAAAACGCTCCTCCTGCTCTCTGGGGAGTTATTTGAGCACTTTTCGAAGCAAGGATGGTAGCGGGATTGCTTCGGATTTCATTATTTTATGTTGAGTACACATTACAAATTTCTGTCTTTGTTTAGCTTATATTTTTTTTTTATTTATATAGACAGATCATAAAAATTCAAATGAAAATAAAACAAGACGGATTAATTTTTTTTTTTTTTTTTTTTTTTTTTTTTTTTTTTTTTTTTTGATTTTTGAAGGTTAAATTTAGTATATGTTTAATATGTGTGCGCTACGCCACTGAAAACACACGTGCTTGCCAAGTTATTGATGGTTAATTTTTCAAGGACAATGGCGGTTTATATTCAACGGGAAATCATCATACTGACAAAGCAGCGGACAAGTGGTAAATGTGACGCCACAAACAGTATTGTAATCTCTAGTATAATTCTAACAGCAGACAAGTGGTAAATGTGACGCCACAAACAGTATAGTTGTAATCTCTTGTATAATTCTAACAGCGAACAAGTGGTAAATGTGACGCCACAAACAGTATTGTTGTAATCTCTTGTATAATTCTAACAGCAGACAAGTGGTAAATGTGACGCCATAAACAGTATTGTTGTAATCTCTAGTATAATTCTAACAGCGAACAAGTGGTAAATGTGACGCCACAAACAGTATTGTTGTAATCTCTAGTATAATTCTAACAGCAGACACTAAGTGGTAAATGTGACGCCACAAACAGTGTTGTAATCTCTTGTATAATTCTAACAGCGGACAAGTGGTAAATGTGACGCCACAAACAGTATTGTAATCTCTTGTATAATTCTAACATCGGACACTGAGTGGTAAATGTGACGCCACAAACAGTATTGTAATCTCTAGTATAATTCTAACAGCGGACAAGTGGTAAATGTGACGCCACAAACAGTATTGTAATCTCTAGTATAATTCTAACAGCGGACAAGTGGTAAATGTGACGCCACAAACAGTATTGTGATCTCTAGTATAATTCTAACAGCGAACAAGTGGTAAATGTGACGCCACAAACAGTATTGTTGTAATCTCTTGTATAATTCTAACAGCGGACACTGAGTGGTAAATGTGACGCCACAAACAGTATTGTAATCTCTAGTATAATTCAAACAGCGGACAAGTGGTAAATGTGACGCCGCAAACATTATTGTAATCTCTAGTATAATTCTAACAGCGGACAAGTGGTAAATGTGACGCCACAAACAGTATTGTGATCTCTAGTCTAATTCTAATATTCTCAGCAAAATTAAGATATTCTATTTTTCACATTAAATTAACTTACGTTACTTTGAAACTACTATGATAAATTAAGTTAAACGAGCTAAAATCAATTTAACTGAGAAAATCAAATTTATTCAGATATTTTTATCTCTCTGAGAATGGAATTTTGATTCAGTCTATACACAGAATTTCTAATTATCCAGTAAATATTTATTCAGTATTAGAACTTTTTAAAAAAAATTTAAAAACCTGAATGTAACTCTTTATAAATGAAAGTCATTCTTAGACATAAAAAGCTAAAATGAAAATCCAGAAGTCTATAAATATAATTTCTAGAAAGTCAGTAATCGGTTATTAACATTTTTGAATGAATGAATGGATGAATGAATGAATGAATGAATGAATGAATGAATGAATGAATGAATGAATGAATGAATGAATGAATTAATTAATTAATTAATGAACGACATTTTAAATGGAAGGACAAGAAACTGGTAGTAAGACGAAAATTTCTCACGTCCGTCTATTACGTTTTAAAATGAATACTGAATGAATGAGTAGTATAGTAGTTCGCCTTTCATCGGAAGGATATACAGATCAGGAAACAAAAATATCCTAAATACATATAATTTAATTTATATACATATTTTCGCAAAAAACAACAACACGATATTATGGTTACATTAGAATTAAATAATTGTGAAAAATGTTGTTTAGAATTTCAAATACTATAATCATCGTTTATATATATTTTTCGTGATTAGTACATTACAGTTAGAAACATTTCGTTTAGACATGGCGGCTTACTCAAAATATTTTCACGATCATTAATAAAGAAACGCTATTCGCTCTCCAGGATTTAGTTTAAGAAATCAAACCAGTAAGAAACAAAATTCACAGGTTGAAATCATTATTCTGCAATGCCTAAAGAAATTGGGCCAATTGCAACGCTTCAGAAGGAAGCAGACCAAGTGAAAAAGCAGGTAGGTAAATTAACTGGAATATTGAGCTAGATTGCATGACTATGTATCCATAAAAGTATATATTTCGATTTCTGAGACAAAGATTGTGTTTGTCTGATCGGATTTTCATTTTTCCTTGCAAAAAGTCTTGGGTTGATTTTAATAGTTCAAATTTTATGTAGGTGTTGAATGTACTGCGTATTGACAAGTTAAGACACGTTTTACAATAACTTCAGATATGATTTAAGCTCGCTCAGATGATGCTCTGAATAAAAAGGATGTAAATGATTTTAAATTAAAAGCTTGGTATAAGTATGGCTCATCAGTCATCATCACAGACGATAGCAGATACACTGTTTATTAATACATTAATTAATAATTCATCATTTACTCCACACCAAATATTGATTATCATCCTTTTAATTTAATTTGTGGTTTTTGAAATTTTAAAATGTACAATTTTTTAAAATTTATGAGACCCATTCTTTTTCATGAGCTATTAGAAAATAAAAAAGTTAACCTGGAATGTGGGATTAATGCATAATGTGTGTGATTAATGCATCAGAGCAGCCAGCTTGAGAAATTAATATTTCAGAATTTAATATGTCATAGTGAAATTGTCACTAATCTTATGATTGTGATGTTTGGTCAAAAATGCTTAATATTTTTGTGAAAACATTAATGTGCACAGACAATATATACATATATGCAAGAGTTATCTCATTTAGAGCACTCAGTGTGGAAACTTCTGTTTATTAGAAGCATAAAGCAGACCAGAGGGGGATATTTCTGGATCTCTCATTCAGTTAAGATTGTGTTATCATATACACATTCGAGAATATTTCTACAGAATGTTCATAAAAAATGCGTTAAAATGCATGTTATTGTGTGCCTCTTTAAACCCTGACTAGAAGTGACATAATTAGACCTGTAAAGATTATATGTAAGAGGAAAATATACATGTACAATTTATACAAGCACTTTATATTCATACATTATAAATTTAAAATCTATTAACAGGTTGAACAATTAATAAAAGAATGCAATAAGTTGTTAGGCAATAAAAAATTAAAAGATGATGAAGAAAAACTCAAAGATTGCTTCAAAAGGTAAGAAATAAATACAGCAGTGATTTTTTATTGTGTTTGTTTTTATTAAATTATAGTTATGACATGCCTGCATTATACAGGAGAAAAATTAATACAAACACAACACATACTCTCAATCTGTCTTTCCAATATACACATCTCTACATACTTACCATAAGTACACAAAAAAATGCACACACACACAAACACACACACACACACACACACACACACAAACACACACACACACACACACACACACACACACACACACACACACACACAACCCTTTATTGCCAGAAAATTCAAAATAAAGTTATATTCCAATGATTTAGGTGTAGATCTTCAGAAAGTTGTTTTCAAATGCTGTCTTTATGATCTTTTATGTTTTTAAAATAACAGATCTATATAAACAACTTTATTATTTTTTTCATGTTGAAATGTCTTTCTGACATATTTTAGATGTTATGAACAGAAAAAGACTGTGGATGATTTAGCTGTGAGAGCCGAGGCATTGACAGAGGTAATAAATAAAAATTACTAGCGGAGAAATAGATAATTTACATGTTTGTTTATGGTAACTATGTATCAAAATAAAAACTGCTTCTTGAAAGGAAAGTTTTATAAAATTATAATATTACATGCATTGAAGTATGGCACACACAAAAAGAGCGATAGTATTGACTATTTAGATACAGTAGTTGGTCATTAAAAGCAAAGAGAAAGAGATAGAGAGAGATAAATTGGAGATGGATGTAATTTTTTTGGAAATGCTTCTTTTTTATTGCCCCAAAAATGAATATCATTGCCAAAATAATGGAAAATTGATATGTATGTATGTTTGATTTAGGAAGGTGAACCAACAAAAGTGAAAAATTTTGTAAACAAGAAAAAGGTAGAAGTAGGAAGAATTGGACAATGGCAGGTGAGTAAAAAATTAGTGAATAATTTTTTGAATAAAAAAAGTCAGTTTATGTTAAGAGATGAAATTCTTTCTCAGATTTTGTGATTTTTTTTTTACCATTTTTGCATCAGATTTTAGATGTATTTAAATCTTTCATTTGTGTAGTTGTTTGGAAACCATGGAAATCACAAAAATACTACACTTAGAACATTTCTTTTTCACTTATTATTTAGTAGATTCATAAAAGTGTGAAATATTTATCTTTTTTTTTTTAGAAAAACTTGGATACTACCATGGGAAAACTGTTACCAGATGAAAAAGGAGAAAATTACTTGAAGTAGGTTTAGTCATGTTATACATGTGTTACTGAAGAAAAATGTCTTGTCACTAATAACTGAAAAGTAGCTGATACAACTTTAAAAAAAAAACCAGATATATTATTATATAACTTTGGTGATCATCTTAAGATGATATCTTTTCTCCTGCATACTGATGTTTATAAAATTATTTTTAAAATTATATAATTATAAAATTATATAATTATTAAGAATATATTAATTTTTCATCTTTTAGTATACACACATATACTCCACTAATTATATAATTAAACAATTGCTTAAAATCGTTTATCAAAGCTGGTTTAAAGAGTTAAATCCACTAGCCTCAGTGTAAATGTAGGTGATGAGAATCACTGTGATCCACAAGCCAGTGCTCAGACATCTCAACTACCAACACCACTCTTGAGATATTGATTTCCTGAAGTGCTTTTGCGTTTTAAAAAATTTGGTGTTTCTTTAATAAATTTAAAATGATGACAAAGAAAACTGGTATTAGGGCTAAATAATGAGTTATGGGTGGTGTACAGGAAAACATGGTTTAAGTCATTGAAATTCTACTTTGTATGATTTTATAACAAAGTATTAGTCATGAATTTGCTTTACATTTATAATTAATTTGTTCTATTTATTTGAAGAAATATTTTCTGACTTTATGAATATGAAATGGTTTTATACATAATTTCTTAATATATGCATTGTTTATTTTCTTTCAAGAGAATTGAAGGGAGGTGATAAAGAAGGAGAAGAAGAGGAAGAAGGAGAAGGAGAAGAAGAGGGAGGAGAGGAAGAAGAAGGAGGAGAGGAAGAAGAGGTAGAGGATGAGGAAGAAGTTGAAGAAGAAGAAGTAGAAGAAGAGGAGGAAGAAGATGAAGAATATGAAGAAACAGGTGAAACATATCAATATTTTGTAATGTTTTTTCCAAATTACATGTAAGTGCTACTTTTTAAGTATTACAGAGGAAAATTGTTTTGATTAGTGGATATCAAGCAGAGTTGTTGGTGTTTTAGCTTAAGGATCACAATACTTTATACCATCATGGTTCAAATCTCATGTAACTTGGGACTAATCAGGTATGGAAAAACTATCAGTTTGCTATATGAATGTGTAGGTTTACTATGGGTACCATAATCCAGTTTCTTCTGCAACTGCAGATATAACTAAAAACTTTAAAAAATAAAAAACTATTACTATTCCAACCACCACTGAATGAAAATACTTGTTTTGTCAGCTTGTCAAATTAGAAAAACCACAAACCTCCAATGTGAAAAAAATAGTAACTGTTATAGTGGAAGTTTTATAATGTCAAGGAATTCTGTTATAATTATGTTTATATGATTGATTAAATAATATTATAGATACCAAAAAGACAATGGAAACAACAGGAGCTGAAGAGGAGGAAGAAGATGAAGAAGAAGAGGAGGAGGAAGATGAAGAAGATGAAACAGTTGCAAAATCAGAGTTTGTATTACTTTATATACTAAGTACTTGGAATTGATATTTAAGCCCAAGCTTAATGGCATTGTATATCCCATAGCAAGACATTTAGTTTTCTATTACTGAAATTTACCCAGCTGTAAAATGAATAGGGACTGACAAATGTTCTGAGGGTTCAGTTTGTGATGAATTGATTTCCTATTCATGGAAAAATCTTGCACTTTTACTTGCTTCATGCAACCCTTTAAAAGGAAAGAATACAAGATATTTGTCTTTCATGTAAAAATTTCATCTGACAAGTTGAGCATTGTACAAAACTCATGTCATTAGGGCATGGTGTAGTTGAAATTCATTACTTTTAACTGATTATTTCTCTATATTGTGTCATATTTATGATAAATCTGTAAAATAGATAGGTGTAGGTGAGATATGAGGTAGGATCATACTTTTATTGTTTTATAATTTGTTAAACTAAAATAAAACGTATACATGTATATTATTAAACAGGAAAGTAGCCAATAAAAAGAAAGATGTTGATGCAGATGAAGAGGAAGAGGATGATGAAGAAGGTGAAGATGATGAAGAAGAGGCAGATGAAGATGAGGAAGAAGAAGATGAAGAAGAAGAGGAAGAGGGAGAGGAAGATGATGAGAAAGAGAAAGATGAAAAAGAAAAGGAGAAAGGAAAAAAGAAAAAGAAACAAGATAAAAAAGAAGATGAATTGGAAGTCACTACATCAGTAAGTGTTAATTTGGTTACTTTTAATAGCAAGAAAATGTATATAATTGTACATTTATTATTAAACCTGTAGTTTAGTTTTATGGTAGACTTATCAGTACAAAGAAAACTCTATAAAAGATCAGTGACTAAAAGAGTTTAGTGAAGATGTTTGTAAAAAGACTTTCAGAGATTTGTACAATATTTTCTTATACATGTATATAATACTATATATATATATAATATATATATATATATATATATCTATCTATCTGATTGTCTGTACATTTATTTTTACTGGAACCTAAGAACAATACTTTGTTTAAAGCTTAGGAAACATCCATTTTTTTATTTATAGCCTAACACAGTGGAACCAAATCCTTTATAAACCAAAGGCCTTTCTAAACTTAACCAATATTTAAGAGTATACTGTTGATATTGTTTGTTAAAATAACCTGTTTAATCCAAATATCTGTCTAATCTGAACAATACTTCAGTCCCATAAGTGCTTGTAAAAAAGTGATTTACAATATGCAAAACACTAAATTCTTTTACTTTTTATCGTTTCAGGGTCAACAATTTAAAGCATTATATGATTATGCTGGTGAACAGAAAGGAGATCTCAAGTTTTCAAAAGGAGAAATTCTCACAATAGTTGATACAAGGTATGAAAACAATGCCATATACATTAATAGGTTTAGGTACTAAGTATGTGCAGTGCTCTGAGGTGTTATTTTGTATGGTCTCATTTAATCTGTTGATATCTGGCATTTAGTTTCAATTACATTTAACTTTGAAATAACGCAGGATTTGTAACCATATGTACATTAGCTTTTATCAAAGGTTATTTCATCACATTAAAACAATACAATTTGACCATTTGGTTTTTTCTTTTTTTAAGAGAAGATGGTTGGTGGGAAGCAGAAAATGAAAATGGTGAGAGAGGTATTGTACCATCTACATTCCTAAAGGTATGATTTTGTCATTGTGGGTTATTTTAAAAGTGTGTTTGATATTCAGGAGCCTATATTGTCAGTGTATAGGGATATATTATCTCTCTTTTTAAAAAGTAGTTCCTATTTTTGATGATTTATTATGACTTAATAGTTAGTCACAGCTGGTTTTTTTTACTCTGATAGTAAACATTTCAGATCAGTCTCAGACTTCAAAATTTACTTTCTGTAAAAATTTACATATCTTGCCCACATTGGAGTGTAAGGAATCTTGCTCCTAGCTTTATATAAAGGTTTTTAGATGTGAAAACATTTCTGAAAAAAATAGATATCTTAGGCACTTAACTTAATTAAGATCTTTTTGTGATGTTTTAAATTTTTAGGTTTCTGGTATTTGATAATAAGTGTATCATTAAGAAATATAATTTACACAGATAAATTCAGATTTTATTTATTATATTGACTCTAACAAGCATATTTTCAACTTTTCAGATGTATAATAAATATGAAAGTGTGCAACAAGACGATGAAGGTAATTGAATTTGTATATTTTTTAGTTGTGTAACATCAATATACAGTAGATTCACTTAATTGCATAATCTGTCAGAAATTTAATTCAATTACCCGGTAACTGGATCATGCAAGTAACAGAAAATTCCCCTTGTATTGTAGTGTATACAGGGTCAAAGGACATTTATATAATTCACTTTGATACATATTTGTACATTTGTATTACTTTAACAATTTTGTTAGGTCACCTGCATGGAGAGTTAAAGTTATGTTTCTATACATAATTAAGCTATTCTACTCATCTGACAGCTCTTGTTTTATTCTTGGATTTGACATTGTGTTTTCTGTTAAGATAAGAGATTTAAATCTTTAAATCTGGCACTGTACTATTTAGCCATGGAAGTTGTGTTTTAATTTCAATTTCTATTCTAATGTTAAGATATTATTGTTAAACAAAATCTATCTACCCATTTTATTATTAGCTCACCTGGCAAAGCCAGGGTGAGCTTATGGCATGGTAAAGCATTTGTGCGTGCATGTGTCTGTGGTTACGTAAACTTTAATCTTCTTCTTTGAAACCAATAGGCCAATTCAAATAAAATTTGGTGTGAAAGGTCCTTAGTTGCCATAGATTAAAAATTTTATCTGAATTGTCCGTCCTAAATCAAAGATGGCTGCCATTACTATAAATAGCAAAAACCTAAAAATGGCCATTATGGGTTTATTTATGTACCAATTTTGTTGAAATTCAAAACATAGAAACTAGATGTTGGGGGATAAAATATATATAACATGTTTTTTCTGTACAATTTTTTGTTTGTGCAATAATTAGGTAATATGCTAATAAGATCTATTTTTAGCTGAAATATTTGAAAATCTTCTTCTCTGAAAGTACATGGCCAATTGAAAGGATATTGAGTGTGGAAAGTCCTTGGGTGGTATAGATCAGGGCTCCACAAACGCTGGTAAGGCCAATTAGTCGGCAAAGGGTACATCAATCCCCTTGTCTATCTGTCAGATACAATCCAATATGGCTGCCATTACTATAAATAGCAAAAATCTAAAAATGGCAATTATAGGTTTATTTTTGTACCAATTTTGTTGAAATTTGAAACATAGAAAATAAATGTCAGGAGATAAAAACTTAAATACATGTGTTTTTCTGTACAATTTTTGTTTGTGCAATAATTACATAATATTCTAATATGATATATTTTTAGCTGAAATATTTGAAAATCTTCTTCTCTGAAAGTACGTGGCCAATGGAAAGGAAATCTCTTTAACTTAGTTATAAAGTCTCTGTAATTTTGTTTTTTTTATTTAGATGAAGAAGAGAGAGATGATGAAGATGAAGAAGAAGAAGGAGAAGAGGGTGTGAAACCAAAGAAAAAGAAATCAAAGTAAGAACTTAACATTATTACACAATAAATTATGATACTTTACATGTAATTGTATTTTACTTCCTTTGTGTGAATTTTCACTTTTTAGGATCACCACTTATCCACCAAAATTAATTTATCATTAATTTCAAAAGGTAATTTTTTGTAAAACGAGATTAGGGCCATTAAAAAAAAAACCAGTTATTACTTCATTATAAAAATGGGTTAACACTGTAATAACTGCAGTTTGTTAAAAATATGTTAACCATTAATTAATTAATGAAAAATATGAAATTTACTTTTACAAAATCACCACAGATAAATTTAGTCATGTCATCACATGGGATTCATTTACAATCTAATTTTGCATCGGAGGTAGTTGCTGTTGTTACTGAATATAGACTTTTCCATTCATTTTATGGCCTACACACAACTGTTTGTCAGATTTAGCTTAAAAATTATCATTTGATTTATTATAGTAGTTTTAAGTATTGATTGCTCTGTAGCCTAATTTATAATGTCAAACAATTAAAAAAAGATGAGATAAATATTACAAACACATATGAGGTACACTGATTATAAAACTCCCAACTTTGGACAAGCAATGGAGCAGATGTCAGTGATGTGGTTATAGATATATTGGATGACCCAACCACCCCATTTATTTTACAACCAGTGGTCCATAAAACTTATTTCACTCTGTATGTAATTAACTGATGCTCACCATTAGGGGGTATAGTGTTCTCTAAACGCCTTGTTATTATTATTATTATTTTGTTTATTTATTTATTATTTTTTTGAATAGATTTTTATATTTTTGTTTTTCTTTTCTGTTTAAGATGGTCAAGTATAAAGAAAGCTATGACAGAGGTAAGTTTAGAAAGTTATATGTAATTTTTAACACCTGTCAGTAAAAGTACAAAATGTTTTTGTTTAAAACTGTCAATATTGTGACATAAAATGGTTAAAATTTTGCTTACAATCTCTGTATTAAAACTTTCTTGTCAATAATTTATCAAAAATACCTGTAGGTTTTATTTACATTTTTTGCTAAAACAGTGTTTTAAGCTACCAGAGAAGCTTTCAAGTTTTAGTCAGCTTACATCTGTTTATAATTAACAAACTTAGAATATATACAAAATGAACATTTTAATGATCCCTCTCCTTAATTGTTATTGTTATTTTTATATAATTTTAGAGTGGAGTTTCAGATGTTTTACATGCACTTGGTGCTGTTCCCTCTGGATTTAGAGCATCCACTCTTGGTCCTAAATTTGAAAAAGGTAAAACCTTGATTTGATACTTAAAATTACTATATACATCATCGTAGTTTAGCAGACTTTTAAAATCTGTTTTAAATACACAATATGTATGTACATGTATCAACAAAATTTAATCCAGGAACTAATATGAAATCACCTTATTAAATAATATTGGTTATCTTTAATTGCTGGTAGCTCATTTCTGTAATATATACATGATCAGAAATGAGCTTTAATAGAAATGACATTTAAAAAATGCATATGTGTGTGTGTGTGTGTTAAATTTTAATTGAATTTTTTAATACATGTATTGATTATCTTGAAACATAATCTTGTAAGTATAGTGAAATATTTCTGAAATAAACTACTGGATTTTGTAAGATATCATATCTTCATGAAATACTTTGTCCAATTGAACCATGTAAACTGGTAACTGTCTATTTGCCAATTTTTAATAAACCTTTTAGTTTAAATTTGGCCATCCAAACTTTCAAAAATTGTGTAAGTATTTTCAGTTTGTCTTGTTTTAGGATAGATATACAAAATAATTTGTTTTGTCTGTTTTACATCTTCATTTTCTCTTTTTTTTAGATGAAACTCACAGAATGGCAAACTTCTTAATGCCAAAACTTAGTTCTTCAAACTTATCATACAGTGATTTATATTTAGATCCAACAACTAGCAAGGTATGTAAAAATCCATATATTGAATGATTAAAATGAAACCAGTTGTCTAAACCAAACTGCTTCTGTGCTGATACAGGTTGTGTTTGGATTAGACCATTTTTATGGTTTCACAGGTAAATTTAAAAAACAATATTCTAATAAAGAAGTTCAGTTTAGACAGGTAACTGTTTTGTAGTAACAGGTCTCACTGTAAATTATATACAAAAATGTATACCTAGTACCCAGTTTGTATAAACGATATGTATGATATTCACATTCTTATGTTTTGTTCTTAGAAAACTTACTCTTTTGCAGTATTAATTGATACTATTATAAAAATAATGAGAGGGTAGAAAAATGTCTATAGACAGCACTGTATGTGTTAATGAGGAAAGCTACAATTGAATACAATTTATATGAAAGTCTCTTTACAATTGTGTGAATATGTTTACATTAAGTGTAAAGTGAATGGTATGTTTTATTTTTTATTTTATGTAGATGAACTTATTTACATACAATCACACAATTTTTATTTTTATTTTTGTATTTTCTGCTATTATTATTTGGTTTTCTATTTTATTTGGTTCATTATTTCAGATACGACCTAGATCATCAAAGATAGAGAGAATTATTACTATTACAAACTGTAGACAGATTCCTCTTCCAGGCACTGGTAGGTTTATATGGATGCAAATTTTGTTTACACAATAAAAAAAACATTAAATTAAATGTATTTCATAGTTTTCAAATAGCTTAGTAATTGCCTACATGTTTTTTTTTTACAGAAAAGGCATACTGCTGGTTTACATAATGAATGACTTGCATGTAGATTTACTTTTGTCAGCTACTTCTGTTATAACTATTTATCAAAGAATCAACAAAGTCCAGATTTTTTTAAAAAATTCTTTAAGATTTGCAAAAGATACATAATTTGATAAAGTTTTAGTTAACATGGACTAGATATTATGGACAAGCTATAGTGTTTGTTTTTCTGACATTTCTTGTTTCTTTATGTAATGTTTAAGAAATACATCCTGGATTTAGGATCTTATTGTTGGAAGTTGAATTTTGAATAATACAACCATGCAGATATAAATTTATTACTAGAGTGGTGTATCAAACTTGTAAATTTGTTTATTTTTGTTTTTTAGGTTTGGAAGTACTGGGAAGACATGTTAGAGTGTGTCTGTTTGATGGTCACAATGTAAGTTTATTTATTATGTTCAACTTGGTTGAATTCAGATATTTTATTAATAATATAGGCAGAACTTTACTGACATGATAAAATCTGCTGAAATTTCTTGATTAACAGAAAATAAATTCTCTAACAGTAAATATAAGATTTATGTTAAGCTCATTATAATGGGTTTTTTTTTCTGTGTGTAATTAGATTGATTTATCTTTAAATCTTGTTTTTCATGTTGTATTCTATGACATGTAACTTGGCTACACTTGCTGCTGTTTTTTTTTTCTGAATTGTATTTTGTTTTGTAGGTATTAAGTAATATTCATACAGTAAAGGTTGCATCTACAGATAAAGAACAGAGAACATGGTCGTTCTCTAATAAAGTAAGTATTCCCTTTATACCTGATATCAACAATAAATTAAAATACCAGTACAGTAGGGAAATGTTAAACAGACCAGCATATATTATGTCCACTTATAGAATTTCTCAGTATTAGGAGAGGTATCAGATATAAATTATTGCAGAATCGCTGTCAGTAAATCAAGTTTAAATTTTCAAGTTTTCTCTCTTTTTTTTCTTTTTTTTTATCTCAAATTGAAATAACATATAAATTAAGAACTTATAAGTATAAATATAACAAATGATGCATGAGTTTGAACAGCATTCAGCTATAGTGTGGAGGTCTCTTGATTCCAATCCAACCTAGTATTTATCTCTTTCTTGCTACAGTAATAGAGTGCAACCGGTTAAAACCTTACATCATGCAGATTAAAAATATTGTTGTTAGGTTTAGACGACACAGATACACTGTAACATGATATATGAACTCATAACCCTGATTTAGAATTTAAAAAAAAAAAATCTTGTTTATTGCAGGCATTTATTATTATTACATGTATTTATAAACAGGTTTATGTTATTGATGTGTCATATTTTAGGTATATGATAATGCAGATCCATATCAGTTTGCAGAAGTCTTTGCAAGATGTAACCATACACCAGACAATATTGGTATGTACATGTGTGTATATAGTATTTTTAGCTGTGTTTAATTACCATGCATGGTATGAGAATAACATGTATACATTCTTTGTTTTATGTTATGCGAGGAGACCTTGGTTGAGTGGTCTAAAGCACATGCTACCGAGTGCTAGGTTTGAATCCCACTCTGGCACTTCATTGTATGTAAGAGATTGTCATTTCTCATGCAGATAGTTGTTAGTTTCTCTTGGGTACTCTCGCTTTCCCCACTTTCTAATGAACATCATTACTCCACTCCACTCCACTCAACACATGTATTGTGATTCATATCTTGCACGGTCGTTAAGAAGTTTAATGATAAAAAGATTAAGTTCAGATTACTGTTATCCATGCTTTGGTTTTAGTGTTAAAATGTTGTTTAATATATCATTCTGAATAAAATATGTAATATTTCACTTAATACCTAAATGAAGCAACTTAATACTGTTTCAAAATTCATATGGATATGCTAGTAATAATTGTTCTGTATATCCTTGTTTTAGGCCTTTGTCACTATCATTAATGAAATGAAGATAGAACCATGTATATGATATATTTTTATTATACATTTTTGTTTTGTTTCCATATTGTAGGTGTATTATTTGAGCTGTGTGTATCCTATGTCAGAACAGTAAGTTATGCTATGATTTTATCTACTAACTTCAATTTAGTTTAAATCCACTTATTCATAGATGTAGTAATATACATGTAGTTATCATTTATATTAACAAGTATAGATGTAGTAATATACATGTAGTTATCATTTATATTAACAAGTATAGATGTAGTAATATACATGTAGTTATCATTTATATTAACAAGTATAGATGTAGTAATATACATGTAGTTATCATTTATATTAACAAGTATAGATGTAGTAATATACATGTAGTTATCATTTATATTAACAAGTATAGATGTAGTAATATACATGTAGTTATCATTTATATTAACAAGTATAGATGTAGTAATATACATGTAGTTATCATTTATATTAACAAGTATTTATAACCAGATATATTTCAGAAAAAAACTTATTTTATGTAGAATTCTATAAGCTACAGCAAATAAAGATTCTGTTGTTGTTATCATAATTTTTTTTCGGGTCATTAACTTTTGTATCACCAGGCAACTATAGTTTCCACATGCCAGTACTTTGGCTTTACTTTTACAGTGCTGCTAGTTGTGTGTCATAATATAACAGTTATTCTAAAACCTAAGTTTAGCTTGATTTGACTGCAGGAGCTGGGTAAAACCTCCTATTCTGTTTAATACTTGCTCATGTAATTCTCTTGTAACTTTTGGGGATCAAAGGTTTGTAAGTTTCATTTAAAATATTTAATTTTGCACTGGTATATGAAAGTGTTCCCCACAATTGAACACCATGATCCAGACAGTGTTGTTGATTATGTTGTATGAGTAAAAATATTTGTTATGTATAAATGATTTCAAATTTTGTGATCACAGCTCAATTTTGAAAAATAAATCTGCTGTAAATTAAATAAATATCTACCTGTATATATTCTACCTTACACCATTATGGGATAGGACAAGTTGCACCAAAACAATGGTTTAAACCAGGGGGAATATCTTTTTATATAATGTAACCATAAGTAGAATAATAGATTAATATATTCTTAAGGGGGCTTATAGATGAAAATTCAAGTAATCTTACAGTTTTTTGTTACAATATCAATAGTATCCATCATACCCAAATACTGTAAACACAGATGTGAGTATTAAGTAAATTCTCAGTTAATTTACAGTTAATTTGACATTGTTTATAGTTTGTGTTTCGGATATTTTTGTTTACCGGTAGTCTATATTAATAAGTTTTTAGTTTTTGAAAAGCTGATGTGAACTTTAGATTGGAATTGATAGAAGCTTTCACTATCAGCTGTGTGAGTTATAAAATTATTATTTAAGATCTAAATGCTTTGTCAAAAATAATTTTTATTGTAAATTTGTTCAATAAAAATGAGTTCTATTGGTAAAAGTTCAATGTTTGCTGTCTGTTACGAGCTGTTGGCATCACCATTCAAAATATTGTATTGTTACAACATAGTGTGTGTGTGTGTGTGTGTGTGTGTGTGTGTGTGTGTGTGTGTGTGTGTGTGTGTGAGGAGGGGAGAGTTTGTTTTTATAGCAGAAATATTTTTCCCAATGTCTGATGAATAACTTTGATAAGTACATATATATTTTCTGATGTTATGTTTAATTCACATAATTTTTTGTTGTCTTTAACTTGTTACCTGAGTTTAAGTCAGTTTTGTTTTTTGTTTCAGTTTTGAATTAAGTAACATTTTTTTTGGCAAACACTCAACATAAAAAAAATATACACATGGACTTTGAATCCCTACACTGACATGGTGACAGTTTTTAAAATGTATTTATAAAATGAAATGAAATAGATTAAAAAAATGAATTTAATGATTAAATAAGATCATCTTTTATCTATGTAGTTGCTTTATTTTACTAGTGCTCACATTGCTTTTAAAACAAAAATTATATACAAAAAGTATCAGTTAGACATTACCAGAATTGTCTAAGATTCTGAAAAATTCATTGACTATAACACCATTAGGTGTTTTATTTATCTTTGATAAAAAAACTAGTGGTAGCATTTAAAAAAATTAAATTTTCTGTTGTATAACCATAGGATGCAGTCCTTGAAGAATTATAGCTATAATAGTTGCATAATCTAGTGTGGTTGATGTGTTTACTTTCTTTTCATTCATCCATTTGTTTATTCATTCATTCATTCTTTTATTCATTTTGTATAACCAAAATATATACATGCATATTTTTTTTTTTGTGAATTTTTGCCAAAAATTATTTTATTGCATGCTATATTTAACATATCTGACTGTAATGCAATGACTTCAGTTTATGAAAATAAAATGTTTGCAAAAAGGTGACTTTAACAAAGTTTTGATAAAAACATTTTGAATATTTTTTATGGTTATACAATAGCTTACTTCATCATTTATATAGATATACGCATATATATTTTCAAAGCATGTATAAGTCTAGTTTAAGTCTAGTTAATAGTTGCATTTAGTTTTATGTTAACTTGATATTATCTATTAGTTTAACTTTATTAGATAATGTTGCCTTTATAAGTAATGTTTTTTATGTTGTGAAGTACTGGTTAAGTGAAAGATAAATTAGTTAGATATTTATTATTGTCTTCAGCTAACACCAGAAGAACAAGAGTATAGTGAAGTGAGTAGTATCATTGTCAACACCACAAGTCTGCTGAGTATCAGTACACAGTCATAGTCTAATCCTCTCCTTCATCTTAAAACATCATCCTCAGTCAAGTCTACAATCAGTCATCATTGACACTGATCAGTTTTTTTTATATTTTTGACAGTGTTTGATCCATTTTGTTGCAAAGAACACATTTTGTAGAATTTTTATTGATTACCCAGTTGATTGCACAAACTACCTCTTAATAGATTTTTAAAAAAGTTTCCTTTCATTTGAAATTAACTCACCATATATAAATTAAAATTAGAAAATAATTAAATATAAAATGAGTAAAAATAAAAATAAAAGAAAAAATGAAAAAGGATGAAAAACCAAAAATAAGTATTAATTGAAAATTCATGAATTTTTTGAAAAACAATATATTTGCTATGTTTAGCAAGTTGTAGCAACAAATTTTAGAGAGCTTGCATATTTTTTGCTTAATGTACAGTGGTTCCCCTCTTATAATACCATCTTTAACTTCAGTATGTTTTTTAGATTCTGAAGTGTCATAGATTTGAGACACTTGTTGTGAGTGATTTAATTTGATCTTTCTTTAGGGGTAGACTACTGTACTTGTATATGTTTGGCATAGTTGCTTCTTAGAGAATTTTTCTTGAATCTGCAAAAAATGAATTTAAATTTTATGCTTCTGCTGCTTTTCTCTTTAATGCTGAAAATCACAAAAGAATCACCAAAAAAAAAAAAATTAATAATAATAAATTAATAAATAAATAATAACTACCGTATAAATAAATAATTAAGACAACATCTTAAATTTTGTTTTTCTGAGTGTCTTTGCACCTACAGTATTTAAATCTATAGAAATTAAAAACAAAATTAAAAATAAGAGTAAGAGACATATTGTACCAACAGTTTTTGTTGTATTGCTATTTTGAATTTGAATCCTGAATTACATGATTGAAATTTGAATTGAATTACCTTGCCCTTCCAATTATCAGTTTTATTATGCCATCACTGATATCCAATGTCATCCTATGCAAGCAGAGTATATGATTCAGTCATTCTGTGTCCAGATCAGTGTATCCTGAACCATTATCCCTGATCTGTCTATCCCTGTTAACGAACTAATTACAGCAACATCTTTGTATACTTAATTTGTAGTAAAATCTTTAACCTGATGGATCACAGATCTCTCAACACCTTGGTTCAAACTTCACTTAGACAGATCCTTGTGTGAAAAAATTTTGTCTTTTCACTTGGGAAGGTTATGTATTCTGTGAGCATATTGATTTCTTCCACCATCCTGAACTAACTTTTTGATATAAAAAATCTTGATTTGGACATAATACACAAATACTACAATCAAACTGTATAGAAATACTTTTCTGAGAAATACCAAATTGAGCCTAAAACTTTGGATCTCAATTCCTTGTAGCAGTCCAGTTTGTTGTAAGGATAAGGTGACCATTATTTGGGCCTTATATCCAATTGAGGTTGAAGAGATTAGGTGAAGTGATGTGAACTACCTTAAAAAAATCTTGGTTATCAGAAGTGAATGAAATGAAATATGTTTGCAGTCATTTGAATTAACTTTTAACCTTTAAATTCCATGATAACCACAGTAAACTGCAAATAGCTAAAACTTATAATTGCAATTACCCATTTTTGTGTCGCCTGACTAGGCGACATATAGGGATTACTTTCGTCGGCATCGTCTTCGGCATCTGCATCGGCATCTGCGGCGTCCGGATTTCCTTGTCCAGAGCATAACATTGGTGTTGTACATTCAAATGACTCCAAACTTGGTGTGCATGTTTCTGGCAATGACTCGAAGTGCAGTGCACAAGAACCGCAACTCTATCATGTTCCGTTTTTGAATTGTTTCCCTTTGATTGATTTTTATAGAGCATTTCTTGTCTGGAGCATAACTTTGGTGTAGTGTTCAAATGACTCTAAACTTCGTGTACATGTTTCTGGCAATGACTCGAAGTGCAGTGCACAAGAACCACAACTCTATCTTGTTCCGTTTTTGAATTATTTCCCTTTGATTGATTTTTATGCAGTGTCAGGTTTCAAAGAAACATATCTAGTTCTTGTCTAGAGGTTTAACATATGTATTTGTTTTTTGGTGCTGTTTCATTTGTGTAGTATTCAATAATATGCAATTAAGGAGTATTTTTAGCGTAAATCTTTAAAATTTTCTTCTCTGACTGAACTTTGTAAATTGTAAAAAAACAAAATCTGTTACTGAAGGTCCATAGGTGGTAAAGATTGAAAATTTTTATCTGATGTATCCATCTAAAATATAAGATGACCTTACTATTAAAAGAAAAAACCTCTATTATGGTACTTATTTTGTTTATATTAGAAATGTAGGAAGAAAAGAGATGCCAGAGTATTTTTTATATTTTTGAAAAATGTTTCTGAAAGTACTTGACCAAATAAATATTTATACATGTGAATATGTAATGTATATTTTTGGATATATCAGAAAATCAAGATTTTGAGACTGAAGTATGTTGTGGTAATATTTGGAGATAGGAGTTAAAATTTGTTAAAAAAAAGTATTGATTATTTTAATAGAAAAAACACAAAAACAAAATGCAGAGATGTTCCAGGTGAGCCATACAAGACATATTTTGCCTCTTGTTGATTAATTTACTGTTTTTCTTAGAAAAAGTTAATAAAGAATGATTTGATTTGGTTCATCTGTATGAAGTAAGAATATATATCATGCCCTTGTAAGAGAGTCAGATTCATTTTTTTCTAATTTTTTTTTATGAACAAAATTTGCAGCCTCCATATGTTGTTTATATAAAAAAAAATTAAAACTACATACTGCAATATATTTGAATTATATCATATAAATTGTTTCTAACTTTGATATATGTACAAAGCGCATGTTTGATAGTTAAAAATATTGAGCATGAAAAGATATATTACCTGGTACTGTAATTGGGAAAATTTGGCATTGATTTTAATTTTGTGTGAACAAGCAAGAGTAATTAGATTGGGAAAGTAAGGAATAAATAAGTGAAAGTAACACTGATAAAATATATTAATTTAACTTTAGTTGTTTACTTGCCTTTGCATTGACTGTCACTCAAGGACATAGAATAAAGTTAACTGTGCCAGAATTAAATGAAATGTCACTTGTTAAAATTTCCCATATACAGTATTAAACTGGCACATTTATTCAATATAAGAATGAACACTTAAGCATCACCTCATATTACATAGCATGTTTAGAAATAGAACTTATATTTAAGTTGAATTAAGTTGAAATTCAAGCATGTTAAACAAAGGTACAAATTTTTTGAATTTGAAAACAGTTTCTTTCACTTATGATGTTTTTTTTTTTTTTTTTTTAAATATTTAGTTGATTAACTAGGAGATTTTGGGAAATATTTGCTAATATGTTTCTACACCGGTTGTATTAACTTTGAATTATGCATTTTGTCATTTATGTAGACTTTTCAGTTAATTATTGAATCTGTGATTTTCACCTTTATATTTTATTGTGTTTGTTAAAGTTTTGTTGTTTTTTTTACATTTTATTTCAGATTTATTTTTCCTTCCACTTTGGATACTACAGGTTTTAAATAAATGAAATAACCATGTAAATTTCTTGTTTATTTATTTTTTTCAGAGTACGAAGGAATATGGTGAATTTAGTTGTGGTTGGGCACACTTACCCTTCATAGAACCTAATGGTAACATCATTGGGAACAGGTATGTATGTAAGACAATGTCTATGTTAGCTTGTTTGTATACTGGTAATGCAACAGAAGAACTAATGTCAGATCCCTCGTGTATGAGTGTATTACTTTATCAGCAACTAGTGTTACACATTTTGGTTTAAGGTATTTTGTTCTTGAATTAAAACAAAATTTTTTTTGTGAAATAATTAAGATTTAATTTTGATTATTCATTATCTAATTCAATGACGGAGACAAGAAATTCTAAATTACCGGTATATGTATAATAAAAATTTGAATTGAATTATGGAATATATTTAGTATTTTAAATAAAGTATTCTGTCCTTTGGGTATAATTGAATGGTTCATTCTGTCTTTCTGGAATAGATGTTATATAATTGGTAAAATAAACTGATGTGATAGTTTTCAAATGTATCATACTTTTATGTCATATACAATTTATTAATATTTTGCTATTTATGTTTTTTGCATTGCAGACAGTTTGATCTATATGTGAATGGAGGAACACCATATGAAAAGGGTGTAGAAGTTGACCCTAGTATCAGTAGAAGAAGTAAGTGTTTTGTTGGATTAGATACATATTGCCTGTCAACCAAGATCATAGGTCATAGGTGTAGCTCAGTTGATATAGCACTTGGTCTGTAATCGGAGATAAAGATTTCAACCTAGATCACAGATGACCAAAGATTTTAAATGAGTATTGACTGTTTTCTTGTACTTGAAATGTAGATATGAAAGTTGAGAGGTCAGTTTTGTTGACCAGGAAATTAAATGCCCTGTGATAAACTAGGTAAGACACAATAAAGGATCTAGCATATCATTGATACAAAGTACTTTGTACAGATATAATTTGCTGCATCTTCAACAACATTTTCATAATAAGTAAGGAAAATATGTACTGTTGGAAATGTCATTCAATTAATCATCAAACATGATGGGAATGGCTAAATTTACACGCATAATTCAAATTCATACTTGATTATTCCTTTTTTTTTTTTTTACGTCGAGCACTATGTAAAATTATTTTTTGTTTATTACAGCTACATCTAGTGGATTTATGTCCTTACTGTCTGGAAACAAACAACCACGACTGATTGTCAAAGTAGCAATACCTAAAAAAGAGCAGAAAGATTTATTGGAGTAAGTCACACAAACTTTATAGAATTTGTCACTACCTGTGGTGCCAGGTAGGGATATATCAACCTGAGTTCTAATGAATTAGGTTCATAACAAGGCTTGTCATGTAGGATAAATCCCATGTAAATAAAATATATGAGGCCCATTCAAGATACACTATGTACGCTTGCGCATTGACTACAAGCCGTTCAGGAATGACTGTATGTAGAACGTGAAGTGAAATCTCATTTCTTGTGTAACATCATTAAAACAAGATAATGAATAATGAAAAGAAACAAAAGGTTAGGCTAAGTCTTGTCAAACATAATTGTCATTTATAGTTGAAACTTTTCCCCCCTTTTGACAGAGTAACAACACCTTCCTGAAGTTGAGACTTCTTCCTGTAAGAAAATACATGTAGAAGGACTTTTTATTCATTGTCCATGCTGAGTACGAGATCACACTATGAGAATTCTACTATGAAGGTATAAACTTGGTAGTAATCCTTTCTGATGTTGAGGAGATGCTTTCCTTACTTGATCTTTGTGTTTGAAGACATTATTTGATGATTTAAATTATAATATTTTTTCAGTCTTACACCTGATGTTTTAGTTGGAAATGTTATGCTTCTCCCGTTTTACTCATACTATAGACAGATACTTGCTGATGTTTTACTCAGAGATAGATTAGATCTGGATTCAACAGGTAATATAAAATAGTACTACAATTACTGTAGATATAAATAATAAAATGTTTCATTTACTGACAAAATTTCCAGATGCTATTGTGTCATGGAAATGTGACAAGTTGTAGTACCTAAGGGAATTTCTGAAATTTACCTTTGTTAATAGTTGCTCCTTTTCACTGTGTTAAATTAATTTGACTATTTTTATGAACATAAATTGACTCGCTGAATGGGTAAAGCATTTCAGAATTAGTGTTAGCTGGCTCATAACCATGGGTTTGACATTTACCTCACATGAACACAAAGTGATGAAGTGAGGTATTGTGATTAGTCTTTGTTGTCTGCTATGACTTGTTTTCCAATTTTTAGCCAATCTTCATATTAAGTGTTTAAAATGATCCTCTCAATAAAAACTCGGGTCAAGTTAATATTCTCTCTAAGTACATAATTAGAATATCTTTATTTGATTTGATTATGTTTTTACTTGTACAGAATTGATACATAACCCAGTGTTAGCAACATTTCCAAAAGTAGCTGATCAACATGATATGATGAAGTTGTTTAGAGTAAGTTTTTTATTGATATTTACTGTATTTCCAGGAATATCATACAGTCAATGTATTGGCCCCCAGGGTATAATTATCAGGAAAATTGAATTGAAGTTCATATGTTCATAATATCTGTACCAAACCAGTTTAGTTTTGTTTTATTTTACAAGCAGTGCAACAACATCTGTATGTTGTTATAGAGAAAAATTGACAATTTTCATTAAGTTGTACTTTACACTGAGCCCCCTCAGTGCCTCTATGCAAATGAAAGCAGAAAAGATATTAAATAACCTGTGAATTAAAAATCTAATTTGTCACCCCAGGTGTACCTGTTTACTAAATTTTAACAAACTTTATTACAGGTAAAAATTGGGACATTTCATAACTAGATATATTGCCAATTATACATGTATATCATATACTTTTTGGCATCATCTGACAGACTATTTAGATTACCAGGGTGCTCTCTGGTTTGTCCATTTTACTGTTGCATGAATAAAATTTGCATATCACTGACCATATCCAATTGTAATCATGCAACATAAACAAGCAATTGTTTGAAGCAACATATAAGGTCTTATAAACATGCTTTATTTTGGTAAATTTACTGTTTTTTCTATATAAAGGGCAAGCTATAAAATCACTTTACTGAAAAAAAAATCAAAATTTCTGTTGGGTATGGAAATTTTAAATACTGTTTTCATAATTTGGAAGAAAAAAGTTCTGTTATAATTAATTTAAAAAAAAAACATCGGCTAGATAGTATTCCTGGAAATACATTCGTACAAGTAGGTACAAACAATGTTCCAACACGCTCTTTGTAAAATGTAAAAACAATAAAACTTTGATTCAACACCACAATTTGTTAATCGGTTTTTGGCATTTGTGGCAAATGATTGAGGAAGACTCCTAGAGAAAAACATGAAAGAAGTGGACTTTGGGACTTAGAAATATTCACCTTGGCAAAAGGTGAGGTGGAAAAACAGTAGGTGGTGGCAAAGGTATTCAAGACATCATGACAGAGTTATTGTAATTGTCATTTTGTTTGATAAATTAACAAGTGTGATTGATTAAATGGCTTTGGTGTGAATTTCAAAACTTCACCTAGAGTAAACAGTTTATTCAAAGACTCTAAGTTAAATGTGATTATCTGTAAAAACCAATAATAGTACAGAAAACAATGTCTTATCCTTGATAATCTGTCATTGAAATGAACATGAAGATATTGGCATATAAGATGGTGAAATGTTCGTTGTTTTCAATATGATTATGTTTATTTTCTTCACATTTAATTTTAGGATGCATGGATTGAGAAAACAAAAACAGTAAAAAGATCTGAATTTGTAAGTAAACTTGTTATCTATTTACCTGAGAAATATTTATATATAAGCAGTACTTAGATTTATGCTTATTCATCATATCTTGATTGCTAAAAATGTCTCAATTACAAGAAAATTGAATCAGTAGTGGATTGTAAAATTGTAACAGATACTGCTTTTATGCCTATACACAAAACTTAACCTATTGCCATTTTGCTTATTATTTGTGATCATGATTTCATGATTTGGAGAGAAAAAAATCTCTGATGCAAGTCATGCTGACCTTTTGTACAGCAGAAAGCTAAATTTGATACAGAGAGTAGGTCCAACACCAGTATTTTTCTTGCTGGTGGATTTCAGAGATTTGAAAAATACATGTATTATAAGACAAGTTTACTTACCTTAACTTGATAACAATACAAGTTTTTTTCAGTTTTGGTTTGGTAACTGACCTTTTCCAACCTTTTGATCCTAATACTAATAATGAGAAATTTAGTCTAAAAAATTAATATGAATTTGATATTCAACCTTTTTCTTATCTAAATGCTAATTATGAGGAGTTAAAACACAAAAAATTAGTTCCAATCCCATGTTAATTTATCATTATGATTAATAACACTTACTTGAACTTGAAAATCAATCTTTCTTTTCATTTTCTGTCAACTATACAGTATTTTTTAAACTATGCATGTGCTAATTTTTATAAAGATTATTATTTTCATAGATATGCTAACATTTTTAGTTATAAAGCTTTTATTTTCAATATATCTTTATTACATATATATTTTGTTATCCTCAGCTTGTAAGTACTTAGTAACAGTAAGGTAAACTAGTTTTAGTGCTTTATCACATAGAGTGATTAAAGGTGATGAAAAATGTCTGTTGTTTTGTGTGAATAGATTATAACCAAATAAAAAAAAAAACAATCCATGATGGTATGGGGTATATTAATTCATTGATATATAGACAATTCTTCAGACATTTTTGCTCACAAAAATTTTACTATTGCGCTCATATATAACAAGATAATAAAATCTTCAATTCCGCTTTCAGTTTTTTGTGTCCCCCTGTCTGATATTTGCCTATCACAGTACCGTTGTAATTTCCCCTTCTGTATTTTGTCCTTCATTGATTTGTAGTTACCCATTTCTGTCATTCCCTTTATCAAGGGGCCTCGGTGGCTGACTGGTCTAAAATAAAAATTATGTGCTTATAGATCATGGTGCCTACCACAGCCTAGGTTTTAATCCCACTCGAGCAGATTCTAGTGTGAGAAAGTTTTTCAGTTAGCTTTCCTGAAGGTTAGTTGATTTCACCTGGTGATTCAGTTCCTTCCACCATCCCAGAACTGACTGCCTCAATATAAGTCAAAGAATCTTGTCTGGGTCATAAAAGACTGTTAATCCAATCAATTCATTCGCTCTGTCATTTGTTTTTTGACTGGGTCATAAAAGACTGCTTAATCCAATCAATTCATTCCCTCTGTCATTTGTTTTTTTTTTCCTTTTTGTCATCTGTTCTTCATCATTTATTTTTTTCCTGTCTTTGTCATTCTCTCCTCATCATTTGTTTGTTTTCCCATTTTATTTCTTTCTTCATAATTTGTTAATTTTTTAGCTCACCTGGCTTTTGCCAGCGTGAGCTTATGGTATGATGCGGCATGTGTATGTGCGTGCGTGCATGCGTGCGTACGTCTGTAAACTTTACATTTTAATCTTCTTCTCCAAAAACCACTGGGCCAAATTTAATAAAACTTGGTAACCATTATGCCTGGGTGAAGCTCTTTCAGATTTGCGCAAATGAAAAGGTTATGTCCCCTTGGGGCCCCATAAGGGGGAAATAGTAAAAAACTTTAAAAATCTTCTCCTCTGAATCTACAAGAGGTATACCTTAGTTATTTCATTTATAACATCCTTAGGTCATGTAGTTTCAGATTTGCACAAATGGTAGCCATGGGGCTCAAAATGGGGAAATTGTAAGGCACTGAGTGGGGAAATTGCTTAAAATTATGTATTTGTCAGTATATCTTGAAAACTATTAACTTTTTGTATAGACATATATGTTAGAGTATTGCAGGTATTGCAACAACGATCAGTTGATATATGGTTCAAGGTCATATGTTCAAAGGTCAAGGTCACAGCTGCAAAAGAAGACTTAAATTGCTAATTATCTTTGAAAACTATTAACTTTTTGTACAGGCATGTATATTAGAATATTGTATGTATTGAGATGGCGATCATTTTGATATATGGTTCTAGGTCATATGTTGAAAGGTCAAGATCACAGCTGCAAAATACACCTTGAATTGCTAATTATCTTGAAAACTATTAACTTCTTGTATAGGCATGTTTACTAGAATATTGTAGGTATTGCAACAACGATCATTTTGATATATGGTTCAAGGTCATATGTTAAAAGGTCAAGGTCACAGCTGCAAAACGAGACAAATTGCTAATTATCTTGAAAACTATTAACTTTTTGTATAGGCATGTATATTAGAGTATTGTTGGTATTGCAACAACCATTATTTTGATATATGGTTCAAGGTCATATGTTGAAAGGTCAAGGTCATGGCTGCAAAAGAAGACATAAATTGCTAATTATCTTGAAAACTACTAACTTTTTGTATAGGCATGTATGTTAAAATATTGTAGGTATTGACATGATGATCATTTTGATATATGGTTCAAGGTCATATGTTGAAAGGTCAAGGTCACAGCTGCAAAAGAAGACAAACTGCTAATTATCTTGAAAACTATTACCTTTTTGTATAGACATGTATAGTAGAATATTGTAGATATTGACATGGCGATCATTTTGATATATGGTTTAAGGTCATATGTTGAAAGGTCAATGTCACAGCTGCAAAAGAAGACTTAAATTGCTAATTATCTTGAAAACTATTAACTTTTTGTATAGGCATGTATATAGAATATTGTAGGTATTGACATGGCAATCATTTTGTTATATGGTACAAGGTCATATGTTGAAAGGTCAAGGTCACGGCTGCAAAATAAGCCTTAAATTGCTAATTATCTTTGAAAACTATTAACTTTTTGTATAGGCATGTATATTAGAATATTGTAGGTATTGACATGGCAATCATTTTGACATATAATACAAGGTCATATGTTGAAAGGTTAAGGTCACAGTTGCAAAAGAAGACTTAAATTGCTAATTATCTTTGAAAACTACTAATTTTTAGCTCACCTGGCAAAGCCAGGGTGAGCTTATGGAATGGTAAAGTGTGCGTGCGTGCGTCCATGCATCCGTAAACTTTAAACTTCTTCGCTGAAACCAAAAGGCCAATTCAAATGAAATTTGGTATGGAAGGTCCTTAGTTGCTATAGATTAAAAATTGAATCTGACATGTCCGTCCTATATCCAAGATGGCTGCCATTACTATAAATAGCAAAAACTGATAAATGGCCATTACAGGTTCATTTATGTACCGATTTTGTTGAAATTTAATACGTAGAAAATAAATCTCGGAGGATAAAACATATGTAACGGGTTTCTCTGTACGATTTTTAGTTTTTCCAATAATTAAGTAATATGCAAATAAGTTCTATTTTTAGCTTTGAAAATCTTCTATCTGAAAGTACATGGCCAATTGAAATAATATTGAGTGTGGAAGGTCCTTGTGTGGTATAGATTCAAAATTGTTTCCAACATGTCCGTCAGAAATCCAAGATGGCTGCTGTTACTATAAATAGCAAAAAAATCTAAAAATGGCCATTTTGGGTTTATTTATGTTCCGATTTTGTTGAAATTTGAAACATAGAAAATAGATGTCTAGGGATTAAACATATGTAAAGGGTTTTTCCGTACAATTTTTCGTTTGTGCAATAATTACGTAATATCCAAATAAGGTCTATTTTTAGCCGAAATCTTTGAAAATCTTTTTCTCTGAAAGTTCTATTTTTAGCTTTGAAAATCTTCTATCTGAAAGTACATGGTCAATTGAAATGATATTGAGTGTGGAAGGTCCTTGGGTGCTATAGATTCAAAATTTTATCCAACATGTCTGTCGAAAATCCAAGATGGCTGCTGTTACTATAAATAGCAAAAATCGAAAAATGGCCATTATGTGTTTATTTATGCACTGATTTTGTTGAAATTTATAACATAGAAACTAGATGTTGGGGGATAAAACTTATGTTATGGGTTTTTCTGTAAAATTTTTAATTTTTGCAATAATTATGTAACATGCAAAAAAGGTCTATTTCAGCCTAAATCTTCTCAAAGTACATGGCCAATTGAAAGGAAATTTATGATAAATAGTGCTTGGAATAATAGAAAATAAGGATATTGCTAGTGAGTTTGTTTACATTTTACTGATTGGATATATTTAAAAAGAGAAAGCAAAGAACAAAATAAGGGTGTGCCAGGTGAGCGATACAGGCCCTATTGGGCCTCTTTCCTTTTTTGTCATCTTTTCTTCATCATCTTGCTTTCATTTGTCTGTTCAGGCATGTGTTCACGTATTCCTATCCATAATTGGTGACAATAACACATTTATTTCTTGACCAATCATTTGCCTTCCTGCCATGTTTGCTTTGCTGTATCTCCAGGGCTTATCCTGTGTGGTTTTTACTCATCTGTAGAAAGTTCAAAAGAGCTTATTTCATAAGCCTGAGTCTTAATATCTATGTTAAATAATGGAATAGCTGTGCAGCAAAGCAGCATATTTTGCAAGATGTTTTCTTTTTTTGCATTTATGCATATTTTACCATTTTACTCTTTAAACAACAAGATATCTTAGAAAAAAAAAACTTATTCATGTTTTAATCTTGCGATACTTAATCCAACTTTGACACTGATATACCTTATCATACATTAAACATTAAGATACCTGTATACACTGGACACTTAGATTCTTAATTATACATTGAACACTGAGATTTCTAATCATGTAATAGGTGTATCTTACAACACTGAGTTGTCTTAGCATACAATACCATATCATTCTCACAACACATGAGAAATTTGAGAATCCTAATTATACCTGCAAAACTGAGAAACCTCAATATTCTGCACCCATTCATATCCACAGTACTGAGATTCCAACATTGAGATACCTGATTATTACCACAACACTGAGGTGCATAATCTTTCCTAAAACACTAAGATTCCTAATCATTCCCACACCACTGAGATACCTTATCTTTCCCACAACACTAAGATTCCTAATTATTCCCCAAAACACTAAGATACCTTGCCTTTCCCACAACATTAAGATTCTTAATTACATGTATTCCAAAAACACTGAGATACCTGATTATTACCACAACACTTAGGTGCATAATCATTCCCACAACACTGAGATGCTTGATTATTACCACAACACTAAGATTCCTAATCATTTCCTCAACACTGAGATACCTTACCTTTCCCACAACACTAAGATTCTTAATTATTCCCAAAACACTGAGATACCTGATTATTATCACAGCACTTGAGATTCATAATCATTCCCACAACACTGAGATACTTAAATATAACTTCATTAAAGAGGTGCATACATAAATGTCATAATTCACATTGATATAAAAATTATCTTGTAGTTAATTTGATCTTGTTATTATTTTGGATTATTGTTGATTTTTACAGTGTGATGTTTTGTTTATAAACTAGCTTACATTCTTTTATTATGTGTTTTTTAATGTATTTCATTAACATTTTATATTTTATCATTAAATTCATTATTTTAATTTGATAACACTACTGATTACAGAGCTGTATAATACTTACAAATGTTGGTTATATAATTTATGGTTAGTTGATGTGAAATAATAGCAAACAAATATAACAAGCATGGAATTTAAATGGAAAACTTATACAAATACATATCAAATCTCAGTAACCATAGTAACCATTCTCATATAATAATTAAAATATATATGCGTGTATTCTACTTTTACTTACTGAAAGTAATGTTAATTATGTATGAAATGTAAATCTTAAGTTTATGTTGCTTTAAATTGTAATACCGGTAGTTATTATTGTTTATTTTGCCTGAAAATATCTGTATGGCTACTTTTATTTTTTATTAACTGGTGCAGTTTTTGATAATTAATGGAGATTTTTTTATGAATATCTGAGGAAGTTTTTCATTTAATTTATTCCTTTGGATTCATCTTATTTTACTTTGTTGACTGTCTGGTGGTCTTGGAAAATCAAAATATTCATTTATTTGATCACTTTTACACTAATTTTTCTTTGAAACATCAAATTATATCAAAGTTTTTTTTTTTTTATAACCTCATTTAGCATTTATTATAGATTTAGATAATTTACAATAAGGCACATGATACAGACAGTTGGATTAAGAAATGACACATAATTCTTTATATTTGTTTTACATTTAAATTTGTAGAGAGACAATGAATACATGAAGAATTTATTCAGCAGGGTTGTCATGGAAACATTATATCCAGTTCTCCATACAGCTTCTGTGCCATCATATCTGTTGGGTGATATGTCTGTAGAACAGGTAACCAGTTTATGTTTCTTGACTCTTCTTGTTCTAATAAATACAGAAATAAATTGATAACTAAATTATAATGTTTAGGTTTTCATGTGTTTTGAGTTGTCAAATTTGAATTAATATCAAAGAAAATTAATGCATTCAAGTTTTTAAATTGTTACTGTAGTTTTAAAGTGTATAAAAATGGATGAACACCTGCACTGTACATGTTGCATTTTATGTTACAATTTACATGTATAAAATTTGATCCTTCTTAATCAAAATTTCATTTTGTGGATGTCTGTACAAAGTGCAAAAGAGTCTACATTGTACTTCCAGTGAGATGGTCAACATTTGGCATGATGTCATCCTAAGTTTTATAACTCTCTAAAAGTGTTGTTATAATTGTTTTTGTTGGACTTCATGTACAGAGCATACCTACTACATACGCTCTTGTCTCCACAACTGTTGATGTAAAAATTATTTCTTATTATGAATTAAGAGTTATGACTTATGACTTACAAATTTTCCTGTGTCGCGTCATGCTGCAACAAAATTTTGATTTATTGTCCTGTATTAAGATTTTTTCCCTTGGAATTGTTGTCTTGTTATGCCAAGTTTCAGATAAAGTTCTACTTCAGCTTTATTGCAATATCTTGATAAATTGTCCTGTCAAAAAATGCAATGGGTATATATATATACATGTATATATGTATAAAAAAAATGGTAATTTGTTTGTTTTTATTTATTCATTTATTTATTTATTCATTCATTCATTCATTCATTCATTCATTCATTCATTTATTTATTTATTATTTATGAACTCGATGTCTTTCTTTAATTCAAAGGTTCGTCATGAAGAAATTGCTAAATTTAAACAGAAGAAACTGGAAAAGAAGGATATATTAGCATTATTATTATCATCAGATTTACAATTTACACCATTCAGCACAAAAGAAGTTTCATTTGATGTCATAGGGCCTTATTGTTTAGACAAGATAAACGTAAGTAGTACCTAGAGATTTATAATACACAATTAATTCATGCAAAAATATATATATATATATTTTAAAGAGGCTATCCCATATTGGAGGCCACTTATATGGTGTCTGCTTTATCATGTGCCTTATGTTAAAACAATATGAAATTCCAATTTACTGGGCCAAAAACAGATGTAATTAGGTATGATGCAATTTATCGGTATGTCAGTATAAGTTTTAATTGGATGACTCCCAGTATTATTCAGTATTGAATTTTATAAGATTGGTACATATTATTATTATTTATTTATTTTTTTTTTTTTGAAAAATCATATTCGAGAAAAAAAAAATCAATAACAATTTTTTTTTTTTCTAACAACTGTTTGGATATTTTTGTCTCTGTATTTATATCTAATGTATTTATAATTTTTTTATATGTTGTAGGTCCCAGTTCACAGTTGAACATTAAACTAGGCCTAGTGACTATTATTTTTATCAACAAAACCAGTGACATCTCAGTAACATAATAATCATGGTAACATCCCGGATTACTAAAGAATTTCAAAATTTATATCTTGCAGGATGTGTAGTTAAATATTTATCTTTGAAATGGTAGAAATAAAAGTAACTTAACCCACACATAATCTGTTAAATAATTTGATCTGGTTAATTTTGAATATTAAATGGAGAACTGTTTTTGGTCTTATTATGTAACCCTAAATTTAATTGGACAAAATGAAAAATTGGAATATTCTGTCATTTATTGTTAAAACAGGTCATTTAGAGATAGTACTATAGGCTCAGTTACATAAAGAGAAAAATGTCATGAGTAAGTTGGTCTGTTCATCCATCCAAATCTCCATATAAAGTTTGGTGTTACTGTGTTATATGTGACAGGTAGTAGATTGGGTATATAGAGATTATAGATTAGTCAATAATTTCTCTCCTTCTGGCAGAGCTGAAGTGGATTTTAGCTTTGTACTGTGTCCATCAGTCCGTCCAGCATATTAGATTTACGAAGTTTTATGTCCTACTTGAAAATGTGGATGTTGTATTTGTTACATGGAGAATTGCAGTGTCTTGTCATGGTGCCATCATCATGTAACAGTTTTTATTGCATTATGTGAATATATTTTTGCCAAAAGTGTAAACTATAATATCCACATTACACTTATGATAAAACTTACTTATGGATTAAGGATTGTGTATAAGTCATATCAGAAATGTTTGCCTATAGAAATGATTTATCAATTAGGAGGAAGGATTACCGGTAGTTGTAAAAATATTACATGTATTTAGTAACCCTAGAGATAGTTTTAGAAGGTTTATATTTATAAATCAGCAAATTGGTAAAAGTCTACCTACCACATTTGATTTTAGAAGTAAGCCTTACTCAGATACAATTCAGAACTGTGATATTTTAATATTTAATAATTTATTTTAGAATTTTTGTATACATAAAAATATATACATATTTGTACATGTATTTAATTGAATGTAAACTGTAAGTATATTCTAAAAAAAAGGAAAAATAAAAAATTATTACAAAAATGTGATGTGTAATGTTGTGTTTTACCCAGGATTAAAGTATTATATTATATACTGTTCATTGATGGTTCAAGAATTCTTCAACCAAAGTTATTTAATATTGGAGAGAGTTTCTATATGCCAAATGCCAAAATGGTAAGTTTAAATCGGCAAGTACAAGGCTGTTCAATATGTAATGTGTATTGTACCACAGTGTGATATTGTTTTGTACAATTTCTTTAATGAAGATGTGCTTGAATAGCTCTATTCAATATCTTTCTAACGGTATTAACAAATGTCTTCAGCTCCATATGATTTTAGCATAAAATTACAGCTATTTTAATAGAGCCAATCATTGACCACTATTGTAAAATGGTTGGAAAGCAAGTGGAGAATATTGAAGAAATTAGAGCTTATAAAAAAAGTTCACAAAAACACAGTCATTCTGTAATACATATACAGATTTTTACTGAATTTGGGGAGTTAATAGGTCTGATAAGGTATATTACAAGACAGTTTGTATGTAGAAAAAGAAATTTCGGATTGGCACAGAACATGTCAAAGATACAGCAAATTCTGGCTAACCTGTGATTGTAACAGGCAAGACAACTGTCTCAAAAGTCGGGGAAATAATTCAAAGTGATGGCAGATATACTATTCAAAATATTGCCAAAGCTGTTGGCATATTGCTATCACAGGTGCATTTCATTTTGAAGTGTATTTTGGAAGTACAAAAGATTTCTGCCAGATGGATCTTGCATATAACAAATGACCAAAAATGGGTATGGGTACAAACTGTTTAGTAATTGCTAAAAAATATTTCCGGAATTCAATCAAAGACAATGTGCGAACATTGTTACTGCTGGCAAAATATGGGTTCACTATTTCAAACCAGTAAGAAAAATTGGAAACAAAATATGGTTAACTAAACATGGTAGAAGGCCTGTAGTTGCCAAAAGAAGCATTAGCACAAAAAAAGTTCTTTGTTGCATATTCATCTCGTGTGATGATTTAGCTGTACCAATTCTGGTGCGAAAATGTTACATGTCAATATTACTGAGATGTTATACTAAAAAAGCTGAAGAATATTTAACAATGCCCTGTGTCAGGATTTAGGCATTTTTATTTTCTTTATGAAAATGCTCCATCACATACTCTCCAGATCAAGCCCCATGCAACTTTTTCCTATTTTCAAAACTTAAAAAGTTCTTATCTGGTCATTGTTACAGGTCCTGACAAGCCCTTGGCTCGGCCATCAGTCAGTGTCTCTGAGGTCTACCTAAATCAGCGTACCGTCACACATTTCAGAAATGGATTCAGAGATTGACGTTATGTATTTCAAACTGTGGAGAATACCTTGAAGGGATGTAATGTTCAATTCACTATTTGAGCCGAATGATTTTGAAATATCCCACAATACACATTACATATCAAACAACCCTCATTATAGCAGTTTCTGATAATTTACTGTATCACTCCTCATAGAAAGGGCTGGCTTGGCTCTGTGGTGCTTGATTATGTTATTTTACAACATTCTACACATCAATAGCTAAGGATTGTTAGGAGCATTATAGAACCAGTTACTTCGAGATTAATTAGTTTAATCAGGGATTAACACAATCTTTTTTAAAAGAATAAAAATATATTAATTTGACATTTTTTATACAATGTTTCATTTTGATGAAATTATATTTACTTTTAATCTGTACAACCAAAATTTTACAAAATATTTGATAGTAAACATTTGCTGCAAGATTTCTGGTGGGCAGGGGCTTCCACAAAAGGTGTTACTCAACTGAGCATTTAAATTTTTTTTAGCATATCAGGAATCAGATACTTTTACTTTACCATCTTTTTCTAAAAAACATTTTTAGTTTGAGGTCGCATTGGACTATGTTTTTGAAAATAGCAGTGGACTACAGCGGTGACAATTTCCTGTAAGTTACGCTTGTTTCCTCTATGGAGATGATGTTTTTATTTGCTTTTTTTAAGAGATTGCCTCCTTCAGCCAGTTCCATTACAATGGCAAATTACCCTGTAAACTTTGACTGGAAGTTTATCTAATATAATTATATAGTGATAAATAGTATTCTTTTTTATATGAATACTGAGTGGTGGTGATCGTAGTACTATAAATAATTATAATGTACTTTGTTCATTTAGTATGGTCAAGTGACATACTTTAAATGTTTACTTTGGCAGACGAGTGTCTAGTATGAGATTTAGGTCTCATCCATTAAGTATGTATCTTTTATCTCAAATGCTGTATCTGGTAGAGGGACAGTCTCTTGTTTAGTATGCCACATGGCCACATGGCACTATAGATTAAATCCAAGGCTCTTACTTTAACCTAATTTCAGAAAGTTTGTCAGTTTCCTTCCAAAAGGTCAATGGTTTTTCCAGGGACTCTGGTTTCCTCCAACATCCCAGCACTGACTACTTCAATATTAAGAAAAAAAATCATAACTAGGGAATAAAATGTCAGTACTCTACTCCAATCCTAATTAAAAAAAACACCACTTATAAAGATACCAAAGTGGTGACAAAATTGACATTTCAACATAGTAAATGAGCTGAAAGGTGATGGGAAGAAAAACAGAAAAATAAGAAGGCAAATTATTTTACAAACAAGAGCTTATAATTAAAATTATACTTGTACTTGTGTGGATAACTAAGAACTTTTGTCAAAAAATAAAAATTGAACAAGATACCATAGTACAATATTAAAACTCCTTTTGAAAACACTGATTGTAAAACTCTTAATTTTATTAAAACTCCTTTTGAAGACACTGATTGTAAAACTCTTAATTTCATATCAACACCAGACACAATGATGAAATGGTGTCCTGTTTTATGGTTAAAGTTTTTTAGCTCACCTGAGCTGAAAGCTCAGATGAGCTATTGCTATCCATCTTCGTGCGCCGTCCGTCGTGCGTGAACTTTTTACATATTAATCTTCTCCTCCAAAATCACTGGGCCAAATTTGATGAAACTTGGTTACCATCATGTCTGGGTGAAGCCCTTTCAGATTTGCACTAATGAAGGAGTTATGTCCCCTTGGGGCCCCATAAGGGGAAATAGTGAAAAACTTCAAAAATCTTCTCCTCTGAATCTATAAGAGATATACCTTAGTTATTTCATTTATAACAGCCTTAGGTAATCTTTTTTAGCTCAACTGGCTAAAGCCAGATGAGCTTATGGCATGATGTGTGCGTGCGTGCGTGCGTGCGTGCGTGCGTCCGTTAACAGCAAAAACTCAGAAACTACTTGGCCAATTTTAGCAAAACTTTGCAGGAATGATCCTTAGAAGGAGTAGATGAAAATTTGTACAATTGGTTTCCATGGCAACCAAAAGTAGGTCACAGCGACCTAGAATGTAAAAAACCTAAAATAAGCTTCTTCTCTGAAACCATAGGTTGTATTCAAAATCTGATGTGATATTTAGCTTCTAGACACCCTTAAACATGTAGGTTGTACATTTCGTGAAATTCTGTCAAAAATTAGGTTACGCGTTTTTAGCGTTTTTCTGTCGTACTTCGTAAAAAGTGAAAATAAGGCTTATAATGGAAAATCAACTTTGAAAATCTTCTTCTCTGAAACCATGAAGCCTTAAGCTTTCATATTTGGCAGTTAATATCAGCTTGAGCCCCTTTACCAAGTTTGTACAAATGGTGGCCCCCGGTCCATTTTTGGCCCCACCCCAGGGGTCCATATATCAGCATATGCATATATGGCTCATAATGGAAAATCAACTTTGAAAATCTTCTTCTCTGAAACCATGAAGCCTTAAGCTTTCATATTTGGCAGTTAATATCAGCTTGAGCCCCTTTACCAAGTTTGTACAAATGGTGGCCCCCGGTCTATTTTTGGCCCCACCCCAGGGGTCCATATATCTGCATATGCATATATGGCTTATAATGGAAAATCAAATTTGAAAATCTTCTTCTCTGAAACCATGAAGCCTTAAGCTTTCATATTTGGCAGTTAATATCAGCTTGAGCCCCTTTACCAAGTTTGTACAAAAGGTAGCCCCTGGTCTATTTTTGGCCCCACCCCAGGGGTCCATATATCTGCATATGCATTTATGGCTTATAATGGAAAATCAACTTTGAAAAACTTCTTCTCTGAAACCATGAAGCCTTAAGCTTTCATATTTGGCAGTTAATATCAGCTTGAGCCCCTTTACCAAGTTTGTACAAATGGTGGCCCCCGGTCTATTTTTGGCCCCACCCCAGGGGTCCATATATCTGCATATGCATATATGGCTTATAATGGAAAATCAACTTTGAAAATCTTCTTCTCTGAAACCATGAAGCCTTAAGCTTTCATATTTGGCAGTTAATATCAGCTTGAGCCCCTTTACCAAGTTTGTACAAATGGTGGCCCACGGTCCATTTTTAGCCCCACCCCAGGGGTCCATATATCTGCATATGCATATATGGCTTATAATGAGATATCAACTTTGAAAATCTTCTTCTCTGAAACCATGAAGCCTTAAGCTTTCATATTTGGCAGTTAATATCAGCTTGAGCCCCTTTACCAAGTTTTTACAAATGGTGGCCCCCGGTCCATTTTTGGCCCCACCCCAGGGGTCCATATATCTGCATATATATATATTGGAAATCAAATTAAAAAATTTTCTTCTCTGCAACTGTAAGGCATAATGCTTTTATATTTGGCATTTAACATCAGCTCAAGTCCGTTTACCAAGTTTGTACAAATGGTGGCCCCTGGGCCATTTTTGGTCCCACCCTAAGGGCCAATATATCTACATATGCATATATGGGAAATCAAATTGAAAAATCTTCTTCTCTAAAAGTGTAAGGCTTTAAGATTTCATAATCAGCTCAAGTCCCTTTACCAGGTTTGTACAAATAAAGGCCCCTGGGCCATTTTTGGTCCCACCAAGGGGCACATATATCTACATATACTTATATGGGAAGTCAAATTTAAAAATATTCTTCTCTGAAACTGTAAGGCCTACAGCTTTTATATTTAGCATTTAACGTCAGCTCAAGCCCCTGTACTGAGTTTATATAAATGAAGGCACAAGAACCATTTTTGTCAGTTGAGCTCCACAGGCCCTTTTGGGCCTCTTGTTTAGATTTGCACAAATGGTAGCCATTGGGCTCAAAATGGGGAAATTGTAAGGCACTGAGTGGGGAAATTGCTAAAAATTATATATTTGTCACTATATCTTGAAAACTATTAACTTTTTGTATAGGCATGCATATTAGAATATTGTAGGTGTTGAGATGACGATCATTTTGATATATGGTTCAAGGTCCTATGTTGAAAGGTCAAGGTCACAGCTGCAGAAGAAGACTTAAATTGCTAGTTATCTTGAAAACTATTAACTTTTTGTATAGGCCTGTATAATAGAATATTGTGGGTATTGACATGATGATCATTTTGATACATGGTTCAAGGTCATATGTTGAAAGGTCAAAGTCAAAGCTGCAAAAGAAGACTTAAATTGCTAATTATCTTGAAAACTATTAACTTTTTGTATAGGCATGTATATAAGAATGTATATTAGAATATTGTAGGTATTGCCACAACAATCATTTTGATATATGGTACGAGGTCATATGTTCAAAGGTCAAGGTCACAGCTGCAAAAGAAGATTTAAATTGTTAATTATCTTGAAAACTATTAATGTTTTGTATAGGCATGTATATAAGAATGTATATTAGAATATTGTAGGTATTGACATGACTATCATTTTGATATATGGTTCAAGGTTATATGTTGAAAGTTCAAGGTCACAGCTGCAAAAAAAATATTTAAATTGCTAATTATCTTGAAAACTATTAACTTTTTGTATAGGCATGTATATCAGAATATTGTAGGTATTTACATGGTTCAAGGACATATGTTGAAAGGTCAAAGACATAGCTGCATAAGTATACTGAAATTGATTAATGATTTGGAAATTATTCATTGCACTACAGTTACTTCATGCATATTATATAAGCTACTTATAGATGAAATGTGAGTGGATATATTTCTGATTAAGTTTTGTGAGAGTTCTTAACTTGAGTTTCTGTACTTAATATATTGTCTATTGCACTTTGCAAACAGTATTGGACATATCTTCAGGTGAGCGTTAAGGCCTATTGGCCCTCTTGTTTTTTTTGTTTTTTTGGTTTTTTTTTGTTTTTTTTTTTTTTTTGCAGGACTACACATTTTTTTAGCTCACCTGGCTTTAGCCAGCGTGAGCTTATGGTATGATGCGGCGTGTGTATGTGCGTGCGTGCGTGCGTGCGTGCGTCCGTAAACTTTACATTTTAATCTTCTTCTCCAAAACCACTGGGCCAAATTTGATGAAACTTGGTAACCATTATGCCTGGGTGAAGCCCTTTCAGATTTGCAAAAATGAAGGAGTTATGTCCCCTTGGGGCCCCATAAGGGGGGAAATAGTGAAAAACTTTAAAAATCTTCTCCTCTGAATGTACAAGAGATATACCTTAGTTATTTCATTTATACCATCCCTAGGTCATGTAGTTTCAGATTTGCACAAATGGTAGCCATGAGGCTCAAAATGGGGAAATTATAAGGTACTAAGTGGGAAAATTGCTTAAAATAATATATTTGTCACTATATCTTGAAAACAATTGACTTTTTGTATAGCATGTATATTAGAATATTGTAGGTATTGACATGACAATCATTTTAATATATGGTTCAAGGTCATATGTTGAAAGGTCAAGGTCACAGCTGCAAAAAAAAAACTTAAATTTCTTATTATCTTGAAAACAATTGACTTTTTGTATAGGCATGTATATTAGAATATTGTAGGTATTGTGACAAAGATCATTTTGATATATGATACAAGGTCATATGTTGAAAGGTCAAGGTCACAGCTGCAAAAGAAGACTTAAATTGCTAATTATCTTGAAAACTATAAACTTTTTGTATGGGCATGTATATTAGAATATTGTAGGTATTGACATGACAATCATTTTGATGTATGGTTCAAGATCATATGTTGAAAGGTCAAGGTCACAGCTGCAAAAAAAAGACTTAAATTGCTTATTATCTTGAAAACAATTGACTTTTTGTATAGGCATGTATATTAGAATATTGTAGGTATTGTGACAAAGATCATTTTGATATATGATACAAGGTCATATGTTCAAAGGTCAAGGTCACAGCTGCAAAAGAAGACTTAAATTGCTAATTATCTTGAAAACTATGAACTTTTTGTATAGGCATGTATATTAGAATGTTGTAGGTATTGACATGACGATCATTTTGATATATGGATCAAGGTCATATGTTGAAAGGTCAAGGTCACAGCTGCAAAAGAAGACTTAAATTGCTAATTATCTTGAAAACTATAAACTTTTTGTATTGGCATGTATATTAGATTATTGTAGGTATTGACATGACAATTATTTTGATATATGGTTCAAGATCATATGTTGAAAGGTCAAGGTCACAGCTTCAAAAAAGACTTAAATTGCTTATTATCTTGAAAACAATATTGAGTGCGGAAGGTCCTTAGGTGGTATAGATTCAAAATTGTATCCGACATGTCTGTCAGAAATCCAAGATGGCTGCCATTACTATAAATAGCAAAAATAAAAAAATGGCCATTTTGGGTTGATTTTTGTACTGATTTTGTTGAAATTTGAAACATAGAAAATAGATGTCGGGGATAAAACATATATAACAGGTTTTTCCTTACGATTTTTCGTTTGTGTAATAATTACGTAATATGCAAATAAGGTTTATTATTAGCCATAATCTTTGAAAATCTTCTTCTCTTAAAGTACGTGGCCAATTGAAAGGATATGGAAGTGTGGAAGGTCCTTGGGTGGTATAGATTCAAAATTGTATTCAACATTTCTGTCGGAAATCCAAGATGGCCGCCGTTACTTTAAAGTAGCAAAAATCGAAAAATGGCCATTATGGGTTTATTTACATGTATATACTGATTTTGTTGAAATTTATAACATAGAAACTAGATGTTGGGGATAAAACATATGTAATGGGTTTTTCTGTACAATTTTCCATTTTTGCAATAATTATGTAACATGCAAATAAGATTTATTTCAGCCTAAATTTTCTGAAAGTACATGGCCAATTGAAAGAAATTTTATGATTCATAGCGCTTGAAATAATAGAAAATAAGGATATTGCTAGTGAGTTTGTTTACATTTTATTGATTGAATATATTTAAAAAGAAAAAGCAAAGAACAAATAAGGATGTGCCAGGTGAGCGATACAGGCCCTATTGGGCCTCTTGTTTTACTATTTTTTTTTTTTTTTGCAGGACTACACACACAAACACACACACACACACACACACACACACACACACTTGACAAAAAATAAATATAATTCAGAATTAAAAAACAACTAGATTTCAGACAGAGATCAAAATGCAATGTGTATATTTAAATTGGTTGTTTTGATTGAATTCAAAGTCATATCATCTCTTAAACAATAAATCTACTTATTTATGGATAAATATCAATACCTTGAACAAACTGCTGACCTCAAGAAAAATAGGCAAACCATCTCATAAGAGTAGGTGGCAAAGTTTAAAAATTAATAATTATACATCTCTTTTAGTACAATTAATTTATCGTACAATTATTAATTTTCAAGCATTTAAACTGGGTAAAATTGAAAAAATTAAAATCTTTTATAAATTATCAACAGCTTCGAGCACTATCTGTCACTAATGCTTTATAAATATTTATAAAATCATTTGATTTATATGTATTATTTATTAGGAGTAAGGGAGGTAATTATCCAGCATTGAGAAATCGGCACAATCCGTTTCCTATTTGGAAATTAATTATGACCAAAAACATTATTTTGACAGGCACTGACTGAGACAGATCATCTGTCTGAAAACGAAAAAAAAGAGCAACCTTCTGGATCTTAAACTTAAAATACCGATGACAGGACTGTCTGTAAATTATATCATTATATAAATGGCTGAAGGTAAAGTCGAGACGTCAAGGTGCGTAATTATTTAGGTTACTCAGCACTTGCATGATTTAAGACAGTTTGTCAGCACACAGTACTTATAATGTTATTATAATAGGCCTATATGATATTTTGCACTAAATTATGATGTTAACTCATATAACCATTTATATATCTATGTGTATGTACACAGGTGCTTGACCACTCTAACAAAATGAAGTCAACTGTTAATTGCACCAAAATTTAATCCTAATGAGGTTAATATATGTATTAATTAGCTGAATAGTGGAATTTAACATTTGTATCTTATTTAACTATAAGACAATGTAATGTACAGAAATTTTACCAAGACCAAACTTAGAATAAATGAGCTAGCATGGGAGACTTCAAAATAATGACAGGCCAATATGAGCATTTTACAGTTCCTGTAATGATGGATGATGAAGTCCTATTTCTTCTTGAATGCAAACATACACGGGGTGAAAGGTTGGTACTTTAAGATGTTGTAAATAACCTCTGTCAAGACTAGTATTTAAAAGAGGAATTTGTATGGTAAATACTGTTGAGAACACAACTGATTCATTCTGCAAAAAGTAGATATAGTGTGAAATATGAAGTTGATCACCTGTTATATAAATGTATTAATTTGCAATATTATGTATAAACATGTGCAGGTAGATTTTTTTATTGACATTTGTGTTATGCACCTGCATACTTAATTATTATCAGTGCACTTCTCTATCTATTGTGTATAACCTAATGCTTGTTTAATACTTGAATATTATTAATGATATCGCAACTACAGTATATTATGTTGTTGCTATAATTGATGTAATTATTGCCCCTTTGTGGTGCCCCTTTGTGGGCCCTTGGTTTTGTTAAAATATTATAATCATATTTCTTTTTCTTTTCTTGACCGCATATCCTAGGGTTTGTCTGACATTATTTAATTGCAAGTAAAACCAATTAAGGAACCTAATGTTGGTTCATAATGTGTTAGCTTGTAAAGGTATAGGAACAAAGCTATGTCTATGACACAAGCAGGTGCCCTAGATATTGTCACCTTTAAACCTGCTGAGCTCTTAAAGATTACTGTTTCTCTTGCACACCATTATGAATTCCATGCAAAGTTTTCATTTGCATATTTTTCAAAGAGCAGTTGCTAAAGTCTGTCTCAAAGCTTGTCAGCAGAATACTGATCCTGGATTCCATGGCAATAAGTGTTTAAGAGTAGTGAACTGGACTTTATAAAACTCAGTCTTTTATATTTAGTAGCCATGTGAATGTAAATACTTTAAAGGCACTGAGATTCAAAAGATCCTACTTTAGACCATTCTGCAACTAAGGCCTTGGATAGATTTAGAGGGAAAGCATGTATAATGTTTATAACAAGGATGTAGTAAACCATAAGCATTGAGATGAACCATAAATATAATCTGAAAAGGAAACCATTTAACTGCCATCAATAAGGAAGTCATAAATTTAATTCCTGTAACTATTATGTCTGTTAAAATTGAAAACCACTGAATCTCATTATAGTAATATCAAACGAACTAGTTAAGGCCCATAAGAAGATACCACTGATACCAGTCCGTCTTTTTGGATAAGACCTCTGTCTCAGACAATGTAAACTGATGCCCAACAAGATAAATAGCTTTCTTAGCTTTTTGTTGTAGGAAATAGTCTCAAAGTGAAATACTTGATGACTACATACATAACTAACAGGTATCGTGTTATACTGGGAAGTAAAATATATGTTTTATTGATCTTTTGAACCCCAGTGATTACTAATCATCAATAAGTCAGCCACTGGATATGTATAATCTTTACTCCTAACATAACAGTCTGGCATAAATAAATATTTTATATAATTGATTATATAATGCAGTACAGATGCATTACATTTTTGTTTGTATTTAGAAATTACTATTATAAAAAAAACTGGTAGTTACTGAATAGGGGCTCTCATAAATATTTGGATGAACCAATGGATACAACTGTGTCATTATGTCTATTGCCAGTACAAAGTTTGGAGTTTTATAATCAGAAGTCTCAATATGTGTTTTATCTTGTACATGTTGTATCTTGTATCTTTATTCATACTTCTTATCATGGCAGGTTCATGCTTGCCCTGACTGTTGCCAATTACATGTTTTTGTACTGCAGATTCTTAGAAATGCATCATTATAAAAACAGATACTAACTGCATCAATCAATAAAACTTTCCAATTTTATTTCAGTTTGCAAGAAGCTGTGGAGGCTGATGATTTACAGCAAGTAAAAGATATCATAAGAAGGAAGGAATACATAGCTGCTGATCTGAAAAATGCATTATTTTTTGCCTGTGGAAGTGGTAAAGCTAACTGTGCTGCTCTTATTCTAGAAGCTGGAATATCACCAGATATACACAATAATGATGAATTTACCCCGTTAACATTAGCAGCCAGAGGAGGTCATGCTACAGTGATTGAGGTTTTATTACGCTGGGATTGTAATGTAGCATTAACTGGTGGACCACTCAACAATACTCCACTACATTACACAGCTAATGAAGGATATACAGATTGTACAAGGATACTTGTAGAAGCCGGTAGTGATATAAATGCTCGTAATTCAAGATCAGATACTCCACTTATTCTTGCCAGCTCAAACGGACATCTTAGTCTTATCAAGTACCTTTTGGAAAAACATGCATCTGTTCGAAGAAGAGGTTATCATGAGCGTACTGCTTTACACTGTGCCACAGAGAATGGTCATCTAGAAATATGTCGTCTGCTATTAGAAGCAAAGGCTGATTTAGAGGAAGAAGATACATTTGGAAACACTCCTCTGATATGCTCTGCAGAGAAAGGCTTTATTGATGTTTTGAAATTATTTTTGACACATGGCTGTGATATAAACAGAATGAGTCACAGTGCTGCCACAGCACTTCATCTAGCAGCACAACATGGAGATTTAGAAATTTGTAGATTGTTGCTGAACAACCATGCTGAAATTGATGCCCAGGATATACGTAGATTTACACCGCTAATGATGGCTGCATTAAATGGTCATGATCATATTATTGCCTTTCTACATGAACGGAAATGTAACATAAATATGGTGGCCTACAATAAGAGAAGTGCACTACATCTTGCTGCAGAACGGGGCAATCTTAAATGTTGCAGGGTTTTACTAAAAGCTGGTGCCCACATTGATGCCCAAGATTCACTTGGTTGCTCACCAATATATAATGCAGCAATTAAAGGAAATTCATCAGTTGTTCAGTTCTTGATTCAGAATGGGGCTGATTTAACCAAATTACCAAATAATGGTAATAGCCTATTACATTATGCAGCATCTGGTGGCAGTATTGAGTGCTGTGAAGAGCTTATAAAAGCTGGTTTCGATATCAATGCTCAAAATAGAGATGGTATTACTCCTCTTATATCTGCCGTAACTGCAAACAAATCAAAACCTCCAAATTTTTATTAGATGCTGGATCAGATCCTAACTACCGAGGCCTTCATGGTATGACAGCTTTAAATGAAGCTGTATTTTACAACTCTCCACAGCTGGTAGCTTTATTGTTAGAATATGGAGCCAATGCAGATGTTGAAGATGATGCAGGGACATTACCATTATGGTTTGCTGTGGATGGTTTCAGTAATGAGACTGTAAAATTACTTTTGAATGTTAACTGTAAATACAATGTCCAATCAAGCTTAAGCACATACTGCGGACCATGCAATGCAATAGAACATGCAGTACATAAACGCAAGGAACAGGTGATTGCATGGCTAGTATCCGCATATTGTGAAGATGCAATAAATATTCTACATCATCATGTAGCTAAGCTAGAAAAAATGACCAACTTGGATACAAAGACATTACACCTGGTTAAAAAACTAATATCATGTCCATGCTCACTATTAGAACATTGCCGGAAAGATATTCGAAAAACCCTCGGAAAAGGAACTTCAGTTCCAGAAAAAATCCAGTCATTGAACTTGCCAAAAACACTAAAGAGATATTTGAATTATTCAGATATGGAAAGTGAGAATGATACAGGCAGTAAGAATTAAATGATGGACTGTTAATGTTTTCAATATACCACTTCAGTTTTACCCAATTTTTTTAAATTCTGGATTTAAAGTTATCACAAATCACAGATACACGTACTGACATTCAATAGTGCTTTTTCTATTGGTCAGATTATTATTAGCAAATGACCATGGTTAGCAAGGTGCTACTAAAGGAATGTGTATCATAGTATATAGCTTTGTTTTTGGGACAGCAAAGTGCTGTCTTTAGACACATATACTAGTATATAATGCTGTTTAGTAGAAGTAATTGGCTGGTTTATGCATTCACAGTTTTGGAACCTTAAAGACTTCTCCTGGTACATGTATAAGTTTATGTTCCAAAATAGTGATATCTGATGTACAATATGGAAATTACATTTCATTATAAATATACTTGTAATTTCATTGATGATTGACAACCAGAAAAACTGTAAACATATATACACAGCAAATATTTCTACTTGCATGGTATATTTTGTTGTTAGTTATATAAATTGAGGTCATTAGATTCAATAGATTTGATGATAGATATATAATGGTAGATAGAAAAGAAGCTTAAAATGTAAGCTTTTATTATAGGACCACTTCACTTGTAGTAAAGATCAGGGTGATTGTTTTGTTTCTTTTTTTTTTTGAAGAGTCAAGATACCTCTTATGGTAAAATAATTTTAAATGAAATGAAAATTTGAAAACTTTTTTTTAAAAAAGTGTGAAAAAAGATGTTGCATTCACAGTTATGATCACTATATGATGAGACTTGTCACAGGCAGATTCTGTAGAAATATCCGAAGATTTACACAAGAACACATATACACTATAGTCATTACAGCACGTTAAAAGTTTACACAGTATATATTGCACCACAGTTTGTGGTATTGTTTGATATTTATGCATGTATAACAGCTTTTTAATTCTTTAAATTTTTTTTGTAACAGATTTTGACATTGCATAATAATATTGATTAATAATTAAGAACTGTGATATAGTCCAAATATTAGTAGAAGTCTAGTCATCATTTAAAACAAAAAATAACAAAACATACCATGATGATATGTATAGAATCAATTTTCTGTACTTTTAAACATTATTATTTTGACTTAATTTACTGTCAATTGGGAAATTTTTGTGATTGTTTTATTTTTGTGTTAATTTGCAATAAAACCATGATGTGAAAGAAAAAATATTGCAAAACTTTAATTTCAAAGGAAGAAAATATTGGAGATGTTGCCATTTTGTACACATGTAATACCACTCAATCTTATCTCAATCACTTAATCTGTTTTGAACAGATTGATTTGCATGCAGCAGATTAGGATTTAACATATTAATAAATCATGCTCTTTAACCTGCTCAGACAATCGAGTTTATATTCATTAAAAATCAAAATGTTGTGGGGGATTTTCTTATAAAGAACAGTATTTCAGATTGTGACTTCGGTTTCAAGATGGAGATTAAACCCAGTTTTAGTCACGAAAATTAAAATACAAGTAACTGACTACACGAAAATAAAATGACATGAACAAATGCCAAGTGGTTTCATCATAGAAATTGATTGACACGAAAATTTCCCAATTTCACAGTATTTTTTTTTTCCTTATGAAGAATAGAGCTGCAGACATGCACCCATGTTTTTCTTCTTTTGATGTTTTATGCAAAGTGTTAAAAATCATCTCGCATCGCTCTGTTTCTGTCTCTGTCTTTACTTCTTTCCTCTTGGGCTCATATCAATGTGATACGTGTTTGTGTTTGTTTCTCTATAAGGTATGTCCTAGCTATCTCTATTATTACCGGTATTATGCATTTAATTAGCTTTATCTCTATTAGTAATATAAAACTTACGTGTATTGATTTAATGGGAATAATTAGATTTTATTATGATAATTATACTCTTGTCAATAAAGTTTAGGGGAAGGGTTACATTGGAATCACTGGGTCTATTGCTATGTCCATCCTTCTTTCCTACTATTCACTTGGTCAATTCATCTTTCCTTTTGTAGCTGTTTTCTCTAACAGGCTACGTTTTCTACTTGTTATTTAAGATATAACATTCTCATTTGTTTACATCATAATAATTGAAGAATTTGATGTATGGTCAATAGTCTATTTAAATCTTGTCATTTTACAGATCACTGTCACCTTAACTATTTAAAATTAATATCACATACTTGTATTAGTCACAGAACTGACTTTTTAAAATGTCATTAGATCATGGACAGTTATATCAGTAAGAAAAACTCTTGACCAATATGAAAAATCTTTTCACAAATTTCCAGTCATTCAGAGGTAAAAATAAAGACTATTTTACTGTGTAAACCAGGGTTAGACACACAAACAGACATGAATTTTTTATCTATGATAATTGTTTTTAATGTTGATACCTGAATGGTATTTATGATAGTTTTACCTGATTTTATAGACTTATATTATTATGATTATTTTAAGCTATTTAATGAGCAATTTTTTTCTCAATTAAGCCATTATAATGTATGATATTATGCATTTTTGTATGTATATTCCCAAAATTTTTTTTATTGAAAAAATCGCAAAAATATTTATTTCTTATAAAGATTTAAACTAATATTTATATATTTTTCCCTGATCTACTAAATTGAGACTGATAAAATTCAACTTTTTTTCTTAAAGAAAGCTCTTTAACTTTATGCACTATTTGTATTTTTTTAGTAAATAACATAGGGTTTTTGGTGGCCAAGTAGTCTAGAGCATCAGATTACAATTCACAACACCTCCCCTTGCCTAGGTTAGATAAAGTCTGATTTGGGAGAGACCGTTCTTTGAGCATTTTCTAACGCAAGTTAAAGAGTTTTTATAGATCATATATATGTAATTTACCTACAAAGAATTAACGAATTTTTAACTAATTTTACATAATCAGAAATCTATGTGATTACTTTGTTCCGTTCTCCCAGAACTATTGAAAAGAACTTTTTAAGACTATTATTTCAAGAAAAAGTAAACCATTATCTTGTTTTAGATACGTTATTTTTATTCATTATTTGTTAACAAATAAGTGGTCGCTTTTATAATGCTTTATTATATACATGCAATTGTTTTTATTTAGCTATACATGTATAATGTTGTTAATTTTAATTAATGTTAAATAAATGTAATTTTTTTTTTCAAAACTGTTTTTCTGTTATTTGTTGATCAATCTTACGACTCTGGCTGTCATTTTGGCAAAAGTAATTAGTGAATTAGATGGATGTACAGATGAGCTATGGTAATCTCCTGCTGACAGCTTTTTTCAATTTGGTCTAGTTTGATCACTTTATTAATAGTGAGGAAAAACATACTTTGAGCGAGTGGGGTTTTTATCGAGCCTGGCATTGCCATAAGGCGAGACTTAGGTGTTACTTTTCCGGTGACGGCAGTGTGTCAAAATGTGAAAGTTTATTTTAAAGTTATGTATTTTCTACTTGATCAAAAACTAACCAGGTAAGACATTTAAATCCGTGGAATTCTTGTTTTTTTTTAACTATGAGATCTAGCTTGTTATATCTTTGATAGTTTCAGATGTTTTATAGAAACATACTAGTATGTTTGCAAATATTAAGAGTTATATGAAATCAAAACATTGTTAAAATGTTCAGCATGACAAAATTTAAAAAGGTACCAAGTTTTGTAACTACGTGTGTATATGATTATCCATGTAGGAGTTGTTGCCCTGAAATGTTATTTTTGGCTTATAAATACTAAAATTGTGCATTAGCTTGTAAACTATAATCTTTTTGTATAGAATATTGTAGGTATTGTGACAACGATCATTTTGATATATGGTTCAATGTCATATGATCAAAGGTCAAGGTCACAGCTGCAAAAGAAGACTTAAATTGCTAATTATCTTGAAAACTGTTAACTTTTTGTATAGGCATATACATGTATATTAGATTATTGTAGGTATTGATATGGCAATAATTTTGATATATGGTTCAAGGTCATATGTTCAAAGGTCAAGGTCACAGCTGCAAAAGAAGACAAAAATTGCTAATTATCTTGACAACTTAAACTTTTTGTATAGGCATATATATTAGAATATTGTAGGTATTGATATGACAATCATTTTGATATATGGTTCAAGGTCATATGTTGAAAGGTCAAGATCACAGCTGCAAAAGAAGACTTAAATTGCTAATTATCTTGAAAACTTAACTTTTTTTACAGGCATATATATTAGAATATGGAAGGTATTGCAGCAACAATCAATTTGATATATGGTTCAAGGTCATATGTTGAAAGGTCAAGGTCACAGCTGCAAAAGAAGACTTAAATTGCTAATTATCTTGAAAACTGTTAACTTTTTGTATAGGCACATATATTAGAATATTGAAGGTATTGCAGCAACAATCATTTTCATATATGCTACAAGGTCATATGTTGAAAGGTCAAGGTCACAGCTGCAAAAGAAGACTTAAATTGCTCATTATCTTGAAAACTTAACTTTTTGTATAGGCATGTATATTAGAATATTGTAGGTATTGACATGGCAATCATATATGGTTCAAGGTCATATATGTTCAAAGGTCAAGGACATAGTTGCATAAGTATACTGAAATTTGTTAATGATTTGAAAATTATTCATTGCATTACAGTTACTTCATGCATATTATATAAGCTACTTATAAATGAAATGTGAGTGGATATATTTCTGATTAAGTTTTGTGGCAGTTCTTAACTTAAGACAAGAGTCACAGAAACTCTGTGAAAACCAGGTTTTCATATTTTGGAGAAGGGGGTTTCAGAGAGAAATGGTACCTAGTTAACATAATTATGAGTGATCATGTGTCTCGCAGGGACCTGGTTGATAGTTAAGGGATACCCATAATGGGTTAAGATTTAATATATCACATATATATATATAAAAGCATCATACATCAGAACATGTTAAAAGATTGCAATTATGACAAATTATTTAGAAATCTGAATGTTGTGTTTTCATTTCAATGTAATTTCATTTAAGAAAAGATCCATAGTGGCATCTGCACCTAAATATATTCGGAAATATCCAATTTATTTGGAAATATCCACCATAATCATTTTACAAAACTAAAATTCCATAAATAGTGAATTCTTTGTCTAAATATCATCTAAAATAGCCAATTTCATGCCAAAAATTGTAAATTTCATGCAACAATAGCCATTTTAGTGCAGAAAACACAAAGGTCAAAATGTAGGTCATGACCTTGACCTTTGATTTTGGCTTTATTTTCATCAGCATTGCTAGAAAATATGAAAACTGAAAACCCCATGTCATTATTTTACATATGGCCAAGAAATAGCTAGAGGTTGCTTATTTTGTGAAATGACCAAGCAACTGTGAACTTGACCTTTGATGTATTTATCCCAAAAGCAATCCCATCCAAGATCTTATCACAATACATGTATGTGCCAAGTTTCTTTCAAAAATGTCATTTACTTTTCAAGTTATCATCCGGAAACCATTTTTTGATGCCTGCCCGCCACCCGCCGACATTCGGTAATCTAAGAACCAGGTTTCTATGGAAACCTGGTTGAAAACTTGTAAAGTTTCTGTACCTAATATATTGTCTTTTGCGCTTTGCAAACAATTTTGGACATATACTCAGGTGAGCATTAAGGCCCATGGGCCTCTTGTTTGAGAGTGTAAGTCAAAATTTGATAATAGATTGAATGGTACATGGAGGTGTTTTCCCTTAGATTAGTTAATATGGCATAATCAAGCTATTCCGGTAGCTTCTTTTTATAAATCATTCAATGAGTGTGATTGACTTGGAGGCTTTCATGCTAGACAGGTATGTACAGGTGTCTCAACACCTAACCAGTATTCATCACAAACTAGCCCATCTCTTGTTTATGATTGAAATACAATTAAAACTGCACATATATCAAACTTAAGAATAAAATTTATTATTTTGTTTCACTTAGAAATGGCATATTTGTATAATGTAACTTTTAAAACCATAAAACCACATGCTCATCCCAAGGTGGAAAACTTTTCTTTTACAGAGGAAATTATTACTTTTGAGTTGCTGTGTTTGTGAATTATGCAAAACTTTCATAGAATATCCAACTTGAATTAATTTTGGTATTTTTCACTTACTTGAGTCTGGAAATAGCAATAAATCCACAAAATCCATCAGATCAGACTGATAATTGCAGGTGTACAGGTATCTATGATGCCTAACATATATGTGCATAATTCTGAAATTGGATCATATGTAACTGAATTATATTCCGGACAAATTGTGTCTATGGATGGACAGACTAACGACAAGGTGATTCCAGTATACAGTATAACACCCCCCCCCCCAAAAAAAAAAAAAACAAACAAAAAAACTTTGTTGTGGGGATATAAATATATTTATGTGTATGTTCAATTATAGTAAATTTCCACAATGGTAAAATTTTCTTGCTAACTTGACAAAAGACATTTATTGTAGTATTCTAAACATTCAAGAAATAACAAATTTCAATACATGTACTCCTTGTTTTCAATATTTTATTCAATATTAAAATTTTATGTTTACATTTTTAGCCTGAATTTTACCAGGTATATACATTAAATGTACAATTTTACCAGGTATATACATTAAATGTACATCATCAATATATGTACAATGTTGTTATTTACAGTAGCAAATTTGATAACAATGACAGTCATGCATCAGTAGCTGGTAACTACTGGTATTTACAGTAACAAAGCCATCTTTAACATTACCGGCATTAAAGTAAACCTATCATACAGTTATGTACTTGTATTCATAAATATGGTTTAAAAGGGGGTAATCATGGTTTTATTTTAACTGAAGAAACAAGACCTGTCAGCATAGCTTGCCTCTTTATAGTTTCCATTGAAAATTAAACTTTTGATAATGACAGACTCATATATGACAAAACTCATTTGTGTAGTGAAACTTAATATTTCTGATGAATATTCATATCTCAAAAGAAGGTAATCAAGACAGAATCTTCTTCTGTGAAATGTCTACATACACTTATTTTACAGTAACACAATATTATCCCAGAAATTTTTTGCACAGACCCATTGGTAAATGTGGTTTGCTAGCCTACCAACATGATATTCCTTGACATTTGTGAGGAACAAAAATTCCATTTGATATGGAATCATAAACTATAAAGTAATCATTTTCCATAGTGACTACACCATAAGCTTCCAAATCTGATAACAACATACAAATAATTCATGTAGAGGCTATAGTAAGCAACCATCATTTCTTACTCACTTAAAACAATATATGTAACAGGAATAACATATTATAGACTTAACAAGGAACACTTCATCAAATAACAAAAACAATTCTTTTTTATTTCAAGAAAATATTCTTGAAATAGATTCCAACGACAATTTGGCACCAATGAAATCCAAATATCAATACACAACAAATTTATAAACAAATTATCTAGTTGGCATAGTTTCACAAAATGTGTAACATGAAGAATTTTATGCTTCAAATCCTTTTGAGTTTCAAAATACATCTATGACATATTGCAACCGTAATGAACCTACTTAGATTAATCATACCGTAAAATCATCAGGCCTACATATCTAATTCACTTTAAAAACCAGCTAAATCGTGTTTACTGGTGCTAAAAGAGGAAGCAAAATGACAAAAATATCAAATTGGATACTTAGATATAAAAACCTGTCATTTTTGTTCTGAAGTGAATTTGTGTATAAGAGTGGAGATAAGTTTACAGAATCAGTTAATTTTAAAACAGTAAAGAAGTTACAATAAAACCTAATTCAAATGTCCCTTATAACTTTGTCATCCTCAATTTTTGCCATAGTAAATATAACTTAAATTTTCAAAAACTTTATATTTCTTTACATTCTTCTTTATAAATATTTCTTGATTTTTGCCAAACCACTTTAAAAACCCTATAATCAAACTGAACAAATAATGGCAATGAATCAAATGGAAATTACTTCAAAGAAATTGCCTTACTTATTAAAAGATGGATAAAAATGTAGCTAAATCACAAATCTGTCAAAACCAATATCCAGTAAAAGATATCAAACATTTTATCTCAAAGAGTTAATGATAATTACCACAAGATTCTGCACAGCCTTTAAATCCCTTTTACTGTTTTGTTATAAATGTATATGAACATTGTACATTCAGTATTTACTGAAGATATTTAGCAAGCAGTTCCTTTCAGTCTATCTCAGTCTGTGTTTCCATGACTACTTATTACACTTATTTGGAAATTTGGATTTGATACACAATGTACTTCATATCACATAGAGATCTTTATTTTTTGCAATTTTTTCTGTCAATCTCAGTTTAAAAATTTGCACAACACTAAAAATCTAACCTTGTTCACTCGGCAGACTTTTTCTGTCCATATTTCTGAATCATTTTACTATCTGCACCATTTCATTATTAAAGCACTATTTTCAAAATTCTGACCCTGAACATGTTTCTAGTTGAAATTAAAATGACTGTGGCCAGCACATGCAGATCATAGATAAAATTTATCTCAAGAAATTGTTTTCACCACGAGACACCAGTTTTATCCGCAGCATGTCTCATGTATAATTTAAACATCATTGTCCATATTATCATCACCACCACCATCATCCTCTTCAAGCTCATCATCATCATCTTCATCATCCTCCAAAACAGATAAATCTTCCCAATCATTTTGCTATTAAAACAAATACATGTGTGTTAAACAATGATAACGTAAAATGTATTTCAAACATAATAAAGCTTAAATATAGGTTCATCAACCTAGAGTCTATTCTAGTTCTAATGTGAAGTCACTGACAGTAGAAGACTCCACCTTTACAGGATGTCAGTCCACTGTGAGGTTAACACACAATTTTTTTTTGGCTAGGATCCCTTTAATCAGCAGGTGAATAGACTGAAGCAATATGAAAGTAAACAAATGTTTGTCTGTCTGTCAATAATACAATAAAAATACCATATCCAGCTAGAGTATAATGAACTTGAAAACTCATATTTAGTAAAAGGGACCTTCATTTTTGTTTGTAAACAATAATGCCACCTCCAACTAGTATATCATATACATGTAATTGGAATTTTTAGAGAAGAAAATTCATTTATTTAATTTTTTTTCAATGAAAGGCACTTTCACCTTTAACCTTTGCTATGACCTTAAAGTTTTGACCTTTGACCTGTAAGTCTTCCTTTTAAGAATATCTGTCAAGTATTAAGAGTGAGATAAAATTCCATCATAATAAACTTATTAATTTTTCTTATTTAATAGAAACCACTAAAACTAGTTATTGTAAGTGACCTTGCCCTTCAAAATCAATAGGTTTGTTTGTAAGAATATCTACCAGTGTTTAAATATGATGCAAAAACCAATGTATAATGACAGACAACTGACAGAAAGATTGACTGATAGGCCAACCAATGTCTGCCTCACAAAAAATATGTCCGATGGAATCGCACCAAAACAACTAGGTTAATTCTTAAAGGTTTGCAACCTCAAGCAATAACTTACACCATTCCACAGATTTGTGTTGTCAAATCCAATCCCTAATCAACTGTAATTTAATACATGATATGAATTTTAGACAAACTCACCTCTTGTTCAGACTGACTTGGTACTATATCTTCCATGCCAATATCACTATCTGAGGAATCTGAAACAGTATAACAGAAAAATGTAACATATAGTCTGATGTATAATGTTATTCCATTCATATAAGCTAATTACTATAAAATATATATGTAACTTTGTCTATCCCTGAGACTTTGCTGATATGATCTCAGACAATACTCAAGTAAACAAACATGTTATATGTTACCTCAAAATGGTTAGGTGTATGTGAATTTTGTTTAAATTATGGAATCCAATCAATGTATAAAATTGTCACTGGAATTTGTGATGAAACATTTTCCATTACCAATAGAAAAACAATAACATAACATAACATAACACAACACAACACAACATAACATACAATATTACCTTCTTGGTACATTAATAATGGCTGATTTATTTCTACTGCCTCCTCTTGTTGTTCCTGTGATGTAATCTGTAAAGTAACACAAACTAATCAACCAAATAGATCAATATTATACAATGTTAATATGTACATGTAGGTGCATTTATCAAAAGAAATCATTGTAAAAATTTAGTAGCACCAGTTTTATTGGAAAAGTTCTTGGACTGGAGTAATAGTACTTCAAACTTCAGTCAAGATTCTTTAACTAATATTGGTGTGGTTTATTTGAGTGTCAAGGAAAAAACTTCAACATAAGAATATACCTTACCATGTAATTCATTGTAGCAACAAAACATATTTCATTATCTATAAATAAATTTGACTGATAAACTGTTGTATTATGATTGATCAACAAATCAATAGTGAGAGAACTTTATTACCCTCCTGAGATGAGACATAGAGAGAAAGGGGCAGGGAAAGAGAGAGATTTTTACCACACACCTGTGATAATACTAAATCTAGTTTCCCTTGCAACCGTGACAACTTGCCAAGTACTGCTGTCCTACTTTCCATCATCTGATATAAAGAATTTAATTTTTCTACCATCTCTGGAAACTAAAAAGACATCAATGTTTGTAATTCAATATCTATGTATAAAGTGATAAAAACATATCCAACAGATAGCTATATGTAAATGAACAACTTGCTTAACCAAAACAAACACATTTTATAAAATTTGATCCATTCTTTAAAATTCTTAATCAATATTTTAAACTTATCTTAAACACACACACACACACACACACACACACACACACACACACACACACACACTTAACAACTTTGGATGGTCAAACAAATACCTAATTTACAGAGTAAAATTCTTAAAATTTTAATATCATGCTCAGATTTAACAATCTGAATTTTTACATCTGAGGAAAAAATGCAGGAAAATTCCTTATCACTTGCCATTGGAGGATTTATATATTACCAAAAAGCTTAGGATAAATGAATTTCATAATAACATGACAGATACTACTGGTCAGTAAGCCAGTGCTATTTTCATGAAACTATTAATTTAAATTACAATTTGTTGTTCTGTAACAATTGTCCTAATGTGCACATTTCTAGCAAATGCTATGCATGTATTGTTAAGTAGTGTAAACATCATAAGTATACTTACTGATAATAAGAAAGATGTATGAGTAGTTAACACTGCCTTAGTCCACTTCACAAGTACCTCTCCACTATAATAAACAACATATATACACTTCATAAATGTATCAATCATGTGGATTCTTTACAAAAGCCAAACTGTGTCGGTAGGATATGGTGTTTTACATCCATGTCAAGAATAATTACACATTGGTCAGGTGATCAGACAAGTTCTTGAATTGCGGAAAAAAACAGAGAATCTGGAGATAACCACCCCCCTTAGGAAAGATAACATGACTGTTTATATATCATTTTTATCTGCCTGTGTGAGAAACCTTACAATTTAGAAGCACTGTTGTTTAAGATAAGGGAAAAAAATATAATTATGTCATTCTTCCTGTCTAAATGAATGAATGTGAAAAAGAAGTATTTTGACAATGACAATATCATTTGACAGGTAACATTTATGTCACATTTTTATTTATGTTATAAAAAGACAAAATTTTTCCTTACCTTTACAAATGACCAAACATTCTTTTACATATTACGTGTATAAGTGGTATCACAACTTGTACAGGTAATTTTAACTCAGTCCTTACCTTTGTGAATGACCATGCATTCTTTTACATACTTCTTGTATAAGTGGTATCACAACTTGTACAGTTAATTTTAATTGTCCTTACCTTTGTGAATGACCATGCATTCTTTTACATACTTCTTGTATAAGTGGTATCACAACTTGTACAGGTAATTTTAATTGTCCTTACCTTTGTGAATGACCATGCATTCTTTTACATACTTCTTGTATAAGTGGTATCACAACTTGTACAGGTAATTTGAACTCAGTCCTTACCTTTGTGAATGACCATGCATTCTTTTACATACTTCTTGTATAAGTGGTATCACAACTTGTACAGGTAATTTTAACTCAGTCCTTACCTTTGTGAATGACCATGCATTCTTTTACATACTTCTTGTATAAGTGGTTTCACAACTTGTACAGGTAATTTTAACTCAGTCCTTACCTTTGTGAATGACCATGCATTCTTTTACATACTTCTTGTATAAGTGGTATCACAACTTGTACAGGTAATTTTAACTCAGTCCTTACCTTTGTGAATGACCATGCATTCTTTTACATACTTCTTGTATAAGTGGTATCACAACTTGTACAGGTAATTTGAACTCAGTCCTTACCTTTGTGAATGACCATGCATTCTTTTACATACTTCTTGTATAAGTGGTATCACAACTTGTACAGGTAATTTGAACTCAGTCCTTACCTTTGTGAATGACCATGCATTCTTTTACATACTTCTTGTATAAGTGGTATCACAACTTGTACAGGTAATTTTAACTCAGTCCTTACCTTTGTGAATGACCATGCATTCTTTTACATACTTCTTGTATAAGTGGTTTCACAACTTGTACAGGTAATTTTAACTCAGTCCTTACCTTTGTGAATGACCATGCATTCTTTTACATACTTCTTGTATAAGTGGTATCACAACTTGTACAGGTAATTTTAACTCAGTCCTTACCTTTGTGAATGACCATGCATTCTTTTACATACTTCTTGTATAAGTGGTATCACAACTTGTACAGATAATTTTAATTGTCCTTACCTTTGTGAATGACCATGCATTCTTTTACATACTTCTTGTATAAGTGGTATCACAACTTGTACAGGTAATTTTAACTCAGTCCTTACCTTTGTGAATGACCATGCATTCTTTTACATACTTCTTGTATAAGTGGTATCACAACTTGTACAGGTAATTTTAACTCAGTCCTTACCTTTGTGAATGACCATGCATTCTTTTACATACTTCTTGTATAAGTGGTATCACAACTTGTACAGGTAATTTGAACTCAGTCCTTACCTTTGTGAATGACCATGCATTCTTTTACATACTTCTTGTATAAGTGGTATCACAACTTGTACAGATAATTTTAATTGTCCTTACCTTTGTGAATGACCATGCATTCTTTTACATACTTCTTGTATAAGTGGTATCACAACTTGTACAGGTAATTTTAACTGTCCTTACCTTTGTGAATGACCATGCATTCTTTTACATATTTCTTGTATAAGTGGTATCACAACTTGTACAGGTAATTTTAACTCAGTCCTTACCTTTGTGAATGACCATGCATTCTTTTACATACTTCTTGTATAAGTGGTATCACAACTTGTACAGGTAATTTTAACTGTCCTTACCTTTGTGAATGACCATGCATTCTTTTACATATTTCTTGTATAAGTGGTATCACAACTTGTACAGGTAATTTTAACTCAGTCCTTACCTTTGTGAATGACCATGCATTCTTTTACATACTTCTTGTATAAGTGGTATCACAACTTGTACAGATAATTTTTACTGTCCTTATCTTTGTGAATGACCATGCATTCTTTTACATACTTCTTGTATAAGTGGTATCACAACTTGTACAGGTAATTTTAACTGTCCTTACCTTTGTGAATGACCATGCATTCTTTTACATATTTCTTGTATAAGTGGTATCACAACTTGTACAGGTAATTTTAACTCAGTCCTTACCTTTGTGAATGACCAAACATTCTTTTACATACTTCTTGTATAAGTGGTATCACAACTTGTACAGGTAATTTTAACTCAGTCCTTACCTTTGTGAATGACCATGCATTCTTTTACATATTACTTGTATAAGTGGTATCACAACTTGTACAGGTAATTTGAACTCAGTCCTTACCTTTGTGAATGACCATGCATTCTTTTACATATTTCTTGTATAAGTGGTATCACAACTTGTACAGGTAATTTGAACTCAGTCCTTACCTTTGTGAATGACCATGCATTCTTTTACATATTTCTTGTATAAGTGGTATCACAACTTGTACAGGTAATTTTAACTGTCCTTACCTTTGTGAATGACCATGCATTCTTTTACATACTTCTTGTATAAGTGGTATCACAACTTGTACAGGTAATTTGAACTCAGTCCTTACCTTTGTGAATGACCACGCATTCTTTTACATACTTCTTGTATAAGTGGTATCACAACTTGTACAGGTAATTTTAACTCAGTCCTTACCTTTGTGAATGACCATGCATTCTTTTACATATTACTTGTATAAGTGGTATCACAACTTGTACAGGTAATTTTAACTCAGTCCTTACCTTTGTGAATGACCATGCATTCTTTTACATATTTCTTGTATAAGTGGTATCACAACTTGTACAGGTAATTTGAACTCAGTCCTTACCTTTGTGAATGACCATGCATTCTTTTACATATTTCTTGTATAAGTGGTATCACAACTTGTACAGGTAATTTTTTAACTGTATTCTTTATCACTGTTGCATTTCTATTTTGTAAAACATTCTGTAAATAAAAATATAAAAGAAAAAAAATATATTCATCAACATTTATCAAAAACTTCCCACTGTTTCAAAAGATCAAAATTATATACATACATATACATGTACATGTAGCTGGGAAAATAGCAGATGTTTTTATTTGCTATGTTACATAAATAAAAGCTACTTCATTTCTAATAATAATAATAATCAATAACAATAAATCTAAGATGCAGGAAAACCATCAATGAAACATTCCTTATGTGTGTGTGTGTGTGTGTGTGTGTAATATACTGTATATTAGTCAGGGGTCCAGAGATTGTCACATTTTTCAATAGTCAATTTACAAATCAATACAAGAATAAAGATTAAATAATCTGGCTTTTTGTTTATCATTCAGTAAATACCTGTAGCTGCATGTATATCCATAATTGCATTCATCATCCCAACATACCATTACTCTTTCCTAAATTTTTTTTTTTATTAAACAAACTAATAGACTGAAGGTAGCAATAACCAGCTGACGAAAAAAGGTTACAGTTGCTGTTTTTCCCATAGTTGAAGAATAAATCGTAAGCTATCATCAGCACTTACATTTAATATTTTTTTATCTTGACTTTGTAGACCTTGAGTTAGGAGTTTAGACAGTGTATCTGCTTTTGGCGGTTCATTTGCTGGTGGTTTACCATTTACATCCATACTTATTGCATTTAATCTGTCTTCTATTGTCATCTGAAAAATAAAAAAAATCACATTTATTTGTCAATGTATATTGTTCATGCTATATACTTCATATTTAATAAACATATGCTAGAATACTTAGAAGAACTAACTGATATAACGCGCCATGTTAGCCCTACAAAATCATCTATTAACAGTATTCTACATGTCAAATAAGGCATTTTACCTCTTAATTGTATTTTTTGGGACTTTAATATAAGTAAAAACTATTAAACTCACTTCAGAAACAGAAAGTTTTCTTTTATATAAGTAAAAACTATTAAACTCACTTCAGGAACAGAAAGTTCCTTTAATATAAGTAACAAGAGGCCCATGGGCCTTAACGCTCACCTGAGGATATGGCCAACCTGAGTATATATCTCATAACAGAATGATTACCATATCAATTCTTACAATATTCTAATATACATGCCAATACAAAAAGTTAATAGTTTCCAAGATAATTAACAATTTCAGTCTTTTTATGCACCTATGACCTTGACCTTTGAATGTATGACCTTGAGCCATATATCAAAATGTTCGTCATGTCAATACCTACAATATTCTAAAATACATGTCTATACAAAAAGTTTATAGTTTTCAAGCTAATGCACAATTTTGGTTTTCATTGGCAGAAAAATAACATTTCAGGGGCAACAACTCCTACATGTATTATCATACAGTTACGAAACTTTGTACCTCTTTACATTTTGTCATGCTGAACATTTTAACAATGTTTTGATATTATATATCTCTTAAAATTTTGAAGAAAATAGCCTAAAACTGCACAAATTACAAACTAGGTCATGACCTTGAACTTTGACCTTGACCCCATTTTGAAGGTTATTTCAAGAAAAAGTCAAAACTGAAAATCCCATGTCAATATCTATTCATATAGTCAAGTTATAACAATTTGAAGCTATTTTACGAAATTTTTAAAATTAAACGCAAAAACGCGTAACCTAATTTTTTACCAAATTTCACGAAATGAACAATTTATAAGCTTAAGACCCTAGAGAAGCCAAATATCACATCAGATTTTTTCTACCATCTTCGCTTTCGGAGAAGAAGATTTTTTAAGTTTTTTTGAACCATAGGTCACCTTGACCTAGTTTTGGGAGCTAGGACAACGTCATGAACAAATCTGAATTGCACTGGCCCATATATGCATCTGACCAAGTTTCATTGATATCCACCTTGTAGTTTCAGAAAAGAAGTCGAAAATGTAAAAGTTTACGCCGCGGACGACGACGACGACGACAGACAAATTTTGATCAGAAAAGCTCACTTGAGCCTTCGGCTCAGGTGAGCTAAAAACTATTAAACTCACTTTCCTTTTATATAAGTAAAAACTATTACACTCACTTCAGGAACAGAAAGTTTCCTTTTATATAAGTAAAAACTATACAACTCACTTCAGGAACAGAAAGTTTCCTTTTATATAAGTAAAAACTATACAACTCACTTCAGGAACAGAAAGTTTCCTTTTATATAAGTAAAAACTATACAACTCACTTCAGGAACAGAAAGTTTCCTTTTATATAAGTAAAAACTATACAACTCACTTCAGGAACAGAAAGTTTCCTTTTATATAAGTAAAAACTATACAACTCACTTCAGGAACAGAAAGTTTCTTTTAATATAAGTAAAAACTATTAAACTCACTTCAGAAACAGAAAGTTTCCTTTTCTTTCTTTTCACTGCTGTTTCATCCTGTGTTGGTCTTTCAGGTGCCATAAATCCAGGTGCAAGCACTGTCAAATCTTTGGATACCTCTGGTGTTTTTATCTATGAAATATACAAAAAATCTAACATAATGTATTGATTCATGTAGTAGTCCTCTACATAAATTGGATTGAATTAAAAACTGTAGACAATTATATAATACATACAGTATTAAGGAATTAACAACTTCAGACAAAATTACGGAAATGCATTTTTATTGAAAGCTTTTCGACTTTTAGTTCTCATCTGTTAATGGTAGTTAAATTCAATATTTAATAAAAGGAAAAGAAAAACTAGAGTTTGTAACTGGGATACCAGTTACGTATGATTCCCCACCATCCATAATCTATATATTGTCTAAATTATACACCTGCTGATGGACTGATCTCGAGATGGATTGATAGTATCCATTACTAGTAATCGAAAGCTGACTAAGAGAAAGGGCGGAAGACAAGTAAATTTAAAGTTAACATCAAATTGTACAATTATAATTCGAGTAGTATTCATTTTAATATACATTTTCATTCCCTCATACCCATTGTTGCAACAATGTTTTTTGTTAAAAGAAACCAATTGATCACGGGAGTCCGAATCTGCATGTATAAATTTATAATTCGAAATGTATGTAAATTATACAAGTTTAATAGATCAGAATCATGCGTTCTGTCTTCTGACATAGGTCCTATCCATTAAATTGGCAATTCTATTAGCTGGTGTATTTTGATTGGACAGCTATTCAACTTTGATTGATAGCAAATCTATTTCACGAACTGTGAGGTGTTTAACCAACAAATTTGATTGAAGTGTGTCATGACTGTGAAGTAGCCATAACCTACATATTAATGGATAATTGACAAAGAGATTAAAGCAATTATCCATATCAAAACATGTAATAATGCTATTGAATTTGTTTACAATTCTTTGAATAGGAATTTAATCCTGTAAACTTGCCTTAAGAAATGAAATAAAGTATGCCATAAGATAGTGTTTCTTGATCATGACTGAGGGTGGGTGTTAAGAATTCTGGCTTCCCACCCCTACCCTCTCTTGAAAATGATTTCCTGGAGGTTTTTATCACTCTTTTCAAAAGTCCATAATGAACAAGAAAATATACAGATTAGTGGAAAGGATTTTAACTATTTAAAAGCTATACATGTACATAGCACCACCCACAGTGGGAAATGACCTTAGGTGCCCTTTATTAATATCACTCTATTCAACTTTTCATAAGGAACCAGAAAATACATAAATTAGGGATGGGGATTTCAATAGTTTAAAATTAACTTAGCACCACCCAGCCCTACCCTTCAGTGGGAAAGGACCTTAGGTGTCTTTGATTAGTGTCATTCTTTTCATTTTATCATTAGGAACCAGAAAATATATACTTTAAGGATGGGGATCTCATTAGTTTATGAGTTATGACAAAGCCCTATATATGGTTTTATAGCACACCGCAAAGTGTTTAAGGAAAAATTGGTGATTTTTGTTTTTAAGACCCCATCTTCCTGTCCCTCACCCAATAAATACCCATGGATGTAAAACTTTAATGTTGCAGGAACCTATCCTAAAATTTTGAACGAGAATGAATGATGTGTTTAACTTGTTTGGCAGTGCTGATAAAAATTTGATATATTTTTAACAATTTAATACATAGTAACTGAGAATTTATTAAGAACAAATTCTGTATGTGAGTAAGAGATTAGTCACTTAATTAACATGTAGTTCATTTACATTTAATCATTTTTGTTTAGTGCTTAACTTTATACATTAATTCAGATTACCCATTTTTATCGGGCGTTCATATATCTGAGAAACTGAATAAGAAAGAAGAAGATTCTGTAAGAGTTATCTATCTTTGTACGTATTTGACAGAAAGATGTTTGGAATTAAATTACGCAATTTACACGCACCAACACTGAGCCGTCGAGATAGAAAACAATTTGATCATTTATCCATATCTACCAAGATAGCAGATTGTTGGTACCAAATTTCATCGAAACCCATCATACCGTTTCCGAGTTCTGCACCGGACAATTTTAAGGAAGAAAAAAAATTATAAAAATAATAATAATAATAATAATAATAATAATAATAAGAAGAAGAAGAAGAAACAGAACGAAAACAATATGATTCCCCACCTTTGGGTGGGGAATCATAATTATATCAATGGATATTAAGAAAATATCTCAGTGTATATTAAGGGTGGGTAATTTGTAATTTGTTGTAATTTTTTTGCCACACCTTTGAAACATTGGTATCTGATGTTAACGATGACTGCATGGTATCTTCTCTTTCTAAACATACTTCTGGCTGTGAACTATTGTATGGCTGGAAAAAAACCAGACAAAAACTGCATGTAACTATAGGTGTGTTTTAAACTACAGAAGAAACATAATCATGTCTCATTACCTCTTTCAGGGTTTGGAATTCAGACTAGCCTAAAGATACAAAAGTCTTTTTTTTGTAACTTATATACTAAGTAAAAGTACACAAGTGTAAAATCTGTTATTATATGGATTCTGTAGCAGATTTTACAATTAAACAAGAGGCCCATGGGACTTAACACTCACCTGAAGATATGTCCAATATTGTTTGCAAAGTGCAATAGACAATATATTACGTACAGAAACTTTGAACGTTTTCTCAAGTTAAGAACTCCCACAAAACTTAATCAGAAATATATCCACTCACATTTCATTCATAAGTAGCTTATATAATATGCATGAAGTAACTGTAGTGCAATGAATAATTTCCAAATCATTAATCAATTTCAGCATACTTATGCAGCTATGTCCTTGACCTTTGAACATATATGACCTTGAACCATATATGATTGTCATGTCAATACTATAATATTCTAATATACAAGCCTATGAATGAAATCAATAGCTTTTAAGATAATTAATAATCTTAGTATTCCTATGTTGATATGACCTTGACCTTTGAACATATAACCTTGAACCATATATCAAAATGATCTTTGTCGTAATACCTACAATATTCTAATATACATGCCTATACAAAAAGTTAATAGTTTTTAAGATAATTAGTAATATGTCTTCTTTTGCAGCTTTGACCTTGACCTTTCAACAAATGACCTTGAACCATATATCAAAATGATCATTGTCGCAATACCTACAATATTCTAATATACATGCCTATACAAAAAGTTAATATTTTTCAAGATAATTAGCAATTTATGTCTTCATCTGCAGCTGTGACCTTGATCTTTCAACATATGACCTTGAACCATATATCAAAATGATCAACATGTCAATACCTACAATATTCTAATCTACATGCCTATACAAAAAGTTAATAGTTTTCAAGATATAGTAACAAATATATAATTTTTAGCAATTTCCCCACTCAGTGCCTTACAATTTCCTCATTTTGAGCCCCATGGCTACCATTTGTGCAAATCTGAAAAAAGATGACCTAAGGATGTTATAAATGAAATAACTAAGGTATATCTCTTGTAGATTCAGAGGAGAAGATTTCCAAAGTTTTTAAATCTTTCCCCCCTTATGGGGCCCCAAGGGGACATAACTCCTTTATTTGTGCAAATCTGAAAGGGCTTCACCAAGGCATAATGGTAACCAAGTTTCATTAATTTTGGCCCATTGGTTTTGGAGGAGAAGATTAAAATGTAAAAAGTTAATGCACGACGGATGACGCACGACAGACGACGGATGGTGAACCATCGCAATAGCTCATCTGAGCTTTCAGCTCAGGTGAGCTAAAAACTCTACTAAAACAATACATGGGCTGCCATGGCCATGTGGTTAAAGCATAAGATATCAAACCAAAGGTGTTTTACCACTGTGGGTTCCACCCTTGTTGACCACAAGTGAGACAGTGTTTTTCCCCATCAGAGGCTTTTACTGGTTGACTTGATACTAGTACATGTATAATGGACTGAGTGGTCTGTGGTGTTTACCTACAGACAAGAGTACTAACACTCTAAAGGCTGTCACAATAAAGCACTGGTACAAAGAAAAACAGAATAAATTGGATTAAACTCACAACACATATAATGTGTTTAGATAAATCTTTTGTGATTAATAACAAAAAATTGTCAAGTTATTAAATTCACATACCACATATAATGCATTCAGATAAATCTTTTGAGATTAATAAGAACAAATTGTCAAGTTATTAAACTCACATATCACATATAATGTGTTTAGATTAATCTTTGAGATTAATAAAAAAAAAACTGTCTCCCCATAAATTTCTGAAAATTGCTGATGTAACATAAAACAATACTCAATTACTAAATACCAATCAGGGTATGTAGGGAAGTTTGCTTTTTTTAAAATTACTACTATTGGGATGTTAGCTTTTCTTTCAATACTACCATCTGGAAGTTGCCTGGTCTTGTAATATTCCATTACTACCATAGGGGTGTTGGCCTGTTTGTAACTTTTCATTAGTCTTCTAGAGGTGTTGACCTTTCTTGCAATATTTCTATGCTACAACAGGTTCTACTTACCAACTTTTCAAACACTGGTTTTATAAAATTTCCATGAACTAATAAAATATTATTTTCTTTATCATTGCACAGATGAGCACCTAACACAGGTAATGATTTTGAAGGTGCAGATTTATTTACAGGTGTTGTAATCTGAACTGTAACTTTGGGTTTTAGTGGTTTATTCAGCTTGCTGAAAATAATAATAAAAAAGATCTAAAATGGACAAAGCATTGTATTTTAGCAAATATACAAATATATATTCATTTATCTGGCCAGTATTATACAGGAAACATATCTGGCTATAGTTTAAGTATGATGCTAATAACTATGTTTTTAGTGAAAGCTATAATAAATTTATAAATTCTCTAACTGTATGTAATTCTTTAATTAATTATAAATTGGCAAATTTTCATATTTATTTTAAGTTTCATGTAAATTAGCAAAAGAAACAACAAGACAATGAAATAAAACTTTAATGAATATTTAATTTCACTATTCTTAACTTGTGCTTGTACTGATAGATTGCTTTTTTCCTAAATTAAAAGATAAATTGACAAACATGTAGATCTATATACATCACATCATTCTGTGTCACAAGGAACATTATTTATCAAATAATGTAAAAACAAAATAAAAAAGTTTTCATTCTTTCTAATCACCAGTTCTGTAAAAATTCAATGGAATTTATTTATTCAAATTTTTTAAAACCATGAAGAAAAGACTAAAGAACTGACTGAAACTATACTATTGTGAAATGAACAATCAAGATTCTTATATATACACTAATAATAAACACATATTACACATATAAGATATACTTTACCCATTTATAACGCCTTCAAATATTAACAACTTTCCACTTTTAACTACAACAGCTAACAAAAATGTCTGAAACAAAAAAAAAACAAAAATAACTAGTGTATATTTCCACCTTGTCAGATTCCTGCATGAAATTTTAAAATATATTGCTTAACTTTTTTGCTTTCTTTCAATTTAAAAGTAGTTTATATAAAAATCTTACTGAAAATTGACAGTTTAGAAGCATCCATGACTTAAACTCTCTCTAGGTTTGTAAGAATGATAATGAGGTGACTGCAGTTAAACTGATGGCTTAGTATAATGACTACGTATATAATGCACTCAGTGCTAGGTTTTCTACTATTGGAGTCGCTATGTTCATGGCAGTGAATTATGTTCAATTTTAATACAATAAACTTGAAACAAGGTGTTTTTCCTCCACATATGGTAACTAGTCATAATCAGATATTGCTATGTAAATCCATGATTATTAAAGATTCCTTTCCTCATACATTGTAATATGTCACCAAGTACATTTCTGTATGTATCAACATCAACATTTGTGACATGTAATATGTATCACCATAGCGACAACATTTTTCAGTTCTGGTAATTAAGGATTTGCATAGTAAATGTTCATTATGAATAGGCTAAAGTACTTGTACATGTAAGTAAACAATATTTGACAAAAATTCAAGTCTTTTGGATTTTCTTTGAAAACAGTGCATAACTCACAGTCACAAAAAAACAATATCTCCAATAGTAGTTTTATAGTAACTCAAATTACAAACTGGCTATTTTTTTCTGGAGATTCTTTTTAAGAATGCTATATTCTTAATAATTTTAGATGATGTGGTTGTTTCGATTTTTTCACAATGTTAATGTGACCCAAATTACATAGTGAGAGATCTGCCAATACTATCTACAATACTATTTTTCTGTGTACTGCCACTGATAATAAAACATATAATTTGACAAAAAGTTTTGCTATACCTGATTTGTAGATGTTTTTGACACATTTAAAGATACAACTTCATCTGGTAATGAAAAAGAGGCTACAGAATTTTTATCTGATGACGAAGTATCTGCATTCCTAAAACCATAAACAACAAACAAAACTTACTTGTTTAATAAATATTTCACAAACAAACATGTATTAACAGTGATATAAAAAGGTTAAAAAAGTTTGAAAGAACAAAATCAGAAAAGTATGTACATATAAGTATGTATCAAACCCCTGGCTTTATTGGGGATATTCAACACTTACTAAGCATTATAAATATGTAAGTTGAGCTTAACATCCAACATTTTAATAATATGGCCAATCATTTTTATGTCTTTTATGGAACATTTCAATCACTCTTTGATCCAATATAACCATTAAAATTTAAAAAAATAAACAAATAAAAATCAATGCAAATCATGTAATAGACATAATCTTCAATTATCTCACATGTAAGTATACATGGGGATAAGACCATTTTTGAATTATATGTCATAAAAAATGATTATTGATTGGCATGAAAAAACTGTAAAGTTGGTTGTATATAACTGGTTAAGATAATTCAAAGCTATTAAGAACACATCACTTACCATAAATTTATTATTCTATCACTAACTGCTGCCGATAAGAAATAACAACTCTGTGATGGACCTGGATTTTGTATGTGTGGAATTGTTAACAATTTAAATACTTCTGTAGCATGACCGGTAAAATTCTGTAATATAAATAAAATAGTAATCACGTATCTCAAAATTTGTCTATTTCACTAAAACACTGTTTGTAAAATCAAAACTGGATTATGTTGTGATAGATAATTCTCAAGAAATCTCAACCTTGTTGGTTCCTTTTACCATGCCCCCCTTAGCTAACATTAATGTAAAATATGATGTATATAATGGCTCAAACCCCAAGAAGATTGTCAAAAATTGTTTTAAAATGATGGTTACTCATTATTAACTAGTGAATATTTGAAAACATTTTTTATTTTAAAATGTTTCAAATAAGTGAAATGACAGTTGTAATTAAAGCTGCATTAAGTTTTCCAAGGAAAAAATTAAAACGGTGCTGAATCTAATTAATGATGTTCTTAATCATCAATGTTACATTTGGTTCAACAATAAAAGCTCGAATAAATACAGAAACTACAAAAATTTCCCAGCGAGGTATAGCATGTGGGATCTAATATTAGAACATGGTTACATCATAAAAAACCGGGTCATTAAAACACAACTTACAAAATGGTGAAATATGATCAATTAAACATAGAACTTCATTAAAATTGTCATTTGTGCCTTAGTAAGGGATACATAACACCATTGCAAATACATCTGGATATTAATGACGGACAATTAATACAATTTGTCAGGTTTCACTTTTGATTTATTGGAGTTTCCGTACATCCATGCGCATGCTCCCGGCTCATAATTTAATCATTGATAAACATTGAGCAACCAGTTAGAGGATACTGTTTATTTACAGCTAAAAGGAATGAAATTTTAGAAAATGAATCTCACAGATTGTGATAAGAAGTTATCTACTTTCAAAAAAATGTATTTTTAGAAAACCAAAAAAATTTCAGAAAATTGAAAAACATACTGCAGCTTTAAATAAGCAATAGAATTGCATTACTGAATTCTTACTGAATTCTAAATACATGTAAATATATATTGTTTAAAGTTTCTGTTTATGATTTGTTTCTATAATGTTCATATATTTAATTGTAACCTCCTATATGGAAGATTTTAGGATAAATGTATGATGTAGATTACCTTTATCACCTGTCTGGTTTGTGTATTCCATAATTTGATCCGCCGTCCCGCAGATAATAACTGATGTTGTGAACAAAGACATAATGAGTGTACAGCACCTTTATCGGCTTTCCACTTACTAGGGAATAAAAATAACTGATGTTGTTAACAAAGGTATAAAAAAATATACAACACTTTTATCTGCTTTTCCTCTTTCAGAAAATAAACAAAATCAAATATGAATATAACATAAAGTTGAGACAAATATTTAGACTTATTTTAGAAAACAGCTGGGATATCTGCTTAAAATGGAACACACTGATGTTGTATTGAAGTAAAACCTGCTGCATTAGAGATCACCTCTGCATAAAGATAACTTTCCAAACGAATCAAAAAGCTACCTCTATATTAAGAATATGTCTATAAAGTTTGTATTTCTTAGGTTCCATGGATGATCTCTCACTATACTTTTTACTATGGATCTTATTTACTATTAAACCTTTTGTTTTCAAAAATTAAACTTATGGAAAATTACTGATGGTCAATTCATAGTGAAAAATTTTCCCTAATAAATTTTTTTTTCCAATATTTAATATTAAATTCATGACAACATGATCTTACTGGTTAACTGTTCCTGTTGATATGTTCCATTCTGCTATATGATGATCATTTGAACAGCTGTATAATGTATTATCTTCCAATGACCAGGCTAAATCATTCACAACATCACTATGTCCTCCTTCCTACAATTAAATACATGTCACATTAAATAGGCATATCAATAGAACAATTCAATTAAAATATCATAATAAGAGCTGTTGAATGATATATGTTGCTAGCCTAAAAATCAAATAATCAAGAAATTTTACAGAAAAATCATGTCACTCAGGGGTATGATATAAGCTTCTGTTTTAATGCCAAAGACTGGTGTTTTTTGGGGGGTACTGTGCTTTCCTGAACTATCAGGCCTTAGATAGAATTTTAAATGCCACTCGGCACAGTGCCTAGTTAAAGAAGAAAACCACTTGTCACTTGGAAATTTAACTTGGCACAGTCACTACATGAAAAACGAGACTTTCTTCTCTTAACTACAGCCAGAGCTTGTACCAATAAATATGTTTTCTGACTAGCTTCTTAACTTTTCACGAACTTCGGATTTTCCACTTTCAGTAACCAGTAACTTTCGTTTTGAAGTGGCAGGTTTAGAAATGATTCTACCTGCAACTGGTTTGTTGTCAGGACCAGCAGTGTCTTTGAAAATTTCTTTATCAGCTGTTTCATCTTTGTTTTTCTTTAGAAAGTCAAACAAAACAGTTTGTTTACTTTTATTTGACATACTTAACAGATCGAGAAGTATATATAAACACTCGGAACATCGGTTGGATTTTACATTACACTAAGTAAATTCAGAATGCAAAACAATAGGTTTGCACATCTGATGCAAACGTTTAAATGATTTTGTTGATCGACACTTGTAACAGAACGGCCGATGTCTAGAAAGGGGCTTGTTACAATCGACCTCCTTAAACAAGATTTTCTTGACAAACAATATATTATCTGTTGTTTATTAATTGCAACAAGCCCCTTGATGTATATGTCTGATCAATTTAACTCGGCACCATGATGAGTTTTAAGGACTTTTTAGGGTTTTTTCAGGGTCTTATTTGCAAATTTAAGGCCTAATCAGAGGGACAATTTTTGCCTTGAGCGTATTGTTTTTAGCAACAAAGGCGTCCATAGTAACAGCACTTGAAGTGGAAGTTGAAGTTGTTGGGCAATTGGGAGGGACAGATACCTTTTAAATCGGTCATTTCATTGTCAGTTTTACATGTTTTTGACACTACTGTCCGTTTAAAATCTTCCGTGTTTTAACTGGCACTAATCTATACTTAGCTGTTTGAAAAAAAGTGTTGTGTATCGTAACACTTTGCATTACGGCCATGTTTGTCACTAGAAGCGTGCGAAACTAATTTTCCCAAGTTCTATTATTTTCTGACATCATGTGCAATAAGCTTTGTTTTTGTCACTTTTGACTTCCGACAGCCATTTATATTTTGGTATCCACTGTCTGTTAAACACACATTTCCCCAGCATGCAGACAGTTCAACTAGCCGCCTTTAATATGTCACACCACACTATATGGCCCATAATCATTGAGCGAACAGGTAACCAGGCAAAATACTAAAATCTAAATAGGTTTGAAACACATCCAATATCCGTACCTTGTTTTATTATTCAAAATACGATCGAAAAACTTATTGATTTCTTTATTTTTATCAGTCTTTTCACAACCACTTAATATCAAAATACAGACACCCAATTGGCCAAATTCAAGGGTTTTTTAGGGCCTTCAGGATAAATTTAAGGGCTTTTTAGGGTCAGACTTGTTTTTAGGGTCTTTTTAGGGCAAACCTCAAAATTTAAGGACTTTTCCAGGCCTGTACGAACCCTGTAGTAACAATATCACTCGTCCAAGTACAAATTTCACTCGTCAGGACGAGTGAATAATTGAAGCCCTGACTATTTAAAAGTTTATTCTGCCCATGACTTAAACAACCATAACTGGGTTGTTAAACACCATTCTATTATCACCCACTACAGAATATCTTATTGTTTCACTCTAAATATTTGATTATCATAATAACTTCCCTTTTCCAAAAAGAAAGTATAAAATTTTATGTTGTAAATGTCCCGTCTGACACATAAAATCAAAGATTCCTGAAGCAAACTCTATTAAGCTCTATATATGGGACCTCAGGGGTCAAGTGATCTAAAGAGTGCTTAAAGGATCAGTTCCTCTCATTGTCTAGGTTCAAATCCCGCTCAAGCAGATTCTACTAAGTTTAAGAAAGTTTGTATGTTCACTTGATGAAAAAAAGTGATTTTCTTTGGGCACTTGGTACCACCTCGATATTAGTGAAAAAATCCTGCATGGGTAATAAAACACCATTATTCCACTCCATTCTATGATTGATTCTCTCATTAACTTACTAATTGACTTTGTAAATCTCCCTTATTAACATTATATAAAAGTATATTTCCAGCAGTAGTTCCAATTGCTACAAAATCATTTTCTTCATTGCTTGGATTCTGTCCAGATTTTTTCCTTTTTTTCTTTCTAGGCGACTCCTGAAAATATACAAACAAGTCTTGAAGATTAAAACAAATCTATTAGAATCTAATAAACTAGGTTCCTCTCTCTCTCTGACTGGCTCATCTGGTGCTAGGAAATTTGATTGGGGGAGAGGTTTGCTTATTTGCAACATACTAACTCTGTGAGTTCGAATCTCACCAAAAAAAGTCATGCATACACAGCCTGTTCTTAGATTAATCCAGAGATTAATAACCTTCCTTTTGTTGTGAATAGCTGAAAAACTGATGGTGTGACATTAACAACATAACATGAAAATGAACAACCAATCAATATATCTTAGCCTATACAACTATACATTACCAAGACTTAGCCTTGAAAGTGCTCTGGCTAGTGAACTTGTGATGGACAAGACCATAACTTTATTGTATTATATCAATAAAATCGAGGTGTGGAATGAGTAATGGAAAATGGAAGAGAACATCAAAAAAAGGAAGCAATAATTTCCATCATCATTATGCATGGCTTATTTCTTTTTGATCTTTATGTCCGAATTAAGGGACAAATGTTCAGGTTTAAAGCAAGTCACACCATAAAATTTCGCGATCCTCCGCTCTGGATTAGTCTGATAAAAAGAGGCCGATGATAAAACCCAATGTATAAAACATAAAAAGAATATAGTGGACAGAACAATACTCAATTTCTCAAAGTGAAAATATTTAACAACACGTGATTATGTACAGGATACTGTCCACATGTGTGGATTTTGAACAATTTCACCGACCATTTGCTGTTTTGGACTCCATGACAAACATGTGCATGTTGCAGATAAATGCGAGGATGGTGTGTACTCTTGCTTCAACACTCCTGATTCTGTTTCCCATAGTTTTAAAACGCCGTCAGGGCTTGAATGCAAGATATATTCGCCGTTTGGAGAAATAACAGTGGTGGCAGCCATATTCACACGTGTTTTATATGCGCATGCTTAAGAAATATATTTACTTCCGCCACGATTATTGACAGCTCGTCTTATGACCTGATGACCAAGACAGTGAACACTGATTCGTCCGAGCTAAAGTAAGTATCCAAGAGGCCGAATTTATATGTTTAAGAACCTCTGAAAATAAGTAAATGTACAGCGAAACATAAAAGCAGCTGATCAGGCATCTCTGTATTAAATAGTGTCTTCATCTATGCATTATGTTTGATGGTTCCAAGCCAGCACTGTTGTGTATTATTCGTCGTCAGTGGTATAGCATTAGTTAATTAGCTTTTGGATGTGAAAATTAAGAATTTACAATCATGCCATATAGGGTCATGACTTAATTATGGATTTTGTTGTAATTAATGTACTTCTTTCTTTATCTTTTTTTTTTTTTTTGTAAAATTTATAATGAATATGGTACAGAGGGTGCCAAAAGTATTCGTCAATATGGCCACCACGCTGGAATGACAAACCATCTCTTCTCCTGGCACCAAGAAAGTTGTTTTTTCCAATTGTCAAGTTTGACAACAACTCTCTTTCGATACACTGCCCTGGAAAATCCATGTTCCCATAAGCATCACCACACAGTACAATTAGACACTTGACCCTGATCCCTATGTTCATTGAATTTAGAAGTTATGTCCACTAGTGATAACCTTTGATCCTGTTTTACGAGCCGTTCTAGTTGTCTGTAGTCTCGGTCCGCCATTACTTGAGGCCTCCCTGATCTAGGACGATTCTCTACGGTTTGTGTCTTCAAATCTCTTTATAATGCCAGATATTGTAGACCTGGGTTGCTCCAATATTATAGCAATGTCCGTTAATTTTTCTCCATTCCTATACAAATTAACAGCGATATTTTTGATGTTGGGTGACAGCTCTTTTCCTTTTCTACCCTTTATTTAACATAAAAAAACGCAAACAAATATGCAGCAGACGGTAAATTGACGTATTCCTTCATGTGAATAAACACCTTATTTATTATTAGAAGTTGGATTTTCCCTTGACGTTAATAGATACCAAAAATATGACAGGTTTATTCAATGTTGGTGATAATTTAAGGATGCCGTTCACCAAATTTGACGAATGCTTTTGGCCACCTACTGTACATGTATCCAAACTGGAACTCGAACCCAGAACTTTCCCAATAATAGAAAAGGAATAGAAGAATGTAGCGGACTTGGGTTTGCCACCACATTTTTGCCTTTCCTGTTATTTTAACCCCCTTCTCTAGTTATGACAATCATACAGTTGTTATAATTGTAAACCTTATTAAGGCATCACGAATATTATTTGAATAAATTGAAATTGATTTGAAACTAAGTCACATGCAAGGTGTGTCAGGTGCGAAAATTTGATGATGTTATGTATATGTCAACAGTGGGGAAGGGTATGGGAATTCCCGAGAGCTCCACATGGTACCTCATAGCACTCTTGCAGGACAATTATTTCTATTGGCAATGGAGTCACATAAAGTGATGTTTTCCAGTAAAGACATTTTTTTTGATATATTTGATGTAAACATAATCCATTTCATTCCGCACAAAGGTAAAGAGGAATCAATTACGTGATATGCTGATGAGTTCCATTGTTTGGAGTTCTAAAATGTACATAGGAGATTACTAAGAGAGTTTAAATATAACGACACATAGACTTAACTTAAAGTATTGCAACAGAAAGAATTACCCCTGGAATTAGCTCCATGCTGACATGCCCATAAATTCGGGGCATGCTTTTTAAACAAGCCAGAATGCTCATTCTTTCACTTGATTTAAGAATGAAAAGGTACATGAAAAAATAAAAAATAAAGCTGTAAGGATAAATATTTATAGATCTAAGGAAAGAGTAAATTTAGACATCAGTATTTGTCATCAGTATTGACTCTAATCTACTAATACTAAATACGGTATCAGGTCAATTCGCCCCACGGTAAATTCACCCCCAATTCTTGCAAAATCGCCCCCCATGTCAAAATCGCCCCCTTCAAATTCGCCCCCACTTCTTGAAAATTGGCCCCCACTTCTTGAAAATTCGCCCCCAACTTTTTTTGAGATTTTACCCTTTTTTTTTAACTTTTTTTTATTATTATTAATTTTATTTTACCTCGAATATGCCAAATTAACACTGTTAACATATTATTTGTAAATATGCATTGTGTGTGTTGCAATTTACCGGTATGTCAAGTATTCATAATGCCTTTACTGAATTCACACGTAAGACAGTGTTGTGATTACTGTAATAATTTATATTGAAATGGTGATTATCAAAATTCCTTTGTACGATTATGATATAATCACAACAGTGGGTACAGAAAAAAGAAAATATTTAGTGTTTGTAAAAGATCACATCAGAGCAGAGTATTGATAGATTACATCGTTGAGGGAAATCATTTAAAAAAAACCATCCTTTTTAACACACCATGCGCACTTTACAAAACCTTTTCTCTGTGTTTGGTAACATCAAATGCATGCAATGAGACTTCTGTTTATACGCAGGTGTAGAATTGCTATTTACCTCTAACCACCAACTGTCCACAGTTTCAACTTGGACAAATATATGGAACTATTAGACGGTACTAGACGATAGCTGTTGTTTGTATGGATAATATCTTAATTAATCAATAAAACTTTTCTTAAGTGAAATATTGCTACCGTCCACTACCGTCTAGTAGCCTCCAGTCTTTAGAGTTGAGTTTAGTAATGGTGTTTAACTCCCAAGTCAAAAGTATTTCACTTATAATGAGACGTCACCAGCTATCATAATGCTGAGTACTTCGTGGTCTTGGACCATAGGGTTCGAAATCACAACCTCCCTCTTACGGTGCGATTACTCTGCCAACTGAGCTACCGCATTTAGACCTACTACCTCTGTCGCTGATGGAGAGCACAGGTACCAGGGGAATTTACTTTAGCACGTCGTCATAAATCAACTCATAAGTCATTACTACAAAATGAAGTTTAGAAAAAAATGGCGGCAATTTTGTACGTGGGGGCGAATTTGTTGAAAGTGGGGGCGAATTTGCCCGAAGTGGGGGCGATTCTGACATGGGGGCGAATTTGTTGAAGTTGGGGCGAATTTGACGGAGGCGAATTTACCGTGGGGTTAATTGACTTGAATACTATATACTGACAAACATATGTATTGTTGTAATTTTTTCTCCATAACAATTCAAAAGAAAAGAAACAAATGAATAATTTGGAAACTAGAGATTCATTATACATGTACTTATCAATTTTCTGTTTAATTTTTGTCTAGCTTGGTAATAGTAGTCGTAGGATACAACAATTTAATATTTTAATTTTGTCTGTAGCATTATTATTGTTGGTGTGTTTAAATTTGAAAGATGTATATTAAGTAATACCTTAGGTTTAAAACCTAAGCTGAGCCTTAAAGTTAATATAGAAATTCTTGTTCTATTTATGTTTTAACTAGAAATGGAAATAAAACTGGAAAATACCAACTTTAATCTGTGAACGGACCTAACACACACAGAAAAAAATAATACACATAGTAATAAAATGGAGGAAGAACCACTTATAAACAGTGGTGTACAGCATTCTCCACCAAAAGACCGGTTTGTATTTATGTTTGCAGAATTGTGTTTACCTAAGAATTATGCATTTTTATCTGATAATCATAAGGAAGTTTAATTCTCACCTGAGTTTAAAATTATTTTAGTAACCCCTATATTGAAGTTGTTCAAACTTTTGAAGTCTTATTCAATGTCATCATTGCATGGTTAAGGTGAAGTGTAAAATTGTCACCTCCAAGTCTCTTACACTACAGGCTTTGTATATAACTCTTAAACATGTAAATTTTCATTATTTGTTAGCAGTTTTCATTTTTTTTTGTCCATTTTCTATTTTTTAAATGTATTTTATTTGTTGATACTTGACTGTAATCAGGATTTTAAAAATAAATTTTTTATTTTGTTTTTATTTTTTTTAGATTCAATTTTGTATATATAGTTTTTTACATTCTTGGGTTAGGATCACTGTTACCATGGAACTTCTTTATCACCGCTAAAGAGGTAGGTGTTTTGAAGTGTTATGAAGCATAAGTAGATTTGTTTGAAATAATGACATGGAGAAAGAAAGTTTTAAAATTTGACTAGAATATGTCAATAACATGTCATCTCTTGACTTAAAATATTTGATCACTTTTGTCTTGCATGTTTCTTGGTTAATACTTTATTTGTCCATTGTTACCTTCCTTGAATACTCTCTATGATTTAGCAAGAATATGTCCCCTATATAATACAGGGGCCTCGGTGGCTGAGTGGTCTAAAGCACGCACTAACGGATCACAGCGCCTCTCACCGCTTGGGTTCGAATCCCACTCTGGTCAGATCCTAGTGTGAGAAAGTTTGTCAGTTCGCTTGCCGAAGGTTGGTGGTTTTGTACGGGCACTACGGTTTCCTCCACCATCCCAGAACTGACTGCCTGGAAATAAGTGAAAGAATCTTGACAGGGTATAAAACACCATTACTCCACTCCACTCCTATATAATACATGTATATATTTCCCCAAGACTTAATTGATGCTCTACAGTTTAATCTTTGTAATTTACCTGTATTTGATATTGCATGTGTTTTACTAAACATATACTAGTATTTATATCATATACTATTTTCACAATCCTTAATTCTTTTTGTTTAGTTTGTAAATTTTGTACTAAGAATCCAAGGACCGCATCTTTACCTTGTAAGCTCTCACTATAAGTTAACTGATTCAATTATTGATTTAAGATTAAATTATATATAGCATTTTCAGAAAGTTTATAGACTTTTTTATTTGATCACATTATGTCACATCAAAATTTTTTATTATTTTTGAATAAATCATTAATTTTTGCTTTTATATACATGTATATATAAAAACTTTTGTAATGATTTTGTCTCATCTCTCAATTTGAGAAAGTTTATAATTTTAGCTCACCTGACCAAAAGGTCCTGTGAGCTTATGGCATGGCGCGGCATGTGTATGTGCGTGCGTGTGTGCGTGCGTTGTTAACACCTATTTTGGACTTCTCCTCCAAAACTGCTGGGCAGATTTCAATGATACTTGGTCAGAAGCATATATGGGCCGGTGCAATTCAGTTTTGTTCATGGCATTGCCATGGCTACCAAAACTAGGTCAAGGTGACCTAGGGGTCCAAAAATCTTAAAAAATCTTCTTCTCTAAAACCGATGATGAGAGAAAAAATCTGATGTGATATTTGGCTTCTCTAGGGTCTTAAGCTTATAATTTGTTCATTTTGTGAAATTTGGTTGAAAAATGAGTTATGCGTTTTTGCATTTAATTTTAAAAATTTCATAAAATGGCTTAAAATTGTTATAACTTGACTATTTGAACAGATATTGATATGGGGTTTTCAGTTTTGACTTTTTCTTGAAATCACCTTTAAAATAGGGTCAAGGTCACAAATCAAGGTCATGACCTAATTTGTGATTTATGCAGTTTAGACAATTTTCTTGCAAATATTAAGAGATATATGAATTCAAACATTGTTAAAATGTTCCCCATGACAAAATTGAAAAAGGTACCAAGTTTCGTAACTATATGATAATCCATGTATGAGTTGTTGCCCCTGAAATTTTATTTTTGGCTTATGAATACTAAAATTGTGCAATAGCTTGAAAACTTTAAGCTTTTTTGTATAGGCATGTATATTAGAATATTGTAGGTATTGATATGAAAATCATTTAGATATATGGTTCAAGGTCATATGTTGAAAGGTCAAGGTCATAGCTGCATACATGTACAGAAATTGTGAATTATCTTGAAAACTGTTAACTTTTTGTATAGGCATGTATATTAGAATATTGTAGGTATTGACATTACGATCATTTTGATATATGGTACAAGGTCATATGTTGAAAGGTCAAGGTCACAGCTGCAAAAGAAGACTTAAATTGCTAATTGTCTTGAAAACTATTAACTTTTTGTATAGGCATGTATATTAGAATATTGAAGGTATTGCAACAATGATCATTTTAATATATGGTACAAGGTCATATGTTGAAAGGTCAAGGTCACAGCTGCAAAAGAAGAGTTAATTTGCTAATTATCTTGAAAACTATTAACTTTTTGTACAAGCATGTTTATTAGAATATTGTACGTATTGATATTAAGACCATTTTGATATAAGGTTCAAGTTCACATGTTCAAAGGTCAAAATCATGGCTGCATAACCATATGGTTAATGATTTGGAAATTATCTTTTGTACTATAGTTAAATGGTGCATATGAGCTATTATAAATGAAATGTGACTAGACATTTCTGATTAATTATTGCAGGATTTTCCAAACCTGAGGAATTTTGTGAACTTTTTGTATTTAAGTTCTTTGTAAGTTTTTTGATATTTCCTCAGGTGAGTGTTAAGGTCCATGGGCCTCTTGTTTTTGGATATTTCCTCAGGAGAGTGTTAAGGCCCATGGGCCTCTTGTTTTGGTAAAGATTTAATTCATATACAAAATATACACACATTGTTCTTTTTCAAAAGTTAAAAATGTAAATTAGAATCAAATCAGAAATCTTAACATATAACTAATAAATGATGGCAGAATAGTTAACTGTAAAAACTGATTCAGTTATTGAAAAATAAAAGTTTAGTTCAAGTTATGTAATTGAAATAAGAATTGATTTACATATAACTAAAACTACCACTGGATTGTTGACTATAACAGTTTATCAAAGTTTCCTTCAGACGTATGTGTATTCTCTTCAGTTATAGGATAATATCTGGGCTTTTTTGTGGGTTTGATCATACATTAGTTAATTGTGTCAGGTGTGTGATGATAAATAGGTGAATAACAGATGCAAATTTAGTCTTCATCATCATCACTAATGAATAATTATAAAATACAAACTTATTATAGTTATGTCGAAGTTATGTTACATTTGTCGTCCTCAAGAATATTTACTTTGAAATAAGTGAAAAATTACATGTGACCAGGAATAAATCAATTATTAATGAGTGGATACCTAAATCATTATGTAAAATACATTTATCTCTTTTTGAGCTTTTGTCAATCCACTGTATTAATTTTTCATCACCTTTTATTTGTTGAGATATTACTGGATTCACAAATCTGTATTTAAAATTGTTAAGGTTTTTAATGTCCAAAATATTAAACAAATAACAAATTTGACTAAATTAAATATATTACAAACTAGTTAGTATGAAACAGTTTTTTCATAGTTACATTTATATTTCTCATGACTTGTCAAAGAATATGAACATGAATATTTTTACCCATTAATTATTTATTTGATTAAAGGTTTTTGCAGTTTCTCAAGACTTCCTCCAGGAATGCAGTTACATTTCATTAGGTTATGGACCTTGCACGTGCATATTAACAATATACAAGTATTCTGTACATATCAAGCCTAAATTTCAAAGTTACTTCACAAGGTTATGATAGATATTAAGATGCAAAATGTATTATTATTATTTCAGTATTACCAGTTTAAGTTAAGGAATACATCATATCCTGATGAACATTTTAAAGATCCAACCATACAAACAGAATTACAGACTGTGTTTGAAGGAACAGTTGCTGTAGCTTCAATGGTTCCTAACTTGTTGTTTAACTTTATAACAGCAGCAATAACTAAAAGGTAGGATGTACTGGGTTTAAGAGGCTTTAGTGGCTATGTGGTATAAAGTACCAGTTTCCAAATCATGAATGTTTTTTCACTGGACACCTTTGTTAAAATCCCACCATTACAGATTCTGATGTAAAAAAGTGTGCCAAATATCTTTGCCAAAGTTTCTGGCCAAATTTTTAGCTCACCTGAGCTGAAAGCTCAGATGAGCTATTGCGATGGTTCACCGTGCGTCGTTCGTTGTGCGTCGTGTGTTAACTTTTTGCATTTTAATCTTCTCCTCCAAAATCACTGGGCAAAATTTAATGAAACTTAGTAACCATCATGCCTGGGTGAAGACCTTTCAGATTTGCACAAATGAAGGAGTTATGTCCCCTTGGGGCCCCATACAGGGGGAAGGAGTGAAAAACTGAAAATCTTCTCCTCTGAATCTACAAGAGATATACCTTAGTTATTTCATTTATAACATCCTTAGGTCATCTTTTTTCAGATATGCACAAATGGTAGCCTTGGGGCTCAAAATGGGGAAATTGTAAGGCACCGAGTGGGGAAATTGCTAAAAATTATATATTTGTCACTATATCTTGAAAACTATTAACTTTTTGTATAGGCATGTATATTAGAATGTTGTAGTTATTGACATGACGATCATTTTGATATATGGATCAAGGTCATATGTTGAAAGGTCAAGGTCACAGCTGCAAAAGAAGACTTAAATTGCTAATTATCTTGAAAATTATTAACTTATTGTATAGGCATGTATATTAGAATATTGTAGGTATTGACATGATGATCATTTTGATATATGGTTCAAGGTCATATGTTGAAAGGTCAAGGTCATAGCTGCAAAAAAGACTTAAATTGCTAATTATCTTGAAAACTATTAATTTTTTGTATAGGCATGTATATTTGAATATTGTAGATATTGCGACAACGATCATTTTTATATATGGTTCAAGGTCACATGTTGAAAGGTCAAGGTCACAGCTGCAAAAGAAGAGTTAAATTGCTTATTATCTTGAAAACCATTAACTTCTTGTATAAGCATGTATAATAGAATATTGTAGGTATTGACATGACAATCATTTTGATATATGGTTCAAGGTCATATGTTTAAAGGTCAAGGTCACAGCTGCTAAAGAAGACTGAAATTGCTAATTATATTAAAAACTAATAACTTTTTGTATAGGCATGCATATTAGAATATTGTAGGTATTGCGACAATGATCATTTTGATATATGGTACAAGGTCATTTGTTGAAAGGTCAAGGTCAAAGCTGCAAAAGAAGACTTAAATTACTAATTATCTTGAAAACTATTAACTTTTTGTATAGGCATGTATATTAGAATATTGTAGGTATTATGACAACGGCCATTTATGGTTCAAGGTTATATGTTCAAAGGTCAAGGTCATATCAACATAGGAATACTAAGATTATTAATTATCTTAAAAGCTATTAACTTCATGCACAGGCATGTATATTAGAATATTATAGGTATTGACATGATCATCATATATGGTTCAAGGTCATATATGTTGAAAGGTCAAGGGCATAGCTGCATTAGTATACTGAAATTGATTAATGATTTGGAAATTATTCATTGCACTACAGTTACTTCATGCATATTATATAAGCTACTTATGAATGAAATGTGAGTGGATATATTTCTGATTAAGTTTTGTGGGAGTTCTTAACTTGAGAAAACTTTTAAAGTTTCTGTACGTAATATATTGTCTACTGCACTTTGCAAACAATATTAGACATATCTTCAGGTGAGTGTTAAGGCCCATGGGCCTCTTGTTTATTTTAAAGACTAATGTATTAACTACTTTGCTATGTAGCTTTTTTTTGATATCATGATATCATGCTATTGTTTTACTTTTGACACTACAAAAACATTTAATGACTCAGTTGGAAGAGCATTACCGGGTATCTTTGTAAGAGGGATAGAGGTTCAAACCGAGAATTTCCTCTAAACTGAAATTGATTTTTTTTGTAGGTTCATTCACTATGTTACTATTATTTAATTTGCAGAATATATACATGTATACAATATTTAAAGAGAAATATTCAATGCATATCAATATTTGCAACTAGATGTGATCAGACTAAAAATAAAATTAAATCTAATGTAAACATTATTGTCACATGAACGATAAGGCATATATCAGCTAAAATGCTCCAGATAACAAAACTTCAATGTTTTATATTTTATACCAGCAATTACCGTATTACTGTTCTCTCTCTCTCTCTCTCTCTCTCTCTCCCCCCATTACCTCTTGATATTTCTGCTTATATGGCTCATTATACACATATATGTGAGATTATTACCAGTAAGCATCAAGATGTTTGTTGTTTCTATGCATATGATTCAGGCTGGATTTTACAACATTTTTGTTAAAAATAGAAAACACGATGATATGCATTGGACATCATTGCCTTGTCAAATTACTACTTTTGTTAAAAATACTCTAAGTAAATACAAATGTATACATTTAGTATTTTTTTCTTTTACAGAATGTCTTTAAAAACAAGGATGGCAGTTCCTGTTGCAATAATACTACTAGTCTTCTCATGTACTGTAGCTCTCACTCAAGTTGATACAGATAATTGTAAGTGTAACCCCACACATAAATATAGAATAAAAAAGTTCAAACAATTGTTTCATGAATAAAATCCAATATACAACTTTGTAGTAGGTCACTAAGGAATCTTATATATGCATACTTGTAAATTATTTTCATGGAAATTGGCTAGATGCCCCAAGTGTTGCAATTAAGAAAAAGAAATAAATAAATAAATGAAAGAATGAAATAAACGAATGAATGAATGAATGAATGGATGGATGTTTGTATGGATGGATGGATGGATAGATTAGGGTTTTTTTAGCTCACCTGAGCCGAAGGCTCAAGTGAGCTTTTCTGATCAAAATTTGTCTGTCGTCGTCGTCGTCGTCGTCGTTGTCGTCGTCGTCGTGGTCGTCGTCCGCGGCGTAAACTTTTACATTTTCGACTTCTTTTCTGAAACTACAAGGTGGATTTCAATGAAACTTGGTCAGATGCATATATGGGCCAGTGCAATTCAGATTTGTTCATGACGTTGTCCTAGCTCCCAAAACTAGGTCAAGGTGACCTATGGTTCAAAAAAACTTAAAAAATCTTCTTCTCCGAAAGCGAAGATGGTAGAAAAAATCTGATGTGATATTTGGCTTTTCTAGGGTCTTAAGCTTATAAATTGTTCATTTCGTGAAATTTGGTAAAAAATTAGGTTACGCGTTTTTGCGTTTAATTTTAAAAATTTCGTAAAATAGCTTCAAATTGTTATAACTTGACTATATGAATAGATATTGACATGGGATTTTCAGTTTTGACTTTTTCTTGAAATAACCTTCAAAATGGGGTCAAGGTCAAAGTTCAAGGTCATGACCTAGTTTGTAATTTATGCAGTTTTAGGCTATTTTCTTCAAAATTTTAAGAGATATATAATATCAAAACATTGTTAAAATGTTCAGCATGACAAAATGTAAAGAGGTACAAAGTTTCGTAACTGTATGATAATACATGTAGGAGTTGTTGCCCCTGAAATGTTATTTTTCTGCCAATGAAAACTAAAATTGTGCATTAGCTTGAAAACTATAAACTTTTTGTATAGACATGTATTTTAGAATATTGTAGGTATTGACATGACGAACATTTTGATATATGGCTCAAGGTCATACATTCAAAGGTCAAGGTCATAGGTGCATAAAAAGACTGAAATTGTTAATTATCTTGGAAACTATTAACTTTTTGTATTGGCATGTATATTAGAATATTGTAGGAATTGATATGGTAATCATTCTGTTATGAGATATATACTCAGGTTGGCCATATCCTCAGGTGAGCGTTAAGGCCCATGGGCCTCTTGTTTGACAAGAAAATAAGTGTTACAATGAACTGTAGTTGAATATGCCTAGTGACATAAACAACCTGATAAAGAGAATGATATGTGATTTAAGATGTAATACTTTTGAATATGAAATTTAATAAAATAGATAATTATAAATCATTTATTATAATCTCACTCAATCTTTGTTCTTAATGGATGAGATGCACAGACAAACTTAAATGTTTTTCTGATAGATCTTGTTTTGTGTTTCAGGGCAAGAACAGTTTTATGTGATAACAATTATAAGTGTCATGATAATGAATGGTGAGTAACATTTATATGTTTTTATTTATTCCATGTTAATTTTGTTCTACAAGGAAAGTACCTGATTATAGAAGAAAATAAAATGACTTATAAATACACTTAAATACAATGTATAATAATAATAATAATAATAATAATAATAATAATAATAATAATGATACTTTAGATTAGCATTTTACCATTACATTTAAAAATCAAAATCAGAAACATTGCCACTTCATACATCTTCAAAAATTGCTATTTTCACTTTACACAGAATTTTTGTTTTTGTCATGTTTTAGTGATATATTTAGATAAGTCCAGGTTGTCTGTTTTAAAAACCTTTTTTTTTTCCATTTCAGCTTGCTCGTCCATGTTTACTGCTTCTTTATTTGGGTTAGCTGGAATGTTTCCAGTCAAGTATTTCCAGGCAACAATGAGTGGACAGGTAGGATCAGTTAAAATTACATTTATATCTCACCTACACACTTACAGAAAATTTTATGAGGCAGTGGGGTACCAAATATTCATGCATTGTCTTTATTTAGAGTAGGGCCTAGGTGGCTAGCTGCTGAAGTATGCACTTGGGTATCACAGTGCTTGTCATTCTAGGTGGAATCCTGCTGGGGACAGCTATTTTTGTTAAGTTTGTCAGTGCACTTGCTGAAGGTTTGTTTTCTCTGGGCACTCTGGTTTCCTCCATCATCCAAGAACTGACTGTCTCAAAAGAATCTTGACTGGGGTGTAAAACTCCTAAACTGAAAATTATTAATATATAGTAAACTTTTGTGTCTTCATTTACTTGTTTATCATTGATATATTTTTAGTTTTTTTCTACATGTTTTTCAGGCAGTTGGTGGCATTTTTGCAGCATTGGCAAATATTTTGTCACTAACAGGAAGTGAACATATAATAGAGAGTGGATTTTGGTTTTTTATAGCGGCATCTATAACTTGTATAGTAACTTTATTAGGATGTATATCATTGCATTATATAGTAAGTTTGTTAGGATTTATATCATTGTATTATATAGTAAGTTTATACTTAATCTATTTAAATGGAAGTACATAAATTCTAGTTTCTGCCTTATCAGAACCAAGGTCAGCATTGCTATAGATAACAAGACATGAGTGGAGTGGAGTTCTGAAGTTTTCTATCTTAGTCAAGATTCTTTCACCTATACTAGGATAGTCATTTGTGGACAGTGAAAAAACCAAATGAAAGACCTTTGACAAGTACCAAGGACCTTTGACAAGAATCAAGCACCTTTGACAAAAACAGAGGACCTTTGACAAGAATCAAGGACATTTGCGAGAACCAAGGACCTTTGACAAGAATCAAGCACCTTTGACAAGAACAGAGGACCTTTGATAAGAACCGAGGATCTTTGATAAGAACCAAGGACCTTTGACAAGAACCAAGGACCTTTGACAAGCAAACTGACAAACGTTCCCTAAAAAGGATCTGTCTTGAGTGGAATTCAAACCTGCAATAAGATGAGCTGTGTTCTTTAAGCATTCACTTTAGACCACTTGGCCACCAAGGCCCTTCACAAAATGTTACTGTTTTAGCCTAGACAATATAAAAGAGCCATTGTCACACACCCCTGTCATCTGAGGCAGGAACAATGTTGAGTCTGTTTTTTTTTTACAATCTTCATTAAATTCACATTGTTGAGTCATTTTTTTACAATCTTCATAAAATGATACATTGATACAGAAGAGCTATCTAATGACATTCACCACACTCTTGTTTTAATGTTTCGCATATAAGCATAATAAAATGCTGTTAAACTTCAACAGCTTGTTGTCTAAAATTGTTTAATTTTTTACTGGGAATGATTTTTTAAAAATTCAAATTGATTTATAATTTTTTTAAAAATGTTCTTTTTCTAATAGTTTTTTGATGTTCGATTGTATAACCACACCATTTGGCATAAAAATCAGTTCCAGCTCAGAGTTTTATAAGCAGTGGTTCTAAAGTAAATTATATTGTTTCATGCTCTTGTTTGTATGGGTTTTTTCAAGTACATATTTTATATGCACAAATCTCTTCTACTATTTTTTTTGGCAATCAACATGAAATAATTTTTTATTATAAACATTCCCCTGAAAATCTGCAAAAACCTATATATAGTTTCAGATTGTGACATACATGTACATTTATGAAACTATGAAATTTAATTGTATGAAAATGTAATTGAATTTTTTTTTTTTTTACCTACAATCTACATTTTATCTCATTTACAGAATTTTTCCACTTTTTATCTCCACACACAATTCCAAGGTAAGATATGTGTGTGTGTGTGTGTGTGTGTGTGTGTGTGTGTGTGTGTGTGTGTGTGTGTGTGTGTGTGTTTACATGTACATGTTTCAGAATGTAGAAGTTTTAAAGTTATACCTGTTAAAAAAATCAACTTAAATTTTTAAGGAAATAACTTTTTGAAATATAGACAGTACTTAAGAAAGTTAAAGATGAAATTTGAATAACAAATTTATTCTCTTTTTGATTCATGATAAATCAGAATTGTTTCTTTACTTTCTACACTCAAGTAGCACAGTTGGTAGAATGCTGACTTTATAAATGGAACGACACAGAATACAGGTTTTTACTTTTTCAGTTAATATTTAGAAATCAAAGTCAGATTATTGTAGATGTGGCTCAATTAAAAATGCACTGTTAAATATTTGAGCATTTTGTAAAGTAAAATGTTTTGCATCTTGTCAAAAGCTGATAACATCTTGATATCAGTAAAATTATTTTGACAGACATTTAATCAATGAGCTTTATGTTTTTTCTTTAAAACATACATACATAGATACCTAAGTTAATATATTTTTGTTTATTTTTTAAGTTGAAGTATCATCATCTCAGTTAAATGATGACACACATGCACAATCAGGGACAATCTCAAAACCACATCATGAATTTATAGTTATTTTAAAAAAGGTAATATTTATTTGTACTTCCTGAGGATTTTTAAGATAATTTATCTAGAATTCTATATTTCCATTAATTGATTATTCTGAGTTTCACGAAAAACAACTAAAAAAAGTTAGATTGTCTTATTTGATATAGATTCAACTACATAATTTTTTCAAAAAAAAGTTGTCTTGAAATTCACATTTAACATTTAAAGAAGTTTTTTGCATTCATCAGTTTGTAGAATTACATTAAATAAATGAATGAACGTAACAGTGATAATATGACTGCAATCACATTAAGCAAACTTTTAGAGAAATTCATGAAATTTGACACAAAAGGAATTCCATGGACCTTAAAGTGTATATGTTGACATTGGTCTAAATCTTGAAGGACAAGGTCATAGATGCTGTATGCATGGGCAAAAAACACATTGTTTATTAATTATCTAAAAACCTAACAGAAAGGTTCTTATCTCTAAATTATCTCAAAACCTAACAGAAAGGTTCTTATCTCTATCTGTATTTTTTTTTTTTTTTTTTTGTCAATACCTTGAGCCAAAGTCATATGTTGAAAGTCAAACAGGACAGCTGCTTATCAATTGTATGTAGACCTTAAATTGATACCAAGATGTAATATTTAAGATTGATGCTTGTATCTTCATTTATCTTCATTAGCTTCATTCCATGGAATCAGGAGACTGGTAAACAACAATTATGAATAACCTTTACACCTAGATAAGACTTTAACCTTTATACCTGTACTTACCATCAGGCTTGATATATATATTGAATTGTTGTGTTGTTTATTTTTTACAGATGTGGGTACAAGGTTTAAGTGTTTGTCTGGTATTTTATGTAACATTATGTTGTTTTCCTGCTGTTGCTTCAGCTATTGGTTCAGTTAGTAACCACAAAGATGAATGGACAGGTAAGTTTAATATAAGATAAGAAAGAATTTTATAACTAAAAAACATGCATTTGGCATTAGCTAATAAATATAAGAAATAAGACAAAATACAGATGGATGATAGAAATGTTCAAACAAGACAAGACTAGCAGAGACAAATAGATGTCTTAACATTACTCTTTAATTCATATAATTTTAAAAGCAAGACAGATGTAATAAACATTGATTGATTGAATGGGTTTAACATCCTAGTCAAGAATATTAAACATATTGGTACAGTGGAAGATTTAAGCTCACTTGACCAAAGGTGCTGTGTGTGTGTGTGTGTGTGTGTGTGTGTGTGTGTGTGTGTGTGTGTGTGTGTGTGTGTGTGTGTGTGTGTGTGTGCATAGTGAACACACATTTTAGGATTCTCTGAAACTAATGGCAAGATTTTATTGAAACTTGGTCAGAAGTATATTTTGGCTGGTGCAATTAAGATTTTTTATGGCATTGCCACATCTGCAAAAAAATTAGGTCAAGGTGACCCAGTGGTGCAAAACTCATGAAAAATAATCTTTTTAAAAACCAAGTGATGGAAAAAAATATATAATGTGATATTTGGCTTCTCTGGTGTCTTAAGCCTATAGTTTGTTTATTTCGTGAAATTTGACCAAAAAAAATAGGTTATAGGTTTTTTGCATTAGATTTTAAATTTTTATGAAATGGCTTCAAATTCTTATAGCTTTATGATTTGAGCAGATAACACTGTGGAATTTTCAAGATTGACATTTCCTTCATATGACATTCAAATGGATTATGGTGACGTCAAAGGTCAACCTATTTTGATCATATTTCAATGTAGATTTCATTTTTTATATATGAAGCAAAGGTCAACTGTCAAAATCATGACCTTTTAATCAATCAAGTTCAAAGGTCAGTTTGGAACTATAGCTTTTCAACTAAACATTAGTTCTTGTGGGAGAATATTATGCCTATTCTTCCTTCTGTTGAAATTGGATATTTAGTGGTTATACAGTCATTAAGATCAGACCATTTTATATTTGTATGTGTATAAATGTATACTTTATTTCTTGATTACAGAAAAATATTTCTCTGTAGTTGTGTGTTTTCTGTTGTTTAATGTTGGAGATTGGGCAGGAAGAAGCTTAGCTGGAATGATTAAATTTGTAAGTTATTTGCGTTATTTGTATCTTAGTACATTTTCCACTAATTTATATTATACAATGAAAAGTGTATCAGTAAACTTGTCAAGAAATTTAAAAAAAAAACAACATTTACACATCTATGTTACTTGTAATTTCCACATTTCAGGAATAAGAAATAATAATAGTGTTTATGATACATCATACAAGTTATTGACTTATAAAAGGTGGTGGTTATAATTTGTAAACCTGTTAAATACAACTGATTAACAAACTCAAAATCAGATTTTAGAAGAGAATTTGTCTACTTTTGAAAATTTCCTTTGGGATATATAAAATGAAGATGTGTATGTGTTTTTGTGTTTTATGAAAAAATTATGTGGATGAAGCAACTAAAAAATTATGAAGATAAAGTCCTATAAACTGTAACAATATACCAGTATTACATACTAATTAGGAGAATGTTTGGTGTTTTTCTTAATTGTACTTATGAGATAAAGAAAAAAAATATACAAACATGTACATGTATACTTGTCAAGAATTTTACACATATTTTATCAATCTTATTTCAGCCCAGAGCCAGTCACAGTACATCCTTGTTAGTTTTGAGTTGTATAAGAGTTGTGTTCATTCCCCTGCTATTGTTTTGTAATGTAAGACCACGTTACCATCTGCCAGTTATATTTACTAGTGATGTGTATCCCCTCATCTTTATATTACTTCTGGGACTAACCAATGGTTACTTTTCAACACTCAGCGTTATGTATGGACCAAAGTAAGAAATATATAGAATTATCATTCATATCTGTACAAAGTACAGAGCGGTTTGTATTCCACAAATGTAGCATTGATGTCCAATGTTGAAGGTTTTTTGATGAAAGATTTTGATTGCTGATGGACAAGATTTTTTACTGTCACACTGATAGCTATTCCCATTTATTGTCTTATTTTAAAAGCATGCAGCACAGCTGAATTATGTAAACGTTGGATGCAAGTACTTTTATCATTATCCACTGCTCTTTTGGCTAGTTGTAGTAACCGAAATGTAGGGAATTCCAAAATCTCTTCTGTTGGTTGGTTAGTGACTATTGTATATTTACCAGTTGCCATAATGCAAGGCTTGGGATCTACTTTTCCAGAGAAGATGGCTTTGTTGTTAGCATTTCAAAAATTTGTAAATAGAAGGCTATCATTCAGTCAGAAACCTAACTGGTGTTGTACCTGTTCTCAACATTGACCACACATCTTTGTTGCATAGTTCCAAAATTAGTTAAATACATCTGTGGCTCTAGTCTTACATTTCTTGTTTCAAAGTTTATCTGTTTTTTTTTTTTTTACAAATCATACAAATCATTGTAATTCCAATTAAATATATAATCACAATGAATACATGGAAAAAAAAACAATGCCAGTAGTCAAGCTCTTTAGTGTCTAAAGTAACGGACAAAACTTCTAGTTCCACAATATTTTTGTTCAATGAGTATATATTTTTGTACAAAAACATTGAAATTGATGTTTGGTCATGATATACAAACTTTATATGAAACAACAAACAATTTACATGTACTTTCAGGATTTAGCAACAAATAGTAAATAAATCATTTATGTTACATTATGAAACTTCAATGATTGATAGTCATGGATTATGTAAACCCATTAAGAAAAAAGTTATTTTTATCTTGCTTACAACAGTAAAGGTGACACTGCTTTTTTTCAAAAAATAGATAAATAAAATAAAATAAAAAATAAAAACTGATGTCAGTTTTTGTTTTGAGTTCTTAGTTTTATGTTAAATATATTGAAAATTAGAGGAAATAGTTTGAGATTGAAACGAGTTTTTTGTGAAACAAATTGGCCCCAGGTTACTAGTTTCATATGTCTCTGTATGCAATGATATTAACATTTTGGTTGAGATTTTTGTTGACATCACTCAATCAAAAAGATGGATACATCCAAGACATACAATAACAAATAATTCTTCTGTTTAGAAATCATCAACGATTTTTATTTAAAATCTAGTAATTTATATATTTTTTAAGATTCTTTTTTTTTTAAACTAATATAATTTTTTATTTTATTTGTAGAATGGTTTCCAGTTATTTATCCGAGAAGGCTGGAGCAATTATGAGTGTTTGTTTAACTGTTGGATTGGCTCTAGGATCTCTTACTTCTTTACTGTTAGTCAAAGTCGTTTAATCTGTCAAAGACTTATATTTTTGTATAGATATTATGTTCAATTTCCTCCATTATTAATATCCCTCGGTCATATGTATATGGGAATAAGTGGAAGCAGAGAATCAAGTGTCATATTACAATATGTAACATTAACCAAGTTAATTTCAAATATATATATATATATGTGTGATGGTGCTTCATCTTTAACTCACACAAGGTACAGAAAAGTTAATGTATAAATCAGAGTATAAATATTATTTTTGTTTATCACCTGGGGCATGTAAAGAATGTGCATAATGTTACATTAACATAATTATCCACGTGACATCACAAGTTCATAAACTAACTAGAAAACTCAGACTTTAAATTTTATGTATGACCTGGCAGGAATTCAAACCCATGATCTTCTGCTCTGGAGGTGGACAGTCTAGCTCTGACTAATTGTTGGCATCAGTTTTGGTACAATAGTCGGTGTTTGTGTCAATATTGGCATTAGTGATAGTGATATAATTTGTATCAGACTTGTAGTCATATTTGGCATCAGTTTTTGGTGTCTGTCAGTGTTGGTTTCTTATTTTGCATCAGTTGTTGTTAGTCAGTATTGGTGTCATATTGGTAGCAGTTTTGATTTAGTGTTGATGTCATGTTGGTATCAGTTTTAGTGTCGGACAGTGTTTGTGACATTATTGGCATCATATTTGGTGTTAGTATTGGTTTCATTGTTGGCATCAGTTTTGTGTTAGTCAGTTTGGTGTCATTATTGGCATCATGTTTTGGAGTCAGTCAGTGTTGGTGTCATTTTGAAGTAAATCATTGTTGGTGTCATTGTTGGCATCAGTTTTGGTGTTAATCAGTTTGGCGTCATTATTGGCATCAATTTTGGAGTCAGTCAGTGTTGGTGTCATTTTGAAGTAAATCATTGTTGGTGTCATTGTTGGCAATCAGTTTTGGTGTTAATCAGTTTGGTGTCATTATTAGCATCAGTTTTGGAGTCAGTCAGTGTTGGCGTCATTTTGAAGTAAACCATTGTTGGGTTGGTGTCATTGTTGGCATCAGTTTTGGTGTCATTTTTTTTAAAAATATTTTATCATAAAAATGATGGTCAGTAGTTACTTTAAGGAAATATAAATATAAGTAATTCCTTTTTGATGCATTGATAGTGTGTGTTTTATTGATTTAAGTTGAATCTTGTTAAAAAGTGTTACCTCACAATTTGTGTAATACATGTATTGCATTCTCAAGGAATTTTCTAGCATTTAATCAGCTTTAATGTACATGCAATCAAACAGAAATTCACAATGTGTATTAAACAGTTTGTTTGTATGACATATACTATTACTTGTTTTTGTGTTTATTATCAAACCAGGGTTGTTAATTACTAATATTGTCAAACTTCCTGTTGATATCTGAATTTTTCTTGCTTTACATGTAATTATAAATACATTTATCTAGTGTTGGTTTATGTACAGGTTAATACTTAATGTATACAGGTAATTTCTGTTTGATCTGAAATTTTATTTTAAAAGGACAAACATGTATATTTTCATTTTGATGTTTTCATCATCGTGTTATATCGTAAGGCTTTGCTTATTTATTGAGCTACTAAACACATTTACACTAGTCATTATTTTTGTGACAGCTACAATTAAATCTCGCTTTATTGTCTCCATTTGCTTGAATGAAGACAATCTTATAAAGAAAAAATCTTTATAGAAATAAATTTTGGGACTGCTAAATACTGTGGTTATAAGGAGAGATGGCAAAGATGTGGAGTGGCATTAAAACAAGTTTTCTCACTGTATCAAAATGTTCAGCATTTCATACTTTGAAGTTTTCTTTATATTCCATGCATAATAAATGAATCTCTTACAAGATTTTTTTTATTCCAGTACTTAAAGAATATATGACTGACTACGTACAAATCACTATATATTATATAAGAATAAAAATATAAGTCTATATAGATATAAGTGAAATATTCACATTGACCAGCATTTGTAAATGTGTATCATAAAATTAGTAAAACCACTTTATGAGGAACTAATGCTACAACTATCTTAAGAATAGGTATAACATAATTTATACTAACATAATGTCATAACTTTTTATCATACTGCAAATTGTATGGTTGATTGTTTCTGGAGTATAACTATGGTATTATAGTAATATTTGATATACTTATTGATCATTATGTTTGCCATAAAAATATTCTTGTAAAGTACAATGTATGATTAAAATTCTGCAATCTTATTGGTTAATAGCTTTCAGTTAAGTTCATTTGTTGATAATTCCCAGAGGGTAAATTTATAAAATTGATGATGATGATGATGATGATGAAATCTGGTCTATCATGTCCATTTGATAAATTCTGTTAAAAACTGACCATTATACATTTATGTCAGAATGACCTCTTGTTTGTTATTTTTTTCTGGAGTTTAATAAGTGCAAAATCAATGCAGATTCTTGAATTACATGAAAAGTGTATTTAGAAAAACTTGCTCAGTTGGTAGAAATCCAACCCGATTTTTGTTTTATAATTTTATTGCCAATTGACATGAATTCTGTATTTTATCACCCTAGATACATTTTCTGAATGAATGCTTATACTACATAAGTTAATTATGTAAATTCAAGATTCTGAAGAAATGTGTTAAAATATTAATGTTATAACATGTTGAATGCAATAAAAATCAAAATGAATACATGTAGTTATAAATTATGTCTTATTTGAACTGAATAAATAAAAGATACTTGGAAAGGCAAGGAAAACTCTGAAGCTTTTTGTCCCATTTCAAAAAAAAAAAAAAAAAAAAAAAAAGGTCAAGTAAATCCCTGGCTTAGTTTGATCCTGAATTCTATTACATTGTATTATATGTAGATGTTAAAAGCAGTTGGAAGTATTTTCATGAGAACTCATGTAATATGTGAAGCAGAACTATCAGTGGTGTGGAATGGAATGCCTATAATGTTACTGTATGCTCCAGTCAAATTCTTTCACTTGCATCTAAGCAGTTAGTTCTGGGATGTTGATAGAAACTTTGGTTTCATGAAAACTACTAACCTTCAACAGGTGACTTGACAAACCCTCTCACACTAAGATCGACTTGACAAACCCTCTCACTCTAGGATCAACTTGACAAACCCTCTCACACTAGGATCGACATGAAAAACCCTCTCACATTAGGATCAACTTGACAAACCCTCTCACACTAGGATCGACATGAAAAACCCTCTCACATTAGGATCAACTTGACAAACCCTCTCACTCTAGGATCAACTTGACAAACCCTCTCACTCTAGGATCAACTTGACAAACCCTCTCACACTAGGATCGACATGAAAAACCCTCTCACCATAGGATCGACTTGAAAAACCCTCTCACCATAGGATCGACTTGACAAACCCTCTCTCATTAGGATCTGCCTGATTGAGATTCCTTCCAAGGCATAAAGAGTGTGAAAAAGAAAACAAGAACTTCTAATGAAAACTGCAGTCAATCCACAGAAAACACACAAACTTGCACATATCTGGTGTACATAAGAAATTAATCTGTTTTGAAATTCTTACTGACTGCCAATGTTTATGTAATTAAAGACTAGAAATGGTGCCAGCGATATAGATTTCAAATGTCTAATGACAATAGTGTCACTGGTTTTAAAATTAGGGTTTATAGATACAAATTTCAAGTGATTTTAATTTTTTACATGAGAAGAAAAGCATCAGGTGATGTACCCGAGTGAAAAAAAAAAACATCTTGCACATCAGTAGAAACTTGAAATTAGTATTACAGCTCAAGTCTTCTTTATAACTACAATATATATATATATATTCAAAATTTATAAGAATAATAAATATTATATAAGAAAATAGTTAATAAAGAATAGCTCAACACTTATATTAAATTTCCTTCTACATTTTTCCAATCTAAGTTATTCTCAGTCACTGTTATATTGCTGATTTCAAAATCTTGTACAGCATGCAGAAAAAAAAACAAAAACAGATAGTTGATGTATACCATCATAAATGCTTAAACCAACATACACATTGCATAGGTAAACAGCTGGTATACAAGCACATAAGTTAACCTTGAGATTTTTGTCAGGTTCACAGCCACTCAATATGAATCATCTTGCAAATGCAATAACAGACAGGTGGCAAGCGATAGCTCACCTGGTGTATTTGCTCAGATTACAATTACCAGTCAACTTGTCATTAGAGCTCACCTGGCATATTTGCTAAGAATAAGTCAACATGTTGTTATACTGTAACTCACCTTGGGCATTTGCTTAGCTTAGCAACTTGAAAAAATAATACATAAGTTCACCTTAAGCATATGCTCAAAGGAAACAAGTTCATTTTACAGTATCATGCCATAATTGTAATTCACCTTATATAGGTGCTGGGGTAAAGCTTTCAAATTATTTGCTCACTCAGATGATATGCCATCATAATAGTTACCTTGGGGAAAGGTAAACAGGTGCTAACATAAGCATACTTATCTTTCTCTGACATTAGCTCAGTTAAAACGCTGGCTTAAAATTGCAATAGCAAACCAGGAGCATTTTATTCTGTAAAACTTGATGATACATAAATGTACATAATAATACATTAAAAGTAAGGAATTTGTTACTTATAACATGTACTTAGCAACAAGCTATGTGTCTAAGAACATGATGCAATGCAAGTTGTGATACATGATGCAAAAACAGCAAAACAAGACAATAAAAAGTGCAAAACCACTGAATATAAGACTCCTTACTTTGACCTGTGGTGTTAACATACTGGTAGCACTATATGAGGACTGAAAACCATCTTGTTTTTTCACAACCGGTGTTCCATAAAATAAGTCTTATTTTACCAATTAATGATATACCGGTAACAACATAAATTGCTTGTAGTAATTTTAATGCTGTAAAAACTATAGATATTTCACCAGTAAAAACTGTAAATGTTATATAAAATATATTAATGAAAAATTTCAACAGTTTTGTTGGTAGTTCAATTATTTTTTAAAAATATTTCTTTCAGAGACCTGGGTCAATTCACATATTATAAAATGTTATACATTGTAATATCATTTTCAAAAATTAAGTTCAGGACTAGTTATCTTGTTTTTAATGCCCCTAATTAAAATGCATAAGTGTAAAAAAACATGTCGAAGTTACTTGTAAGTAAAATTATTCTGTTTTTTATCTACTATAAGCATGGAAACATACCAACAAAACGAAAAATCTAATCAAGAATATCTGATGAATTTGATTTTCTTAAAATGGTTATTTGGAACATGTAAATGAAGCAAGTAGAGATTTAATTATTATGAAATTATGAGTTTTACAATCCATCATGAAACTATGATGGAGTGTAAAACTCATATTTCATAATTAATTAAATCTCTACTTTGTTTCATTTACATGTTCCAAATAACCATTTTAAGAAAATCAAATTTGAGCCATTTGCCAGTGCTATTTACAAAATATACATAGTAAACAAATCCTTTCAGATACAAAAACATCAAGATTTAAACAACTTTATATATAGAGACAACATTAAATGTACAGTAGTCCAATATCAAAAATCTTTATATCATTTAAATTAATATTTTTTTTCAATAAAGATGTTTGTAAGTTTTATTACACATTTGTACTACCAATATATTTGTTATAACAACTTAATGTATAGAATATATGAGTGAATCTCTAGAAAACATTCAAAATAAAACTATAATAAGATAAGACATATATAATTTGTTGTTGGAATGTACAGTAACGTATATCACAGATTATCAGTAGATACGATTTCATATTTTCATAATAATTGATTATTGCTCCAGGTGTTCCATATTTTGCTCTAACGTCAAATGTTAAATACTGTAATCCAATATAACTGAATTTTCCAAAATGGTAAGTTCTAAAGTCTTACAAATAATTTGCTATATTGCACATTTCAATAGATCACAACAAAAAGAGGAGTTAAAGTTTCATATATTTATTGTCCAATAAATTATCACTTTGATATGATGAACATGCTGGCGGTTTATCTCCCTGAAAAGACAAAAAAAAAAAACCCAATAAATCAACTGAAAGAATAAAAATCCAATTACAACATTTAAACAACCAAAGAATATTTCATAGAAGCTATCACTACTAACTGTGAAGACTACATGTAAAGGTCACATTATCAGTCAAGACACAAAGGTCATAGGTTAAAGCCCCTGCTGGGATGTTTGTTAACATTCTTGAAAACAGCCTTTAATGTTGCATTCTTAGTCAACCTCAGTGTAAAATTAACAGATACCAGTAGAAATACTAGTGGTAAGTTTATTTGGACATTTAATAGAAACATAGGAGAAGTAGCATACCCACATAGAATCTGCTGCTTCATGCTACAATAACCAGGATAAGTATTGGTCTTATGAGCTATAGGGTTCAGACAGACTTTTATCTTTTATCAGTAACAGTAAATAAACATAAAATTTTATTGTGTACAAATTCTAGCACAAGACAGTTTAAAGTTGGTTTAAATAAGGGCATCAAACTGTTAAATGAAAGCAAACTTGGAGTAAATTACTGATGCATAGAAAAAGAAGCTGGTCAACATTGAAAATCTCAAACATCATTTTACAACAAACAAATCATTTATAAATTTCTGAAACAGAATTACGAAATAGTGTAGTATACACCAGTTTTGTCATCTGTCTTCCAGACTGGTTTGATTTTTAATTCACCTCTATGGAGTACAAAATAGCTCATAGGTCATAGCCCTGGCAGGAGCATGATTGTTCATGTTGACATCGAATTTTTATGGACTCCATTTGCAGGCAAACTACACCATTATTTTGATAAGTACAATTCTTAATCCAAAATTCTTAATATCAGACTATAAAGTTACTGAAAATTCTTTGTGTTTTTCAGATAAGTCTTACCGTGTACATATCACACAAAAGTTTCACCAAATCATCCTCCACTTTTTTCTCCATTTCTTCAGTATGTACCTATAACAAATCACATAAGAATTTTTAGATTTCATAGGTAACCCGTAACTATAAGTATATTCTATGACTAACCAGTAGCTATAAGTATCAGTTACTTCTATAAGTAACCTACAAGTAACATAGATCTACCTCATGTTAACAGGGTTCAATGGCAGGCTGCAGGAGGTAACATAAATGTTTGTACAAAATCAATATGAAATCAAATAATACAATTACTGACAAGGTACTTCCTGTTGTAAAAGATTTTATTTATAAATATGCCATGTGCATGTTTTTCATAGCCAATAGAAATTATGGTTATGCACACTCATTAACAGGTATCACATTATAAACTTGAAATCACGATGTACCAAACATCCCTAAATATTTGCATGGTGGATCAACTAATTCCCATTTACGCTCAATTAAAGAGAACATTTGGTGTTTATGATCAATTTTTCCCTTTTACTGTTATTCATGTAGATATTTATTTGTGTTTTGAAATGACTTACTCCATTTATTGTCACCCATGGTACATATTTGTGTGGTGGATTTAGAGCCATTGTTTTTAATGCCATTTGGTGTTCAAGCTGATTTCCCATGTCACTATTTGCACATTTTGTTATTGCATCATAATCAACTTTGAAATGTTGTGAGCACTGTAATATAGGATGATAAATTATTAATTGTTGGTTATGCTACAATTATGAATTTCAACTTGTCATCACAAGAAAGAAATGTCTTCAGATTTTGTGATGTTGATACTTATGTTAACCTTGCAATATCATTATTTACCATGCAAAGTTTGTATTATTATTATTATTATTACATGTATTGTTATTATTATTAAATCAGATCCTATTTAATAAAATTGAAATTGTAATTAAAGACTGATTAATTACTACAACCAACTAAGCAATAAATTACAAAATTAGAAACAAATATATTTGATGAAGAATACCATAAAATTAATGTCACCCTAACTAATCCCCATATAGGGTAAACCATTTTAATGGCTGAAAAGAAAAAAATCAAAATCTGCTGCCAAAAACAGTAGTTTGTGCCTGGGTTAATGATTACAAATCTCTAAGAAAGGGATAAAATGCTGCTGAACTGTAATCAGTTCCACAGACAAGCATGTAGCCACTTTGTCTTACTATTAAATTTAAACATTTTGATTACCTTTTCTGCAGCTTCTTCAGGTCTTTCACTTGTGGAATTTTCCATACAGTGAATGAATGGGAAATATACATTAATATCTTTTGTTATATTAATTGCACATGTCTGAAACACACAAAACAGTGCACACAATATTAATGTCAACTGGTAATATATAAGAGAGAGAGAGAGAAAGAGAGACAGAGAGAGATCACACAAAACAGTTTACAACAATATTAATGTCAACTGGTACTATATAAGAAAGACAGAGAGAAAGAGAGATAGTATATTGATAGATCATACTTTTATTATTTTTAATTTTTTAATTCAAATTAGTGTTGATGAAAGATTTAATAAAAGCATCACTGAGAAAGCAAAATGTCAGATATTCAATGCTTAAATGTTTCTCTAAATTTACCTATAAACTCTGTCCTGACTGAAGCAAATAGTGACAAAGAAATGAGGACATTATGAGGTTATACTGTTTATATGTGACAGAGTATAATAATACCTCAATAACATTTCCCACACATTCTTCTTTACCATGCTGACATGTGAATTTCCATTTTCCAATCCCTTTGCTTTCCTTAAATAAAATATAACAATTATATTCTGGGTTAAAGATAAGAGAGAAAAACTGGCAACTAAAGGAAAACAGTTGTCTAAGAGAAAGATGAACAAATGTCTGAAGGCTAGGTAATGTATCAAACCAATTTGCTAGTTTTATTAATGTTTTCAGATAAGTTCATCTTAAATTTTGCATTTTGTAAGTAAATTAATGCACATTTTCTTCAAATCCATTAAAAATTTGAAAATTCCATAAAAATAAGGTAACATGTTTTATCATCTTATTAATTAATTAATTATTTAATTAATTTTAATTTTCGATTTCTGTTTCACCATTAATTTTTTGCTAAAGATAGAAATTTCTCTCAAACTGGTCACAGCCTTTACCTTTTATCGAAATTTTAACAAGGAATTTAGTGTTTATTAGAAAAAAGACTTTAACCAATTTGAAGAAAAAGGCAAAAGAATTTCATCAATAAGGAATCTAGCAAAACATTATAGTCTTGGGTAAAATGAAATTTTAACTGAACTGATTTGTTGGAAAATGTTTGGTATATTAAGGTAACAAACAAAACCTTTTTAAAACCAAATTTTCAGATTGGATGGACTGGTCAGTTCATTAGACAGAAAACTGTTATAGCAACATGAGAAGAAATTAGTTTAAATGTTCACTACCGAATCAGTTATAGAAGTTAATTTGATTACTAATATCATACCCTTGCATTTCCAAATGGTACCAATGTTAGTTTCATAATCGATGGTACTAGATTCCAGGCCCTCCATAATTGCCCAGATATAAACCTTTTACAATCTGGACATAAAGATTCAAAATAGAATGTTACATCTATAGGTGCTGGGGGAGTATTGTGGTACTGCTCACACTGATCCAAGACCTAAATTACATAAAAGAATATTGTTTTTACAGGTATATAATAAACATTAAGCAAAAAAGAAAAGGAAACTGACTGTAATGATTTTTTAAAAAAATATTAACTAACATATCGTATTCGCCGTAAAACGAGAGAGAGAGAGAGAGAGAGAGAGAGAGAGAGAGAGAGAGAGAGAGAGAGAGAGCGGAGGGTTGTATGACACCTGGCACTGTCTTGCTATTTCATCCGAGGAACACCACATACTTGGTGGAAACATGCAAGCAGAAGAACACGTTATTACAACAAGTGATGTTAATAATTTTAAATCCATTTTCCATATGTCTGTCATATTGCCCGGCTGTGTGAAGTAAATCATGTGAGTGTGTGAATTTTTAACAAACACCACGTGACGTATCTCGTGACTACTTTCGGTTTGCGTACAGTTTAGCGAACGTTTCGTATTTTTCTTTAAAAAACAGAATTTTTTTTTACTAACTCCCTTTAATGATTTTTTAGGTTGTGTTAAACAATTGGAGGCATTAAACTTGTCCAGAGACTATATTTCTAGCAGTTAGGCACAACTGAACTAACCAATAAACTAATGGCCTTTTAACTGTTTAATATAGCTTTGAAGTAAACACATCTTGAAACTGGAAAGGTCAACATGCCCGGAGGTTGGGGGGGGGGGGGACCCAACAATTTAACCCGGCAAATATGATTAAATTTATATTTACAGAAATTTATATATATTAAGAGGCATCAGAGACGTATATTGCTAGTTAGAATTATAGGTCCATGGTTTGTCTTATAACAACAAGTTTTATCATACGACTTTAACATAAAAGTATCTAAAAACTTTTCAACGGAAATAAAAAATAAAACTTAAGTTGTGAAATGCATAATCTTATGGAACGCCGTTTTAAACATATATTCAATTATTTATGCCTATCTTCAAATAATTGAACCAGGTACAATTCATTTGAAGATAGATATAATTCAATTATACCTAGGTACAATTCATTTAAAGATAGGAATAATTTAATAATACCTAGGTTCAATTCAACTGAATTGTACCTAGGTAAAAATAAATTATACCCATCTTTAAATGAATTGATCATTAATGCTTTGTAGTTTCAACGTAGTAAAATTCAATTTACACCTATCTTCAAATAAATTAAAGAGACGTATCATTTATACCTAGGTACAAATGAATTATACCTAGGTCTAATTCTATTGAAGATAGGTTCAAATGAATTATACCTAGGTACAAATGAATTATTCCCAGGAACAATTATTTGTTCTCTTATAAATATTTGAACCTAAGTATAATTTAATTGAACCTAGGTATAATTCAATTGCACCTATCTTTAAAAAAATGGACCTAGGTGTAATTAATTGAACCTAGGTACAATTATTTGAAGATAGGTATAAATAATTGAATATATGTTAAAATGGCGTTCCATATGATCTGATGTATCGATGGAAAGGAATTACACAGAACAGTCACTCTCGATAAGATGATTGAAGTTTGTGATATAACGTATCTCTGAGATAAATTATAAATTAATAGACTTCTTGAACGAAAGTTCTCAGCGCTGGGAAAACACATAGTAGTTATAACAAAAACAGCCAATGTAACCAAGAGCACGATACAAAACGAGTTAATGACGAAAACAGCCAATGTAACCAAGAACATGTCACAATACGAGTTAATGACGAAAACAGCCAATGTAACCAAGAACACGTCACAATAAGAGTTAATGACGAAAACAGCCAATGGAACCAAGAACATGTCACAATACAAGTTAATGACTAAAACATCCAGTGTAACCAAGAACACGTCACAATACAAGTTAATGACAAAAACATCCGAGGTAACCAAGAGCACGTCAGAATACAAGTTAATGACTAAAATATCCAGTGTAACCAAGAACAGGTCACAATACAAATTAATGACTAAAACATCCAATGTAACCAAGAACACGTCACTATATGAGTTAATGACAAAACATCCAATGTAACCAAGAACACGTCACTATATGAGTTAATGACGGAAACTTCCAACGTAACCAAGAACACGTCGCAATACAAGTTAATGACAAAAACATTCAACGTAACCAAGAACACGTACGGCACAATACAAGTTAATGACAAAAACATCCGAGGTAACCAAGAGCACGTCAGAATACAAGTTAATGACTAAAATATCCAGTGTAACCAAGAACAGGTCACAATACAAATTAATGACTAAAACATCCAATGTAACCAAGAACACGTCACTATATGAGTTAATGACGGAAACATCCAACGTAACCAAGAACACGTCACAATACAAGTAAATGACTAAAACATCCGAGGTAACCAAGAGCACGTCACAATACAAGTTAATGACTAAAACATCCAATATAACCAAGCGCACGTCACAATACAAGTTAATGACGAATCGAAAACATCTAATGTAACCAAGAACACGTCACAATACAAGTTAATGACTAAAACATCCAACGTAACCAAGCGCACGTCACAATACAAGTAAATGACTACAACATTTGGTATAACCAAGACTTAGAGCACGTCACAATACAAGTTAATGACTAAAACATCCAGTGTAACCAAGCGCACGTCACAATACAAGTTAATGACGAATCGAAAACATCCAATGTAACCAAGAACACGTCACAATACAAGTTAATGACTAAATCATCCAATGTAACCAAGAATATGACGCTGTACAAGTTAATGACGGAAACATCCAACGTGACAAAGAACACGTCACTATACGAGTTACTAACAAAAACATCAGACGTAACCAAGGACACGTCACAAAACGAGTTAATGACTAAAACATCCAATGTAACAAAGAAAAAGACACAATACAAGTTAATGACAAAAACATTCAACGTAACCAAGAACACGTCACAATACAAATTAATGACTAAACCATCCAGAGTAACCAAGAGCACGTCACAATTCAAATTAATGACTAAAACATCCAGAGTAACCAAGAGCACGTCACAATTCAAATTAATGATGAAAACATCCAACGTAACCAAGAACACGTCACATTACAAATTAATGACGAAAACATCCAACGTAACCAAGAATGCGTCACAATACAAGTTAATGACGAAAACATCCAGTGTAACCAAGAGCACGTCACAATACAAGTTAATGATGAAAACATCAAATGCAACCAAGAACACGTCACATTACAAATTAATGACGAAAACATCCAACGTAACCAAGAATGCGTCACAATACAAGTTAATGACAAAAACATCCAACATAACCAAGAACACGTCACATTACAAGTTAATGACAAAAAAATCCAACGTAACCAAGAACACCTCACAGTACAAGTTAATTTACAAAAACATCCAATGTAACCAAGAACACGTCACAATACAAGTTAATTTACAAAAACATCCAACGTTACCAAGAACACCTTACAGTACAAGTTAATTTACAAAAACATCCAACGTAACCAAGAACACGTCAAAATAAGAATTACTAACAAAAACATCCGACGTAACCAAGGGCACGTCACAATCCGAGTTAATGACTTTTTATTAAAACATCCGACGTAATAAATATAATAATAATAATAATAAAACAAACATACAAGTCCTTGTCCAGATTACAATCCCGAAAACAAAGTAAAAATTTTGAAAGCTGGCAAAATTAGTTATACACGTTGACTTACATCAAGGAAGTGAGACCGGGTGCTCTTGAAGGGTAAGCCTCCCGTCTCGCTAGCTACACCCGTCACGTGCAAGTAAATTTTGAGAATGAAAGGAAAGAAGAATGGTAAGTCAAATATATCCAGTATAAGTTTGGACACAGTGACTATGCACATACATGTACTTATCAACAATATGTTGACGACGTCCATAAAACTTTTTAAGGGCCTTGATTAAATATATAATACAAATACTAGTTAAATTTTGATGTGCCAGATGTGCACATTTCGGAAATTAATTCCTCATCAGTGACACTAAGACCGAAAAGTTTGGTACATAAAAATATATAAGCCAAACAGTTGAAAATAATGAATCTAAAGTTTCAAAATTATATAAATCCAAATCCAGTTAAGGAATGCTTTGCATGAGGGAACAAACCTTAGTTTTAAATAAATTTCAAATTTTAGACGACTGCAAATTTTGCTAAATGGTACATTTTCTGACAGCACAAAGTACTGCCTACTGAGTTATGGATACCCTCGGGGAGTTTTACTCCACCAGCAGCGGTACCCGCTCAGGGGTAGTAAATATATAATACAAATACCAGTTAAATTTTGATGTGCCAGATGTGCACATTTCGGAAATTAATTCCTCATCAGTGACACTAAGACCGAAAAGTTTGGTACATAAAAATATATAAGCCAAACAGTTGAAAATAATGAATCTAAAGTTTCAAAATTATATAAATCCAAATCCAGCTAAGGAATGCTTTGCATGAGGGAACAAACCTTAGTTTTAAATAAATTTCAAATTTTAGACGACTGCAAATTTTGCTAAATGGTACATTTTCTGACAGCACAAAGTACTGCCTACTGAGTTATGGATACCCTCGGGGAGTTTTACTCCACCAGCAGCGGTACCCGCTCAGGGGTAGTAAATATATAATACAAATACCAGTTAAATTTTGATGTGCCAGATGTGCACATTTCGGAAATTAATTCCTCATCAGTGACACTAAGACCGAAAAGTTTGGTACATGAAAATATATAAGCCAAACAGTTGAAAATAATGAATCTAAAGTTTCAAAATTATATAAATCCAAATCCAGCTAAGGAATGCTTTGCATGAGGGAACAAACCTTAGTTTTAAATAAATTTCAAACCTAGGCTTGCAATATTTTGCGTCAACAATTTAATTGTAAGCAATTTACTTTGTTGCAGAAAGTCTCCATAGTGGGAACAAGCTCTACCATACCGTATTAACATATACACCATACGCAGGAGAAGCAGGGAAATTACTGCAAAGAAACGGAAAGTTGACAATAGAAAAATTGAAGTCATCACGTTTGTCGTATAGCTTTCAGTAACCTTTCGTGGGTGTCATAATTGAGGTATAAGTCCAAATATGAAGCAGAACATGGAGAATCTGTCGTGTCTTTTATTTCAAGCTCACTTGGATAGATGGCATTCACATATTCTCCAAGTTTGGGATTATTTAGTGATAGAACGTCATCTATATATCTCTTTTCTCCCGATTTGACAAGGTTCTGTAACTAAGAACACGTCACAGTACAAATTAATGACGAAAAGATCCACCATAACCAAGAACACGTCACGATACGAGTTAATGACAAAAACATCTGGTGTAACCAAGAATAGGTCACAATGCGAGTTAGTAATAAAAACACCCAACGTAACCAAGAGCACGTCACAATACAAGTTAATGACAAAAATATTCAACGTAATCAAGAGCACGTCACAGTACAAGTAAATGACAAAAACATTCAACGTCACCAAGAGCGCGTCACAGTACAAGTTAATGACAAAAACATTCAACGTCACCAAGAGCGCGTCACAGTACAAGTTCATGACAAAAACATTCAACGTCACCAAGAGCGCGTCACAGTACAAGTTCATGACAAAAACATTCAACGTAACCAAGAACACGACACAATACAAGTTAATGACAAAAACATCAAACGTAACCAAGAGCACGTCACAATACAAGTTAATGACAAAAACATCAAACGTAACCAAGAGCACGTCACAGTACAAGTTAATGACAAAAAACATCCAACGTAACCAAGAGCACGTCACAGTACAAGTTCATGACAAAAACATTCAACGTAACCAAGAAAAAGACACAATACAAGTTAATGACAAAAAATCCAACGTCACCAAGAACACGTCACAATACAAGTTAATGACAAAAAACATCCAACGTAACCAAGAGCACGTCACAGTACAAGTTCATGACAAAAACATTCAACGTAACCAAGAAAAAGACACAATACAAGTTAATGGCAAAAATCCAACGTCACCAAGAACACGTCACAATACAAGTTAATGACAAAAAACATCCAACGTAACCAAGAGCACGTCACAATACAAGTTAATGACAAAAACATTCAACGTAACTAAGAGCACGTCACAATACAAGTTAATGACGAAAACGTCCAACGTAACCAAGAGCACGTCACAATACAAGTTAATGACGATTACATCCAACGTAACCAAGAGCACGTCGCAATACAAGTTAATGACAAAAACATTCAACGTAACAAGAACACGTCGCAATACAAGTTAATGACAAAAACATTCAACGTAACCAAGAACACGTACGGCACAATACAAGTTAATGACAAAAACATCCAACGTAACCAAGAGCACGTCACAATACAAGTTAATGACAAAAACATCCAACGTAACCAAGAGCACGTCACAGTACAAGTTAATGACAAAAAACATCCAACGTAACCAAGAGCACGTCACAGTACAAGTTAATGACAAAAACATTCAACGTAACCAAGAAAAAGACACAATACATACATATTATTAGTATCTTATGTATGCACAATTTTGTGTATCAGATGCGAGTTGTGGGTTCTATAGTGATGACACGATGGAAACTACAACGAGCATCTGATACACAAAATTGTACATACATAACATACTAATGATATTTTTATCTTACAATTTATTATTTTATAGAAAACAAACAAAATCCATTCATTAAAATGAAGTATTTATACACAAAATCTCAAAATCCATAGACCTATTTTCTTGCGCATTTATACAATGAGTTGTATGGCGGGAAAGTACCAAAACAGTCATTTCAAATTTCTTCGTCGCTAGAACTGGACTCACAAATTATTCTCCGGTATTTTGATTTTTTCTGTGAAACATTCAGTGTATTTTCTGTGTTGGATTCAGTGTTTGGATAATAATTTCGACAATTAATATATTGGATGGAGCAATTTCCTGAAACATTGAAATTTCCCGTGAATGGAAGTGGTGCAGAACAAGATGTATTTGAACTGAAGCCAGGATTTGAAATTGATTTAGATTGTGTAGATTATTCGCGCCATTATTGTATCGCGCATATGGATGATACGGAAAATATCAGGCTCCCAGTCAGAAAAATTGAAATTTAATAAAAATACGTTTTAATTGTTAAAGTGTACTTTTAGCCAACTGGGTGTTTTCCCGCATTCCATTCTGATGACGTCACGGAATCTCTCGAATTGAAAGTAGTTCAAACTGACATGAGCGTGATTATTCGCGCCATTATTGTATCGCGCATATGGATGATACGGCACCCTGATACGAGTCAGAAAAACTGAAATTTAATAAAAATACGTTTTAATTGTAAGATAAAAGTTAATGACAAAAACATCCAACGTCACCAAGAACACGTCACAATACAAGTTCATGACAAAAACATCCAACGTCACCAAGAACACGTCGCAATACTTAAGAAATGGAATTTTACTTTTTTTCTACCATGAGGTCATGGAGAGAACGAGAATGGCGCAAATTTAATATGAAGTGCTTCTTATATTTACAATCTTTCCAAAATATACGAAAAACACGAGTGTTTTTCTGGATGGCACTTAAATTTACTTGTTTACCAACTCTCCGTGGCTGGATGCACACCATTTGATAGAACAGCAATTAGATCTGACAGAACCGTAACTCCGCCCACTCTGATGTAACTTGACGTGATTGACGTGAGGTCCGCCCGTACCCGTCTCCAGGTGACGGAAAAATAAACATAATCCCTCAGCTTATCGTAAATATTTTATTTCACTTAAACGATAATCAATGGTAAGAGTCACATTTTCATATTAAAATTAAAGCTGCATTAAGTTTACCAAATTTCTTAATTTTTTTTGATTTTCTAAAAATATATTTTTTTAAAAGTAGATATCTTCTAACCACGATCCGTGACATTCATTTTCTAAAATTTCATTTCTTTTAGCTGTATATAAACGGAATCCTCTGACCGGTTGGTCAGTGTTCTACGATGGTAATTATGAGCTTGGAGCATGCGCACGGATGTACGGAAAAGCCTAGAATCGAAAGTGAAACATGACAGATTGCATTAATTGTCCTTCATTCATATCCAGATGTATTTGAAATGGTGTTATTTTCCCTTACTAAGTCACAAATGACAAATTCAACGAAGTTCTGTGTTTAATTTATCGTATTTCAACATTTTGAAAGTTGTGTTTAAATGACCCGGGTTTTGATGACGTAACCATGTCCTAATATTGGATCCCAAATGCTGCATCTCGCCGGGTAAATACTGCAATTTCTGTATTTATTCGAGCTTTTATCGTTGAACCAAATGTAACATTGTTCATTGGGAACATCATTTATTGGATGAGCACCGTTTTATTTTTTTTCTTTGGAAAACTTAATGCAGCTTTAAACGAACGACTATTAAATGTTGAATTTGTAAGCATTGATGGCTGAATGGAAGACAACGAAAAACCCAACTGCGGATTTATAATTTGTGAGCTTTGGCTAGACTGCATCACACAGTGGAGCGTGCGCGACTCTCTCCATGAAGTAATGGAGATAGTCAGGAAGACCTGTTTCATATAAGGAAAAGTATTGCGATTGTAAATATTTAAGAAATGTAATTTTACTTTTTTTCTACCATGAGGTCATGGAGAGAACGAGAATGGCGCAAATTTAACATTTGCGCCATTCTCGTTCTCTCCATGACCTCATGGTAGAAAAAAAGTAAAATTACATTTCTTATATTTACAATCTTTCAAAAATATACGAAAAACACGAGTTTTTTTCTGGATGGCACTTAAATTTACTTGTTTACCAACTCTCCGTGGCTGGATGCACATCATTTGATAGAACAGCAATTGGATCTGACAGAACCGTAACTCCGCCCACTCTGATGTAACTTGACGCGATTGACGTGAGCTCCGCCCGTACCCGTCTCCAGGTGACGGAAAAATAAACATAATTCCTCAGCTTATCGTAAATATTTTATTTCACTTAAAAGATAATCAATGGTAAGAGTCACATTTTCATATTAAAATTAAACGAACAACTATTAAATGTTGAATTTGTAAACATTGATGGCTGAATGGAAGACAACGAAAAACCCAACTGCGGATTTATAATTTGTGAGCTTTGGCTAGACTGCGTCACAGTTTTGTTTGGTTCAGAGGAGCGTGCGCGACTCTCTCCATGAAGTTATGGAGATAGTCGGGAAGACCTGTTTCATATAAGGAAAAGTATTGCGATTGTAAATATAAGTTAATGACAAAAACATCCAACGTCACGAAGAACACGTCACAATAAAAGTTAATGACAAAAACATCCAACATAATCAAGAGCGCGTCACAGTACAAGTTAATGACTAAAACATCCAACGTAACCAAGAACAAGTCACAATACACGATAATGACAGGAACAACCAAACAAGACATACTGTGCCAAGTGATAAGTATTGATAATATGCTGCAATGATGTGCTGAGTTTTAAGCTTTTAGGGAACACTGTTTGATCTAATCTGACCGATGATACATGAATATTGGATAATAATCAAGGCGTGCTAATATCTGTACAGCTTTTATGTGGATGCCTCATTGCCCCCCGTGTCATCATTCATTGCACAAAGAAAGATGCTACTACGACTGAAGGTCATAATTAATTTTAATATTAATTTTCTGGGAGTAAATTACGAGAAAGTATTTTGAAAAAATATTGAATATTTAATAATACCATCTTGTAACATACAAACATTATACAGTACATATATGATACAATGGTGTTCTTCATTCAAATAAAATGATAGTTATTGGCAATAGTTGTTCCCCAACTCTTCACATTTTCTTAAATGACGAAATACCCATCATATTTATATAAGTTGTGGGTTGTTTATATGTCAGCAGTTAATAAAATATTATTGGTTGAAGAGTTATACGGTAATTGATATTTTTCTCTATATATCTCTTATGTAAATATATATACGTTTATTACAAAATGGTATGAAATTATTGTCATCTTCCACTACATTCGTGCAAAATTTAGATTCTTTTTTTAAAGTTCTAAGTTAGTAAATTTACCTGTCTCAATATGTAAAGAGTTAAAACTAATTCTAAATTTTGAAATCAACCTTTCTTGCTTTGGTAATGATTTATTGAAAAAATATGGAAACAGGTATTCAAAGGTTTTAAGAAACAATCACTGTGAACTTGAAATTTGATCAAGGTTAACCAACATTAACTTGGTATGCACCAATTCTTTGTATAAAATTTTTAGCTTATCATTTAGAGGACATAGTCTCGACTAGTTGACCAAGTGCCAGATTAATGTGACTGGGAGAGTGCTATACTTGTCTGCAGCATACTGACTTGGTGAGCTATCACCTAACAAAAAGTTGACAAGTACCCACTAGTCAAGCCTGCAGGGCAGACGATAATACACACTCACCCACACACATTGTTGTTTTTAGATTAATCCTCAGAAATCAAATTAAATTCAAATTCTGTATTGTATAATTATTAGTATGACTGAAAAGGGTCCATGTGTTTGTAAGATGTAAATTGATAGAACTTGTTGAAATAAAACAGGATACAGTGGTGTTGTTTGACAACCCAGTCAAACATTTCATTTATTGTGGCAGTTCTGAATGATGGAATAAATCAAAGTGCCAGGAAAAAATCATTATCCTTCCCACACTAGGATCTGATCAAGTGTGATTCAATAGGGAGGTTTGAGATGCTGTGATCCATAAGATCATGCTTTAGACCACTCAGCCACCTAGCCTCCATAGATTTCAATGACAGAAAGAGTCATTAGTGTTGTTTGGAAAGGCATACAGGCAAATAAAAAAGTTTGTGATTGGGAGGATTTTTTGCACTTTCATTTCTGCTGGTTCCTTAAGATATGGTAAGTGGGTAACAATTTAAGTACCATGTATTAAAAATTTCACATACATACATAGAGAACAAAAAAACTTTCACATAATTAATAGCTTTATTTTTGCTTGATTTGTCAATCATTAACATACCTTTAAAAATCATCAGCAAAGCACTTACCATATAACATATATTTTAAAAAGCAAATGGCACACACATAATGATGCCAAAATTATTAGTCTTAATCATGATAAATACATAGCATACAGAAATATATTTACATGCAGTTAAACACCAGGTATTTCATTCTTTGAAGACTCATTTAAATATATCTAATATTTTGAAGGAAAAAAAAAACGCACATAAAAGAGTATGCTAAATCACAGGCATTTCTGATTATTTAAATTTCTTAAAATTAATCAGTTTTTTAAAAAAATTGATTCTGAGTGACTTAGATGTAAAATCTCTAAATTAATGATAAAGAGGGGATGTCAATACTACTTTGTAGAACAAAGGAAAGGAGCAAAAAGAAGATATACTCTACCCATTTGATGGTATATAATGGTATGACTAGTATGTGAATCAAGTGACAACATAACTGTCCAGGGTTTTAATATACCAGTAAGAGTTTAACAATCTCACCGACAAATAGGGGATCTCAGGCGAATGCTACCTCATTAAAGTTTTGATAAAATAGTGTAAAATTCTGCATTCTATAGCATGTTCATTAACAATATGTTTTTTTTACTGTTTTATGTACTTGGTTTTACAATGATATAGTACAAGTATCCAACACAGTACATACAGTATATCAAACAGTTGTGGTAGATATACAACATCAGTATTATTACTGGACTGTCATGTAATTATGTGTTAATTGGCATCTGAAATATTGTAAAATACTTTTCTTTATTGATATTTTGATAATAAGAATAGACAGGTCTGTGAAAATATTTATCACCATCCTCACGAAGACCCATCAACAGGTCAAAAGCTTGACAGTTACAGGGATTACCCATCAATACACAGTGGTGTGGTGTTTCATTATTATGGGTCGTTTCTTTTTAAAGAATTATTATAATGATTCCCTGATGAATCGGATGTTTTATACACCTGTATATTCTTTAAGCCCCGTATGCAAAATTTACTCTTGGTCTATTTAATTTTGCAAAATTTACTATTAATCTATTTGATGTTCTAGACATTTCTATAGCACTAGTTTTTTTTTAATTTGAATTTGAATTTACACCTGGTTTCAAAATTAAGGTCCTTTAATAAATCAAAATCTACCGAGTTTCTTTTAATTATCTTTTCATTCTGTAATTGTATTAGCTTTTGATACTTGTCATATTATTTGGATTTAATATTTCAATCCAGTAGCCATCCGGATCTTTGATGAATGCTAATCCTTTCATCTTGCCTGAAATAAACAGAGAAATGGTTTGTAAGAATGTTTTGAAATCTTGCTTCATGTATGCAAATGTCATTATATTTTAAAAACAAGCTGGGTTAAATAAATGATATATGATGATGTTACAAATTTCTGTCAGATGTGAAGTTAAACAATATTTAGTCAATCAAACACAATTTATTGGTCAGTCAATCTCACTAGCCTAATAGAAGACCCTCTGAGACCTTTTGCTTGCAGAGTGATTCCTCTTCCAACAAAACAATTGAAGTGGTGTTCAAAGATAAAATACATGTATTTTAAATTTAAAAATTAAAATTCACATTAATTATCAATAGCTACAAACCATCATTAGGCTTCTTAACAAATTCTACTCCAAGTTTTTCAAATCTGTCGCAGGCAGCATCAACATTTGGAACTACTATTCCAATATGACCTGAATACATACAATAAAGATATTTAAATGTTTTATACTTCTTTATTCCATGAACATTTAGTGACAGAGCAATATATTATACAAGTCATCAATGCTAAATAATTAATACTTACAAGCCATTTCAAATGATATGAAACTGCAACACTGAAAATGTTTCTGGAAAATACCAATTTAACATATAAATTGTCCTTATCTGTATGATTCCCATTACAGTTAGGGACCTTTTTTTACATTTTGTCTCAGAAGCAGAATAAAAAACTTAAGCTACAAATGTTTGTCAAAAATTACAGGTGGTAGAGTTACTGGGAATACAAATTAATTTTTAGCCCAATGGGCAAGAATGGTAAAAGAAAGTGTGTCATAGTAACATGAATTCCAGGTAAATTTACATAAATTAATCCTTTAGAAATTAGATTACAAAAAAAAATTCTCTTTGACATACCAAATCCCCTTGGATCACTATTTCCATTATGATAACTCTGATTTTCATCATTTTCAGTTCCCCAGTTGCTGAAATGAAATAATAATGACATAATATGTCTTGAGATTTGAGCAGTAAACATGAAGTTAAAAAACCTGATATAACTTGATTTATCCAAAGTCAGAATTTTTTTTAAAAAATATTATTTATATCAAGATGTACAGTTTTGGGGAAAAACCAAAGTCATTGCAAAAACCAATGACCTCCATCAAGTGCATTTATAAACTTTCTCACACATGGATCTGTCCTTATGGAATATGGAGTGTTGAGTAGGAATGTGATTAATAAACATGCTTCAAGACTACTGAGTCAACAAAGTCCTTGTGACATGCTCAAAAGTATGCATACTTACTGTGTTAATTCCAATGTTGCCTTTGTTTTGAAACAAAATATTGTCTTTTCAGTTTCATCCTGAGGAATATCTTCAGATTTCTCATATCCCATAAAATACAAGGAAAACTTCATTGATGGAAAATCAAATTTCTTAAGCAACCTTAAATGTAAAATAAACAATATCTAACTTCACACATTTTTTTCAGGTCAAATTCTAAAATATGCAAAAATTACCAAAAATAAAAGGTTTACAAGTTTGGACCCTTAAAATTTGTTTCATTGCAAATGAAGCTTACTTAGGTGAAAAATTTTTAAACTCAACTACAATGTACAAAATATACTTGTATACAATATTATTACAGAAAGCAGTTAACAACCAATTACCATTTCTGCCCATAGATTTGGTGCTAAATATATTATGTGACGTTGATGTTGACTTTAAACTTTATTTTATCTACCAGTACTTTTCCTATGTTTTTGACATTAATTTTGATTACATTTACATTTCTTTTGGATATTAATTACTAAAACTAATTTCAAAATATAACATTTACTTATTTAATCAGAAAGATAAAATCATATTACTGGTAAATATTTATTAAAGTCTCATCATGTAACCTTAAATCACATTATAAAAAAGATATGAGTAAAAAAAAAGTAAGAAAAGGTTGGGATGCTTGTTATTAATCTTTGTTGAAAAACTGTAAAGAGTAGTGGAAAAATTAATTATTTCACAAAAGTGAGGTTCACTACTTCTACATTTTTCAGCCAATATCTTTGAAACTTCACAGAATGTTGGTATATACATGTATATGCACATGTACTTTATGGAAGGATAGGTGCATATTCACTATACATGTACTAACTTTCTTAACTTTCTTGAAACTCACTTTTACATCAATTTTATCAACTTTTTTGAATTATAGAAAAGCCTAAAATTACTTTGTCACATTGCCTGGACCAGGATACTTCAAAATGTTATTTTTACCTCATTCCCATTACTTTTGTATAAAATTCAAGAGATCTTTTGGGATCTTTAATGCGTAACATTGTTTGTTGGAAGAAAAAATCCTAAAAAAAAATTAAACATAAAAAATATAACATTATAAATTACAGATATTTGTACTAAATCAGTTGTTGTAATGTTGTTTAACATCAAATCAACAATTTTTTGGATATTTGCCATGGGAGCAAGGTTATTAATCTCTACGGATAATCTAAGAACAAGGTATACTGAATCAGCTGTCGATATATTTTTTAGGCACTCAAGGCATGAGTGTCTTAAAGAACAAAACACATCTTGTACACAATGTTTTGATAAATTATAAATAGTTGCACATCTGATAATTTAATTCAAAGAGAATCTATATATTATATTATAGCAAGTGCATTACTTCTGAAATGCTTTGGATATTGGCGTGTACATGTATATATTGTAAACTAAAGATGTAAAAATTTCAGTGACTAAAAAATGGGAGTTGAATTTTTAGCTTTTGAGCCATCAACATGGATTAGTAGAGAAACAAATCAGTTGATGATCGAGTTCCTTTTTCTTTTCTTTTTTTTTATTCAAAATTCTAGTGCTAGAAATAACAAACAGTTAAACATTTTGAATAAACTATTTCTGTATTCTTAAATTACATCTGTGCTTTTTGTACCCATGAACTCTAAATATACATTGTTTATCAAAATGATTGTTATATCAATATCTATGATATTCTGATTGGTATACATGTCTATACAATTAGTTTATAGATTTACAGTTAATTGACAATTTCAACATTCTTATGCATGTGTGAGCTTGATCTTTTAAACCCATATTAACTTTCAACTATATATCAAAATGATCATTGCTGGTATATCAATTCTTGCAATATTATAATTTACCCTACGTAACTCTAACCCACCCGGTATCAGCCTTGCTGACCCAGTATTTATGCGCGTGCTGCTATGTACGGAATGATACTGGGATGGTCATGTGATTCAATTTAGCCAATCACTATCATAGAATTTAGTCAGAAGTAGGGTAATATAAGTTACATGGTTTGTAAGTGTCTGGTACGGAATGATACAGGGTCAGTAGAAAAGATACCGGGTTCGGCTCACGCCTCCCCCGGTATCTTTTCTGCTGACCCTGTATCATTCCGTACCGGACACTTACAAACCATGTAACTTATTTACCCTACCGATGACCCAATCCTAGATCTATTTTTTAAAAATAGAAATATTGCTGATGAAAGAAATTAAAAATAAAAAAAAAACAAGAGGCCCATGGGCCTTAACGCTCACCTAAAGATATGGCCAAAATCATTGGCAAAAATACATACAATATTCTAATATACATGCCTATACAAAAGGTTAAATAGTTTCCAAGATAATCAACAATTTCAGTCTTTTTATGCATCTATGACCTTGACCTTTGAAGGTATGACGTTGTGCCATATATCAAAATGTCCTCATGTCAATACCTACAATATTCTAATATATATGCCAATGCAAAAAGTTAATAGTTTCCAAGATAATTAAGAATTTCAGGCTTTTTATGCACCTGTGACCTTGACCTTTGAATGTATGACCTTGAGTCATATATCAAAATGATCATCATGTCAATACCTACAATATTCTAATATATATATCTATAAAAAAGTTAATAGTTTCCAAGATAATTAACAATTTAAGGCTTTTTATGCACCTATGACCTTGACCTTTGAACGTATGACCTTGAGTCATATATCAAAATGATCGTCATGTCAATATCTACTACATGTATATTCTAATATATATGCCTATGAAAAAAGTTAACAGTTTTCAAGATAATTAACAATTTGAGTCTTTTTATGCATCTATGACCTTGACCTTTGAATGTATGACCTTGAGTCATATATCAAAATAATTGTCATGTCAATACCTACAATATTCTATTATATATATGTCTATGCAAAAAGTTAACAGTTTTAAAGATAATTAACAATTTGAGTCTTTTTATGCATCTATGACCTTGACCTTTGAACGTATGACCTTGAGTCATATATCAAAATGATCGTCATGTCAATACCTACAATATTCTGATATATATGTCTATACAAAAAGTAAATAATTTACAAGATAATTACAATTTCAGGATTTTATGCACATATGACCTTGACCTTTGAACATATGACCTTGAGTCATATATCAAAATGATCGTCATGTCAATACCTACAATATTCTAATATATATGCCTATACAATTCATTAATACACCCTGTTAATCACAGGGGCTCGGCGAATTATTATTATTATCAAATTCTTTTATAATCTAGAGAATTATTCGATTCTGACACTAATATAGATATAATAATAGTATTCCTTGAGTCCCTGTTGTTATACAAGTAGCTAAAAGAAAGCAAGAACGCAATTTATCTGTTTATCGCCATCATTTGGTAAGATAATTAACACTACGTTACAGTGTTCGTGATTGAACTGAACAACAAAAATGTGACTATAAATATACAATATATTTTTTCTTTTTACTTGAGTTGCATCTTCTGGCTCACAACAAGCCTTTTTGACATCTTCATCCGAAAGTGGTTTAGGCTCCATGTTTTTCTATGAAGAGTTAACGCTGCTAAAGTACGACTAACCCGAATACCTCCCTATGGGCCTACTCGGTTCATTCTACGAAAGACGCCGGTTCCACACGATTGTGCTTACCTGCACATTCATATGTTCAGGCTACTGAAATGTATTATCCCAAGACATTCATAAATTAATATTTTTCTGCTCACTTTCAAAACGCTCGAGATATTAAAATGAATTCCGAGGCCTAAATCTTATAATAATAAAGAAGAAGAAGAAGAAAACCAGTTTCACCTCAGTATGGTTTTGACAACACAAGTTATTCTTTATCTAAAGTCGAAGTATACAAGAATATTCATAAGCTCTGTTAATCTTTTGAAGCGACTATACAACTATTAAATAAATAACAAAACGACAAAACAGTTTTACATAAAGCATAAGAAATAAAGGTAAATATTTTTTTTAAAAAAAATAATAAAAATATACAACAAAGAGTAAAAAGTGTATTTTTTAAGCACAAAAACAAAAGCATTGATCTAGTTAAATAGAAAGAAAATGTATTGGAACTACAAAGAAAAATCAAAATAAATTAAATAGCGAAAACAAAGCAATTTGAAGCAGAAAAACAGGAAGCAGAAGTTATCTACATGCTGCACAGTGGCGCAAACCACTGATTATGACTATGATTAAAAACATGTCTATAGTAGTTGGACAGCTCATTCCAGTCTGGCCGCAGTAAATTGAAGAAAGTTTATCTCGTACCTTAAACTTGTTGTTTTCACTCTCGGATTTCAGTTCTGCTTTTTGGTGCCTAGAAGAAAAATTCGAATGATGTCTTGGCCGGAAGCAAACAGGACAATTTTCGTTTGCTATTGCCATTGTTCTAATGCGCCTTGCTGATAATAATCGGTAATTTAGATTTAATTAATAGATTTTCATATGGTGTGACATGGATTTCATATACAAAGTGCAAGGCTCTTTTTGATTTTTTTTTTTAAATTTTCTTGATGTTACTTTTACCACATAAATGCCATGGTAAGTTTGCCCAGTCTGATAAGATGCTTTCCCTATACTTTTAAAACATTAAGCATTGTTGGCGAAAGGCTTTTTGCAGATATCAGAGATATCTAAATCTATGATGGTGTTATGCAATTTGGTTTAGATTGAAAGTTATGTTAGGGTTGTTTTATTTTTATCTATACCTATGGCTTGACCTTTTCTGGATTAGCCTGCATTTTGTTTAGCGAGAACCAGTTATGTTATAAGAAATAACAGAAAAGTATCGTTGCCTAGAAAATCCCTGCTGCAAAATCTGCAGATTAAAAAATTACATCTGTTTATGCGTTGTTTGGCTGTCGGGAGGCATTACTTATACTGTATAGTTTATTCATTTTATGAAATTTGATCGAAAAATTGATTACCCGTTTTTGTGGCAATATTTTAAAATTTCTTTAAAAGGCTTCAAATTGTTATACCTTGAATATTTGAACAGATAGTGATACGGTCTTTATTTTTGACATCTTCGTGAAATATCTTGTAGTAAAGATGCTTACATTGAGGTCAAGATCAAAGTTTAGGGTAATGTTTTTTTCAAACCTTTTGTGGTCTTACTAATATTTTACCTATTTTTGATTATATTTCAATAAAATTTTAATTTTTGATATTTAAGCCTCTTTTTAATTTTCAATCCGCTCATTGTATTTTAATTGTGGCTGTCCGGTGAACGACACTTTGTATCATGTTGGATACATCAATGATGACTGACTACAGATGAACATCTTGTAAAGCTGCATCGTGTCTCTTCTTTGACGAGAATATTATAGTGATGATTGTCCATTTTTATAATCAGATGGTAATTCAAAGACTCAAGACTAATTTAGTTGCTCGTCTCAATACGTTTGCGATATATAGCTTTAACATTTAAATACACGAGTGACATATTGTTGCTCCATACTTATATCTTTTACTTCAGGAAATAGTAAGTATCTTTGTCCGACTTCAAGTTTAAATAAGAACTTTTGTGAATTCTTCATATTCTGATAATATAATATGTTCTAACTTTTACTTCCCGAGATCTGAAACTTCAGGATTAAAATTTGAAATAAAATAATTTTATTAATATTATAAACTCTAAAACTTGATGACAAAATAGAAGTTTGATTAAAATAAACTGACGGACATTTATAAAATTTAAATGTTTCTGATTGATATAAAAATAATTTATATAAAGATATGTTTGTATTAAATACTCTTATTAGCGACATTTAAAACAGTTTGAAATATCACTGCTGTTTCCAATTTGGTCATAAATGAACAAAGGTTAACAATCAATTGGTAGAGCATCCAACTAGTGAGTGTAAGAAGTTACAAAACAGAACAAGAATAGTCGTTGAATGGCGTATGCACTGCTGCAAATCAAGTTTGGCCATAAGGGAAAATGGCGGGTCGTTCAAAGCAAATAGACAGGGAATAACATGGATAATAGGATTTCAAAGGTTGTAAATACAAACCTACTTTAAAAAACAATAAGAACCAGCTGTAGTCTTAAAGATATACAAATAATCTGAATTTAGATAATGTCTTCAACCAAGCGAAGCTTTTCAGTGGTGTGATAGGGGTGGGTCTAGTCAGAGATCTGACGTCGAACTTTTCGACTTTAGTAAATTTTAAATTTTGTAAAATCGACTTCAGATCTCTCGGACTAGGACTAGGGGTGGGCTTATCTCCGTTTGCGGTGTTTAAATTTTGTTGTGCTTTTTTTCTGATACCTGTATAATTCACAAATTTCCACTAGACACCACTCAAGATTTTTGATGTTTTAATTTTTTATTCTATTGTTCTAATGTCTCTTATGTTTGTATGTCTTTGTAAATAAGAACACTCGTCCATTTCCAGTATGAAAAAATGGAACAAAATCTATTCTGGTGCAATCTGAGCTGTATTAAATAGAAAAATATTTTAGGTATCAAAAATGTATAAACAACAACTCGTATGGGAGTATATCAATAAACTGCGTCACCCCACTTAAGAGTTAAAAATCTAATATGTGAAACCCTCACAGCCTCCAGCCAAACATGAAATTTTATAATTCTGTTGAATGATTAAAGACACTGCCTATGATGGTTGGACCTTTGTTGTAACCATGAACACATTGTATTTACCATCCTTCAAGACACTTTACATGACTTTACATCAGCATATCCCAAAAAATAGGAACATCATTAGCAAAAACAGTCTAAATTACTGATTTGTTAACTTACACAAGCCATTTTGTGGTAATTTTTTTGTCCATTTTTGTTTACTATCCTTTCTTGTGACAGTACATTATGTGGGTGGTTGTTCACAAATAAATGAAAAATTTGACAAATTGATGGGATTTTATGTTGATGTAATATTTAGTAGCACTATCCAGCTTGTGTAAGTAAATAAATAATTTGCACATCTACATAAAAAATTTTTGTTTTGTCTAACACAGTAATCAGTCACAAGTAACTTAATTTCACTCTGCTAACCTATTTCCTAGTTTTGACATATTGATGGGATTTTATATTATATGATGTAATATTTAGTAGTAAACTACTCAGCTCCTGTATAAGAGCTTTCTGTGCCTCCGGAGAGAGCATCAGTCCTACGCCTTCTGTGTGGGGAGCTCCATCTTCAGTGTGTCCTGAATAAAGCAGCGTTTCTCCGGTGGTTAGTCTCATCTGTCCTGACTGTAGCCACCTTGTCTCACTCAGTCCTAAGAGACAGATGTTATAGCGCTTCATCTCCCTTGCCACTTGTGCTGTTCTCCCTGCTTCATACATTGTACGGATGTTCCAGGTACCAATTCTGACTGCTTTCCTGGGTGTAAGAAAGGGAATCAGCTCTGCAGCTTCCTTTCGGCTTTCGTTGCACAGCATCATGCTTCCTCTTGAAGAAGGCCCATTCTGGCCCAGGATATGTTGATTTCGGTTTGTTGTTGATGCTTCTGTAACATTTCTTTTTTTATGGGTAGGGTTGTTGGCCCTACGCCAACCTCTATTTACCTCGAGGAAAGGTGGTTTGCAATTTGACTTTCCTTCCTAGACTGTTTTCCATCCCTGGATGTTGAGCACAGTCTGCCCATTTGGTTTTACATCAGTGTTTCCTTCACCTAGCCTTTCCCAAAACTGGGTGTGGCCGCAAGGCAGCGGAGGTTTGGAATCAGAGTTTTCCTTCTCTTAGATGAGCTGTCCTCCCAGACTGATGAGCCTCATCTACTCAAAGCACTGGTTTTCAGGCGCCAGATCACTCGCCTTTGCCCCTTCTCCTATCAGTAGTAGCAGTTCCACCGGGCTTGTGACAAGCCACACGAGCAGGCTAGGAGTTGGACTTTGGTTGTTAGAGGCTATAAGAGACGCATGCCGTGAGGAGCACTTTATAAGCAATGGGAGCTTATCCCCACTACCATCCCTCGGCTATAACAACCTTTGGAACCCAACTCCTGTATGTTAATCAGTAAATAATTTGCACAACTCCACATTAAGAAATTCCCATTTTTGCCTGTAACAGTAATCAGTCACAATTAATTTAATTTCACTCTGCTGCTGGTGTAACTTAGTTTCCAGTAGGTGTCAAGATAATAGACTGAACAGGGCAGCAACTCGTGCATAAGTCACCAGTACATATGGGTAATCTACTTTGGTGTGACTAGCATTAATGTGAGTGTTGTGATACTAAGGAATCAAGAGCTGCCCTGCTCTATAATAGATAAAATTCAGAAATACATATAAAGCAGATCTGAGACAAATAAGATGTAACTGTTGATATCTACAGATTACATGATGCTAAAAAATAACACTCATTGTGGGCTAATTTGCCATCTAGATAGGGATGGTACTAGGTATTTTACTATGAATTATGTAACTAAATTTATAACTACATAAATTTACAGATGAATATTTTAAGACCAACACCAATAGATCCTTATCCAGGGAACCAGTTCTTTCAGCATATTGAGGAAGAATTTGAAAAACTTTATGCTAGAAGTCCTTTGCCAAAGGTAAAATAACCAGATTTATAAGTAAGAATTAAACTATTGGAAGTAGAAAAACATCTGAAAGAGTTGGGAGAAGTCCCTACAGGATATCATTCATGTTATTATATTTATTATATAGAGACTGACTAGTGTCATTTACATTCACAGGTTGAAACAACTGAATACAAGAGAAAAATTATACTGTAAAAGACTGACTATGTCTAAAGATAAGTGGTTTGAGGACTTTTTGTTTCCTATTTCAACCTTAAAATACATGTACATTTTGTACAAAAATTATCAGTTGTTTTTAATGATTAAGTTGACCTCGGTTAAAACAGATAAAATGCTTTAAATTATCTATATCACATACATTATATATTGTAGATATGTGAAGACCAGCTTAACAGTTCCAGTGATTCTGCAGTTTTTAAATCACCACCAAGAAAGAATGTTGGTAAAGAAGTGAGTCAAAGTCAAAAGGCCAAAATATTCTTGTCTCTTAAAAATAATAACAACAGTGATAGCAACCAATCCTTTCTGTCTGAAAACAGTTTTAGTTTACATAGAGAAAAAATAACACAGCCACATAATCATAGCAATGTTTTACAGGGTAACAGTTACAGAGAGTTATCAATTTCAGGTGAGAACAATTTCAACAACTACATGGAAAATGACAACCAGAGAGTATCACATGATATAAACTGGTCTGTTGGTAAATCAAAAGAATATAGCAATCAATTTGAGGATGGTAGATCATCAGTTTCAGAAATCGACAATTTGAATGATATTGATACAGAAAGACAAACTTTTATTGACAGAAATAATGTGAATTTGCAAGGAAATACTAGATCTCCCGTGAAAGCTTTTTTAGCCCTTAAAAACTCTAGTAATAACAGTTTTAGTAAAAGTAGCACAATTCAAAATAAAGAAAATGTACCAGCAATATTAAATAATGTGTACAAGTCAGTTCCTTTACAAGTAGATAATCCCATCGATAATGGTGCACATAGCTACCTTGGAAGTGAAGAAGTGGAAATGTACAGAGAAGTGTATAGGGAAAATGTAAATGTTAACACAGAAATAGAAGCAAAAAACTGTAATGGTGATAATGATGAAGAGGAATCAAATGTGGAAGATAATATACAGGATATTGGTAATGTTGCCACAGGGTATGATGCCAGTATTGAATCTGATGATGAGAATGATGGCCAAGACAATGATGCTGATGTTGAAGAAGGTTAGTACCAATTTACTGATCCCTAAACTTTATTTGTTGCAGATTTGTACTTTTTTAAGCCACAAATTGTATTTAATCCATGAAAATCATTTTCTACTTTAATACCATAATCACCTTGTGAATAAAAAGGAATAAGAACAAAAATAATTTTTTATCACTTTGTCATAAATAGCTTGAAGTGCATTTAGAATGTTTTTATAAAAAGATAACAATGATATTAGTTGTGCCAAAACTTAACAAATGCACTTGTTTGCCTAAAATTCTGTAGATAAACTTTATGCATAATTTTTTTTTTCTAAAAATCAACATGGCTCAAATTCTTTTCCCTGACAAAAGTCACAAAAAATAAACATTAAATGTTATTAATTAAAAACAAAAGGGTTATCTTTACAAAAAGTAAAAATTTGCATTTTAAATAGTGTATTTTTGAATTTGCATCTTTAATCTTTATGTGTGATAGCAGTAAAAAGCTGTAATAATTGTGAGAAGTCTTTGCTTGTGGGTTTAGTGATAAGTTACTAGTAGATTTAAGCTAAGTTAAATACTGTTCATGAGAAATGATATACATGTACATGTATTAATAATGAAAAAATTGTTTTTATACAGATTCTGAAGCTGAACATGTATTAATAATAATTAAAAAAAAGTTTTTTATACAGATTCTGAAGCTGAACATGTATTAATAATGAAAAAATTGTTTTTTTATACAGATTCTGAAGCTGAACATGTATTAATAATGAAAAAATTGTTTTTTATACAGATTCTGAAGCTGAACATGTATTAATAATGAAAAAATTGTTTTTTTATACAGATTCTGAAGCTGAACATGTATTAATAATGAAAAAATTGTTTTTTATACAGATTCTGAAGCTGAACATGTATTAATAATGAAAAAATTGTTTTTTATACAGATTCTGAAGCTGAACAGCCTATTTTAAGATCCACAGATTGCAAAACAGATGGCAAATATGGTCATGAATCAAATAATCAAAAAGAAAAAAGGATGGCATCTGATGAAAATAAAAAATCTTGTAATAATGGGTTAAAAACAAATTTTACTGGTAGTAATGTTGGCCAAATGAATGGAAATCAAGAACTGGAATCTCAGGGTCAGCAAAAAGAGAGAAGAAAATCATGTAGAGTTCATGTTACAAAGTTAAAAGATAAAGAAATTAAAATGTTAACAGAAACTAGTCAGTCTGAAATTTTTTCTCAAGAAGTGGTGAGAGTCAGAAAATCTAGGAAAACACAGGAATCAGAAGGAGACAACACATTAGACTTTTACAATGATACAAATTATAGGAAAGCAAAGCAAAATCTATATACATGGATTATCAAAAAACATGAATTTTCAGACGGAATATGTGTGGAAGGAAAAAAGAGGTACTGATAATAGTTAAACATTAAAGATATAATCAAGTTTCTATTTCTAGTACAAACAGTAGTTTAGGCTATTATTCTGCATGTAACTGACATTTCAGTGTAAGTACTACAGGTACATGTATATATCTAGACTTGCTTTTCAGTTAATATTTCTTGAAAATGTGCCTATATCTCCGATGCCTTGACCAGAATCATAGATAAGTTCTCTTTATTAATAAATCACAAAATCTAAGATCTAATACTTCAAAGGTAGAGAGAGAGGAAAAAAAAAATCTAGTTTAGTCTGATAAGACACAAATAACTCCTTCATTTTAGTAGGAAGGGGTATAAAATTAAAGAAAAGAATGAAAAATGTAGGTGCCTTGCATACTTTTTTGTGTATAGTTCTTATATGTTGAATAATTTTTAATGATATCACCTGCAAAAAAAGTTATGAGAGGGAGGGGTGTATAGAAATCAGCTTGCCTATCTGTCTGATGTAGATTTGAAATACCGGTATTTTAATTGGTTTTTAAATCATAATTGTTCTGTAGTTTCATTTTATAAATATGAAAGTAAAGTTTAATTTCAGTGATATTCTGGAGGCAAGATATGACTTGATGTTTTGAATCTGTGGCATCTAAAGTATGTAATTGATGGATGTTGTGATCCTTTACCTCATAGAACAACTTTTAACTATATGTATTACAAATACAACTAATAAAGGTTACCATTACAGGTCTCAGACATCTCAGGTCTCGGACCTCTGGGCTGGCCAAAATTTTAATTACATTACAGAATAATATTTGAATGATGAATTTGATTGTACATTTTTTCCAGAATGAATGATGCAGATCTTCACTGTAGTGATGTTGTAACAAGAAGATTAAGTCCAAAGTTTATTGAGACTTCTTGTGGAGCTGTTTACTGTCTTATTGGAGATATTAAAGCTGCAAACTGTGTAAATGCAGGTAGGTGATTCGTTAACATCTAATTTTTTATACCCAAGACATTTTGGAGAAGTATAAGTAAATGTCTCCTGTTTATATGTCTTTCTTAGTTTGAGTAGCTGGTTGGCTTTAACATTTATTCAAGGTCAGTGTTGTTGGATAGTAAAAACCTTAAAACATTTTGTCATGTACTAAGAGGCCTAGATGTTTGAAAAAGCATAAAGTATGTGAATTTGTGTTTGTTATGTCATTCAGTTATATACATATATATTTTTATTGAAAACTTTTTGATGGTCTACATTTGCAGTTGAGCTACATTTCGTGGGGCCAGTTGTACAAAAATGATTAAATAAATGACTTAGTGTAATAAAATTTAATAAACTTTTGTACAACTGGCCCCTTGATAGAAGTTGAATGATATTATGATATTTGATCACATCTCTTACATTTTTCTTTTTTAATAGGAAAAAAACCTTTTATAAGTCAAGCCTTATTCATTTCGTGGTTTTACATTTTGGTATTTTTTCCAGGATTTTCTAAAGAAATAGTCAGAGAGTTTAAGAAAGGATTCCCAGAAAACTGGAAAAAATTATTAGAAGATTATTATGAAAACAATAACAGAATCAATATTAGGTAATTATTATGGTAAAATATGGATTATTATAACTTTGGGAAGTGACATATCTTGAGCATTAACTTCAGGCGGGAACATGGTTTCTTGATGAATTGTTTACACTTGGCTCTGTTGCTATCTGTTCAATATCATTTCCCAGGCATTACCCATCTGTTTTCTAACCTATAGCCAATTGAGGTAAAATTGTGGCCATGTTACCCTGAACAATATTGGGGGATTTTTCACTCCATCACGATTATGAAATGAAAAGAAAAATCATGGACTGTAATCCTTTTCTCCTTTTATCTTAATAAAATACTTTCCAACTTGTTTATTTATCTATCTTTCTATTAATGCTTTACACATACTTTAAGGTTTTATTTTAAAATAAAGATACAATGAGAAAAAAAAATTTACTGATAACAAACAGCAAGAGGGTTTTTCCAATTTATATTAATGAATATTAGTACTAAAGAGTATATGTATGGCTGAATTTTGTCATTTTTTTTTTAAACAGCAACAGATCTGAAGAACATTTACAAGATGTATCTGGAAATGAAATAAAAAATACTGATAAACGTACACAAGATGTATCTGAAAAAGAAATTAGAAAGCCTGTTAAAGGAAAGTCAAAATCAAGGAAAAAGGAGCATTTGACAAACAAGAGTAAATCTGAAAAATATCAAGAGAAGGAAGTGGAAGATAAATCTCTGGAAACATCAGACAGGAGAAACAAACAAGTTGAGGCTACAGATCTCCATCTTTGGATTATTAAGAGAATCTCACACCTAGATGGAGTATGTGTTGAAGGAAAAAAAAGTTTAAAGGATGATTATTTTTGGCACAGTGGTATTGTTACCAAGAGAATAAGTTCAAAAATTGTTGAAACATCAAGTGGATCCAGATACAAACTTGTTGGTGATATAGAAACATTGGATTGTTTGGATGCAGGTAAAATATAGTAACTAAGAGCCTAGATTTAGAGAGAGAGTGTGTCTTGACAAAACCTTCAAGTATCAAAAACTTGGTATATGGACAGAAAAACTAAAATCATTGTTTTGCAGTTTCAAATTTTAGAAAAAATAAAGTTTGAAATGTTGTCATCTATGTCTGTGAATTACTCTTGCAAAAGTTAAAGTTCTTTTAAAAACCAACAATTACCATTATATGCATTGTGCATTATATAACATCAGGTTTGAGAGAGGGGATAGACACTTATGTTGTAAGGTTTCCAACACTTGACAATAAACATATATCACTTATATGTACAACTAACATCACAATTTCCAAGTATCTACACATGCAATAGAAAATAATGAAGCCATGAACACATTTTACTTACACAACAAATAGAAATTGATTTTTAGAAAAAAATTGCTTTACAGTTTCATGCACAAAAACATAACATGCAAACAGTTATCTATTTTTTGCATTTGTAATTAATGACATAATTAATGTGGCAAATCAATATGACATCATGTCAAAGAGTGTCTATAGCTTGTCTCACAGGTTTGGACAAAAAATTGTCAGCTGTTAGGAATCAGTGGAAATGCACTGTGAAGTGCGATGTTTGTAAGAACTTTTGTTTTCATTTATTTTTACAAACATGCTTTGTTTTTCTGTTGTGTTTTTAGGCTTTTCTAAAGAAGTGATAAGACATTTTAAAAAAGGCTTTCCAGTTAATTGGAGGGAATTGATAGAAAAACCAACAAAACCTAGCAAGAAAACAAGGTAAATTGTAGATCATGTATTTATCCACTTACAGGTACATGTATCCTACTTTTTAAATTTTAATTGTAAATTTATAAGTACAATATATTCAAAGTTCTTTTGATTTTCATAGGGGGAAATTGCACATCCGATTTACAGTAAGAGAATTTTGTATTTCAGAAAAACTTACCTATCAAACCTCAGAAAGTCCATCTTTATCTTTGTGGTCCATGAGCTGGAATATGGATCACAGCACTTCTAACACCTAGGTTTGAATCAACTCAAGGCTACTGTAAGAAACCTTGTCAGTTTGTTTGACGAAGGTCAGGGTTTGTCTGGACATGACTTCATTTACATCAAATGAGTGAATTTTAATAAGGGTGAGGTTAAAACACCATTCCATTCAGATAACCAAGCAACTAAAAAATAAATGATTACATCTGACATGTACATGTATACTGATTTACTTGCAGTGAAGGTGTAAAGACACCAGTAAAACAAAGAAAGAAAGAGGATAGTGATACATCCGGTGAGTGAGCCTTATTGTTCCCCTGCCAATGAAACCTTAGGGGACTATAGTGTTTGTTGGTGTCTATGTCTGTCCATTTGTCTGTCTTTCCTTTCTCCTCCTAAACCACTGCAGAATTTTGCAGGAAATTTAGTGGAAAGTATATTACCTACCAGTAGCTAGTAGCCATCTTAAATTTTGAAAATTGTCAATTTTTATCCCATTCACCTCATCAACTGCAGGTAATTTGATGACACTTAATGGACACGATAAGTATGGGACTTTGTTGTGCATGCCAAAAATGGAGTTTGGCTGGATTTCTAATATGGCCACTGGCAGCCATCTTAGATTTACATATATGTATACTAGTATTTACAGTAAGTAAATTAGTTAGCATTGTAGTAAATTTATTTACATGTAATAACCATTTGATTAAATAATTATCCTTTTAATTTTTTAAATAATAAACATAGCAAGCAGTGTTGCTACAAAGATATGCAATTAAGATTACAATCTTCTAAATTTCTTAAACATGTAAGTGACATTTTTACATTATCATTTAATGCAACAATCCAACAAAAAATTTAAGGGTTAAAGATTCTGTCTCCCCCGTCTCAGTTCAATAAAGCATATATTGAAGATTTCTCTCTCTTTAAATTTAAGACTGATTTGATTTTTACCCTTTACAGTTTATACACCAACTGGTCAGGTGATACAGTTAGACAGCTTAAAGAAAACCCGTAGTGGCAGGGTAGTAAAACCGCAGTTAGCTTGGTGGAGAGGAGAGAATTTGAAAATAGATCCCACAAATAGTATTTTAGAAGTTTCCTATGGCAGTAAACATGCTGAAGAATTTCATAAAGAGTTGGCTGAACAGTATAAAGTAAGTACATTTGTATGTTAGTTCTATTAAAGGACTGACTTCTACGAAACTAGCTTACCACTATTTAAAAATTTCTATAAGTTGGTGCTGCCAATGATACTTTCTTTATACTACATGTATTTCTGCTGCCTTGACATAAGTGTCAGACTTAATTTTATAATGCCATGCAACACCCAGAGGCAGATATAAGTGAGAAAGTTTTCCGGTTTTTGCTGAAGTTAATTATTCCTGTTGGTAATCTTGTTACCTCCATGCTTTGGAACTGATCACCTTGATTTCAAACCAACAGTGCAATTCTTTTAATAAATTACTTGCATATCGTCAGACATGAATATGAGTCATATATGATATACATGTACATTGATTTTGCTTAATTTTGTTTTTTAGTCATATAACATCTTTTTGTTTATCTTTTTAGATGTCTTCGAAAAGATTTGTAGGCTACAAAAGAATCAGCAAAACTAACACAAGTCAAAATATCATGAATAAATCTCAAAATACATCAACCACAAAGAAGAACAATACTCTCAGTCAGGACTCTATGGATAATACATTTGATTTTATGGCAGATTTAGGAAGTTCTGTGGATGAATCAGTAGATTCAGGTTCAGATGTTCAGAATGTTTTGAATGTTTCTAAGCAAAAGAAGAGTAAAAATAAAAACAGTTTAATAAAATCGAGTGCTAACAGAACACATATAGGTCAAGTTACTAAAACAAAAAAATTACATAACTTCAATATGTCCAAAAATGAGTCATATTCTAAATCAGTTAAAAAAGTTAACAATAGAAGAAGGAAAAAGAAAAATGATGACACTGATAAAGAAGAGGAGGATGCTAGTAATGATGATGATGCTGATTATGTGCCAAACATGGTAAAAAAAGCAAAGAAAGTGACCCATGTCAAAAAGAACCATACAGTTTCTGTATTAAAAAATAATGATAAAAATATGAAGTTGGATGATTCCTTGAATGAAGAAGTACCATGGCAGAAACAGGAGATAAAGTTACTGCAAAGGTAATTTATGAATTTAGAATTTTCCTCCACCAACCCGAAACTGTCTGTCTGTCTGTCTCTCTCATAGCCATGATTTTCTGACAGACATCTGTCTTATGTTGTATAAGCAAATTTATATATTTATATTGCAGGGCAGTACGTCAAGTAAAGAAAGATGCTCCACAGTTTTGGCATAAAGTAGCAGATATTGTGAAAACTAAATCTGTAGAGGAATGTCAAAAATTTTATTACGAGGATATTGAGACAAAACCTAAAAAAGGCACAGAAAACAAAAACAAAGGTATAAAATTAACTTATTACATGTTTCATTATTATGCAGTACTTCATAGTACTTACACAACACATATAATATAAGTACTTGTCATGGAGTCATCTTTTAAAGCTGCATTAAGTTTTTCAAAGAAAAAATTAAAACGGTGCTAATTTAATTAATGATGTTCCTAATGAACAATGTTACATTTGGTTCAACGATAAAGGCTCGAATAAATACAGAAATTACAGTAATTATTCGGCGAGATGCAGCATTTGGGATCTAATATTAGAACGTGGTTACGTCATCAAAACCCAGGTCATTTAAACACAACTTTCAAAACGGTGAAATTAAACACAGAACTTCGTTGAATTTTAGAAAGTGATACATAACACCATTTTAAATACATCTGGATATTCATTAAGGACAATTAATGCAATTTGTCATGTTTCACCTTCGATTCATAGGTTTTTCCGTACATCTGTGCGCATGCTCCAAGCTCATAATTATCATGGTTTAACATTGACCAACCGGTCAGAGGATTCCATTTATTTACAGTTAAAAGAAATGAAATTTTAGAATCTCACGGATCGTGGTTAGAAGATATCTATTTTTAAAAAAATATATTCTTAGAAAATCAAAAAAAATTCAGAAAATTGAAAAACTTAATTCAGCTTTAACATGTGCCCCTTACTTTATATGTATTGAGATTGTACCTGATATTAATTTGAGTATTGTGATATATCTTACATTGACTTATACTTTTGATTCATATATACAAGTATATATATTTTGCAATGTGCATTGTTGAACATGCTTCTGATATGGTTTTCAGAAATTGTCAGTGCTTTTTGAAAACAACTTTCATTTATAAAATTATAAAACTTGCTTTTTTTCTAGAAATACTGTTAATAAAAAAAGTTGTATGTGCAACAGTTTACAAAAACACCTTGTATATCCAGTTGTAAAATTTGAAGCTAAATTAAAATGTTTACAATTTATTAGTTGATTAACAGTTACAACTGTGCCATAATCAATCTATCCTTGACTGGTAATAACCTATGTAAACAGTTGACTCTTCTCTCATCACTACTTAACACCACTACAGTGTCAAAATGTCTACCATGTTGTACAACTACACTTTGTTGCATAAAAGGAGATATAAACGGAGGATGAATCAAAAATGGAAATTTTTTAGTGATGATTCGGCTTAAGTAAGTCAAAAAATCAGTAGTTGTGATTGTTACCATTCACAATTTATGAATCTTGGAGAGACAAAAAAGTAGAACAACAAAAAAAAAAAAGTTGACCAACATTAAGCACAATTTAATGTGTGTTAATTACCCCTAATTGAGAAATGACCTCTAACAGTTATTATTTTTTATGTTCACAGGACAAGAACAGGTAAAGCTTACAGCCAAACCAGGCACTTTAAAGAGAAAACAACAAGTTAGAGATTTACTTGATCAATATAATGATGGTTATGAAGATGATCTGTTTGATTCTACACCATTTAGAACTAAAGGAAAAATTAAGGTATTTGATAATAAATATAACTACACTATGAGACACACTATAAATGTTTTAGCTAGAGCTTATGTCATACCTCAAACATTGAGGTTGATGACAATGCCCAATGTTAATTTTTAATGGACACATATTGAAATATTTTGTGAAATTTAGGTGCAGGGAAGCTATCCTGTTTTTCTGTGAATTTTTATCTTATCTGAGACCTTGTGACTAAGTATGACATAAGAAACTTTAATGACTTTAAACTCCTACTGTATTTATGTGTGAACAGTTTGATATAACATGGAATTAGACCTTTAGCTGAATTTCCCTGATAGTCCGAGACATCATGATAAAAGTAAAATAAACTTGAGTGGTACATAAAACTTCATTTCACTCACTCACTCACTCACTCCTTAACTACGTATACACATATATACTTTTATTCTTTGTAGATTCCGAAGATTGTAGATGAAAGTATTTTTGATGAGTTGGCCAAAGCGAATCCCGACATTGTAAAAAATATAAAGACACCAACTACAAAATTATATATAGAAGCTGTGTCTGAGAAGAAAACGCCTGCTTCTAGTTTAATCATCAGTCCGTTTCCAACAATTGACAGGTAAATATGAAAAGCTTCTAAATAAAATGGAGAGGCAGAAAATTATTTCTGTCTCTGTCTTTCTTCCTATCAACATCAGGCCAGGATAAAAGGAGTCAGCAGGAAGGAGATTTCTGATTGTTAATAATCTAGTCATTTGTGTTTGGTAAATCAGTATCATATACAATATTTGTTAGGTGCAAACATTGTGCAACAAAAATATCCATACTTACCGGCACATTTTGTCTGACATACATGTAGACCCTATTTTATAACTTTTTTCCAGAAATTATCCAGATGAATTTTAATGAAATTTCTGATTATTAGATGGAAAACACATCAAAATATCAGAAAAATCTGCAAATAATTCCTAGTATTTATTTTTTTTAAAAAGTTGATTTAACATTGAAAGCACATGTATAGAAAAAAAACATACAGGTAATTGTGTGGATATTTTGGTTCAGCATTTGTAGTTTACTAATTATCCAGAAAGGTACATCAGCTGTTAAGTTTTAAAATGATATATTGGTTCCATGAAAAAAGTTTCAAAATATTAGCACACATGTATATACATGTACTTGTTCATCAATTTTTGTCAAACCTGGTATTGCCATAAGGCAAGACTTAAGTGTTAATTTTCCAGTGTCTTAGGCGGCATGGCAGTGGAGGCAGCTGCAAACGCGGCATTTCAAAATGTGAAAGTTTATGTTGAAGTAATTTTTTTTACTCAATCAAAAACTAACAAGGCAAGGACATTTAAATCTGTAGATTTTTTGTTTTTTAAATTGACATTCTTCAAGGTAGTCTTTTGGTAAGAAGCAGTTGAGGTACTCTCTGTGGGATATTTATTTTTCAAATACTAGTACTGTATATAATGTATTTATTTTTCAGGAAAGATGCTGATCGGTGTATTAGAAAAATGCAGATGAAGAGAAGACAGCTTGCTCACCACAACAAAACAAAAAAATTTCAAACCCAGACTCCAGTTACAAGAGCTGAAGTACTAGTAAGTGTTTTGTTTTTTTAAGTTTTTCCCATTTTTCAATTTGATAAAGATGAGATTGATTTTTATTCTCTTTTCTTCGATTTTAACCAACTTTTATAACATTCAGAGATGTTCTTTTTGTACATCATACTCCAGCATGATGAAATGGGTGATCATTAGTGTAATCCTGGCATTTTATGCTCAACATTTTCTTTGTTGGTTATGATGGATCAGATGGGAAGTCCAGCTACATGTACCCATGCTGTTCCTTATATGTCTGTTGTTTAGTTAGTAATAAAACTTATGATTCAGCTACGTATAAAAATGACTATACTTACGTAGTTACTTTTAATTTTTCTTTCAGAGCAATGCTTCTGTACCTGCTCCCATTTCCAACTTATTTAATAGTGCATCACCTTCAGAAAAAAGCTTATTTTTTCAAGAAGATTCATCAGGGGACAACCATGATAATTCAGATGAAGAGAATGACTATTACTGGTCAGAAACTGAGGAGGCTTGATTTATCACAGAAGTGATAATAGACAGAGAGACATAGTGACTTTATTTTTAAAATTTAACAGATTTTAATGGAACTGGGTATGACAGAGTTTTACAGCAATCTACCTGGTATATGATAAATATTTATCATGTTGAGATTGCATACAGATGAAATGAAACATTTGTAAAATATTGTTATTATAGTTATATCTAGATCTAGATTGTGTCATTAACCACCAATAACTGCCAGCCTGGTGGTTAAAAGCATTGTTACCTTAACCAAATGTTAAAGGAGAATTATGAGTCTAGAATAAATTGATTTTTACATTGTATATGATTATTAAAAAGTAAATCACTTCTCTATGTTAAAAAAAGACTTCATACACTGACTTTTAGACAAAATTCTCAACATTTTTTGCCAGAGACAGAACATACAAACATTCACTAAACATTTGGTTTAGTTAACAAGGCCCTGAAAACCGAATCTTTTCTTTAAAAGTTATAATGTGGGATAAACATTACAGCATACATTGTATATTTATAGAAGACTGAGTACATGTACATGTTTCTGTGATGTGTAGAATAAAATAATTAACAGATATGACTGTAAAATATTGATTTCTGTTTTATTCATGTATAAACTTTCAGTAGTGGGATAGTGCATACATCATTAACTGGTAATAGTCTGGATTATTAAAAAATAATAACTCCTTGCATTTACAGTTATTGTCGAGCCTGGCATTGCCATAAGGCGAGACTTGGGTGTTACTTTTCCGGTGCCGTCAGCAGCGTGTCATATTGTGAAAGTTTACGTTAAAGTAATGTATTTTCTACTCAATCAAAAACTAACCAGGACAAGACATTAAATCTGTGAAATTCTTGTATGCTTCAAAAGTTTATTTACAGTTTTGCTATAACAGAAAATTTAGGTTTTTCATAGTTTGATTTTATTTTAAATTGACATCATATTTGCTACTTTTATTAGGACAATTTAAAAACTTATTTTAAATGCCTTTGTTACTATATGTAAATATTTGAATTTAGTTGTATATAACACACATTTGTATTATGTATATATGAATATTTAATATTCTGCTTTTATATGTTTTGTTATTAAAAGGTGTTAGTGGTACATCTACATGTATATTACATTTATATGTAATGCAACAAAATTTGACCTTGAAGCAAATTATTCTATTGTTTAATGGAGTTTATGAAAAGTCCTATTGGTGTTTTTTGAGGGACAAAAGCCAAGCCAATGTCAAGACATTTTGTCAGAAATTCATTTTCAATTACATGTATATGTATTAACGATTGTACTGAACAGTAATATTCAGCATTGAATATCTAAAATTTTAACTTACATGAAAGTTTGATTAGGAAAACCACAAAATTTATTTATAGACTAGCCATAAATGAGTAATGCCTCTAAAATAAAGTTAATCTTCATTTTAGAGGTGTTTAGTCTATATTATCAGGGGATGCTGACTTAAGTACATTGTAATTGAATGTTGAGACCACTCATTATAGTGATTTTGAAGAAGTATGGTTAAAAAGTTTGACTGATTAGGTACATTTAAGTATAACTGTTTAACTGCCACTGTTTGTAAATATCATCATTTTAACCAGTGTGAATTTGCTATTATCTGGGCACAAAAACAAAAGAATTAGAATTAATTTCACTTAACAATTGACAGTTGGATGTAAACAACTGCAAAGCTTGTTCTCTAAAATCAAATCACATTTCTGAGTTCAGAGTAACAAATTTGAAACAAGATTAACTTTGTTTAGAAAAAAAATTGGATCAAAAAAGCTGGATAAAATATATTAAAAAAAACTTAACAAAAGTACAAAATGAGATCTGAGGTTGATAACAAGAACAGTTACACCACCAGTATAAATTGTAAATATTGGTCATATTTATGTATATTATTTTATTAAACTGTGTAATTACATGTAATTAATGAATTTTACTTGTATCATACATGTTATGGTTTTTATGTACAAATATCTAGTACCATAATGTAAATCTTATTTTGTAACAGGCTTGTAAAATTTATACTTATTATTGCCTTTTGTTTCAGGAATGATAACCCCAGTTATTCTGCATGAAAAACTAATGAACTGACCTGAATGAAATAAGATGCTAAATATGTTTAACCCCATTTTTTTTTTTTTTTTTTTTTTTGAAAATTCCAGTTTGAAATGGTTATTTTAATGAATATGCAGGGATTAAATGATCTGTTTTTGACTAGTAACACTTTAAATTTACCAGCTTTTCAAATCTTTATTTTATTGACAATTATATTTCTGAATAATGCAATTTGCACAAACTTTTAAAGGTTTATTTGCATAATAAATTAAAATCTTGGTATCTTGGGCCTGGAATACATATTTAAGGAGATTTGCATATAAGTAAATTGTACTTAACTGGCTATAGGTATGATAATATGGAAACCTAGATGTAAGAAGAAAATTATTTCAGAAGTTTCTATACATATTAAGTTTTCTGTGATGAAATGCCATATCACTGGTAGAATATTGCTTTTATAGTAAATGTGTTCAACAAGGTTCAAAACACTCTTGACCTGATGTTTAAACATTTAAAGCTGATTGGCATACATCTTTATAATTGTTATTAGAGACATTACACACCATGTTTTATTTGATTATACTTTAATTTTAGCAGTTCTTATTTTGAAATAAATAATGTACGAATTAAAATGTATATTTTTTCAGACATTGAAACAGTAAATAAAAAATATTCCGTAGATGCAAGCTGATATTTTTATTTAAAAAACATCTATATCCTGTATGTTGACCAACTCACCATGTTGTATTTAAGGGGATTTTATCATATGTTTCTCTTGTAATCAGTTTTATATCTGGTTGAATATCCTGAAATAAAATGTATACTTTTCAGAACATGTCATATTTCTTTTTGTTTTTCTCATTAGCACAAAATATGCAAAATTTGACTTTTCCTGTGTTAGGTCATCTAGACTTTCATACATATCTAAAGTACCTTATTTTCCAGACATGTCCTAGAAAAATAAAACAAGTGTGTCCAAGACAGATACCACAAAACATGCAAGTTGAATTATTGAGACACTTGAATAAACAATTCATGCCAAGGGATTAAAAAGTGACATGGGTTTGAATCTAACTTGGTTACCAAAGTCTCTTTGCACAAGCTGACATTTTATAGTTATTTCACATTGTTTAATCAGCTCAGCTATACCTTCAGTCACCAATTGAACCATGATAAGCATCAGCCTTTTTCTAGTTTTTAAGCTGAGACAGGCTTTAACTTAATGTACTGATATCTACAAAGATACTTGTGTTTTACCAGAACTGTCTACAAATATATATGTAAAAATGCTATACATGTATTTAAATCATTTCATTTAAAGTTCAAGAATAACTAAACAAAAACAATGTTTTGATTGACAGGTTGTTCTTTATGCACATACATTTTATCTAGGTATGTATGTCTTATCTCCCTTTACATCACATATAAATTTGTTGTATTATACTAAAATTTGAAATGTCATTTATGAGGTCAATGCTCAATAAATCTAATGCTATATCATAGAATATAGTTCTTTGATGGTGAGGAAACTGAACTACCCAGAAAAATCTTCTGACATTTGAACTAAATTTTTGTGGCTCTGCTCAATTTCAGTGCAATGGAAGGCTGCATGACATTGTCATCTGTAATCTGGTGCCTTAGCCAACTTAACAACTGGTCCACTTTAGAAAATTATCTGAAGGCTTTTAAAAAGTCCTTAAAGCACACCACTCTCCATATAGTCAAATATTATTTTGTCATTATGTTCAGTGCCATTCCAAAATTGAGGTGTTTACCCAGAAACAAATTTCAATATATTTCTTAAAAATCAGGTTTTGTAATCAGTGTATATGTTCTTGTTTGCATCTTGTTCTACTTTTAAAAACGCGATTTTCAGATTTATATACTAGTATCTATTTTTGAATGTTTTTACGAATATTTTCAAGATATGAAAAATATTACATAATGAATATTGAATGTACATATGCTGATACCCGTTACTATTTACAACAAAACATTTAAAAAACAGGACCACCATTCAAACATTCTACCACCTTGTGGGTCAGTGGTAGAGAGTCCACCCCGAGAACTGGAGTGTGGGATTCAAATCATTGTCAGGTCATACATAAGACTAAAATTTGAGATACCAATTCTCATTTGGTGCTTGGCATTAATAGAACAGTATAAACTGGTTCATCTGTTGCGGAAAATGTGACTGGGAGAGTGGTATGCTTGTTTCCAACATACTGACACTGAGAGCTAGCACCTTAACAGAAAATCGACATATTGCACACTAGTACAAGATGGACAGTAATACACACTCACACATCTCATGCATACTGGAGATTGTTCTTTAATTATTCCTTAAATAACCTTGCCCTTGACATGAATAGCTGAAAAAATTGCTGATGTGTCATTAAACAGCATTACAACTAACCAACCTTCTAGCAGTTCCAGATACTTGTGTAACAGTTAACACTACCTAATGTTGTAGCTACAATTTGTTAAAATTAAGATGAAATCTTTTACTATGGACTAACCTCAAGTAGTTATACATTGGTATTGAATACACTCTACATTTACTTTATGAAGAAAATCATTAGTAAAGCTATGTCATGAGACAGATGGCCTGGTTAAAATAATGTGCAAATGTCAAATCAATGTTCTGGTGATCTAACAGATGCCGTAAAAAACTCTTCTTGTAAAGCATTATTGACTTGAGCAAACTTTGTGCCAATACACCCCAAATTAAAGAGTTTTTCTCAATGATCACAGCATTAATAGTTTGTAATCTTTCTTTACACAGATTAACCATCATGTAAAGTGTGTAAACTGTGTATAATCAATAGCCATGTCATAGATTGAATCTAACCTATTTACAGTTGTCATCTGTTGTATATGTGTATTTGGTGATTGAACATTTTCTATACAACACCATTAACTTTCCAGTGTCATATGTACAAGTGATGAGATCATTTCCTAGGTCCCTGCTTTGTTTCTGCACTGACGAACAAGTTCTCTAAACTTCCATGTTATGAAATTCAAACTTGAAAATGTCTCACTTTAATCAAAATGTGTTTATATTGTTAAATATTCTTTAAGAAGCTTATGAAGTTCAAAACCTAATAAAAAGAACACTTTTTTTATTTTTCCGTAAGTTTAATTTCTTTTAAAATATAAATACTTACTGTAACATGTGTATTAATTTATGATTAATAAATAGATAAACTGTAATGATTAACGGTATATACATGAAGCTAGCTTTTCAACATTACTTCTTTAATGTATTAATGTAAATTAAATTTTATGCAAAGTAAAGCAGGTTGATTCTTTTTTGTTAATTTCTCTGTATAAATTACACAATTTTTTTTCCTCTTAAAAATTCTGAATAGTTTATCAATTTCTTTATGTACACAATTACATTTATATATATGCATTTATTTTTATATTAAGTCAAACCTGTCTATAAAGGCCACCAAGGGGAATCAAAATAAAGTGACATTTGGGAGGAAAAGGTCTTTATAAACAGGTTTAAAATACACAAAAATATAAATACCATGAGTAAAACTAAGAAAAATCCAATGTCTATCTTTATGAAATAAGAGGCCCATGGGCCTTATTGCTCACCTGAGGATATATCCAAAATTGTTTGCAAAGAACTTAATTACAAAAACTTTACAAAATTCCTCAAGTTTGGAAATGCCACAATAATAAATCAGAAAATTCTAGTCACATTTCAATTATAAATAGCTAAATTAATACAAATGTACTAACTATAGTATATGTACAAGGAATAATTTCCAAATCATTAATCTTTCATTATACTTATGCAGCCATGAACTTTGAAGGTATGACCTTGAACCATAAATTAAAATGGTCTCAATATCAATACCTACAATATTCTAACATACATGCTTGTACAAAAAGTTATTTGTTTTCAAGATAATACACAATTTCAGTCTTCTTATACAGCTATGACCTTCAGCTTTAAATGTATGACCTTGAACCATATATCAAAGTAACTGTCATATCAATACCTACAATATTCTAATATACATTCCTTTACAAAAAAATAATAGTTTTCAAGATAATTAACAATTTAAGTCTTCTTATGCAGCTATGACCTTGACCTTTGAACATATGACCTTGATGGATTATCATATAGTTACCAAAAATGGTACCTCATTAAATTTTCTCATGCTGAACACTTTAACAATGTTTTGATTTCATATTTCTCTTGATGTTTGCAAGAAAACTGCCTAAAACTCCACAAATCACAAATAAGGTCATGACCTTGATTTGTGACCTTAACCCCATTTTAAAGGTCATTTCAAGAAAAAGTCAAAATTGAAAACCCATTATCTGTCATTTTACAATATTTTTAATCAAAACGCAAAAACTAGTAATCCAATTTTGGATCTAATTTCACGAAATGAACAAACTATAGGCTTAAGACCCTTAAGAAGCCAAATATTACATCAAATTTTTCAGAGAAGAAGAATTTTAAAGGATTTGCACCCCTAGGTCAATGTGACCTAGTTTTGGTAGCCATGGCAACTCCATGAACAAATCTGAATTGCACCAGCCCATACATGCTTCTGACCAAGTATCATTGAAATCTGTCTAGCAGTTTTGGAGGAGAAGTTGAAAATAGGTGTTAACAATTCATGTACACATGCATGTACACACACAAACATACACACATCACACCATGCCATAAGCTCACACAACTGTTCTGTCAGGTGAGCTAAAAATGGAATTTTGGCATTTCAGTTCTAGTCAAGGCTTAAAGTTGAATTATATACTAATTATTAAAATAAATTCGGTTGCCTTGTGAAATCAGATATTGTGTACATAATAATGATATTAATAGATAAGTCAACATACAAAAATAATACATTCATCAAGAGCCGAACAAAAACATTTCATATTGAACAAAATTTTTAAAGGAATGTATGCATTTCAATTCATATGTACATTTGATATTCTATAATTAGAATTGATCATGAAAAAAAAAAAAAAAAAAAGTCACCTAAAATGAATCATCATCACTTTTATTCAGCAATTATCCAGCTTTCAAGTTTTATCTAAAGGAAAATAAGGTAAGAGAAAAATGGTGAATTTGTGAAAAAGATATAAACAAATTATCAAAAAATATATCAATGTATGGAAAATCACAACCAAAAATTTACCAGTATGATTTTACAAGAACACATTCTTCAATTAGCATAAATAATAATACAAGATACATCAAGCATTCTATTGTTACCTGAATTATATAAGGTTACAAGGTACCTGACTTGTCTATCTAAAGTAACGGGGGAAAAATAAATAAATAAATAAAAAACCTCATTTTCTACCCTCTTGTAATTTATTTGGCAATAAAATATGTTTTAAACTAAAGTAACATAACTGGAAAACAGATGTATGTATTGCCATGTGACTAGTACTATAGTTACCTGAATTACATTATAGGTAGTACCCGACTTGTAGATTTATAAATTAATACTGAAAGAGAACAAATACTCTCCTGAAAATGCTATCATAGTGGAGAAAGCCAATTTATATGCTGTGGGCCATACATGTAATATAACTAAACATTTAACTCTATTCAATATAGCGGTACACATCAATGTCAGTTGGCTGCCCCACATATAAAAACATAACATTTGTGGATATCTAATGTTATTGTTACTGGTTATGGAACATTTTACCACTAAACAATTATTGTTACTGGTTATGGAACATGTAAGCAGATATTGTTACTGCTTCTGGAACATATAACCAGTTATTGTTACTGGTTACGGAACATTTTACCGGTAACCAGTTATTGTTACTGGTTATGGAACATTTTACTAGTAACCAGTTATTGTTACTGGTTATGGAACATTTTACCAGTAACCAGTTATTGTTACTAGTTATGGAACATTTACCAGTACCCAGTTATTGTTACTGGTTATGGAACATTTTACCAGTAACCAGTTATTGTTACTTGTTATAGAACATGTAAGCAATTATTGTTACTGCTTCTGAAACATGTAACCAGTTATTGTTACTGGTTATGGAACATTTTACCAGTAACTAGTTATTGTTACTAGTTATGGAACATTTTACCAGTAACCAGTTATTGTTACTTGTTATAGAACATGTAAGCAGTTATTGTTACTGGTTATGGAACATGTAAGCAGTTATTGTTACTGGTTATGGAACATTTTACCAGTAACCAGTTATTGTTACTTGTTATAGAACATGTAAGCAGATATTGTTACTGCTTCTGGAACATGTAACCAGTTATTGTTACTGGTTATGGAACATTTTACCAGTAACCAGTTATTGTTACTAGTTATGGAACATTTTACCAGTAACCAGTTATTGTTACTTGTTATAGAACATGTAAGCAGTTATTGTTACTGGTTATGGAACATGTAAGCAGTTATTGTTACTGGTTATGGAACATTTTACCAGTAACTAGTTATTGTTACTAGTTATGGAACATTTTACCAGTAACCAGTTATTGTTACTTGTTATAGAACATGTAAGCAGTTATTGTTACTGGTTATGGAACATTTAAGCAGTTATTGTTACTGGTTATGGAACATTTTACCAGTAACCAGTTATTGTTACTTGTTATAGAACATGTAAGCAGATATTGTTACTGCTTCTGGAACATGTAACCAGTTATTGTTACTGGTTATGGAACATTTTACCAGTAACCAGTTATTGTTACTAGTTATGGAACATTTTACCAGTAACCAGTTATTGTTACTTGTTATGGAACATTTAAGCAGTTATTGTTACTGGTTATGGAACATTTTACCAGTAACCAGTTATTGTTACTTGTTATAGAACATGTAAGCAGATATTGTTACTGCTTCTGGAACATGTAACCAGTTATTGTTACTGGTTATGGAACATTTTACCAGTAACCAGTTATTGTTACTAGTTATGGAACATTTTACCAGTAACCAGTTATTGTTACTTGTTATAGAACATGTAAGCAGTTATTGTTACTGGTTATGGAACATTTTACCAGTAACCAGTTATTGTTACTTGTTATAGAACATGTAAGCAGATATTGTTACTGCTTCTGGAACATGTAACCAGTTATTGTTACTGGTTATGGAACATTTTACCAGTAACCAGTTATTGTTACTAGTTATGGAACATTTTACCAGTAACCAGTTATTGTTACTTGTTATAGAACATGTAAGCAGTTATTGTTACTGGTTATGGAACATTTTACGAGTAACCAGTTATTGTTACTTGTTATAGAACATGTAAGCAGATATTGTTACTGCTTCTGGAACATGTAACCAGTTATTGTTACTGGTTATGGAACATTTTACCAGTAACCAGTTATTGTTACTAGTTATGGAACATTTTACCAGTAACCAGTTATTGTTACTTGTTATAGAACATGTAAGCAGTTATTGTTACTGGTTATGGAACATGTAAGCAGTTATTGTTACTGGTTATGGAACATGTAAGCAGTTATTGTTACTGGTTATGGAACATGTAAGCAGTTATTGTTACTGCTTCTGGAACATGTAAGCAGTTATTGTTACTGGTTATGGAACATGTAAGCAGTTATTGTTACTGCTTCTGGAAAATGTAAGCAGTTATTGTTACTTGTTATAGAACATGTAAGCAGTTATTGTTACTTGTCATAGAACATGTAAGTAGTTATTGCTACTGCTTATGAACCATGTAAATGCCATAAGGCCTTTTGGCACGAAAACAACATTATGACTAAAATACAAGATCTTTCATTTGTTGTTTTTGAATTTCGCATGTTCCACTAAGCTTCTCTTTGTTATTTAAAAATGACATGTACTACTGTTTTAAAATTTTTCAATTGTCATGTTTTGTTCTTAAATTTATATTTAATTCTCATGTGAATTCTTTGAATTTTTATTGAATAGCATGTGCTTTCTTATTAATATAATTAGTTTAACAGAAATAAAATTTTAAACTGGTACATAAAAGATCAAATTAGGAATCAAATGATGCATGGAATAACAATGAAACTTTATCAAAAATACATGTATAATACCGTATAATGAATTTATATACTAAATAACTGAGTTATTTCATGTACCGGTATATATTATCTGAGCATCAAACAAGTAAAAGAGTAAAAAACATAAATAAACATTGGTGCTATAAACTGATGTATTTTACTATTTCCCTCTGTACAGTGTGAAGAAGTTAGCAAGTAAAAGAAAAAAAGCCTGAAATAAACATTGGTGCTACAAACTGATGCATTTTACTATTTCCCCTTTATACAGTGTTAGAGTTAGCAAGTGAAAGAATGAAAACCTGAAATATACAAATAAAATAGTGACTACATTTTTTATACTTTTACTGACAATATTGTGTGATGAACCAAGGTAACAACTATTTATATTTAAATGACAACAGAATACATAATGACACAGGTGACTACTTTGTATGCGTTTTTAATAATAAAATGACATGTGATCACACCAGGACCCCTATTCTTCAGAGTTTTTTTAGTAAACAAAATGGTTAGTGGAATTAGAAAATTTTATGAAAATTAAAATCATTTATTATAGAACATACAACAAAGTTTTTACTTAAATTTCTTCTTTTTAAACAAATAAATGCATTAACTTTAACAATTACTTCAAAAAATATTTCTCAGTATATAAGATTGAAATTTTGGTTTAGTTAAAGCAAGAGGCCCATGGGCCTTCACGCTTACCTGAGGAAACGTCCAAATACTTGCAAAGAACTTAATTACAAAAACTTTACAAAATTCCTTAAGTTTGGAAATCCGGCAATAATTAATCAGAAATATCTCATTTCATGTATAAATAGCTTATATGTATGATTTAAATAGGACAATGAATAATTTCCAAATAATGATTTTGATTTTTGAACATATGAACTTGAACCTTATATCAAAATGGTCGTAATATCAATACCTACATTATTCTAAGATACATGCTTATATAAAAAGTTAATGGTTTTCAAGATAATTTACAATTCAGTCTTCTTCTACAGCTATGACATTGACCTTTGAACATATGACCTTGAACCATATATCAAAATGATCGTCATAACAATACTTACAATATTCTAATATATATGCCTATACAAAAAGTTCATAGTTTTCAAGATAATTCACAATTTCAGTCTTCTTCTATAGATATGACCCAGAACTTTCAACATAAGACCTTGACCCATATATCAAAATGATTGTCATATCAATACCTACAATATTCTAATATACATGCATATACAAAAAGACAATAGTTTTTAAGATAATTAACAATTTCAGTACACTTATGCAGCTATGACCTTGACCTTTGAACATATGACCTTGAACCATATATCAAAATGATCATCAAATCAATTCTAATAATATTCTAATATACATGCCTATTCAAAAAATTAACAGTTTTCAAAATAATTCACAATTTCAGTACACATATGCAGGTATGACCTTCACCTTTCAACATATGACCTTGAACTATATATCAAAATGATTGTCATATCAATACCTACAATTTCTAATATACATGCCTATACAAAAAGATTATAGTTTTCAAGCTAATGCACAATTTTAGTATTTATAAGCAAAAAATAACATTTCAGGGGCAACAACTCCTACATGGATTATCATATAGTTACGAAACTTGGTACCTTTTTAAATTTTGTCATGGGGAACATTTTAACAATGTTTTGGATTCATATATCTCTCAATATTTGCAAGAAAATTGCCTAAAACTGCATAAATCACAAATTAGGTCAAGGCCTTGATATGTGACCTTGACCCTTTTTAAAGGTCATTTCAAGAAAAAGTCAAAACTGAAAACCCCATTTAATTATCTGTTCAAATAGTCAAGTTAAAACAATTTGAAGCCATTTTACAAATTTTTTAAAATCAACAAAAACGTGTTATCCATTTTCACCCAAATTTCACGAAATGAACAAACTACAGGCTTAAGACCCCAGAGAAGCCAAATATCACATCAGATTTTTTTCTCCCATCATCGGTTTTAGAGAAGATTTTTTTAAAGATTTTTTGGACTCCGAGGTCACCTTGACCTAGTTTTGGTAGCCATGGCAACGCCATGAACAAATCTGAATTGCACCGGCCCATATATGCTTCTGACCAAGTATCATTGAAATCTGTCCAGCAGTTTTGGAGGAGAAGTCGAAAATAGGTGTTAAAGATGCACAAACACACGCATGCACACCTACACACGCCGTGCCATGCCATAAGCTCACATGACCTCTCGGTCAGGTGAGCTAAAAATTAAAACAACCAGGCCCAAGTGACTGCTTTTTATGTTCTGTGACATGACAAGACCACTACTTGTAATGTATTTTCAATGACAACATGGAATATGATGACACATGGTAGCAATTAATGTATTTATTGAAGACAATATGACATGTGATGACACCAGATGATTCCTTATTACAAGTATGTATCTTTAATAACATTATGACAGCTTGTGATTACTTTTTATGTATTCTTTTAATGACATTATGACACCAGATGAATACTTTTTATGTATTCTTTTGATGACAATATGACCCCAGGTGATTACTTTTTATATATTCTTTTAATGACATTATGACACTAGATGAATACTTTTATGTATTCTTTTAATGACAATATGACACAAGATGAATACTTTTTATGTATTCTTTTGATGACAATATGACACCAGGTGAATACTTTTTATGTATTCTTTTAATGACATTATAACACCAGGTGACTAATTGTTATGTATTTTGTCATGGAAATATGACATGTGATTACACCAAGTGACTACATTTATACATTTACCTGATGACATGACATAACTACCTTTTATGAATTTTTAAATGACATAATGACACCGAATGACTATTTCTGTGTATTATTTCAATAAAGCAGCAAATATTCCAAGCTATGTGAGTTAGCTCTATTTCTGCAAAAATAAACAAAAAACCTATTGAGGAAAAATATTTGATTGTGAGGAATTTATATCAATGATTTTATACATTCATATCATTTATAATTTGTTGTTTTTCAATTGAATTTAAAATGCTGTGAAGCTTACAGCAGTTGTGGATCCTTGCTGTTGTCACAAATATGACTCGCAACTAGGTGACTATTGTTTTATGACTTTTTCATTGACAAAATAACATGTGATCACATTTATTTGTTATACCTAAATTTACAATAACAACTTGAATTAGCAAATTAATAATGAAACATAACTGCTGTTTGGTATAAATTCCATTTTTCATTTTTTTAATCAAAAAAGTTTTCTTGTTTAAGAATTCTTTCAATAGTCAAATTTTGTAATATTTCCTCTTTCATGAATAGTAGCAAGTTGTCCGATCAATTTCTGAATATATATATATATATATATCCTACTGGTTCATAACTATAGATGTATTTCCATGGCGACTCTGACCTTCTATAGGGTATAAATCAATCTGTTCTATGAGTGTGTTGTATTTACAGTTTTTTAGCACTATAAATGTGTTTATCACAGACATAACATTGTACATGTACCGTTTCAAATACTTCTGAAGTACAATTAATTACTCATAATAAATTAACTGTCCTTATATCCACAGGTTGTGAAGTGTACAGTACCTATCTTCAGCATCATGACAACTAACATCAGTTTCTGAAAGCTTCTTTGTATGTTTTAGATTTATATTCATTTGCTATCATATTTATAAACCACCTTATTGCCTCTCTGAGAAGCTGAACACTACTACAATCACCTGTATAGATGTTACAGTAACTGGTTATAGACAATTTGCATGTTTGAGCTAAGCATGACCTGGAATCATCATTATTGACACTATTACAAAATGTCCTACCATTTCTCATCTGGAAGACTTATGTATTTCCAAACAAACTTCAAGAAATTCAAATGTCTAATTTTACCTACAACCAATAGATGATTGAGGCAGATGAACTTGAACTGACTTCCTGATAATATCACAGTTACCGATACTATGACAATGCTTTAAATTCAATACAAACAATTTTTTTCAACATTCTGTCTGATGTATTTTTCCGAAAATTCTTTGTTACAGTACATTATTCACGTTGTTGTAACCACTTATTACAGATATTTTTTACTGCAGTCTGGCCCATACGGTGGGCAGCACCTGCTATTCTTTGAACATCATCCACTCTGTCAGCTTTCACTGCCATTAAGTAAGCAGATCTTAATTTTCCACATAAAATGTAAGCATTTATCTGCAATGAAAATTAAAATGTTTATTATTCAAATTAATAGATAGTGTGTGATTGCTGAATCTTTCCTTGATTTCACACAAAAATAAAATTTCATATTCTTGGGAAAAACTGGTTACTGTATTATAACTTTCTAAAAGAAGATTACTGGAAATGCCTTTACTGAACATGTGTTTGGTGAATCTTTTATGCTGCAGACAAATGATATCAAAGTCACGACATCAGCTTGTGTTGATGATTAAAAAATAATCCTTTGTCATTTGGAGTGTTTTAAATATTTTGATATTTATATAATATGTAAATATGTGTATGATGGAATTTTATAAATAAACAAAAGGCCCATGGGCCTTAACGCTCACCTGAGGATATGGCCAACCTGAGGATTTATCCAAAATCATTTGCAAAAAAACATAAAATATTCTAATATACATGCCTATAAAAAGTTAATCATTTTCAAGATAATTAGCAATTTAAGTCTTTTCTTTTGCAGCTGTGACCTTGATCTTTCAACATATGACCTTGATCCATATATCAAAATGATCATCATGTCAATATCTACAACATTCTAATATATATGCCAATCGAAAAGTTTATAGTTTCCAAGATAATAAACAATTTCAGTCTTTTTATGCACCCATGACCTTGACCTTTGAATGTATGACCTTGTGTCACATATTTAAATGATTGTCATATCAATACCTACAATATTCTAATATATATGCCTATGCAAAAAGTAAATAGTTTTCAAAATAATTAACAATTTCAGTCTTTTTATGCATCTATGACCTTGACCTTTAAATGTAAGACCTTATATCTCATATCAGAATGATCGCCATATCAATTCCAACAATATTCTAATATACATGCCAATACAAAACCTTAATAGTTTCCAAGATAATTAACAATTTCAGTCTTTTTATTCACCTATGACCTTGATCTTTCAACATATGACCTTGATACATATATCAAAATGATCATCATGTCAATATCTACAACATTCTAATATATATGCCAATCGAAAAGTTTATAGTTTCCAAGATAATAAACAATTTCAGTCTTTTTATGCACCCATGACCTTGACCTTTGAATGTATGACCTTGTGTCACATATTTAAATGATTGTCATATCAATACCTACAATATTCTAATATATATGCCTATGCAAAAAGTTAATAGTTTTCAAAATAATTAACAATTTCAGTCTTTTTATGCATCTATGACCTTGACCTTTTAATGTAAGACCTTATATCTCATATCAGAATGATCGCCATATCAATTCCAACAATATTCTAATATACATGCCAATACAAAAAGTTAATTGAGCTGGCTACAATGTGCTTTGATTGCATTTTCCACCGATCGTGAAGGAACACCATTGACATACATGGTAATACTGATAATCTTGACTGGAGATGTGTTTTGAGATGGATAATCTTGGCTTGAAGAAACTTATGAGATTCAAATTTAGCGGGAAGGTGTGATAGGGAGTGAAATATCAATGGTTTAGACGCAAATAGGCGGATAGGCGAAAATGCATAGCTTGGGTCAAGAAGACGCTCTCGACCAATCAAAATTCTGTTTACAAACAGGGTAAGATTGGTTTTTTCCCTCTGCCAGTTGAGTAAAGTGTCATACTAGCTGATGTTAATTGTTAATTAAACTGAATTCACAACACGCGTGAGTGTGAGTAGTTGTCTGTTTTATCAATAATTCTTCCTGTGATTGTGATTTTGGAAACATACAACAATACGCTAATGACCTGTTACAACGTATAACCTACTTTGTTTACAAACCGTAAAAAATGTGACAGCCGTAATTTTTTCCAATGAAAATTAATAAAATCTTATCTAAGTTAATTAAAACAGGTAAAATACACCAAACTGATACAAAACACTTAAATACAAGAAAACCACTTGCTCGGATCATGTAGAAAATCGGCGATTTTGGAAATTTTTGGGTGCGAATTTTATATGAGTTGAAGCTTTTTTTAATAAATTTTAGCTTGAAAACCACCTGTGTAAATTACACGGGTGCGTAAATTACATGGGTTTTTACGGTAATAGTTTCCAAGATAATTAACAATTTCAGTCTTTTTATTCACCTATGACCTTGATCTTTGAACGTATGACCTTGAGCCATATATCAAAATGTTCATCATGTCAATACCTACAATATTCTAATATATATGCCTATACAAAAAGTTTATAGTTTTCAAGCTAATGCACAATTTTAGTTTTTATTAGCAAAAAATAACATTTCAGGGGCAACAACTCCTACATGCATTATCATACAGTTACGAAACTTTGTACCTTTTTACATTTTGTCATGCTGAACATTTTAACAATGTTTTGATATTATATATCTCTTAAAATTTTGAAGAAAACAGCCTAAAACTGCACAAATTACAAACTAGGTCATGACCTTGAACTTTGACCTTGACCCCTATTTGAAGGTTATTTCAAGAAAAGTCAAAACTGAAAACCCCATGTCAATAACTATTCATATAGTCAAGTTATAAAAATTTGAATCCATTTTACGAAATTTTTAAAATTAAACGCAAAAACGCGTAACCTAATTTTTTTACCAAATTTCACGAAATGAACAATTTATAAGCTTAAGACCCTAGAGAAGCCAAATATCACATTAGATTTTTTCTCCCATCATCGCTTTTGGAGATGAAGATTTTTTAAGTTTTTTGGAACCATAGGTCACCTTGACCTAGTTTTGGGAGCCAGGACAACGTGAACAAATCTGAATTGCACTGGCCGATATATGCATCTACCAAGTTTCATTGAAATCTACCTTGAAGTTTCAGAAAAGAAGTCCAAAATGTAAAAGTTTACGCCGCGGACGACGACGACAACGCCGACAACGACGACAGACAAATTTTGATCAGAAAAGCTCACTTGAGCCTTCGGCTCAGGTGAGCTAATAAAAGCAAACCAAGGTTTTATGTTTCTTATAGTCTGAATTTTCTCTGACCCTAACACAAATTATGCCCGATGGCTGTGTGTAGGGTCAGAACAATTTCTATATAAACAAGAGGCCCATGGGCCTTAACGCTCACCTGAAGATATGTCCAATATTGTTGCAAAGTGCAATAGACAATATATTGAGTACAGAAACTTTAAAAGTTTTCTCAAGTTAAGAACTCCCACAAAACTTAATCAGAAATATGTCCACTCACTTTTCATTTATAAGTAGCTTATATAATATGCATGAAGTAACTGTAGTGCAATGACTAATTTCCAAATCAATAATGAATTTTAGTATAATTATGCAGCTATGTCCTTGACCTTTGACATTTATGACCTCGAACCACATATGATTGTCATTTCAATACCTACAATATTCTAATATACATGCCTATGCACGACATTAATAGCTTTCAAGATAATTAATAATTTTAGTATTCCTATGTTGATATGACCTTGACCTTTGAACATATAACCTTGAACCATATATCAAAATGACCGTCATGTCAATACCTACAATATTCTAATATACATGCCTATACAAAAAGTTAATAGTTTTCAAGATAATAGGCAATTTAAGTTTTCTTTTGCAGCTGAGGCCTTGACCTTTCGACATATGACCTTGACCCATATATCAAAATGATTATTGTCACAATACCTACAATATTCTAATATACATGCCTGTACAAATAGTTAATAGTTTTCAAGATAATTAGCAATTCAAGTTTTCTTTTGCAGCTGTGACCTTAACCTTTCAACATATGACCCTGAACCATATATCAAAATGACCGTCATGTCAATACCTACAATATTCTAATATACATGCCTATACAAAAAATTGACAGTCATGTCAATACCTACAATATTCTAATATACATGCCAATTCAAAAAGTTAATAGTTTTCAAGATAATAGGCAATTTAAGTCTTCTTTTGCAGCTGTGACCTTGACATTTGAACGTATGACCTTGTACCATATATCAAAATGATTATTATACAAAAAGTTAATAGTTTTCAAGATAATTAGCATTTCAAGTTTTCTTTTGCATCTGTGACTTTGAACTTTCAAAATAAGACCTTGAACCATATATCAAAATGACCGTCATGTCAATACCTACAATATTGTAATATACATGCCAATACAAAAAGTTATATCAAAATGACAGTTGTAGCAATACCTACAATATTCTAATATACATGCCTGTACAAAAAATTAATAGTTTTCAAGATAATTAGAAATTCAAGTTTTCTTTTGCAGCTGTGACCTTGACCTTTCAACATATGACCTTGAACCATATATCAAAATGACCGTCATGTCAATACCTACAATATTCTATATTCAAAATGATTGGCATGTCAATACCTACAATATTCTAATATACATGCCTAAACAAAAAGTTAATCGTTTTGCAGATAATCAACTATAACGGTAATAGTTGTGCATCTTTGACCTTGACCTTTAAACCCATGACCTTGATCTATATATCAAAATGATCCTCATGTCACTACCTACAATTAACTGAAAATCCCATGCTATTATCACCTGAAATGTTTAAAAAATAGGATTTTTTATCAAAGGTCAAAAGCAGGGACATGACCTTGACCTTTGACCTTGATATCTTTTGGAAGAAAATAGCAAGACAAGATCAACAGTAAAACTCTATACAATTATCTTCAGCCGTTATTGAGTTATAACAACAAATGTCTCATTTTCAAACTTACATAATTTTACCCAAAAAACGCGTGACCTATTTTCGCTCAATTTTCATGAAAAACACAATTTTAATGTTCCCAGGTATGCTAAATCCATAAATCCAATCAAAATTTGCCTGCACCTTTTGGTTTCAGAGAAGAAGAATTTTTTGTCTTTTTGCTATTTTTAGTAACAGCGGCCATCTTGTTGGGCGTGGCCAAACCTGGAACACAATTTTGAAAGGCTGTTACCCAGGCATGATAATCACCAAGTTTCATCAAATTTGGCGCAGTAGTTTTGGAGGAGAAGATTAAAATGTAAAGTTTACACACGACGGACGACGCACGACGCAGGACGGACGACGGACGGTGATAGATTGCAATAGCTCATCTGAGCCTTTGGCTCAGGTGAGCTAAAAATTGGGATTTTCCAGTACCAATTGGTGTTGGAAAGGGCGCTGCCTCATTTCTTGTTTTAGGCCATTTTATATTGAGATGGGATGATGAAAAAAGTGGAGTACCCAGAGAAAACATGTTACCTGTCTTCTGGAAAGTGAACTGACAATAGTTTGAACTGAAAGACTGATGCCAAATTCAGGTATAAATTAATAAGAAATCTAACAGAAAATATCAAAGAAGTACATTAGATAAAAAAAAAACTACCTTGTTTGAATCTTTCCTTAAAAGTTTTATTAAATTTTCTGCTTCTTTTGACTGAAATGTAAAACATAAATACATGTAAAATAATAGATATAAGTATCTAGTAGAATGATCAAACTTGAAAATGACAGACAACAATTATATTTCACTTTGGCCAGACAATGTCAAAAAACATATAAATGGTAACTGAACACAACAATTTGTAATTGCCTAATTGTAAGGGTATTATTACATGTAGGAAGTGAACAATTTGTTTTCTTCTTCATTCTGTTTTGTGATATCTGTGATTGTTTAATTACATATAAACTTTACCTCACTTGGATTGTCTGCTATAACCAGAATGCAAGCTCCAACAATTTCATCCAACATATCATCATCACTAAGTCCTGACTTAACAATCAAGTCCAATAACTCTCTAACATTTAAATAACGCTGGTGTTTAGCCATTTCTCTTGCAGCATGTGTGTATATAGAAACTGCAGCTAGGTTACATTCCTGAACATATAGAAAATATCTTGTAGTAAATCTGATCAACTATATGCAATAGGTTTCTGTTTAAAATATGAATGTGATTAAATCTTGCTTAAAATTCAGAGTGGGGAAATTCTTAAAGCATGGCAATGGAATTTCTTGACCTTTCTTTATTTACATAATACATAATGTTTCAAAAACATTAAAAGCACCTGATTTACTTGTATGACAAATTTGAACTAAATTAGTATACAGTTATACCTGTTATAGTCACTATATAAAGTGAAAGTTTCACATAATACAGCACATGTCAGTCTACTGTTTGAAAATGAAGAAATATAGCTGACTTTTAGTGGACATATCTATATGATTATAAACAAATCACAATATCCACATCTAAAAGGTCAAATGAGAAAAAAAAGGGAAGTAAAAACAAATTTTTTAAATCATGTTAAAGAAAATTTGAAAACATTCAGAGTACAATGCTTTGTGTTATGTCAATACTTAGCCTAGTCAGACATTTTTATGGAAACACCCAGTGTAAATCAACATTGATAATATGCATGTGTGTGTTTTGTTAGAGAGAGAGAGAGAGAGAGAGAGAGAGAGAGAGAGAGAGAGAGAGAGAGAGAGAGAGAGAGAGAGAGAGAGAGAGAGAGAGAGAGAGAGAGAGAGAGAGAGAGAGAGAGAGAGAGAGAGAGAGAGAGAGAGAGAGAGATTTACCTTAATAATTTTATTTGACAGATCAAAAGCAGCTTTTATATTGTTTCCACTGAGCAGTACCTGAAAACAAAAATCTCTAAAATGTACAATTTCTACAAAAATACATGTAACTGGCTTTTGAAGGTCACCCATAAACAAATAAATCTGATGAACAGGTTCAAATAACATACAGTAGAACTTCTATTACTCAGATATTGGTTACAAGATAACCATAGAATTGTTTATGTTATCTTCCTAAAATTGCATAAAAACTCAAAAGTCAAAATAAAAGGCTAATACAATTTTTTTTTTCATAAATTTAATGTTAATTCTTTCTGTCTACACAGAAATTTGTAATGTATGTAAAGTGCAAACTATAATTCCTGCAAAGGGTCTTTTTGTGTCTGCTGGAGGAGCAGTGAGTCAAAAAAGAGAAAAAAAACTTAATACTGGAAATTGCCAGGCAAGAAATCAATGAATAGACCAAAATGAGCATTTGCTAAGGTTATAAAAACACTTCATTTAATACTTAATATAAAAAATGTAGGTTTTTACCATAATAACAAGGTCAGATCTACTCTTTGAACTACTAAACATTGTAGGTAACTGTGAAGACTTTGATTCACCGACGTATGCAGCAGCAACACTAGCAGAGTCAGCCTCAGTATGAGTCAAACACTGCTGTAAGAATTTTGTCACTTCTATCTGTAATGCTATTGCTCTTAAATGTCTGAAACAAATCAATGAAGAAATCAAACTAGTGTATTTCACCAAATAAAGACACTTTGCACCTTTGTTTTACACTTCATTTAACTTTTGAATGCATTACTTTTAATAATAATAATAATAATAGTTATAATAAACTGGATTTATAACAAAGTTATAATTTGCAAATTTTTCTAGTAAATTTTCAATCAAATGACGATAATTTAAATTTTGCAACATAAACATTACAACATCAATTTCTTGTGAGTATATTTCTTTATTTGTCAAGTTACAGAAGATTTTTTCAGACTTTTCAAATGGAAGTAAAATCAGAGATAGAAATAGACCAATATATCTAACAGAATAATAAGATTTGACAAACACATAGGAAGAGTATACTCTCGACTCTTAAAAAACGCTACAACTATATTTTACTACTCACTTTCCAACTTCTGCCTCTGACTGTACAAGTCGTACTGATGTTTCAGCAGAGTTTTTACCACTTTTTCCCCAATCAGGCATGTTTTTGGCCACAGATGGACTAGGAGGTGTGCGTTTTACACTCCCCCATTGTGATGGATCTAAAAAGGCCTGCATGTGCTGGTAAGCTTTGTGTAAAAAGTGAAGTCTTCCAGCCAAGTCCAGGTAGCTCTGTGCTCCTCTCAAATAGAAACATGTTATACATGTCATGGCAGCACGGATAAAATCCTAAAAAGGTAACATAAAACTTAATATCATTGATATACAGTAAACATTGATCATATTGTAAATAGTCAAAGACTGAACAAGATCCAAGGTGTTTAATTAAGACAAGTTTTACTGTATATATAAGGTTCCGCATATCTGGTCATGTAACAAATATGAATTAAAATTTCTGAGTAAGAAAACAAAGAAGTGATTAGAAACAAATGTCACCAATGGACAGTTGATCGAAGAAATGACATCACTGAACTTTGATCATAGAAATGACATCACTGAAATTTGATCATAGAAATATCACTGAAATTTGATCATAGAAATGACATCACTGAAATTTGATCATAGAAATGACATCACTGAACTTTGATCATAAAAATGAAAACACAGTTGATCATAGAAAAGACATCACTGAACAGTTAATCTTAATAATGACATAACTGAACAGTTGTTCATAGAAATGACATCATTGAACAGCTGATCATAAAATGACATCAATGAACAGCTGTTTATAGAAATGACATCACTGAACAGTTGTTCATAGAAATGAAATAACTCAACAGTTGATCATAAAAATGACATTAAAGAACAGTTGGTCATAGAAATGACATCAATGAACAGTTAATTATACAAATGGTTATATACAGATGACAAAAAAACAGATATAAGGTTTCAGACAAACCTTCATGAAAATTTGAACTTCGTATAGGATATGGTGTAACTTGTTTTTCAGCAGATATCTACATGCTGTTGTTAGATAGATATTCCACTTCTCTAGAGAGGGATCAATCATCAACATCTGATCAAACAGTTTATCCATCTCTCCTGAATACATGGCAGGTATAAACAACCCCTCCATAAACACATCACCTGCACATTTCTGAAAATACATGCATATCAATTAAAATTCAATTCACAGTGTCAAAGTTTTTGTACATTTTTTTTCACAAAATTTTAACTTTTTTAGAATAATTTCAATACAAAGAGTATACCTGACCCTTCAAATTAATGAAGTTACTGCAACTGAAGACACTGGAAAAAATTATAGATGGCTTTATCTGTTTTTTGCTGACGTTTTGCATTTGTCTTGTTTGCTATTGATTTTTTTATCAACTCTGATGAAAGGCAATTTTACTTAAGCTGCCAATTTAAACAAGAATATCCTAGACATTAAAATCATAACCCCACATATCCTCTGTGACTATGACTCTTAAGATATGACCTTGAATCTCAACACCATGACACACTTTTGCATCATGTGAATCATTTATGTGAAGTTTTATGAAATCTTTTCAAAGCAGGAAAAGTGTTATGGTTTGGACACAATTTTTAAAGACAGACAGAAAAGGAGATTCTACCCCCCCCCAGAACTTCATTTGACAGGGGATGTGATTATTTTTCGAAATTTTGAAGACAATGTTTACCTGATCTATGATAAATTGTACAGCTTTCATCCAGTACCCATTGCGCCTGTAGAAATCCACCATTATATATAAGGTACCATATGCCTTTAGATAGTATAAACATTCCTGATACTGTGACGAGTCCATACTAGGATCATCTTTATAACTCTAAAAATTAAGAAAAACCAAATAAATACTTTTTTACAAGAAAAATTTTGATAAAGTATAATACATTAGTGCAATGCCACTAAAATCCACAAAGCTAACTGTTACATCCTGTCAAACAGCACATGTAAAAATTATTCCCCGTGTAACATGTCTATCAGGCATAACCATTCTACTTTCTGTCTGATTTGTGTTACAGATGAAATCAAAGTTATTTCTTGTTAAAAAATATTGCTGTAATGAAATCTTCCTGATAGTCAAGTAAAATTTTTGAAACTATTTTTATCTCTTTAACTTGCTTATGATTAAAAAAGTTTAATAATTTGAGTACTGTAATAATATCTATAAAATATAATCTGATATGATCAGCATACATTTAAAGAGGCTAAGTACAAGAACAGTTGGTCATGAATACAGACTGTGTTAAACGATGCTATGTAACTGTTCTATTGTTGATGTAACCTATAATAACACATGTTCTCTGAAGCCAAATTAAAAGGAACATCTTTATATTTGGGTACCAAATATATTTTTCAATCAAACTTTCAGACTCTTTTTATTTGACCACAAATTTTGGTCTCGAGCACTCACTTTTTAATCCAAGCATCAGGAGATTTCCTATATGTGATATATAAAACATAAAAGACTAAAGTTCTGACGAGTGTCTTTAATGAAGAAGTTTTACACACAAGATGTTTCTGACATGAATGTTATCATACTAACCTCAACAGTACCTACACTAGGTAAAGCTTCTAAATAACTTATAATGTCATTCAGTAACTTTGATCCATGCTGTGTAGAATTTTTTTCAACAGGTGCCTATAGAAGAAAATGAGATAAATGAAATAATTACATATTAGAAAATATAAAAATCTCTTACTGCTGAATGTTTGCAAGATATAAACTGCATAGTGTGTGTGTGTGTGTGTGTGTGTGTGTGTGTGTGTGTGAGCATTTCTGTTATCATTTGATAGGTACATTATCTTTCATTTGTTGAATACATAATGCTTCTTATTTATTGTACATGTAAAAAATTATATTATTTTCAAGAGGATAATTATTTTAACAGCAAGGCATAATTACTGATACATGTATGTGTAATACTGAGAAATATTTATTGCTTAAATCCATATAACCCTACAATAGCTCCTGCACATATTTTCAACAGAAATCTTTAAATAAAGATCTTAAAACATCAAGTATTAATAGTGATATAAAAGAGAATGTGTCAATATGTTTGTAAGAATGTGCAAACATTCTTGTTTTGTGACTGTTATTAATTTATGTCCTTTGTTACTTTTGCATGAAAAAACGTGATTGTGTATTTTTACTATTTATTATGTCAGGCTATTGATTATTATTTGATTTTGGAAATGATGTCATCATGTTTGGTTTGTTTTTAAATTTCATTTTTTAAAATTTTATTTGTCTGGACGAAAGTCAACCAATTATACTTATAATTTAGTTTTCTTTCAAATGAAGAATAGTTTTTTGGTATGATAATTTTAACTTATTATTTTTTATTTTTTGATTTGCATAATTTGCCGTACCGCTTTATTTCCATGCCTTCAACTATTGTATTTTTCCAGTTATTATGTTTTCTTTTTATTCATTGCATACTTTCAGAGAATCGTCTGGAATCAGATTGTTATGCAAATATTAATAAATCTTAAAATCACATAAAACATTATCCATTATAATTAATTTGTCCACCGGAAAGAATTACAGTATTAAATACCCTTAAACATCTGCTGAATTTTTCTCTGGCAGCCATAAAATCTCCAGCCTGAAGACAACTCATCCCCCAGGCTGACCAAACTCCAGATGTATCAATTCCACATTTTGTAGATACTTCTACTGCTAATTGTAATCTTTCATTCTCTATTAGTTTATCTCTTAATCTCCTAAAAAAAATAATGCAGATTTGAATCATTGACCACAACTATACTTGTGAATGATTAAGAAGGTTTCTGTAAAATGTTTTATGGATCAGAATCATTATGTTATATCTTATACACTGCATATACCATAAAGCTAACATATCTGGTTGGATTAGAGATTTTTATCTAGACTGTCATTCAAAATCCTGAAATAAATCTAGGTAATTTCCATAGAAAGTGACTATATGACTTACCGTAGTTTTTAAAGTTAAACAGTATTGTTCACAAAAATTAAAAATATGTCTTAAATCACTCTTATGGTAGAATAACAGTGTTTTATAACACAGTCAAGATTTTTCTTCTAATTTTGAGATGGTGGAGAAAACCACTTACCTTCTGCAAGCAAAATGACAGGCAGATAAGTAAGATTTGAAAATGTCATGCTTTAGACTATATAGCCACCAATTTGTAATAACAAATAGAGAAATTTTCTCAGAAGTGTTCTAAATTATTTTGTTTAATATGAGACATGAAGAGCTAGTTGATATCCCACTGACCCTTTCCCTGATTATCTCCCTTGAGGTATCAGGTGATAGGGTAAATATTACTTACTTGACAAGATCTGGTTTTGTAAGTTCCTGTAATGATGGCAGATCTCTGTAACTGTCAGCTACAAGAACACCAAGTAGATCTATGTGACTTTGGTAGATATCACATTGTCCCATACCCTGATTGTGTCCTGATTTTGTAAACTTCAGCTTGGCATGAAACAACAAGGTTTTCATCATACTGAAAAATATAATACATTATATTTTATATCAAATCAAACAATTAGTTAAATGGGAATTAAAATAAATTCTATTGTAGAAATCTTAAGAAATTAATCTAATTATATATCATAAGCCATTTTTTTCTAAGCCTTTAGGATTGCAATTTATCTGTAATTTTCAGTCTTCTTCATAGAAAACATAAAATATAACCACTTCCAACCTGTAATAAGTAAGGGGGTAGATGATTTTGAGCTGAGACTGAAACCAATAGCCTAATGCTTCAGTGAATACAAAAGAACAAGGAGTTTATGTGCAGCTATATACAATGCAAATCACTTTTTCCTTAACACTTTATTTTGGCATGATATTTACCATGTATGAATAAAGAAAATTAAGTTCATAAAACAGAATTTTATACAGCAATAACTACATGTAATTGATAAGTGCATCATGTACTAGAAATAATATTTAAAAAACATGCCACTAAAATGTTGTTGGTTCAAATTCAAAATGAAAATGTCATGAAATTAGTGATTTACAATATAAACAAAATTATGAATGCAACTGTGCAACTTCATCTTTAGATTGTGGACATTTCTTGTAACTTCAAAACAAGATTGTTATCACTTCAGAGTTTGATACTGACCTCAAAACAAGACTGTAATCAACTTCAGGGTTTGGTACACCAGGTGCTATTGGTTTAAGATGTTGAGATAGGTCATCACATAATTGTAACATTAACTGACCACAGGTATGGTCATTACTGTGTAGCTCTGATATGGACAAACATAATGCTGTGCTGGGAGCCTGAAATATAAAGCAGAAGTAAGGTATCTTAACTTTGTGAAAAGATTTTTAATTACCAAAGAGTTAAGAAATATAATAAAGCTTATCTGCACATTCATTACAGTGAAAAAAATTGATATAACTACCAGTATTCTGAATTTCTACCAACCAAAACTTTTTACCAAAAAATGCTCACATTGACCTCATTTTTACCAAATTTGTTCACAATGACTCATTTATACAAATATTGCTCACCTTCACAATCACACTCAAGGCCATTAATGAAGTTCTTCTGTGCATTGTACAAGTCAGCAAAAAATTCAATAAGCTTAATACAATGATACAGCAAGTTAATCTCTTTTTAAAAAAAATGTCTTAAAAAATGTCAATTAACTTGCACAGGTACGTTTTGCAGTGCACAGCTACATGTACCTTTGCCAATGAAATTAAGTTACATTTAAATTATGTTTTTTATTAATTTCATAAATATATTTTTCTTTTATTTATTTTATTTGTTTTATCAACTTCTTCAGGTAAAAATTAACTCTAAAAACCTGTTCATAAAAGAAGTCTTCTCTGACAATAGTATTATATTCTTCTTCAAGCTGTAACTTCCATTCTGATTGTGAATGCTGGATGACATCTGCTAGACTAGGTGTAGTTTCCTCCATTATAGTTGGAATGCTACCACCTTGTGCAGGACTATATCTCTTTGGAGAGAGATTGGAAGAAAATACTTCAGGCATATGGCTGTAAGGTTCATTTTCATTTCTACTAGGCAGTTTACTAGAATCATATTAAATAAAAGAGAAAGATTTAAGACCCTGAGTCAGTTCAATTAAGATAACTTGAATCTGGCTTTCTCAAATACACCTAGTTATTTCAAACACAAACTTAAAGTCATAATGAGGTATCCTTTGCTTTTTGAATTATTCTCTATACATTAATACTCCAGGCACTCACCATTTAGAAATTAAAAGTCACAGGTATACTTTGGAGGAGACCTTAAAATCTATGCCCCATGTTATGGCATGGCATGCTAAAGAACCCTCCCTTCACACTGTCTTTAGCAAACTGCAAAGGTTAAAATTTCTGCCACTTCACCTATAGCTGGTGACATCTCAATATCAGTGAAATATTCTTGACTTGGACATAATACCCCATTAAATTAAATGAAATCTATACATTAAAACAACATTAAGTTAGATAGAAATAGGCCTGATAATGATTACTAAACAGAACCATTGTATAAACCCTTGGTAAGGCTAAATAACTACATTAATTCTGAATTATTGTATGTGACAGGAGGAAGAAAAATATTGCAATTCTTCAGTTATTTGCGATGAGAACAAGTTTTCTATTTCTAAGGATTTATAAGAATAAGTTTGTGTATTTGTGGGACATGCAAGTGTGTATTATAGTCTGCTAGGTACCAGTATGCACTCTGGGGACTTTTTGTTCAGGTACAAGCTCACCAAGCCAGTATGCCACAGACAAGTATACCAAACCCCTGGTCACATTATCCTTGCACTACTCTGTCCTCCTAATACCAAGTACCATGCAAAAAAGCAGTATCTCAAATTTTAAAGTCTTAAGTATGACCTGGTTGAGGTTCAAACCCACAGCCTTCAGCTCTCAAGGAGGACGCTCTGCCTCTGAGCCAATGAAATGATTACTCAAATGATAGATAAATACAGTCCTTTTGTCGTGTCTGAATGATGGGAACATGTATTTATCCCGCATAAAAAAACAAGTTAACTTACCCACTAGGATTTAACTGTTGGTAACAATCTTCACATGTTCTAACACTGATGCCATTAACAGTTGAGGTTTTAGATGAGCAGGAACCACATACAAGTCTACCACACCTCCGACAGTGGTGACGTCTATTGAACTAAAAATAACAACAAAGCTGACTTTAACCATGTGTTAGAGTAAGTTTTCAGTTTTAATGCATTAAGTCAATTTTTAGATTTCTTAGAATAGGATTATTTTCTACGGTCAACTATTTTACTGTATTGGTAGAATGGTAAGATTTTTCATAAACATGTACTTGAATTCAAACTATAGTATTGTTCCTCATAATCTGATTTTGTCACTGAAAATATGAAAACTAATTTACTGAAAAATAGTTACTTTCATAATAAAAATGTAGAAAGATAACATGATGAAATATAAATCCTCAAGGGTTCTTCATCACACAAATGTTTAATCACTATATTTTAAGTGCCATTCAAAATCATTTAAACATGCTTTGCATTCCTTATTGATGATGATCACTATAGTTGCTCAGCTGGTAGATTATTCTATAAATTTTGGAGATTTGGGTTCAAAACCTGCCAAGATCTGAACAAGACTGGAAAAAATGGTAGCAACTGTGTGTTTTTTTTTTTATGTTTTGTTTTGTTTTTTTTTTTTTGGTCAAGCACTTCCTATCTAGAAATGAAAGTCACAAGAGACCTTAAAAATGGATGTCACTGTGTCACACTAGGCACGGCATACACAGACCTCTCACTACACAATTCTCTGAACAAACCACAAAGACATTTTGCTTATCCCTAACAAACTGACACCAGAAAAGTTAATATTGCTACGAGGTAAGACAAAGTGTAAACCCACAATTATTTAGAAAATATTTTAAAAATTTGAGCATAACTTACCATACTGAATCTCTCCACTTTACACAACATACAAGTATCTGTATAATTGTCTGGTACCCATTTGTCCTTTGGTGGTGGCTCTGTGGGCATTATAAATGGTTTGGTAGAAATATTGCCAAATCTAGGTACATGTAAACTTAATCTTCTTGGACTGCCTGATGATGCAATTCTTGGTGATGCTATGTAAAACAATATAAAATTTTCTTAGACAAAACAATGCATTAAGATTTGGAATGAGATTTAAATCAATCAAATACCAGTATATGCTATTTATACTAAATATACTCTCTATCAGTGTATATGTATGAATGCAAGTCACTTCTCCTTTGGCATCTTTAGGTTCCTTTTATGACTCCAAAACTTTTCTAGTTCTCTTGGTACTAAACTTTCAGACACAAAATTTTGTAAGTTTCTGTAAATAAAGGAAACTCTCACTTTCTCTCTCTCTCTGTGTATAAGTGCTTTACTAACCTTAAATATCTACACTTCTCTGTGCCTTATAGATTCTGTAAGCACTGGATCTCTCTCTCTCTCTCTCTCTCTCTCTCCTCTCTCTCTCTCTCTCTCTCTCTCTCTCTCTCTCTCTCTCTCTCGCTTTCTGTATAAGTGATATACTGACCTGATATATCTATACTTCTCCTCTGTGCCTTCATGGATTCTGTCAGCACTGATTTCCTTGCTGGGGATCTCTCTAACACTCCATCAAGTTTGTCACTAGAAGCACTTGAACAAGTGGATGGACTTCTTTCTTTATCTCCTAACAAAATAGAAAGAAAACGATGACATGATGTTAAATATAATGTAAATGGATAATATAAGCCTTTGATTATGTCAGATCATCATATTGTTCTGTGAAGTTATTTGAAATGCCAGTTTCTATACAAGCTAATTGAAAAAAACTTGCTGATTCTGTAGATATCCCTTTATGTACATAAAACAGTAACATGTTGTTACCTTCCTCGACAAATCTGCTGTTCCATAACAATTTGGGGTATCATAATATCAACCAATTGACATATTTGTGTATAAAAATCTCACCTGCTTCTATGGACTTAACAACAATAAATTCTACAGCTTTCCTAGAATATGTGCTGACCAGACTATCAAACTGTTCTTGTGTAAACCGTCTGGCTGGATCCTTTACTTTAACTAGGTCAGGTTTAATACTATTAAATGCTTTCCCAGCTAAATCAATCTAAAATATAATCAACAAGAAATAATCATAAATACCCATAATATACTAACACTATAATTGGTCTCCCCTTTAAGGAAGGTGTGGTCAATCTTCCAATAAAAAAAATAATATCTCCCAATTATAAGCCCAGACATCTATACAGATGGAAGATGTTGACTGAACAGAAGGATGTTTTATGACGAGTCAAGATTATTTTATTTACATCAAGGCAGTCAGTACCTGGATGACAGAAGAAACTGAAATACCTGGAAAAATCACTTCTGGAACATGACAAACAAACAAAGATTCTCACACTAATATGAAACTAAAAACATTTGGAAAACTTAGGATAAATACTGATACCAACAATATTACTCTTGATACTGATAGTAAAGTATTACAAAGGTCTCATCTCAACTTCATTGATAAAGTGGGGGAAAAAAATTAAAATTATTAATTATAATCAAGCCATTTCAACACCACTGCAGCAAAAAAAATTTTTTTTTTACAAAATTTCATAAAATTAAAAAAAAATTATAGCCTTCCAACAAAAGATGCCAAAAATTGGTATTGATGATAGCATTTTGTGCAAGCAGGTAAAAGATATATTATTAAGTACAATTTTTTTAACTTGATCTCATATTGCAATATAAATTTGATGTTGTTTGAACTTACTTTCATATTCATCAGCAGTTGTTCCAAAAGTAAATCTGGTCTAGAAACAAGATGGAAGTATTCACCAGCAATAGAACTGGGTAAACATAACAGGACCTAGAATAGAATAAAAACATTTCACTGTATTTGTTACTCAAATCTGAAGTGTGTCCTGAGCCTGTATGTTCTTACATCTACAAGACTACAAACTGGATGAGATAAAGTACGGTTACAGTGACAAGAGTCGGCTAGGAGTACAAGGCTTCTACTTGTATGAGATGGTATTCAGTTAAAAGGTTGACCAACAAGCATTTCTGTTGTTTACCCTTTTATTTTTCAGCTTAGTTGACTGTAGCACATGTTGTAATATGATATCAAATATCTTGCTCAAACGCACTTAATGTACCCTTACTTTGGATCAAAGACATGACCTTGAATTAATGTCATAAACAATTAGCGATGTGACTTTTAGAATAAACTTGATAAAAAGAAAGTAACTTGCACAGGTTGAAAATAATAAGCAGAATATAAAATCATTCAGAATTAAAAATTTTTACCAAAATTTTCAGGGACAATTAGTTTTTTAAAAGCAATTTGCAAAAGTTAGGTTTTGCAAAATCAAAGTAATGTACAAGTCATGACAACTTATATTGAATTATTTTGGCCTCTTTGGCTTTTAGATCAAGTTAAACTTAGTGTGTGTAGGAATACCAAAAACCAAGGAGATAATCCTTATCATAAAGCAACAGAGCAGAGGCATGTTCAACAAATCCTGCAATTTTCAAAGTGCTTGTGAAAATAATTTATGTCTATTTAATGTAAGCAAGCAATTACACTGAGTCTATTTCATCTCAATCATCCAGAATGCTTTATCAATGACTTTTTTTTTAATTTGGAGTTGTAAACTGACTGGTAACAAATGCTATAAAATAAATTCAATCAGGCATCTGTATACAAGTTTTGACTAACTTTATCACTGAAATTCTTTCCAGAAAGATATCATACAGCTGAACTAAAATATAAATGAAAATGTATGTTGGTTTCAAAATTCATTAAATCGTTTATTATAAACTTTGTGTTTAAGATGCCACCTTGAATCTGAAAAACACAACCTTATAATAGTGATAGTGGTTGCTCATGTAAGCTTGTATGAACACTTGTCTTTGAATGGTATGCATGCAAAAGTGTACATACACACTGTAAAACATTCCTCAGGAATTTAACTTTGTTATGAAAATTTATTATCCTGACCTTTGTCACATGTAGGTACATTTGTTATCCTGACCTTTGCCCCCATGAAGATATATTTGTAACACTGACCTTTGCCCATTTGAAGATACATTCGGAATACTGACCTTTGCCCCCATGTAGGTAAGTCTAAGATGATCTAATTGTTCATCTTCAAGCTGACTCTCTAATTCATTAAACATGTAACTTATGATGAATATAACATCTCTCTGATTACTCATCTTCTCCAATAACTTCTGACATAATTCTAGACAAGCACCTGCTCCAAACTCTTTTACACTGTCCAAACTCTGAAATAACACAGTAAAACTGTTTACATTTTCCACAAAATGTAGTTCAGATCAAAACTGATGCCTGTTCTAATCTTTTATTATCCAAAGTTTTTAGAAATGTTAAAATCTTAATGTCTCAGTTTTTTTCTGTCCATATACTATAATTTACTTCATTTCTATTTTGGAGAATCAACAATATCATGTCAGAACCATTGAGTCTCTATGCTAAAATATAAATTAATGATCTTCAACTTGGCAAATAGATCATTTTGTTATTGTCACTATTTTTCAGGTTTTCATCCTTCCAAAATTTGAATTCTTATTGTTTTTGAAAAAAAAAAAAACACTCACAGAATCTAAAGAATAAGATGAGGCCAACCTCAGCACCAATTCTTATATATCACTTCCATGGCTTAATACTTATTCAATTTGATCAAAACACAAGCAGTGTCAATCTCACATCATCTCATGTATGTAAAGGGATCTTTTATGTCATAATTGATATTTCAGTAGTGATAATATTCCTACAAAATTTGAAATGGCAAATTCCCAAATTTGTGAAATAACATCAAAATAAATCTCACATTAAATTAAAGTACAGTACAGTTCATCAGGGTCATTGATTGTCCAGGTTTATGTGGCATGAAATGACTTTAATAATGGCACCAATCTCCTCACTGTGATATTTGATGCATGAAAAATCTATCTCATATATAAACTTGATGGATGAAAATGATACAAATGAAACATACCATAAATGCTTTAGTTGTATTGGGTGGATGACAATCTAACAGCGCTACTAGATGGCGCTCTACAACTTCCTGTAATAAAAAGACAGTTATCATTAATCTGATGTATTTTAGTATGTATGTACATGTGTATGTATCTAGGTACCAGTACATTGTACTACATTACAACAACAACCACCCAAATTATATTATGTCACACAAACAGAAATATAAAGATTTTTAGCTAAGACTTAACTAGCTCATGTACTGGGTAAGTAAACAAAACAGTAATTTCAACTGATTATTTGAAAAATATTCACATTTTAGTGTTCTCTGAGTAAAGTAAAAAGACAGTTGACATCTTGTAAATGTTTTACATGTTTCAACATGAATTCCACTGTGGCATTGAAATTAAATTGATATTATGAAAGACTAATGGAATACAAGGAAGAGATAAAAACCAGAGAGATACTGAAAAATCTATAGCATAGAACAGAATACATTGTGGATGTCTTATATGTTGGATATCAAAAAGAGGACAGGTAACAAGTCATCATCATCATCTGCTTCTTTTGATTAACGTGCAGATTCAGAAGCATTGTCTACACTAGTAGGCTCCCTTCTGGATGACTGGCTAGCAGCACACATGGCAGATTTCACCCCGTATCTCCATTTCTTATGATCATGGCAGTTGGAATTTTGGAGCTTCCACTCTCTTCAATATCTCTCTGTTAACTCTTTGGACGGCCAACATCTCACTTTTCAGTGACTTATATAAATTTGAATTCTACATGTATATTGATATACTACTTACTAGGTACTTCTGTTGTGGTTGTTTTAGATGTTTACACCATAACTTTGCAGTTTCAAAATCCCCCGATCGGAGTAGAACAGACAGTACCTCCTCTGGAGATATATCAGATGATGACAATATCTTTCTCCAGTCAGTAAATTTATCCAGGGCTTCATGGAACTCACTTTTCTCTTGTGTAGATATAAAATCTGATGCTTTCAAAGATAGCTTAAATTGTAAGTTTTTGGCACATTCAGTAATCTAAAAAAAAAATAAAAGAAATGAAAATTTATTCTAAACTCACACTGAAAAACTTCAAAGACTGCAAGGCTTGTCTGAAAAAAATCCCTGTAGATAAATGATTTGTCTTCTGTAGCAATGGCTGTAATGACATGTTCCAATCTACATGTATATGTCAAGTTTTTCCGTCCTTTCTTCTAGATTGAAAAAAACTTAAACCAAAAAGTATGTAACAATGAAGACAGATACTACATGAATGATCAAATGTCTCATATATTTCAGGCAAAACAGACTGTAATCTATAATTTTATCTAATAGGATGGAACTGTCAAACTTATAGATTATGATTTTTATTACATGAATTATGAAAAATGATGAGAAACAAAATTATTTTCATTATTTTTCTTTTATATCTATATTCCACACTTTCAAGACGATCTAAACAATGCTAAAATTGTTATGTAAAATTCAGTAGCATAAAACTGCAGCAATAGTTTATTACTATTTTAACAGCTCATCTTGAGAATTTGCTCAGGTAAGCTAAAAAACTAAAAACAAAAACATTTACCCTACAATACAGGTGAGTTAAAAAACTAAAAACAAAAACATTACCCTATAATACATCTTGAGTTGTTTTAGTTTGTTGATAACTGTCTCTCTAAGTATGTGTTCCTCTCCACACTGATAATAACACATTTCAAACAGATCAATACTATGTTCTATTGGCAGACGTCTGTACACACCAAGTAAAATACGAATTTTTCCATCTACATAATGAAACCTAGATATGTAACTGGTTACTTCAGTAACGGCCTTATCTTTCAGATCAATATCCACAATTTTTTCATGAATTAGATGAGATAATGTAAAATCATGTAGTGCACTTAAGTCTGTTCTCTGGTGAAGTAGAATGGACGGAAAACTGTCAATAACTGTTAATATCTTAGACCACTTCCTGTCAGAAATAAGGTCATTGAGCATGCTCTTAACCACCAATTGAAACTGATCATTATCATGTAAGTTTAGCATACACGCTTTGACTTTTTCAGACATATTACTTGTAATAAGTTTCAAAAGAGGATCACTTCCTTTTAATATTTCTGGGTCTTCTGCTCCAGCAATTGGTATAACATAACTCAGAACATGGCGTCTCAGTGTACGATAATCGTCTGTTAATTTCTGATATCTATAACTTCTAATATCTACTAAACTAATTTCTGAAGCAGTTCTTTCCCTTAGTCTGTCAGAGAAATAGTCTTCCGCAAGATGTTCTTCAATGTCATCTAATTCATCAGCACACACTAGACTGACTAATGTTGCCACCAGAGGGCACTCAGCCTGTACATACTGTAGGGTAGTTGGTGTTAGATGATACATTGGAGCTTTGCTTTTGGATTTAGATACAGTTTTTCCAAATGCTTTTGTCAAATTTTTTGGTAGTGATGTAATCCTACGATGTCCTTTAGTTTTCTGGAATCTTTGTTTAAGAAGACTGTAATCAAATGCTATTAAAAACTCATTTAAATACATATCAATGCCAATATTAAATGGAAGTTCCTTCTTTCCTGTGTGATCTGAAATATAAATAAGTTAAAAAAGTTAAAGTCTTCCATTATTCACAGTTCTTTAACAATTTTAGAAGTATTTTATTTATAAAATTTCTCAACTGAAATCATATCTCATGTATGAAGATTCTCTTTTTGAATTACATTGCAGACACTTGTATTTAGTAGTGTATGAATCTAAATAATTTTGTGTAAATGTGTCAATAAGTCACACATGAAGAGTTTTACAAAGGTGTAATACTTTTATTTCACCCATACATTCTTAATAAACATATTTTTTACAGGTAACACATTTTCACATGAAAAACAAATCCTGAACATTTTCAAAAGTGCATATGCAAATTGTGATTTACATGGAATTGTATTAGCCTTTCTCAGATCCATGTTTGTACCAGAACCTATTGTTGTCCACTTTTATAGTGCTAACCCAATGACAGTACATGTGCATATTGGGGTTTACATATTGGTATAAGCCTAACTGATCCATATTTATACAGGAACCTACTGGTGTCTACGTTAAAGTGCTAACCCAAATTATCTGCAAAGATAAGACAATGTGTAATTTGATTGACTGAAAGTAGCATTACCAATATTTTCAGAATATCCATGAATTTTGTCCAGTTGGATTAGCTCTGTAATTCGATGACTGGACTTCTCCAGATGTATGCTCCGATATAAAAATTATCATTCCTTCATTGTCAGCAATAAAAGTCTCATTGTGGTCAAAACTAAAGTCTTGTTTATACCACATCAATAACTGGGGTACAGTTACCTGGAAAATAAACTGACTTATATAAAATACATGTATAATCAAAACCTGGGTACTGTGTCCTATAAAACATGTAAAATAATATTACATTATCATGACATTTATAAACTAGAGAGAGACAGCAGAGCTGCCAACTGACCTGCAACCTGCGGATCCGACCCGCATTTAGGTCCAAATTCCCGCTGACCCGCCTAGAGGGAAGTGGAACCGCAAATGACGATCCATTGTAAACTACGGATCTTATTAATGTTTAAATGCAACAGAAAAAAACTTTTGAATCTCTAATATCCGTGAACTTTAAAAAAAAAACTGTCAAAAGTATAGCCTGTCTTAGATGCATATCTAATTAGACATAACAAGATCTAACAAAACTATTATTTGTCCATCACTCACTTTTAAAACATGTAACACTTTGTGACAAGCTCACAAATATCACAAACATACCTTCACAGCATGCCAGTAATATTTTGTCATTTCCTAGTACTTACTGTGTTTCTGTTCTTGTCAACAGTTACTGAGTGATTTAAATACTCCTTCAGAGCTATGTTTAACTGTGTATTGACCATTTCTGGTACCAATATCTGTAAAATAGACCAAACAAAAGTGCTCTAAGAACAGTCTTACTTAATTACACAATTAGATTATACAAATGACTTAACCTGCCAGTCTCTACAACTTTATAACTGTATGTTTTTTAAAATGTGTATTTACCTGTACATCCTTTAAACATTTCATACCAAGTCTGATAACATTTCATTTAAATAAAATCAAATTAAAAATCAAAATAAATTTAAAAAATCAAAATAAAATAATAAAACTCAGAAGAATCATTCATTAACTTTTTGATGTAGATGCAAATGACCTTCACTTCTGTAACTGGCATCTGTAACTTTATAAAAATGTACATGTATGTCATATCTGAATCTTTTGAATTATATATTAAATATTGAACAAATTTTTTTTTGGATTTTTTGGCATGTAAATGACCTTGACTTTTAACAACTGTGTAAGCATTTATTTTGGCTGTGTATTAATACTGGTGCTTTTGGTGTTAAATCAATTTCTGCCAATATTAATACACTTCAACATTAATTTTCGCTTTCATGTCTGAAGGGAAACAATGACAATGCCAATATTAATACATGCTAAAGTGGCAGCAACTGGTGGAAAATTAAAAATCCTTGACAGTCGATATTAGTTTGACAAAGTTTATAATTTGTCAGTAAAAAACAACCCTGTGCCAAAATAATAAATGTACCATTTTGGTCAAAGGACTATCCATACATCATTCCTGCCAAGTTTGGTTCAATTTGCTTAAGTAGCTTCAGAGGAGATAGCCAATATATGCTTTTCCCCATAGGGTCCAATGTTAAACTATGTCCTGTGCTGGTGGCCATGTTTTTTGGCAGATCCAGAAAATTTGGGCTATCTTAGTAAAGGACCATCCATACATCATTCCTGAAAAGTTTGGTTCAATTTGCTAAAGTAGCTTCAGAGGAAATAGCCAATATATGCTTTTCCCCATAGGGTCCAATGTTAAACTATGTCCTGTGCTGGTGGCCATGTTTTTTGGCAGATCCAGAAAATTTGGGCTATCTTAGCAAAGGACCATCCATACATCATTCCTGCAAAGTTTGATTCAATTTTCTGAAGTAGCTTCAGAGGAGATAGCCAATATATGCTTTTTCCCATAGGGTCCAATGTTAAACTATGTCCTGCGCTGGCAGCTATGTTTTTTGGTGGATCCGGAAAATTTTGACAATCTTAGTAAAGGACCATCCAAACATCATTCCTGTAAAGTTTGGTTAAAATTGGTCCAGTGGTTTAAGGGAGATAGTCAAAATGTGAAAAGTTTACGGATGACAACGGACGCCAAGTGATGGCAAAAGCTCACCATGGCCTTTGGCCAGGTGAGCTAAAAAAGGATAAAACCTAGAAAGATATCATAATGCTGTCTTCATATAGATGTCATTTAAATTATCATGATTTAAGTTACAGAAAATCTTACTTAAGGAATGATGGTGAAACTGGGGCCTGAATTAAAAAGCAATTTTTTTACTCAAAGGTACATTATGACAGATTTACAGTGTAAAATGACATACCTGTACCGGCGGTGATGACTGCGAGCAGGAAGTTAAGGTAAATAACAATCTAGGTTCCGGAGGTGGTATATATTTATACCATGGGTCCATGGTGTCTATTTCTGTACAAAAACAAAAGTAAAACCTAAATAAACACTCATAGATTATTCTGTATGATCTAGATAATACTCATTTAATCTTATAACATTCTTATACTATTATTTCCTTTATAATAAAAAGGAAAACATGGATGAAATGAACATTCTTTTATAGTGGCACACACACACACACACACACACACACACACACACACCTAATTTGAAAAACTTTCATTTTGTTTTACAAAGAAAGGGGGATGATAAGTAAACATATTTAGCCAATATTAACCCAAAATTTAAATCTGTGACAATTAATTTATACATGTGTATGTCCATTCCATCAAAAATAAGTGGCCTTGTTAAGTAAAGTACCTTAAGTTTAGCTTGCATTATTTTTGACATCATAACACTGCTTTCATAATGATGTCATTAAAATTATAAACTATATCCTATTTTGACAAGAGATTGTTAAAAGTTTTGAAATAATAAGCTGCTTATAATCAAATGTACTTACCATAAAGACAGTTCTGTAATAATCCATCAAATTCTAATGGTGCAATTAATCCATTTCTGTTTATAATATACCTCAAGTCAAAGAAACTGTAAAAATTAATAATTGTTAAGTTATTTATTATATTTTGTGTTTTTGATAAAAAGAATTGCATTTATCAACTAGGAACCAGAAATAAGTTAATTATTATCAATAAATTACTATATTCCTCTGATGATTCTGAATTGTCTTGTTCTGTATAGAAACATGCTTAGGCACATGCTTATGTGGACACTTAGTTCTGTAATAGACATTTTTACAGTTAGACTATAAACCAGTTTTAGACAATTTGGGAAATATTTTGTCTAAAGGTTGTTTTTAATAAACATTAGTTACCTGATGACTCCCATCTGTCCCACTCTGTATGAGAACATGTTGTTTGTATTGGACTTTAGTTACCTGATGACTCCCATCTGTCCACTCTGTATGAGAACATGTTGTTTGTATTAGACTTTAGTTACCTGATGACTCCCATCTGTCCCACTCTGTATGAGAACATGTTGTTTGTATTAGACTTTAGTTACCTGATGACTCCCATCTGTCCCACTCTGTATGAGAACTAGACTTCAGTTACCTGATGACTCCCATCTGTCCCACTCTGTATGAGAACATGTAGTTTGTATTAGACCTTAGTTACCTGATGACTCCCATCTGTCCCACTCTGTATGAGAACATGTTGTTTGTATTAGACTTTAGTTACCTGATGACTCCCATCTGTCCACTCTGTATGAGAACTAGACTTCAGTTACCTGATGACTCCCATCTGTCCCACTCTGTATGAGAACATGTTGTTTGTATTAGACTTTAGTTACCTGATGACTCCCATCTGTCCCACTCTGTATGAGAACATGTTGTTTGTATTAGACTTTAGTTACCTGATGTCTCCCATCTGTCCACTCTGTATGAGAACTAGACTTCAGTTACCTGATGACTCCCATCTGTCCCACTCTGTATGAGAACATGTTGTTTGTATTAGACTTTAGTTACCTGATGACTCCCATCTGTCCCACTCTGTATGAGAACATGTTGTTTGTATTAGACTTTAGTTACCTGATGACTCCCATCTGTCCCACTCTGTATGAGAACATGTTGTTTGTATTAGACTTTAGTTACCTGATGACTCCCATCTGTCCCACTCTGTATGAGAATATGTTGTTTGTATTAGACTTTAGTTACCTGATGACTCCCATCTGTCCCACTCTGTATGAGAACTAGACTTTAGTTACCTGATGACTCCCATCTGTCCCACTCTGTATGAGAATTTGTTGTTTGTATTAGACATTAGTTACCTGATGACTCTCATCTGTCCAACTCTGTATGAGAAACATGTTGTTTGTATTAGACTTTAGTTACCTGATGACTCTCATCTGTCCCACTCTGTATGAGAACATGTTGTTTGTATTAGACTTTAGTTACCTGATGACTCCCATCTGTCCCACTCTGTATGAGAATATGTTGTTTGTATTAGACTTTAGTTACCTGATGACTCCCATCTGTCCCACTCTGTATGAGAACATGTTGTTTGTATTAGACTTTAGTTACCTGATGACTCCCATCTGTCCGACTCTGTATGAGAACATGTTGTTTGTATTAGACTTTAGTTACCTGATGACTCCCATCTGTCCGACTCTGTATGAGAACATGTTGTTTGTATTAGACTTTAGTTACCTGATGACTCCCATCTGTCCCACTCTGTATGAGAACATGTTGTTTGTATAAGACTTTAGTTACCTGATGACTCCCATCTGTCCCACTCTGTATGAGAACATGTTGTTTGTATTAGACTTTAGTTACCTGATGACTCCCATCTGTCCCACTCTGTATGAGAACATGTTGTTTGTATTAGACTTTAGTTACCTGATGACTCCCATCTGTCCCATTCTGTATGAGAACATGTTGTTTGTATACTAGCGGAAAAAAGTAACTGTACAGTACATGACTGAAATGTGAGATTATAAAATAATTTGAAAATGCAAAGCAATGAATAATTCGTATTTGTTTATTAGATATTTCTTTACAAATTCATGTCATTGAAAAGGTTACAGATACTGTTATTTCATACGCAGGGGACTAGAAACATAGCAGATAGTAAAAGTCAGTTCACAAGATCAGTATCGTGTGTGACCACCATTTGCATTGACACAGGACTGACAGCAACACCTCATAGTGTTGATTAAATGCCTAAAGAATGCTTGAGGGATGTTCCATATCTGGTCTAACGCTTGGGCCAACCCTTGCAATGTTACAGGCTGATTGGGCAGATGATGTAATCGGCGTTCCATGTCATCCCATACGTGTTCAATTGGAGAAAGGTCGGGTGAAACGGCTGGCCACGGTAACACATTGACGTTGTGCTGTGCCAGAAAATCCATTGCAACCCGTGCGACATGTGGTCTTGCATTATCATGCTGAAAAGTGACGTTACGTTGCTGTCCTTGAATGAATGGGATAACATGGGTCTGTAGGATTTCATCACGGTACCGTACACCGGTCAAATTCCCATCGATGACTACCAGATGAGTTCTGACATTCGCTGTAATGCCACCCCAAACCATTACACTGCCCCCACCGAATGAACGTCGTTCCACCACACATGCGTCATGGAAACGTTCTCCAATGTGCCAATACACTCTGGAGCATCCGTCACTGCTGTACAAGTGAAATCTGGACTCATCGGTGAACATAATTTGTGCCCAGTCTCGTCGATTGAAGCGTAAATGTGTTCTGCAATATGCAAGACGAGCTGTGTGATGACGTTGTTGTAGAATTGGACGGATTGTCGGACGTCGTGGGCGAATATGTCTTTCCCGTAAACGATTCCATACTGTTCTCGGGCTGATTAGGTGTAGTCCAGGAATGCTCCGGGCAGTAGTACTGGCAGTTTGGAAACAGTTCTGGAGGTGCACAAGCGGATATGGTTGTCTTGCCGACATGTCCTCACGCGTGGACATCCTGAACGAGGGCGGTCTCTAGTGGTGCCAAACTGTTGGTATCGTCTCCATAAAGCATAAACAGTGTTTCTGTGGACACCAAAATGTCTAGTGACAAGGCTTTGGGTCATACCAGCCTCAAGCATACCAATTGCATGGAGGCGATCATTTTCATTTAGCCTAGACATTACACTATGGAAGCTTTCAACCGAATAGACTTGCTTTTCTGGTTTTCTGGTGTCCAAACAAACAAACAACAGTAAATTATTCTGAAAATATTGTCACACTGAAATGCTGGGCGACAATTGGGTGAAAACCGACCCGTGCGCATGAAGCGTAAAAATCAGGGACAATTGATGCAATGACCGAGCGATATGATAGAGCTATATACGCTTACCATTTGTGCAAATTTTAAGATTTATACATTCAGTAATAATAGCAAAATTATAAATTTTATTGATGCACAGTTACTTTTTTCCGCTAGTATATTAGACTTTAGTTACCTGATGACTCCCATCTGTCCCACTATGTATGAGAACATGTGATTTGTATTAGACTTTAGGTACCTGATGACTCCCATCCCACTCTGTATTAGAACATGTGATTTGTATTAGACTTTAGTTACCTGATGACTCCCATCTGTCCCACTCTGTATGAGAACATGTTCATGTAGGATATTTGTTCTATAACAGACATCTCACAGTATGGTTTTAAAGTAAGACCACCAACAGTCTTAGGTGATAGCATTCTGTTAACCTAATAATATATATAAACAAATATCATAAAAGTAAATACCAATACCGCCCATTCTTTTGTGAGAATACATGTTATTTAGAGAGCACAGTTTATATATGGACCACAGTTCACATGCGTAAGATAAATGTCTGTCACCAGATGGTATAGTAACAGTGTGATATACTAATCTGGTATAGCCAAGACAAGGGACCTAATTTGTTAGTGTAAAAGAGGGTGTAGAGTTGAGTGGAGTAATTGAATTTTAATCCCACTCAGGATTTTTTCATTTATAAATGAGGCAGTCAATTTCGGAATGGTGGTTGAAACCAGAATACACCTTGGCTAAACAAGATGATGAACATTCTTACACAGTGCTGTGATCTCTAAGCATATGCTACAGAATACTCAGTCACCGAGGCTAAAAGTGTTAAGAACATCAATCCAACTTCCAAATGAGATTAAATGGCCTAATTTGCTAGGTATTCGGCAGTTTTTTGTTTTGCTTCATGTTTTTGTGTTTTTTTTCTCTTGTTTTTTTTTTTTTTTTTTTTTCTTTGAAGTATAAAATCAGAAGTTTTATATTCAGTGATCTATTTATCACGTTATCTCGTAAAATTTTCTTATTTTATCAATTTTTTGTTTGTTTTGTATTATTGTTGCATTGCATAAGTTATTGCCAAGAACACAATTTTGGTTGCAAACTGCATCATTCAAAATTTATCAATAAATAAACAAACCTCTCCTGATCCTAGAAGTTCGAACAGAAACAAATTCATGTGCAGACACATCAGATTTTGAAGGTTTCCAAAGAAACAAATTTTCTCCTCTTTAGATTTCAGGCTCTCTAAGTCTACTAACTCCAGTTTACTTGTAGAGTTTATTATTTCTCTATATTCCTCTGTTTTTGTACATTAACTCAGCTGTAATCGTATCAAATATACACCTGGCATTGTTACCACTAGCAGTATCTATAACAGAATCAGATAGAAATGTACTAATTTATTACCAGGAAATAGTAATTCTTTACAGAAAAATTCAACATTACAAGCTATACATCATTCTAAACTAAACTATACTTCCAACACATACTGATAAAAAAAATCTGAAAAGGAGGACATTTCAGTTTAACCTGTCTAAAACAACAACCTGTCGACAGTGGTCAATTTTTTAAGTCTCAATCACTTTTTGGACCTCTCTCTAGTGGTTGCCTGTCTAATGCAGTGATTAAGTTTGATGTTTTTAACACCCAATTTCAGTATATCAAACAAAGAAGCCACTGAACTTTATATGGCTTCATGAAAAAGAGGGAACTTTTACCTGTAATGGGAAGATAATTAATAAACATGTATTAAATAGCCTTTGTTCTAACATGAATTAAATAGACTTTGTTCTAACATGTATTAAATAGCCTTTGTTCTAACATGTATTAAATAGACTTTATTCTAACATGTATTAAATAGACTTTGTTCTAACATTCTTTTTAACACACAAAAGGAAACATAATAATTAAACATGGGATCACTTAAGTTTCTAATGACGAAATTTGTTTTATAATCATGTTTTAGTAAATTTAAAACGATCAGGAATAAAATTCATTACGTCAAATACATATCGATTTATAAATATTATTTACAATTTTCTCAAACAGAAAAATTCTGTTTTTTATATTAGATTAGTTTTTTGTTTTTTAATATCAAAAGAAAATTACTTTTGAGAATCCATAATATCTATGAAAGTTACCTGTATACATGTATCTGATACAATGGCAGCTAAAACTTACATTGAATACCTGTCCATAGTGGTCACTTTGACCTGGTCCAGTAATTGACTACTATAGACTGGTGTGACTGTACATCTGTTAATCAGAGTTGATTTCAATCCATAGCTAGGATACTAGGGGAGGATGTGGATTATATACCCTCCCCTTTTTTCATATTGATTTACCTTTCATCAGTTTTAACAGTTTGGTAAGTATGCCCCTCACTGTAACATCAGGTGGTAAGGAGTGATTCTGTACATTCTGTACACAATCAGCACTATTGATACATAATTTGTTATTACATCTTTGTATGTCTACAAAACATAAACAATCTTTCTTAATAAAGCAACTAATTACACACAGTCTGAACATAAAACATTTTAAAAATTATTTTACCATTCTGAACAGCTGAAACAAGTAAGATTGATTTTATCAGTACTTTTTTTACTACAAATATTCAATATACTCTGGGTACTCTGGTATTCTCCACTATTCCAGAATGACCTGTTTTGATACAAGTGAAAAAAAACTTGACTGAGACATAAAACACTGTTATTGTAAAGAATGATTGTTCATGACTTAGACTCTACAGCTTTTCTTCATTACAACAGACTTTTTTTTCATGAATAGATCTCTGACAAACTTGGTGATGAATATTATTCAGTGGAGTTTTCTGACATTTGTTTGTGTTACCTCTCATTTGTGATGTGTTAATTCTCTGCTGTTTACTTGGTATTTCAGAACAACAGTTGTGTACTATGATCTGTGTCAAATCCAAACTTAACTTCTTAGCTACTTGTTCTAACCTGTTTTAATACAATGAGAAATAACATCATTTTGACTTGTAAGAAGTACATGAAGTTCTCCTTCATATCAAGTCAATTAAAAACACCTGTCCATCAAACCTTAAACAATGAATTCTGCCTGGAAGATGACAAGCTTAATAAAGTAAGACTGATGTAAAAAAAAATAAAAAAAATTTAAAAATTCTATTAAGCCAAGAGTTATTTATGTGTTCAAAACAGCAAAAGTGCCTTCAAATTATATATTTAAAAAAAAAAACAAACAAACAAACAAAAATAAAAAACACCAAATTTTTTCATCTATAGATTTCAGTGTCTCTAAGGCAAGTAACTCCAGTTTACTTGTAGAGTTTATTATTTCTCTATAATACATATTAACAACATATTCTTTCCACAGACAGGCTTTTACTTGTTGGCTTGTTACAGTATAATAGACTTGAGTGGTCTGCAATTGAGTGACATTGTGGGCGAGTGAGATAGCACTCTGAAAGTTGTTGTACATGTCAGTGCACATTAGTAAAAACAAATCAGAAACATTTAAATGAATTTAATTAGTACCACACAAAATTTTGTTTAGATTAAAACTTGAGATTAACAATGAAAATACAAATGTAAATGGCTTGTTTTGAATATCTGAGTAAAATATCAAGGTAGTTTTGCATTTATTTACCTCAATTTTGTTTCTTACCTAGCAGGCTGAATCTTTCTAGAAAACATTAATCTTCCAAGTGTTGCTATGGGACCTTCGTCCAACATTCTAAAGTAGTTCTTTGGTACGACAATGCTTTCTAAAATTCAAAATTGTGTGTTTTGTGAATTAAGTTATCAATACAAGTAAAACAAAACCTTCCAGAAAACTTCATTGTGGCAAATTATAAAGTATAATTATAAAGACAAGAGATCTACAGATAGTGAGTCTCATCTAAAAGGGCCAAGGTTCAAGGTCACTGATCCTCCATCTTCTGTAGCAATGTGTATAGCATGTACCTATGATAGATTAATATGTCAAGTTTCACTACAAAATTACTTGCAGCTTTAAGTCAGGTTTTGAAAAAAGTTGATAGTTAAGTAATGGTTTGGATGACTGAGAATGACCATTACAACATCAATTTTAAGGTAAATGGAATTTGAGACTTTTTAAGACTATGGCAATATCCAGGGTAGTAAGGGTTGATTATATTTTCCCTGCTGTAAGGGCTCACGTATTGGCAATGTTGGCAATGATGGAAGGTGGTCTTTGTAGCTTGGTGGCTAAACATTACACTTCTATGTGAAAAGTCTACAATATGTGTCTCAATCCAAATCTATCCTATAACATTTAGATCTTATTTAACCCTAGACAACTATGGTAACAAACTGATCTTGTTTTAGAACTGTGTGGTTACATTAGAAAAGTAGAAAATTTGTTAACGACAAAACCCTTACCTTTATTTTTAGCTTCACTTTCTACTACAACAAAAGCCAAGCCTTTTAAATGTTCATATAGATTAAGTAAATAATCTCTATTCTTGAAGGGTTCTCCAGGATTTCTACATTTAAAAAAAGTAATGATTTTTTAGTACACTAAAAGAAAGGTTACATTGGTCCACTAAATTTTAAATCAATTTGAAATACAATTATTTAAAAGCGACAAGTATTAGACAAAACAATAAACACTCATCTAAATACATTTTATAAAATACACTACTTCAAAAAGCTTTAGTAATTATGTATAATGTACCCTTCAAGATTTAGTTTTACAGACTGAGGCTGCAAGTTTAAGAATTGGTCAAGAGCCTGGATTTGATTGGATTTAAGGTATTTATGCCCCTTTCAAGTTTCTTTAACTTACATTGATAAGACCAAGATGGTGGAGTAAAACAAGAGTACATGTAGAAAACCACAGACCTTTGGCAAGTGAACTGACAAACTTTCTCACACTAGGATCTGCCTAAGCAGGGTTCAAACCTTGGCAGTGAGAGGCATTGTGATCCGTAAGTGTGTACCTTTAGACCCCTCAGCCATTGAGGCTGTCCTGGCCTAAATTGATACAGTTAAAATAACTTTTGTCTGATGTGAATAGAAAATAAACTATCTGAAGAAAGGTACCAATATTTTCAAATTTCAGTAAAAAAAAAACTGTAGGAAAAATGTACCAGTAATGAAAATACCTAAGATAGAGCTGAGATAGTCCTCCTTGTGGAAGTTCTTTCTCCATAGCCTGTATTAAACTCTTCATAGCTGTATGTATTACTGGTTTATCAGTTAAACCCTCTTTTCCTGTAGGGGATGGTTTGGGACTGGTTTTTGGGCTACTTATAGACCTAGGACTGGTCTTGCTGCTCCCATACATATAACCCTCTAATGGCATTTTACCAAAAGTTTTAAACATATAATCAACTTTTTCTAGCTTTATCCTCATACTACAAACAAAGTCTGCATATTTCAAACAATGACTTGGGTTTAAGGACAATGTCCCAGTCTGCAAAAAGGTTTGAATACTATGTTTATACAATGCTACTAAAACATCATTCTGACCATGATGGTGTTGACTGCTTTCGTTTTCTGCTCCAAGTTGTAAAACATTTTCATACTGTTTCACAACATCTAAAATGCTTTTCATTTTCTGGTCAATTCTTACACTTTTTGTGCTTTCCAAATCATTTTCCTGTTCTTTCATATCAATGTTTGTGAGCTGTAAATCAGACAATTTAGGTTGTTTAATCTTTAAAACATCCACCATATTATTGCACATTTCCCATGTCCTACAAGCTGTACAAAATAAGTCAAATAAAATCAATGTTGGACAATTTTCTTGTTGAAAACATAATTGTAATTTGGCAGGAATTGTAACACGGCTTTTAGGGTGAGGAATTCTGGGTAATTTTGATGATGATAACAACTCATCTGCTATGGTTGTAACAGACACAGTAGCAACACCTACAGCTGCAACAGAAGCTAATGCCTTCATACTCATCTTTCCTGGTTTTGTCACCTTGGTACCATGCCCATGGGCACCAATGTTAAGACCCTGTAGTTTTTTCACTGCTTTATTGTATACCAGTGTAAAGTCAACCTCAACTGACTGAGATCTATCTTCAAGTTTTAACATCTAAAATAAAATGATTACACTCAAGTTTTTATAACATATTGTAAAACATATTTTCAGCAGATCTGTACCTTTTTATTATTAAGTTTATTTAATTACAGATTATATATTTTCAGTTAAAAAAGAATTCAAAAATATATTGACATGGATATAAATAACTTAACTTCAATTTTTATAATATTTTTTATTTTTCTGCTATTGTCAGAACTGAGTTTTTCTACACTTACAAAGAACATGGAAATCATGAAACAACAATGTATAATGTACATTGGTTATGTTTGAAAATCTTAAAGGTGTTTTTTTTAATTTTGTTCATGCCACACAACAATTATTAAATCTCACTTTATTAATGATTCCATTGTCTGTAGTGAATCAATTAGCAAGTAAAATATGTGTAGTCAACAAAGGAACAGTTTTGTGTAAAATGTTACAATTAATGTCTATCTTTCAAAACGGCCACCTGCCATGGTCGAAAAAAAGATTCTGCACTTCAACTGGTGGAAAAGGTGATTACCTTGATGACCTGAGTGACATGTGTGTGATGGCCTAGCCTGATACACAGATTAAGTAGACTATCTGGTGATACCAACATTAATGGTATAATACCGGTAGGCTGTTGTTGATTGGTCTTACTTCTTGTTCTATGTCTACTTCGTGACCTTGACCTTCTCTTTCTTCTACCCTCACCATCTAATGTTGTGTCTGTTGAGTGTGTCTCACTTGGACTGTCAAAGCTAAAACTTGACTTATTATCTAAAATAAGGAACAATGTGAATGAATAAAATATACTTAGCAAAAACCAGATTATTTAATACATGATACAGAATTCCAACATTCTAACATAATATTAATTAATAATGTCAAGACAGTCCTGTAATCATCAGATAGAATTACCTTTAATCATCAGATACACATACCTGTAATCATCAGATACATATACATGTAATCATAAGATACACATACCTGTAACCATCAGATACACATACCTGTATCATCAGATACATATACCTGTAATCATCAGATACACATACCTGTAATCATCAGATACACATACATGTAATCATCAGATACACATACCTGTAATTATCAGATACACATACCTGTAATTATCAGATACACATACCTGTAATCATCAGATACATATACATGTACATGTAATCATCAGATACACATACCTGTAACCATCAGATACATATACCTGTAATCATCAGGTTGACTTATCTGTAACCATCAGATACACATACGTGTAACCATCAGGTACACATAACTGCAATCATCAGATACACTTATATGTAATCATCAGATACACATACTTGTAATCATCAGATACACATACCTGTAACCATCAGATACACATACCTGTAATCATCAGATACACATACCTGTAACCATTAGATACACATACCTGTAATTATCTATACCTGTAATTATCAGATACACATACCTGTTACCATCAAAAATTTTGAAGCACCCTTATTCTTCTTAACATGTTTCTTAGTTCCATAGGAAAGCATAAACTAAATGTTTAAATTTAAAAATGTTGTTACCCTTTTTAGAGAACACCATGATGAAAATATTCTATACATTTTCAATAGACTTACATACAATGAGAACGTTGCTAGAACACACTAAAACTGGAAATATACTGTATTACCTCTTCTGCTTTCTCTAAGACAAAAACAGATGGCAGACATTATGTCATAGGATAAGCTTGTTTTGTAGACATCAATTACAAATTAAAGTTCTGTACAACAAGTAACTTGTTATATAGCAAAAAAATATTTTTGTCACAATGATTGCTCTTATTTACATCTATATAGAGGTACATACCATTACTTGATGATGTTGTGTGCCTCTTTCGCCTTCTGACTTTGGTACTGAATTCTGAGGTTAATGAATCTAAATCAATCTCCTCATTCCACATATCTCTAGATACAGTAATGGGCTCTAGTAACACCTCTCCAGGTTTTTTTGGAATGTTCTCATGAGAAACCAGATTAAATCTCCACTGGGCTTCATGCACATATTGTGATAATTGTGCAATTTTATTAGATAAAGTTTCCATGGTAACTGATGATTGAACAATATGAGAAAGTGGCTCTTCTAGTTTAACATCTATTAAAGTAGATACATCAGTTTTGACTGTTTTTAATTTTGACTCTGATAGTTCATTCTTTTTGCCTAAAATTCTGAATTTTGCAGCATTCAAATCCACAAGACATTCTTTCAACATTGCAAGAATATCACGGACAACATATTCATTGGACAAAAACCCTAATTGTTTTGAACTTGAAAGACTATCTAAACTCAAAGTACTAGCATTACCTGACCCCCTGCGTGAGGAGTCAAAAATGGCAAGCTTTAACTTCATAGATTTTTCAATATTCTGTGTGATCACATTTCCTGAACTTGAACTACTTTTTTCTGATTTTCTTTTTGGCACTGGTAGTTTACTTTGATCAATATATGGTTCATCATATGATGTTTCAAGTTTAACTGTTTCACTTTGTGCACTATGAAAATAACTGTTCATATGGTTGTCAAATTTGCCATCAAAATTTGGCGTCGTTGGTGAAACACTTTCCTCTGATATAGTACTTGTTCTAATACCACCATTCATAGAGTCCCTACAAGAGCTCTCGCTTTCCTCAACTTCCCCACTGTCAGAATCAATTGTTATTGCACTCTCTTGAATATCTTCACGAGTCAAAAACAAAAGTGAAAAAATATTTTCTAGAATTTCAACCCTGAAGGTCAAAGGTTGTAATTTTGATAGTAAAACTTTTGTACTTTCAAGCTTAACTGTCACATTTTCTTTGTATATGTCCTGGAATTTTTCTCCTTCTTTACCTAAGGACTTTGTCATATGAATTGACTCAGTTTCATCAAAGTCATCAAAATGTTTGGCACTTGGGAAATCAGTTACATGTAATGGCTTCATTAAATGAGTATCTTGATATTCTGAACAAAAATAAATAACATCCATAATATTGTTTATTGCACAAAATCCATTAAATATAGAAGTATCCTTATGTCTCTCTATCTGTAAATCCTTCATTGTATGGCCCTTAGCGCCATCTTCTGAAAACCGCACTGATTTTACTTTTTTACCATTTTGACCTGTAGATAAAATAATTTTGTTTCCATCTCAAATTTCAATTTCAACTGAATATGTTTGTTTTTAAAAATTCAGTAAAACATGTTAAAACACATCTCACACAATACCTCTACAGAAATATATAGTAAAAATACGGGACAGAACAAAAGTTTGTGTATGGTCAATTCTCTGCTCACATCAATGCTTAGATAATGATTTATGATACATATACTATTCTAAATGTTGGATTGGTACAAAATAAAATGACAAAATGGTACCCTGTTGTTCAACTAATTTTGTAGAACTTACCTTACACTATGTGGCCCATTTCAAAATATATGCATATACAAAAAGCTTTATTTTACCACATAGCAAACATTAATTCAGACTAAATAATTTATCCATAGCTTTATGTAAAGAAAACAATCATGTACATTAATCAATTTTTTTTTGCAACAGTTCAGTCATAACTGTATCAATCATGTACATGAACATTCATATATACAAGTGTTCATGTTTGTTATACACGTCTTCATGAAAAAGTTACCTAGAATTAATAAAAACATTATAATACATAACCTTCAAAAGGGCTATTCTGTAGTAAATTAAGAACTTCCTGTTGATTCTTGGATGCTAAACGTGTTGATTTGTGTAAAACATATAATACTGAGTGATTCTCCAAACCTACAAACATGTCTGCTGCTCTCTGCTGATGATTAATGGAGGATTGTGGTGTACTGTACCTGTCTTCTGTTGATACTAATGGTCTACAAATCAAGGAGTAAATAAACTTAATGATCAAAATAAAATCAATGTTTCCTGCCTAAGACCGACACCTCTGTATAATGGACAGTTTATACTAAGGATTTTTCTGTAATACTATAAAATCTCTAAATGACAATGTTACCACTTTGGAAATTTTATAACTTAAACATCGTTTTTATACTAATAAAATTTGTATGAAAATTTCAAGAAATTATGCAGACATTAACTTAATGACAACAACAGCAGACACAAACAACTAAATGAGATCGATCCGATAAGTCAGTATGTTTTAGTATTCTGTTCATACTGAATGATTAATTAAAACCTGACTTCCTGGTACTTTGTTCAATCTAGGCACCACTGAATGGGACCTCTCTCATAGGTTAGTTTGTTCCAACATGCTTCTAGTGCAGAATGTCTAAATGCTATCTAAAATATAGTATGACTTGATTTGTATGACCTAGGTACCACTGAAAGAGATCAATCTGATAGGCCAGCTTGTTACAGTCTGCTTCTAAAGCAGAATGTCTAAATGCTATCTATACATAATATTACTTACTTTGTACGATCTAGGCACCACTGAATGAGATCAATCTGATAGGCCAGCTTGTTACAGCCTGCTTCTAAGGCAGAATGTCTAAGTGGTGTCTGAAATACAACAAGAGACTCAATTCTCAACTGAATTCATACAATAATGAAATTGTGTAGCAAAAATATTTCAACAAAAAATCTCAATTGTAAAAAAGTAATGCATAATATACTAGAAGTGGTTTTTCAATACCATAAAAAAAAAAAAAAACAAAAAAAACAAAAAAAACAAAAAAACAAACAATACAAAAAGTGGGCCAAAAACAGTAACAAAGCACAAAGATAAAACTTGGGTCCTAAAATTGACTTTTGACTTTTTTCCCCATTATGATAGAAATTGCAAGAAAACATTGTATTTTACCATTTGAGAAAAAAAATAAAAAATAAAAATAAAAAAAATAAAACTTACATAAATATGACAGTTTTAGCTAATTTATCTGCTAAAAGTATGTTCCAACAATTACCAAACTACTTTTCAAATTATCGTAATAAATATACCTGTCTATTCCATAAAATCTCTAACAAAGCTTTGGCTTGAGTAACACTGGAACAAAATGACCAGCCATATAAAAGAAGGAGTGGTTTTAATGGATGAAACTCTTCTGGTTCTAACAGTTCTTTAAGTTCTGTAAACATTCCATTCTTGATAAGACTTATAGCAGTTTCCTAAATATAAAAAGTATATTTTCAATAGTAGGGGCTGGAATCCACACCCTTCCAAACCAACTCACCTAGCATAACATGACCAATCTAAACTATTTTGCTACTGAGGCAAATCTAAAACAAACTACATGTATCTGTAAAACAAAAATAGTGTCCTAAAAACGACCAACAGCTCAAAGCACTGTGTTTTGTCATTGAAATTGTAAGAAATATAAATCATAATGATATACTAAATAAATCTAAAACAGAACAGATTTGACTGAAAAAATCAATAAATGGTATTTGTCAAAAAATTATAAGTAATCAAAATTCTAATAAAATGCACATTGTTGATATATGTGCAAATGTCCTGTGGTATATAATGGTTACAGGTAATATGGACAAACTATTGCAGCCCCTTACAGGAGGGTAAAAAAGTTTACATTTGAAACAGGTTATTTTTCAGAATTTCTTTCAGAAAACTTCAACAGCAACACTAATTATTAGTTCTAAAACTGATAATCTGGGATAATTTTATCTTGGATTCAAACCAAAATTTTAAGAAAGGTATGTTGATGATTTTCAGATTAAAAGTATTTTAACCATAGAACTAGACCCTTATGTGCAAAATTAGTAAAAGTGGGAAGTCAATGTAAGTAAGTGGTCTTTAAGATTTTATCTTCTATCATGCCTATTTTTGTCATGTTTTTGTTTGTCAAGAATGCCCTTGCAATGACTAAAAGTTTTTGTTTGCCCAGGTTATTGCAAAAGATGTCCTGAAAATGGCTGACAGTTGCTGTAATACGTTTTTAAATTGCCTTGGTTATTACAAAAGCTGCTTTGAGATTGGTTAAAAGTTGCTATGTTCTTGTGTGTCCTGGTTATTGCCAATGTGCCCCAACGTTGTTTGAAAGTTGACGTAATGTGTTCTTGATTGCCCCTGGTTATTGCCAATGTGCCCCGACACTGGTCGAAAAGTTGCCGTAGCATGTTCTTGATTGCCTGGTTATTGCCAAAGATGCCCCAACATTGGTTGAAAGTTGCCCTAGTGTGTTTTTGAATGCCCTGGGCTGTTGCTAATTACACATTATACAAGCATTTATTTATATGATTCTATATTTCATAGACTTAAATTATATCATAAGTAAAGAATACAATTTTATACAAACCATAACATTTTTTAACAGATGTTGTTGCTTCTTTATACACAACAAGAACAGCATATGTAAACGCTTTGTTCTGTCTGGTTCCCTTGCTAAAAGCTGTATACATTTTTGGTTGCCTGTCAGGTCACTGTGATGCCCACTGACCAGTTGTGTTTCACTTCCTGTCTCAACTTCATAATCCAATTTACAAAACTCTTCAACAAGATAGGTGTTCTTTTGACCAACCAAGACTGACATAATAGATTTTTTATCAATGTGTGGTGTTTTAAGAAGATTTGTGAAGAGTTCTCGTAAGGGGACATAATTCTGATATGGTTCTGGATCATAAAGAGATAAAATATAATATAAGATGGCGATATTTGTTTCAGTCTCCACAGCTTCATTTTGAGCATCTGATAACTTGTCTAGAATACTATTTATGATTTTGATATATAAATTTTGTAAAACTTCATTATTTTTCTTAAACTGTGAATGTTCTGAAACTGAAAGCACTGAATTAATTAAGGCATGACCAAGTATGGGTTTTTCCAACAATGATTTCTGTAAAAATCTTAATAAGTCACTGGATAAAACAAGAGGATGTGCATGGTCGATTCTCTGCTCGTGTTGATGCTGTGTTAATGCTGAATGATATAAATACAATTCCTGTAAAGAAAAAAAGGATTACTAATACATGTAATAATATGTCTATCCTACCCCAACTTGACAGAAGGTTTATGGTCCGTATTTGAAAAACAAAACGTGAAACTTATCAAAAATAAGTATACTGATAAACATAACCACAGATAAGAAACACCAAATTAATTTCTCAGTTCCTGCATTAAATTAGTCTGTGAAATATTTCTTTAGTCTTACAGAACAGATACATTTTTAGTAACTCTTTTATATCTTGAGTTTAAACCATAGCTTAAACTCTTAATCCAACCTCTAGTCAAAGAAGAAAATGGTTTGTTTAAAATTTCAACTTTGCCAGATAGTTATCATAATTTCTTTTGGTAACATTTTCTTTGATGAGCAAAACAATCGGTTTGATACTTGAGACTTAGTAAGAACTGTTCTGTATATAAATGTGACAGAAAAATTGTGTTGTCCATGGTAAAAACTTAACAATTCAGTGATCTCGATCTTATACATTGTATTGGTAAGGCAGCAATGTAATACTATATACAGGTACATTGTAATATACATGTACTATAATATGATAGATTAAAAATACCTTTATGACAGATTCTGATACATCTGAACATGCTTCTATCAATAAAAGTCTGAACTCTACTTCTCTCTTCAATTTGGAATGGGTCGTATCCTGTAACATAAATTATCATTAAAATTTAACTTTTCAGTATATCTGACAGAAATAAGGAACATGTTTGAAGACATGTATTGTCTAAATACAACTGCTTGCATGATATATCAGACTCAGTCTACTACAGTTTTTTATAACTGATTCACTGATGGACAGTAAGTATGCTAACACACTGACTTATATACTAATGATTGATAGATGGATGGATTGACAAATGGGTAGATGGAAAGGTAAAATGATAGGTTATTAGGATGAATGTACAGGTGGATGGATGAATGAGTGGATGGAAGGATGAACGGACGGATGGAAGATCATTCATTATCATAAAGATGTCAACAGTGATATAAAGTATCTTTCTTGTGAGTTGAACACGGTTTAGCTTTTATAAATCCCACTTGAGATGGATTCCAGTGTAAAAAATTGTGTCAGTTCACTTGCCAAAGGTTTAGCTTTAAATCCCACTTGAGACAGATTCCAGTGTGAAAAAGTTTGTCAGTTCACTTGCCAAAGGTTAGTTGTTTTCTTTGGGTAATCCTGTTTCTTCAATCATTCGAAAAATGACTGCCTCCATATAAGTGAAAAAATATTGAATGGCAAGTAAATCACTATTACTCCACTCCATATTACATGTATTGTGTTAAATGTTTACTTAGAAATATATTTACAGTAATTAATTACCTGTCCTTGTTCATCTGTCAATTTCTCTTGTAAACATAACCAAGCTAAATGATGTGGAGACCTTAAACCACTGCTACTTAAGTAAATAAATATCAGAATAAACACATTAAAATCTAATTTTTTATCATCTCATGCTGTGATACTCTTATTATCAAGGAAATATTGCTGCATATACCAATGAATGCGGAAAGTAAAAGCTGCAATATATACCAGTTTGTCTCAAGTCAAACTAAGTATTTAAATGTTTTTATCTATGACTTAATGTATGCAGAGTCACATTTGGACTTAATTATTACAAAATGATTGAGAGCTCTACCAGTGAGCTACCTAAACTGCTACAATTCTAATGATGTGTTTAGCAACCAATCAGTTTGGAAAATTTTTCAACAATATGTAATTACAATTGCAATTTAACTGTAGTTAACTTTAAATAAAAGAAAGCAATCGTATCTGAGAAAAGACAAACTTGGCAAGAGCAATTGCAATAAAAAAAAAAACAAAATAAGAAACAACAAAAATGTATGAGAGAACAAACAAATGAATGAGAAGAGACTGATTATAAAACTGCCGACTTGGACAGGCGCTGGATTTAATGACAAAATATGGTCCAGTAATGTGATTGATGTCTACCAATTTTCCCTCTTTTTAGTATTTATGTTACATCAAGTGGTCTATAAATACTGGTATAATTATAAATAAGTCTTATTTTAATTAACAATGATCCATCAACCCCTACTTTGTTTTATTCTTTAAAAAATTTATTTAAACATGTTTTGATATTACCAATAACACAATTTTTATTTATTTTTAGAGTTAAAATTCCATGATACTTTGATGGGTAGGCATGGCTGAGGTATAGTCGCTGGCATTTAAAATCAATGGTGGTGGGTTCCAGTCTCACTTGAGGCATTATATTGATTTTGAAGTTTTTTGAGATTATAATCATCTTATCTCAAGCTTGACATAGTAGTCCCTCAGATTAGAATCAAAACCAAGCTACAGTATGTTGGTACATGTTGATAACAACTCCTTAGAATTACCGGTAGTTAATAAGTAGGACACCTGTGGTAGTTATTGAGGATATGATCAAATAAGTAATGATTAAATAGTATGAGCAAGATACAGTATCATAGTATAAAAGATATTTGAACAACATGTGTTACTAGGATTAATCAGCTGATCATACCAACCTTAGTCATCATCATTGATCAAATCAAGAAACTACACTGTTTACTACATAAATGTGTATTCAAAATAATGTATACCTTCTCTGGAATGGGTACTCAGCGATGTCATATAAAACATCCCTGATGTTAACAAAATGACGATGTCCTTCCTCGTGTAGCTGTCTCAAACAAGCACTGGCCAACTCCCACTGGCCTAAAAACAAATTATTACAGAAAAACTTGTATAAAAGTCTGATGGAATGTTCCCTTTCTTTGCTAAAATGAAAACCAAATATTCTATCGGGAGAAAAGTCTAATTTTTCCATTTCGATCTTTTTTGCCAAACAGATGGCACTGAATATGAACTTAATAACATCTTATCTCAAAGTTTTCAGTTTCTGAATGAATGTCACCATTTTGAACGATCACATGACCTCATACTGGCCACGTGATCAAAGGTATCGCCGGTGGAATTAAAGTACTGGAGAACTGAAATGCAGCACCAAGGATCTTACGATCTAGAATTTTAACATGTATAAACACTTATTAATAAAATATAGAATGATCTTCATGATAATTTATATAGAATTAATTTTAAATGACAATTTAAAAGACTGAGAGTACGATAATCGATACCGGTAATATCAAAATATCCCCCAGTGTTTTTTGTTACTATATACTACTAAAACTTCGGGTAGATATACTGATGTACCAGAAAACAACTTGGTAACAACCAATACAACAAAGGACGAGAAACAAACAAGGCCAAAAAAGTAGATATACTGATGTACCAGAAAACAACTTGGTAACAACCAATACAACAAAAGACGAGAAACAAACAAGCCAATATGATCGGAAAACTCGATTATAAAACCTCTGAAATTGGGCTAACACTGCATTCAATAGGAAAACAGTTTTCATTGAAGCGGTAATAGTAATTAGAGGAAAATATACCAGTCTGACCCGGAGCCATCATCATCCAAAATTAAAAAAAAATATATAATAATAATAAAAAAACTTAAGACTCAGTACTTTCTTTTAAGGTTTTGAATATAACGAACATTTCAGTAGCCAATGCTATGGCGATTTGAAGATCGCGCCGTAAAGCATAGATATAGAAGATATGTGACAAATAAATTAACGATCAAAAAGTTCTAAAATGTTTTATCAAAACCAAATTATTTACTACAAACTAGCTATGAATTTCATTTTGTATGCTAACATTTTTAAAGTAAGCTCATAACGGTATTGATTTTCATTTTATGATAAAGAGGTAGACATCTATAAGCAGTAATTCATTGTAATCGTAAATGTACGCCACCTGGGGTTCTATTGAGCGATTCATCATAACAAACCTCAGAGCGATGCTTGCGTTCTCTTTTTGTATATAAATAAAACTTTCATCTAGATGAATGATGGTCTGATTGGGCGAATAAGTGTACATATGAACTCATGTTTTGAACTTAAATGGAAATATATTTAATACTGAACAACCGAACACTTCAAAAACACTTTGCTCTTCGTGGCAATATGATAATTAATTATACAAGTCATATATATTCAGTTAATCAAAAGACCTGTAAGACAACAACAAACAATCTATCATAAAGAACTGTAAGGCAACAACAGACAATCTACAATAAAGAACTGTAAGGCAACAACAGGCAATCTACCATAAAGAACTGTATGGCAACAACAGACAACCTACAATACAGAACTGTAAGGCAACAACGGAAAATCCACCATAAAGAACTGTAAGGCAACAACAGACAATCTACCATAAGAACTGTAAGGTAACAACAGGACAATCTACCCGCATAAAGAACTGTAAGGCAACAACAGACAATCTACCATAAAGAACTGTAAGGCAACAACAAACAATTCACCATAAGGAACTGTACATAAGACAACAACAGACAATCTACCATAAAGAACTGTAAGGCAACAACAGACAATCGACCATAAAGAACTGTGCATAAGACAACAACAGACAATCAACCATAAAGTACTGTACATAAGACAACAACAGACAATCTACCATAAAGAACTGTAAGGCAACAACAGACAATCGACCATAAAGAACTGTACATAAGACAACAACAGACAATCTACCATAAAGAACTGTAAGGCAACAACAGACAATCTACCATAAAGAACTGTTAGGCAACAACAGACAATCAACCATAAAGAACTGTACATAAGACAACAACAGACAATCTACCATAAAGAACTGTAAGGCAACAACAGACAATCCACCATAAAGAACTGTACATAAGACACCAACAGACAATCTACCATAAAGAACTGTAAGGCAACAACAGACAATCAACCATAAAGAACTGTAAGGCAACAACAGACGATCCACCATAAAGAACTGTAAGGCAACAACAGACAATCTACAATAAAGAACTGTGAGGCCACAACAGACAATCTACAATAAAGAACTGTAAGGCAACAACAGACAATCTACAATAAAGAACTGTAAGGCAACAACAGACAATCTATCATGAAGAACTGTAAGGCAACAACAGACAATCTACAAAAAAGAACTGTAAGGCAACAACAGACAATCCATCATAAAGAACCGTATATAACACAACAACAGACAATCCACCATAAAGAACTGTAAGGCGACGGCAGACAATCTACCATAAAAAACTGTAAGGCAACAACAGACAATCTATCATAGAGAACTGTAAGGCAACAACAGACAATCCATCATAAAGAACTGTAAGGCAACAACAGACAATCTACCATAAAGAACTGTAAGGCAACAACAGACAATCCACCATAAAGAACTGTACATAAGACACCAACAGACAATCTACCATAAAGAACTGTAAGGCAACAACAGACAATCTACCATAGAGAACTGTAACGCAACAACAGACAATCTACCATAGAGAACTGTAAGGCAACAACAGACAATCCATCATAAAGAACCGTACATAACACAACAACAGACAATCCACCATAAAGAACTGTAAGGCGACGGCAGACAATCTACCATAAAAAACTGTAAGGCGACAATAGACAATCTACCATAAAGAAATGTAAGGCAACAACAGACAATCGACCATAAAGAACTGTAAGGCAACAACAGACAATCTACCATAAAGAACTGTACATAAGAAAACAACAGACAATCTACCATAAAGAACTGTAAGGCAACAACAGACAATCCACCATAAAGAACTGTAAGGCAACAACAGACAATCCACCATAAAGAATTGTAAGGCAACAACAGACAATCAATCATAGACAACCGCAGACAATCTATCATAAAGAACTGTAAGGCAACAACGAATTCAGTAACAGAAACACCGGATTTATTGAGATAAAGCTCTAAATTGGTCATGTCGGAGGGTCATAGGTGACCGAGTGGTCTAAGGCGCGCGGTTACTTATTAAAGAACCTCTTTCCGCTAGGTTCGAATCACGCTCGGTCAGATTCTAGTATCAGAAGGTTTGACATTTTGCTTGCCGAAGGTTTTCATCTGGAACTCGTTTTTTCCTCCATTTTAGAACTGACCGCTTCGATATTTAGTGAAAGAATCTTGACCAGGGTATTAAAAATACCATTACTCCATTCCACTCCACCCTAGGACCATTTCGTAAATCTCGACAAACGTTCTGTAGAAGTCAAAAGTTTCGAAAATGTCAATTTAAGACATCACAAGCTACTGTTAAATTGACAGAAATTTATACATATGCAATAGGCTTATGGCAGTAAGCAGATAGGATTCTATTTTGTACAGGTTTTATTCTAAGCACTTGTAGAAAAAACAGCCGATGCACATTTTCAAAACCAGTTTATATACGAAGCGAACACTCGCTCCAATAACTGGGTTACCCGTAGTTGCACCATTACAGTATTTGATATTGTGTTTTCTGGCTAATTACAACTTTCAATACATATTTTATATCCATTAGGCGAATTCTAAATCCTCCTCTACAATGAGTGAATTGTCAGCAGACTTTTAAAAGGAGGAAAACCTGTTTTGTGGATCTTTGTCCTACACTGATGAATGAGACCAGAGTTCCGAAACAGAAGATATGTAAATGTATTAACAAAATTTGTCGTGCATAGATGAGTATATGCTGACCACCTGTTCATCTAAATTTCAACCAACTGAAAAATAACAAACCATAAACTACTTTTGAATTTGAAAATGATTGTTTTAATTGAGTTAAATCTCTCTCTCTCTCTCTCTCTCTCTCTCTCTCTCTCTCTCTCTCTCTCTCACACACACACACACACACACACACACACACACGTAAGTTATTTGGTATATAAAGTCAACAATAAAGTCTTCACTTTTAAAATACGATAATAAATATGAAAATGAAATGGCAATCGTGAAGTTCCATTTTAACTCTTGGTCACTTGACCTTCGTACACAAACCACAACGATTTTAACCCTGTGGTCTGAGACATGGACAGATGATGCCAAAAATTCTTGTTAGCGTTCAATTTCTTTTTGTCTCTCCTGTCAAACAGAAATTTAAAAAAATATATATAAATTACTTTGAAACTTGAGAAAAGTGAACACAGGTTAACTAGCACATGCATTACTCTATCAAACGGTTTCTACCAGAGTTGTACAATCGAGGTTTACGTTTCAGTTCGAAAACTGTGGATTGAGTTGTACAATCGAAGCTCAGTTCACTTTTCAGTTTGAAATCTGTAGATGGAGCTGTACAATCGAAGTTTACGTTTCAATTAGAAAAATGTGGATCGAGTTGTACAATCGAAGTTCAGTTCACTTTTAAGTTTGAAATCTGTGGATGGAGCTGTACAATCGAAGTTTACGTTTCAGTTCGAAAAATGTGGATCGAGTCGTACAATCGAAGTTCACGTGTCAGTTTTCAAAATGTGGATTAAGTTGTATAATCAAAGTTTACGTTTCAGTTCGAAAACTGTGGATTGAGTTGTACAATCGAAGTTCACTTTTCAGTTTGAAATCTGTGGATGCGACCTTCGATCCGGAACAGCATTATATGTAATTACTGTTAGAATAAGTAATGGCCTTTAATTTGAAACATGATTATAGTTATTGGTAGTTTGCGACTTATACACTACCAGCGATGAAATAGAAACTGAAATATGTGTGTTATGTTTTAAACACATAAGGAACAATTCTTAAAATCTTAATTTAAAACATATGTAGATGTAATACATACTTTGATTTTTGCTATCTTCAGCAATTGCGCTTTTCTGATCTTTGAATAATAATACTCGGTGTCTGAAATAAAGAGTAACCATTAGTTACTCGATACTCATGTATTAGTAATTTGTAAAGCTATGACTAAATATATGATATAAATGTATAAATGTATGTTGACATATTTTCTGAACTTTCAAAATGATTGGATGGTTAGTTAGAGTTTGTGAAAAGAAGAAGAAGCGTTTCGAAAACTACAATTACAAACTATCGATTTTATTTTAACCGTTTTGACTGAAAATTATGTCTGCGTATCAGCGACATCTTGTTAATAATTAATGTTTCTGCGTTATCAGCAGACATCTTGTTAATAATTAATGTTTCTGCGTATCAGCAGACATTCTTGTTAATAATTAATGTTTCTGCGTATCAACAGACATCTTGTTAATAATTAATGTTTCTGCGTATCAACAGGGACATTTCTATTAATGTTTCTGCGTATCAACAGACATCTTGTTATTAATTAATGTTTCTGCGTATCAACAGACATCTTGTTATTAATTAATGTTTATTTATAAGGAAGAAAAAGCATTGCAAATCTTATTGCATACAGGTACAATAAGGATACAAAGTTGTGGCTAAATAATGTATTATCAAAAGACAAACTCTGTTGTATTGAATTATGATAAATCTTATTCTGTGAACGGACATGTCATATATGACAAAAATGACACAAACAGTATGGGTAAATACTCTTGTAATTCAATATATACTTCTACTGCTACCAAACAATGAACTAACCATTAATGAAAAACATTTTGGTAGAGTGAATAGATATGAAATGTTACATACCAAAGAGTTTCCTATTAACTCGCTATCTATGTCAGAACTCTCCAAAAAAGCCATTTGATGTCACAAAATTAGTAATTGATTTTATTTCAATAAAGTTTGACTCTTCAGTGAAGCAGCTTCCAACATTGTCCTTATGCTGATAAATTTTCTAAATGAATTAAACAAGACATACATTAAACGCTGTATCATTACATAGGATTAGCATAATTAGACGTTGTTAAAAAAAACTTCCATAACAACTCGAAATAAACTTGTTTAGAAACGATTGTATAATAATCGAGTTAAATCATGATAAAACGTAAATATGACTTGTGACAAACTTACTATCCTGTTGGTATGTATAATAATGAATATTTCAAGACAATATTCATATAATCTTTTATGGAATAAACGTGTTATTTTACCTAAGTGACTTAACACGCAAGAAAGTCTACTTAGTATAACACGGCGAAAGACATTTGTCATTATGTTGCTGGTTGACCAAGTCAGTAGTTCGTAGATTACCGTTCATAATACTGACAATAAGAATACCTATAACAATGGGAAAGCAGTGATTTAGTACCAGAATGAAATCGAGTTTCGAACCTGTTACCTTTGGTTGAGTGTCTGACGCTGTACCACTCAACCCACCTGGCATGCGTTGGACTCAGCATCAGGCGTTGGATATACATTAAGAGAGTAACAAGTCAACATAAACTAAATATAATCGTATTTACCGGCTTCAGTAGACGTTTCTGCATCTTGTTCTGTTTTCGGTATATTGTGACCACTGTCTTTGTCATCTTGTTCAGTAGGTTTTTGTTGTTTTTGCTCCTTTCTGACCATACTGTTATAATTGTTGCAATCCGTAAGCTACAATATATATATAAATATGTAATACATGAATTTTCTTTCAACTCCGAAATATTTTATTTTTATGTTACTGTGATTGTATAAAAACGGGATATCGTTAAACCGTTAAACAGCATCGAGTTGAGTTTTTCAAGTCTCCAGCTATCTTTTTAAAGCTGTATATAAATGCCATCTGTTTATAACGACCACTTGACCATTTGTAGGTGAAAGGTAAATACGCCCGCCCCAACTTATGAGGTGGATAATAAGTACGCCCGCCCCAATTTTAAGGTGGATAGAAAGTACGCCCGTCCCAACTAATGAGGTGAATAGTAAGTCCGCCCGTTCGCAAATTATGAGGTGCGTAGTAATTAGTAAGTACGCCCGGCCCAACTGATGAGGTGGATATTAAGTACGCCCATTCCAACTTATGAGGTGGATAGTAAGTATGCCCGTCCCAACTTATGAGGTGGATTGTAAGTATGCCCGTCCCAACTTATGAGGTGGTTAGTAATTTTCTATTGCAGTATTATGAATACTTCGATCGGTCAAGATATTCAGAAATTTATTGTGTAAAATTCTGAAGGTCCCTTTAAGCTTATAACATCTGCATCTGTTTTACTGAAACCATAAAATACTTTATCATAGTAAAGGAATAATTGTGAAATCGTGACCTATTTGTTCTGCAGTAAGCAAATCATATAAAAATTTGTTGTTTACTTACATAGTCTACAAACATTTCAGCCCAAACGGTTTCATCTTTATATTCCATACTAAGATCCTCATCAGTCACAATATTCCACAAATTATACACAGATTTTCGGAAAAAAACCGAAAGTTCAACTGGTTTCCTCGAAAACTTGGTCGAAATGGGTTTCCATTTTTAATTTGCTTGATTAAGATTGGAATTGATTTTTTTATGATAGCCAACTGTTTCTTTTCATAATTAATTTCTGTAATTAAAACAAAGTAATCTTTTGCTGAAAGTTGATTTTACATGGTTTTGCAAATTACATAGAATATGTAAAGTATAGTTTTAAGAATTAAAAAGCTATACTTGGCTAAATCATGTTACATTTTTGTACATTGAAAACATTGAAATTCGTTTTTATACTTTCAGCTCTTATATCAAGTTAATATAAATTATGTTACCGATTCTTTTCGAAAATATTTTTAAAATAATGCAGTTGATGGTAATAACCAAGGGCATCAATATTTAATAATAAATTATAAAATGTGTTTAAAAAGAAACTTAAGATATAGTCTTAACCTCTTATAGACTTGGCTTCTAAATCTTTCGTTCCATGGTATTTAGACAATGCAGAAAAATATTGCAGGTCATAAATTTTTCAGGCGCAAAAGTATTTCATTTAAAAACAGCACATAAAACGTTTGTTAAAGCAATACTTACAGGTAATCCTTGAAGAAACTATTAAATATTTCTAAAGACATTCGTACCATACGCCATTTCTTTGTAGTTATTTTCCGTTCTTCACAAAATATATTAAATTCTGTTTCTTTGTGGCTTTGTTTGTCGCGCCAGGCTCTGTAACCAATGAAAGCTTTTATGACGTCATCGGTGAAAACCCAATGGAGACCCGACTTTTCACGAAGATCATAAACGTTATACGGATCTTTATTCTTTTTTACTGGGAAAGACATTAACTAAAAAATCTGTCGTCATTTGATGTCAATATTCAGTATGGAGGTAATTGAATTAAACCTGATCGAATGTCTTTGGAAATAATGAAACAATTCCCCGTTGTGCATTCGGAAAGTTTCGGCTACACTCGTAGATTCCGGCAATATTCGGTAAATCTAGACTAAACCGGCATATTGTCAAGGACTCGGTGGAAGTTTTCCCGTCACATGACATTTCGGTCTGCAAATTTAATTTAGATTTACGCATGCTGTCATGCCAATTTATGATATTTTTAAGTAGATTCAGAGAAATGGGGGGAAAAGCAGATGAAAACCGAATATGTTATGTTAGATGGGATCTACATTAACCTTTTATATGGTTAAGGAATAAATCACTCGGTGATGGCTGTGATCTTTCGAACTTACGGTCGTTATATAGTCATTTTTCGTTCGAAATCGGGGGTTATATTATCTCAGTAGTCTTAATATGTTTTGACCGCCTTGGTGGCTCAGTGGTAGAACGCACGCTGATTAAATTAAATTAGATTTTAATTTTATTACCATTTATTATGTTTTCTTACTTTTTATTTTTTGTTTTCTTTGGTTCTTATTGTGTGTTCATGGATTGATGCATTTCCATGTTCCACTAAAGATATTCTACGATAATGTAAACCAAGTTGAAACAGTCCGAAATGAACAAAAAATAAAAACATCTTGATCATGTCGACTGTAAACAGCATTGCTTTATCACGCCCGTCAAATACGTAGATGTAGGCTTATGGATAGCCACATTATTACATTGTATTAATTAATTTTATTGCATAAAAATTTGTTATATAAGAATCTTTTATTTAAAAAAATTACATAATCTTAATACCAATACACATAAGTGGGAGGCCATGGGTTCGAACCCCGACCGGGTCTGACCAAAAACTTGAAAGTGGGCAGTGACTGTCTTTAACCAAGCACTCGGCATTACGAAATAAAAGACACGGTTCTTTCGGATGGGAACTTCAATCATAGTTTAAAACTGGTGTTGATAGAAGTATGTACAATAAAATGTGCATCAAGTCGCTGGTACCAGCGATAGTTAAAACGGTTTTAAATGTCGCTGCTGGTACTGAGTGGGGTGTATCTGGTTATTGTATTTTATAAGTTAATGTTCATATGAAAAAAATATTATTGGATAATAAAATATCGGTCATATATCTTTCAAAATAAGAATATATTATTATACAAAATTGTTATAGAAACATAGCGTTTTAATAACATTTGGACATTAAATGTTAAATCAATCCTCAATCAACTAGGATACTCTTATCTTATATCCAAACCAATATTAATTAATCAAAATTTACTTGCCATTAATAAAAGAATTAATGATATTTCAAATCAAGACCAGCTGAATGCAGTCAAAAATTCCAATAAGCTTAAGCAGAGACATATATAGCGTTATATATGTCTCTGGCTTAAGAAACTAATTGATTTCAATAGAAGACCTGCAAATACAAACATCTTAACAGACCTCAAGAATAGATTTTCCATTAGCGGCAAAAACGAGGCTTAGCTCACACAAGCTACTTTAACAAACTGGAAGATATCTTTCCCCAACAGAGCGAATATGCTATTGCTGCAACCTTAAACACATACAGGATGAACATCACTTTCTTCTATATGTCAAAAGTATCATACACATAGGAATGCATTAGAAAAATTATATTAAAAATCCTACCCCAATTTTCATGATATGTCAAATCCAGGAAAATTAAAATGCTTACTTAATACTGAGTAACAATTCTGAAATATGAAACATGTGTCAACTAAATTATTGATCAGTGTATCATAATTATGCAATTGAGAATCAAACTATCGAAGTTAACTATACCGAGTTGTGTTGTACATCTAAATATATAATGCACCATTTTATACATTTATTAAATTGTCTATTTGGAAATGTTGGTGTAAATTTATAATCTTGATTTAATTAAGCCAGTATCATATTTTAATATTACTGTATGTTTTGTATTTTTGTAATTCATTTTGTATTTGCCATAACTTCGTATACGTACAAAATTGAGTTTTACGAGCAATATAAAGTTTATTATTATTATTAAGACGAGGCTATTTAATCAAAACAAAAATTATATCATAGTTTTGTTTATCTTTATATCTTCACTACTTTTCCTTTATTTATTTATTTATTTATTTATTTTTTTTGTTAGTTAGTATTGTGTTCTATTAGTTCTATCTACTTTTTAAATACCCGAGACCACTTCTTGTAAATGCAACAAGTACCTGTATGATTTGACCAATCAAAGTCATCGTTATGTCCCATTTAATCTGACCAATCATAACTAGCCTTATTTTGTATGCGGCAAATTCGAAGCTTTCTAAACAAAACAAGGAAATGAAGTTAGACTATAACATCACCAAATTTACAACAAAATAAGACATTGAATATTCCAAGTTAAAGGTATATAGTATCAATTTATTTTTTCTGCTTTATATGTCTTTATCAGAGCTATATGGACGATCCCACAGTGTTATAGTAAAAACAATTGAAAACATGTTTGAACACATCCATGATTTTTGTTTACATGGCTGTCTCGAGTTCCGTGATAGGTCACATTCTGTATGTTTAACCGTGGTCATGTCTAACGTGTGTCTGTTTGGACACTGCATATATTGAAGATAAAAAATGTAATCTTACAAATTCTGTATCGAACTGACCTCTGTAAAACTCGACAGTCATGGAAAATGGCGAGGAACCCGATTTTGGGCGGAGGGTTGTTAGAAAAAGCAACGATGCTACGGGAGATTATGTTGGTACCAGTAAAATAGGAGACTTGATGGTAGACACTGGCAAAACATCATCAGGCAGTGGTCACAAACCCAAAGTGTAAGTCGTGTTAAAATGTACGGTTGTGTGACTTTCAGTTAAACAGAAAATATATATGTCATGTGATAATAATCAGGTATATTTTATGATGCTGTAACAAGATATAAAACCATACAGGCCAATCCAAGAACTTGAACACTGTGTCTCCTATACAATGGTCTAATAAGTTGTTGTTTTTTCTTTTATATATATATATATATATATATAAGTCCATTTACATGTCTGTCAGAGTCTGAAATAATAGTTTTCTTTATAAAATCATTTTGAATATATTACTGCTTCATACTCTTCTTGCTTAAAAAAACAAAACAATTAATCAATTATTTCAAACTAATAAGTAAGATGGCAAAAATATGTACAGTTGACTGGAACAGCAACTATTCTAAATTTCTTCTTAATTCTAACACACTTTATGTCTGGCAACTATGTGTAGGGTCTAAACAATTTATATTAACAAAAACTGCAATTTTTCAACACCAACTGATGCAGCTTTATTTCCCTCTGACTGAAAATATAAATGGAACTGTAGGGAAGTTACAAACCTTGAACAATAGGATTTTTTGGTTTTTCTTTTCATTTACATCAACCATATATGCATACATATTGATTTGCTAATCATAATTGTCCAACAATTGTCAAGCAGTAATATATAGATGTACATTTACTGTATACTATGATCCTGAGTCTGTTACATGGTACTTTATTTACTTAGATAAATTTATTTATGTATAAGTAAATGAGTTTATTACATAATCAAAGACTGGTCACATTTTTTATTAACACTTCACATCTGTATATCAGTTAATCATCTCTAACCGAGCAAGGCACAATTCAAAGGAATCTTAACATTGTAATGATGATATATTTTAGGCTTTTAAAAATGGGTTAACTGTTGCATGGGGGTATCTGTGCAAGGAGAGCAATCCCCCTTAATTCACCTATGCACTAACCTCATGTTTTTGCCGGTTTACATAGCAAACTAATTAATCATATTTTCATGCTGGGGCAATAAGCAAAGAAAGCATAAGGAAAGATTTGATTTGATTTAATGGGGTTTTATATCCCACTCAAGAATATTTCACTTATATCGAGAAGTCACCAGCTTTAGATGAAGTGGCAGAAAGTTTTACCTTTGACTTTGCATTGTGCTCAGGACAATTTGCAGGGAGAGTTCTTTAACATGCAATGGGGATTATGCCTGTCAACATGGGGCATCTGTTTTTAAGGTCTCATCCAAAGGAGCCTGTGACTTTCATTACTAAATGCAGAGTGCTTGGTGAAAGAACAGTCATTACCTATTCAAGTCTTGGTCAGACCTGGCTTGGGTTCGAACCGTCGACCTCCCATAATTATGAAGTGAGCACTCTACCAACTGAGCTACTATAGTGGTCAAAAGAAAAAATCTCTGTATATATTTAGTTGATTATCAAACTGAACTACCAACCATGTAAATACGTAGACATTGCAGTCATTTAAGAGTGGAGAGTTGTCAGTATTTGAACAGGGTTGCTTATAATAGGTTTCTGACCTTTTGTAAAATTTTACTAGAACAGCATATATTTTTATAAACTCAATAATACATGTAAAAAAAAAGAAAAGAAAATTATTCAAAGTAAGACAGAGAACTTTAGTATTTAAATGGTTCTCATATCAAGAATTTTCTCGGGTCGAGTGACGACTTGCTAACTGTTACTACTTTGATAATTTATATATTTTTGATTTTTTTTTAAATGAAAAGATTACTTGATCATTAAACAATATACAGATCATACATTATTTTCAAGCTTGTAATACAATACAATGTAACGATATTGAAAATAATTTCTTGTCTCATCTCTATACATTTTCAGTCAATATTATTATTAATTTATAGTTAAGGGTACATATGGAAGTCTTTCCTGACTATAGGTACAGTTATTTGTTCATTTATTCAACTGGCTTTGTCATAGATTGTCATTCTGCTATTATCATTGATGGTAGCATTACTCTACCTGTACAAGAACCCATACCAGTTTGTTAATGTAGATATTTAACCTTCCCAGACACATGTTGCTTTTGATTGGTTGATTAGCATAATAATAAGATAATTTGTTTGATGTAGACCAGCCAGGGACAGGTGTGACCCTCTGGGTGTTTGTTTGAATAAACTTTTTTCTTTGAAGATTACCCCTGTTTGAAAGGCAGCAGGTTGTGATAAGAAGTTTTTTGTTTCTCCTTAATTCCCACTTAAGTTTTTGCAAACAAAAGAGTTTAGAAGTACCAAAGTGGTTATTAAAGCCCTAGGAGGTCCATAGTCCTAGAATTTGTTAATTACTCATGTAACGCTTGACTGAATCTGATAACATACACACTCAGGCATTTTTCATTACCTGATATTAGATAACGAAACAAAAATTTAGATGTGTCATAAATTCTATAGTGAAGGTATAGAGATAGCTTGTACTTTGTAAATGTAGAAGGGTTTGTGGCTAAAAAGTTCTTGTTTTTTTTTCAATTCAGTTCAGAACTTCAGAGGTTTGTACTATTACTTAGTTATGATATTTAATTACATTTTTCCAATTTATGTGTATGGTGTTAAAATTGGTGAAGTGGAAATTAAGAGTTTTTTAAACTATTACTTCAGATGTTGGAACCAACCTTAAAGGTTTAAGGTTTCAAATTTTAGGAAGATTTCATTTTACACAAAATGCACAAAACAAATTATTTTTCATGATATTATATCACTGTTTACAGTGTTTTTCAAAAATCTTTCATTAGTTCATTACTATAATAGTGGTATTTTAATTTTGCTATATGTTTTATCCAATTTTGGGAGTTTGTTCTAGTAATTAAATAAAACTATTGGATGATATTAAAAGTAAAGACCCATTGTCACTGTAGTGTTCCTAAACAACAGGTATGCTTCTGGTGAGACTACAAGTGAAGAAAACAGAATTAGCAAAATTAACTAAATTAGAATTGTTGATGTGTAATTTATTTGTAAAATATGCAAACTTTATGGTCTTCACATTTCCAATGTGATCATGATTTAAATGTCTAGAAATATGGGGGACAACTCTTCATATTATGATATATGATGAGCAGTTTGGTTTTGACTGTAAAAAATGGTTACAGGTGTTGGTGATTTTGAAGAGATTTGTTCTGTCTCTTTTTGCAGTCTTAGGTTTTAAGAATGTAAAATTTGATGGTAATGAGATAATAAAAATCTGTTTTTATTTCAGTGCCAAAATGCCTGCTTGTACATTAGATGATTTTGAAATTGTTTGTACAATTGGTTCAGGTTCATATGGAACATGCAAGAAAGTACGAAGGAAAAAAGACAGAAAGGTTTGAATTACAAATATATTATCCTTGACATGGATAGGCACACACACTCATGTTGCAGAGAGTTTTATAACAAAAAATTAGTTAATAATTTTGAAAAAAGAAGAGAATGATTTTTAAATGATACCATGTTTAAAATTACCTGGTAATAAAACAGTGGTATTTGTTCTGTAACTTGAATTATAGATGATTGCCCTAGTCAAGATTTTTTCACATATCAAGGTGGACAGTTTAAGGATAGTGGAGGAGATTTGAGCACCTGGAGAAAATCACTTCCCTTTTGCAAGTGAACTGACTAATTTTCTCACACTTTGAGTGGGATGTAAACTTAGACGACAAGAGACACTGTGGTCCATATAATTTGGTATGCATGTGGCAACTGAAACCAACATGATACATGCTTATGTGTTTTCATCTTTGATTTAATTTGACAATAGTGATCTGAATTTAAAAAAAAATGGAGCTATAACAATTGCAGTTTGATAAACAATGTACAAGGTATATTTCATTTCAGATTCTTGCTTGGAAAGAAATGGATTATGGATCAATGACAGAATCAGAAAAACAAATGTTGGTGTCAGAAGTGAATTTATTACGAGAACTAAAACATCCACATATAGTGAGATATCACGACAGAATTATAGACAGAAGTAAAACAACTATATATATTATAATGGAGTATTGTGATGGTGGTGATCTAGCTTCTATTATATCCAGAAATAAAAAGAAAGGGTAAGATTTCATACAAGATAGGTTGCATTAATTTTTTTTCCTTTGACAGTTGTCTGATTTTACCCTTTTTCGGAAAAGTGTAGTTACCTTGAAAACATTGATAAATCCAAGACCAGTGATTCTTGTAATGTACCAGTACATAAAAGTATCAAAACAGAAAAAAATTAGTACATGTGTCCTTAAATTTACTGGATGGCTGTTATATTAGTGTGAAAAAAGCAGAACCTTTGTAAAAAATGAAAAATTGGAAAGAAGTCTGTTTTATACAAATCAACATTTTTCAAAATATTGAATGTCTAGATTCTGTTGCATTACTTAGTTCAGGGTTCAGATTAACATTGAATTTTTTATTTTAAATAGAAGAATTTTTCTCCCTCTGACCTATCTGAATTACCATATGGTATAATGTTGTATTTCATGATTCAGAACCTATGTGGATGAAGATTTTGTTTGGAAAATACTGATACAAATGACTTCTGCCTTAGAGGAGTGTCACAGAAGAAAAGATGGAAAAGCTGTGTTACACAGAGATTTAAAACCAGCAAATGTGTTCTTAGACTCTGACAATAATGTTAAACTTGGTGATTTTGGATTAGCTCGAGTTCTCCATCATGAAACTAGCTTTGCCAGGACTTATGTTGGGACACCATATTACATGTCACCAGTAAGTTTAATTAATGTTTATAATATTGTATGCTAAGATGCATTGTCTGGAGTTCTTATGGCATTATACCACACCTTTGGTATACATACATGTATGAGCTTCAATATCTATTTTTTAAAATAAAATTGTGTTATACTTTATTATGGGTTCTTTAAGTGCATGTATATTCTTAGGATTCTTTAATGAAACTTGATATATTTTTTTTCTAACAGGAACTTGTAAATAACATGTCCTATAATGAAAAATCTGATGTTTGGGCCATGGGATGTATGTTATATGAACTATGTGCATTACACCCTCCGTTTATTGCCACTAACCAATCAGAACTCAACAAGAAGATTTGCCTCGGAGAATTCAAGCGTATACCTTCACAGTATTCAGAACACCTTAATGCTCTACTTGCCAAAATGCTCAGGGTTGATGTAAGTAAAATACTTGTTAATGATTTATTTAATTCTTTACCTAAATAGTGAAACTTGTGAAAACAAAGCAGTATCAGTTTTCAATCTTGGGTTTAAGGGGCTACCATGTAAAAATTATAACTGTGTAGGGAGGTAAATACTGCTACCACCAGATAGATTGTCTGTATGGATTATACAGTCATATTGACAAACTATGTGTTAGCATTTCCCTTCCTTAGTTTATATAATTTATATTAATTGTTAAATACACGTGCCTGAATGGAACAGCTTTTAAAACCAAAACCAGATCCTTAGATCCTAAGTCTTTTTGGTAACTATAGGTGTTCAGATTTTTAAATGGATTGACCAAAAAGAAAGTAATTAAAAAAAAGCTACCAACATGAGGATGGTGATCTACTAGGAAAGGCAGTGCTGGCTAAATTTAATAATGTACTTATATGCATGGTTTTATATAAGATTTCAAAACATAATGCCATTAGGCTTTATAAATGTTCTTACTAAGGGCTGTTTGTATATGAAGCTATATTCTGACAACTTTTTGTCAACAAAAAAATTCTTTGTAAACCATGTATCATATGTGTATACACAGGTACATAAAAGGCCAAGTATTAAAGATGTTTTAAGTGAACCCATAGTATTGAAAAAACAGTCATCATTTGAAAGAAGACATTCTTCAGGTTCATTGCCAACTTCAGTAGAAAACCTTAAAGCTTTACAACAATGGGAAGAAGATCTAAAAGTAAGAGAAAGGAAATTAGAACTCCGGGAACAAGAAATAGAAAGTAAGTCAATGTTTAGTTATGTAAATCAGTATTTTCTTCATTTATGACTTGGTATATAACCTGTCAGAATGAATAGATGAGTTAATCTTATTACTGCCACAGCCGATTTGTTTTTTATAACTGATTGTTTCAAACTTTTTACCAGGGCATTAGTTTCAAGAACAACATTAAATTTTTTAAAAATTGCCATGTCTGTGTGAAAATTTCTTTTAGTTTTTCATACTTTTTGGTAATTTTAAAATCTAATTGGATTATCTCCCTTGGACTTAGTGAATTTTTTTTAACTGTAATAGTGTTTTCTTTGATGTCAAAATATTTATCATATTTAAATTATGTACATTAACATTCAATATTATATTCTTTTTTAATTCAGCCCGTGAAAGAAATATCTCTGTACGAGAAAAGTTGTTAGAAGAAAGAATAAAAAGGTGAGAATTTAACCATAACTATAGCCATATTGTATTTCATCTTCATGATATTAAATTCCAGAGCCATATTTACTATGCATATAAAAATAATTCATTGGACAGAATAACAAAAAGAAGTCTTTTATTTTAAGGTTGCTTATAATAAGCTCACCTGTACATAGGATTCAATCTGAGGATTTTTGTAGTTTTTGTACATGTTTACAACTTGCAACTAGCAAGCAGCTATCAGTTTCTTTTTAGCAAGTACATTAATTTGTTAGTTAATTACTCTATTATAAACATATTAAAGGAAAAAAAATCTTAGCTATGAACACTTTTAAGCATTTAAACTACAATAGTCTCTCATCAGAGAACAATTCTTGGAAAGTATCTTCTCATCAATTGTCTCTGTTTCTAATATATGTATGATAAAATCAAAAACTTCTTTAAAATACTGTATTGTTTTAATCATATATTACTGTCAGTCTAGTACAATAGTTATGTGTTTGTATTCTTTCTATTTCAAGGTCAGAACTTTACCAAAATGAATACAGAAGAAAAAACAGTTTGGACAATTTAGTGGTTCCTTCCATAGGGGATGCAGGTAGGAAATTTAAGTGTGATGGTCCATTATCTCCTATCCTACCACCCCCTAAACGTGAAGTGGCATTTATAAAACCACATATCATCCCTCGTAAGATTGAGAGATCAAGGACTCCTTTACATCAGCTGGATGAATTGTTTAACAGAGGAATGCCATTGTGAATCTTGACTTATTGGTATTTGCAATATTTCATATGTATGATGTTTTTTTCCAGTAGCCAACTTCAGTAATCCCTGTCTTATATGCCACTTTCCTGAAAGAAAAAACTGAAAGCTACATTATTATATTGCATTTGCTTAAAATTGACCTAATGAGTGGTTGGCTGTGTAAAAGGGGATACTGTTTATGGAGTGTCAATCTGCTTGATGTTTCATTGATTTTTACATCTTTATTATAGTTAAATCCCAGATTATACCAATATATAACCATGTGTTTTTATGTGTTAACATCTTGACAAAGGTAATCAGCTTGTTTGAAGTGTATACTTAGACCTATTACAAGGGACACCCTGTTTGAGATGAGATAACATTAAGTAAAAACCTTCTGAAAGAGTATGGGAAAAATCAAGTCCTTGTTTGGCCCAATCAGTATTGATTTATCATTATTTCAAATTTTTTGGGTAGAATCCCTCAAGTTAATGTGGAAGTGCAATATTTTCGTTAATAAAAAACTTACTGTATTGCCTTGTTGTAATGAAAATGACTCTTAACATTTCTTCATTTTTCATTTATAAAGACATTTGATAAACAAAAATAACCAAAGTTGCTTGAATATTTTTGTCAAGTTGTTTTTGTTCAGAATATAAAGAAACAGATTTAGTTTGACAAGTGCATTCTAAAGAAATTTTATTGCTATGGAATTTAGACATTTACTTTTCTTTTTTCAATAATTTAAAATTAAGATGCATTTTATATAGTTGGTGATTGTTTTCATCTGTCATGTAATTATAACATGAATCACTGCCTGTAAGATTTACTTGTATTGAAATTGTTTTATTTGTAAACATGACATGAAAAATAAAAAAAATGTTGAGAGAAACATAGAAATAACACAAGCTGATGCATATTAAGTCTCTTTTCTGCTACGCAATCTAAAACTTATTTTAATGTTGCTTTTGTGTTTGATGTTGGAGTTGAAGGTCAGATTCTTTTTTGTATCATGGATGAATTTTTTTTTATTACTTTGAAACTAACCTTATATATTTTAAATGAAATTTGCTTTGCAAAAATACTTTTATTGTGATATTTTGGCATTTTGAAAGATAATTTAATTATCAATTTTTGGTTTTATAAAGGTATATCTGATACATGCTGGCTATGACACTTGTTAAACTCGTTATTTATTTGACAGTAAATAAATTGTTTATATTTATTTATATATTCAAAATTTGAATTTAATATTCCAGTCTCATGGAATAATATCAGAACTTTAATATTAAATTTTTATTTTAATCATAAATCTTATTTGACCTTTCAAAATCCAATCCATTTTTATATTGTTTTGCTTTATGTGTATATGTATATGTTTGTATAGTATAGTTTTCTTAGCTGTGTACATAGTATTTTCTGTTCTTTGCTTTTTTGATAATATAGTGCATTTTGTGTTAATAATTCACATATCTCTACTAAATCTACAAAATTAATTATCTCTTTAATAATTCTAACACAGAAATTAAGCGAGGTGAAAAAAAAAACTGGGTTGAGATCTGTACAACCAACCACATGCTGATAGCATGTATAATTTAAGATATGAAAAGTATTGATTTTAAAAAATATGTATAACTTAGATTGTATATGAGGATTTTCATTGGTTGAACATTGACCAGGAAAGGCTCTTATTATTTTCATTGGTTAAACAGTGACAAGGAAAGGCTGTCATTAAAAGCCTGTTCATTTTTTAATTGAATACAGAAAAATGATATCCATCAGTTAAAAAAGACAGATTTGATTGGTTAAATCTTGATTGATGAAAATCATATTTTTACCAATTTGAATGCAGCCTTGTTAAGAAGTGTTTGAATCATTAAAGAGACACTAGTGCTTTATATATTATATCTGTACATACTTTTATTTCAAGTTATTTAGTGCATTTCCTTTATGTATGTTTGTATGTTTTATCAGTTATTGATCATATAATAGACAAATCACTACACAAGTACAGTACAGGAAAGTCTGGTGATGAGGACAACTAACTGTGCATCACGTTTGGGTTGTGGTTGATTATATATAAGGCATTTTTAGTTTTACTGGGACTTTGCATAAAGAAAAAAATACATGCACTGCATTTATTTATTTTCATTCTCATAAATTTTTTATGTCCTTTTGAAACTTAAAAAAAAAGGGAAAAAATTTTGATCAGTATAAGAAAGTATAAAGCTATTTAGAAATACAGAATTCCATATGCAATGTATACAACTATGACATTAATACATAGCATTAATCATGATTTCATTTACCTGTAGGTTTTAGTTTTTAAGTAGGGGATTTTTTTTTTTAGAACATATTAGACATTCTATCAACAACGAATGCTTCACTTTCAACCAAGTCAAAATTTCTAAATCCATTGGATTAAAAATAACCGAAAAACTTTGTAAAAAATAGTGTCAATTTTAGCCCCCTACCAGCTTCTATTGATGTCCCTGATAATTCATTTCTTTTAAAAGAAATCTTAATTCTGATAAATAAATCCACAGTATTTTATCTCAAAATCAAAAAAAAAAAATTTTTGATACTGTTACATTTTTGATTATTTTGTAAATATTATGACTTCTAGATGTTTTACGTATTGTAATAATTTCTACTCTGGTTGTATTGGTCCCAGTCAACAAATAAATTGGCAAAGTTTTTCTTAGTGCTCGGTATTTTCTTTTGATTTTAATATACATGTACTATCAGAAGTTTGGCTGATGTAACATAACATAGGTAACATATATTTTATTAGAGTTTCACCTCAAATTAATTATATTATGTACAAGTATATAAAACAACATATATCGAGCCACTCTTAAAAGAGTTATGAGAGACTTAAATTTAAAGGGAGAAACATGTTTAAAGTCACTTTATGAGAGAAGGAAAATCTGTGTAAAGAATGATATTAAAATGTTTGTCTATACACCTGTGTTCATAAAATATTGTGCCATTTCTTTATACATTTTGCACTTTTCTCTGCCTTTGCACCTATTAGTAATCATTATTTAACCAGTAATTCCATTTTTGTTTTCATCACACAAATGTTTTTATTCACATCAGATAGTTGTTCAATCTGTATAGTTAAAAAGACCTGTGTTAACATTGAGTCTTATTTGTACATAATTTAGTGAATCAAGCTGTTTGAAAATTAAGAATGTCATTTTAATTTCTACACAAAAAACATTTTGTTTTTTTGGTAGAAATTCTAAAATCTTTATCCAATATTTTGCTTTAATTTTGTGTTTAAATGTTATTTTGCAAATTTATTTTGATTAATTTTGCCAGCTCATTTTGATTGTTATTTAATGTGGGTTGTTTTGGTCTTGAGGTTTGTTTGTGTGTGTGTATATATACATTGAATATGTCCTAACATTACCCAATTACATGTAAATCCCGGTAAATCACTCTATTTGTATAAATATTACAATTTTGGATAGTTTTACAATTTTTTTGCTTGAATTTATTAAAAAAAAAATGATAATAATAATCATTAATGGGATTATGCCCTGTAGATTTTTCAGTGGCATATTTTGTGTTTTGATGAAATTAATATTTTCATAAAATGTTTAAAAAAATATATATACACTTTGGTTTTTAATAAAACTGGGATGTTTTCTAATGTGTTGTGTGTGCCTTCTCCTTCTTTTTAAATGTTGCATTATCTTTATTATGCTTTCATGCTTGTACTGTTTAATCATAGCTGAATGTTTTCTGTTTTATTGTTCTAACTATAAACTCTGATTTTGTACTCGACAATGACAGTGTTCCCTACAATGGGAAGTCAGATAGCAGACAGCTATATCAAATGATCAGTTGTTTAGTAAAGTCTTTTGACATGGTTTTCTAGTACTACTGTACTTAAACATAAGTTTGTTTCCCAAATTTATTGAGTGAACTCCTTTGTTTATATTAAAGTAGGGCATTGGATTTGTGAGAATATAAATTCATATTAACAAGTTCATCATGGTTTAGCATGATTTATTCCTTTCTTTGTGTGTAGATTTGAAGTGTGTCCTTTTCAATATTATATTTTAGTCCCATTCATTTGAGAAGTAACAATGTCAGCTTCATATGTGATCAAATTTTTATAACAAAAAACTATGTATTTTATGTACCAGTTGGAAATTTTAAGAAAAGTATTCATTTATTACATCAACTTAATATGAATTGAATTTCAAATGAAAAAGGAGTGACAATAAATCATCCACATTGTATATAATTTGAACTTGCCTTCTGTCAATGAAAGGGTTTGGGTTATACTGGGATATTCATTATCCCTCTGTCAGTCAAATGTATAAAATTATCTAGGGGAATTGTTTTTGTTTTTGATGAACTAGATGAACAGGTGAGCAAACTTTTTATAACAACTCCTTTTCTATAAGTTAATTATGGGCAGTTCTATTTATTTGTGGTTACATTTAGATATTACTGAACAGATTTATGTTGATTGCTTGCTTGGTAAGTTGCAGATAAAACAGCTCTAGTCTGACATTTTCAAATTACAGGTTGTGCTGAGGTTCCTCTTTTATTTTATAATATTAGTTTTCCAGCTGTAAATAACATACTGGTATAAATAGTATAGTTTGTATTGCAAGTGTTACTTGTAAAATTATATTCTTATTCTTGTAGTTAATTTTTCTAGTTATCTCCCTTAGTTCATTTAGATATAAGATCTGCATTTATTTTAGTACTCCAAATTAAAAATTTTCAAAACAAAATTACTGGTAAAGCAAATCAAAATCAAACCTTAAATCAATATTTGAAGATTTAATTTATCAAAAAAGATTAAATAAATTTAAAAAGTTATTAATGCATATTTAACTAGTTAATGAATGGATGAATTTTGGTCACCATAAAGACCATTTGATCTTTATAATATTTGTCCTTGACCCTTCTCAGTATCTTCACTGGTTACAGTTAAGATTATCATAACTGCTTAGCAAAAAGTTAAACTTATTTGTTATCAGCATTTCAAAGATAAAAAGATTTTAAAATTTATGCTTCTTAATATAAAAGTTTTGATTTAACTGGCATTTTCATGTCTTCTGTGACAAAACACAGCAAACACCAACAATCAAACAAAAATTTAGATAACAATTTAATAGTCAAAAGATTGTTTAATTCCTAATGATTGATTTATTTGATGGGGTTTTACATCCCAGGCAAGAATATTTTCACTTATATTGAGACGTCACCAGCTATAGGTGAAGTGGCAGAAAATTTGACCTATGATCTTTTATGTGCCATGCCTGCTATGACACAAGACATAGGTTTATTTCAATAGATATACAATGTAATCTTAAGTATGAATGAGAAAAAAAGTGCTACACATATTTGACCACCAGCTGAGCAAGCTAAAATGTACATTGTTCATAGTGAATTAAATTTGTTTTAATTCACTTATAATATTTGATTTATAGAATTGCATTGAGTAACTATGTTTTTTATAAATTTGTAGTTTTTGATCATTAGTGGGCTTAACATTGAAAGTATCAGTGATGCCTGTAAAAAAATTATAACACAAAACCACATAAAATGTTCATCTATCAAGTTGTTTAAAAATAATATCTCCTTTTGTTATTAGAAGTGATAGTGTTTTATGGCAGAAGACCTGAAAAAGTCAGGTTAAGTCGGAATGGTCCTGAAGACGCCAGAAATATTCTGGCGCAAACTAGCTGACAATTAAAGATTAGAAATGTATTGGAAAGTGAAGGTTTGAGATCTAATTTATATCTTACAAATGTTTATTTGTAATTTAAAAAAAGAATGGCAAAATTTGCTAATTTGAATCGAAGAAAAATCTTAGATAAGGAATCATGAAATCGGGCCATGTGCAAGTAATTGGATTTGGAAACTCATTGATCTGAAACAATTAAATAATACTGTATGTCACTTTTAATAAAATTTGTTTTTGTAATGCACTGATGTAAATTTTTAACTAGTTTCAGATGATGGTTTAGCCTCCTGTTTATCACATGGTAAGAAGGACCCAGACACACCAAAGAAGAAAGTTACTTTTGATATGTATTCAAAAGAAAATTTACGACAAAAACAGAAAATAACAGACTATATTAATAGTTATGACACGGATCGTGATAATTATGATAATTTGTATGTTCATGAACTTGTCAAGAGAAGAGAACTCAAAGACAGACTATTTAAAGCCAGAGAAAAAGCTTTAGAAATTCGGACACATGATATGGGCACAAGGCCCCAATCCAGAAATCTCCTTCACTTTAGATAATTTTACTAATGATAATGTTTATTATTTAAAACATTGTGCTCAACATATCCCTCCACTGCCAGGAACACTCCTGAAAAAAGTTTGTGATCTGATTTACATGTCCCTCCACTGCCAGGAACACTCCTGAAAAAAGTTTGTGATCTGATTAACATATCCCTCCAGTGCCAGGAGAACTCCAAAAAGTTTTGTTTTGATCAACATATCCCATTACTGCAAGGGGAACAGTGTTGAAATAAAGGGTGATATCATTTATGGATAATATATTTAAATGATTGCCAGTAATATAGAATTGTTATCTGAATTGAAATAAACAACAAGGAGGGTTGTCAGGTACATTTTATATAATAAGGCTTTTCAACCTGATGTAAATAATTTTCATGCCAAATATGTCATGTTCAGGTCACATGACTTTTTATCAGGTATTTATTTATGATAAATATAGAATATGATGTGATATAATAAACTAATAAACAATTTTTGTGATAATTATTTATGATAGATATTTTAATAAAAAAAAATACTGATAAGAAGATTGTTTGTTTGTGTTTGTCATACTGGGACTTAACTTTAATTCCCCTTTAATGTACTGAGTATACAATTTAACAGTGTTACATTCTTTTTCTTACATTAGAATAAAATGAAACATAAAATAACCAAAATCCTTCAACAATTAATCTCAACACTTAAACCCCTCAGCTTTGATAATCTGCAAATTTCTGTTTCTGTAATTTGCTTTATAAGTTTTATAATCTGATTTCTTGACAATATAACATGTACATCCAAAGGTATTTTATAATCTGATTTCTTGACAATATAACATGTACATCCAAAGGTATTTTATAATCTGATTTCTTGACAATATAACATGTACATCCAAAGGTATTTTATAATCTGATTTCTTGACAATATAACATGTACATCCAAAGGTATTTTATAATCTGATTTCTTGACAATATAACATGTACTTTCAAAGGTATTTTATAATCTGATTTCTTGACAATATAACATGTACATCCAAAGGTATTTTATAATCTGATTTCTTGACAATATAACATGTACATCCAAAGGTATTTTATTTCACTTGTTCTTTTTGAGAGAAAATTTTGCTGTATGTTAAAGAAAAAAACTCTGTATGCAGATTTGAAATTGCCATTGGTATGAGAATGGATAAATTTGTACAATGAAACATTTCTAAAATGACTGCATCGTATGCTAAAGCATTTGTTTGGTTAAGACAGGTATTTTAAAACAGTTTATTCTTTAAAGAACAATAGTATGTTCATATAAAATAGTTCAGTTTATACAGGTTTTCTGTTCACTCAGCCCTGAATACACTGCAGGCTGTAACTCACACTTACACATCACATGCATACATACCGCTATAGTAGCTCAATTGGTGAAGTGCTCGCTTTGTATGGGGGTCAGGACTGACAAAGACCTTACAATCTGATGCCCCATGTCGTGGCAGGTATGGCACACTTAAGAACCTTTGTACTTTGTTCTAAGCACACCTTTTTTCAACTTCACCCTAAGCTGGTGATGTCTCATTATAAGTGAAATATTCTTGACAGGGACATAAAACCCCATTAAGTCAATCAACCTGAATAAATAAATTTGTTATTAGAAATAATCATCATCTATCATCCATAGAGATTAATAACTATGCTCGCTCTTGTCGGGAATAGCTGAAACATTGCTTATGTGGCATTTAAAACATTACAAGTTAGTTTTCACAAGTTCATATATACAGTCAAAACCTAGGTAAATATAAAGACCACTTGGTAGACAGTAATAATTCATATTTTGGTATACAAGTCAAAGATATGTTAGGAATCCCCCCCCCCAAAAAAAAAAAGGAAAAATACCTTATTTCTGAAAATAATGTTGGCTTTGTCAGACTAAAATTTTGTATGCTATTTTAACTTTAAATAATTAACATAAGTTTGGCACTTTAAAATTTCATTACAGATATGGACTTTTAAAATTTAAATGTGTCACAGTGTATTGATTACAGGTAAAATTTATAATATGGAAGGTAGCTGATGGAAAAATTTTGTTTACATAATAAAACTTCTGTTATGTGAACAGTCAAATTTTCTGTTATGTGGTCTGCAAAGGGACAAAAAAAAAGTGTCACTTTTTGTCAAGCCTGGCATTGCCATAAGGCAAGACTTAGGTGTTACTTAGGTCGTAGGCAGCGGTGACAGTGGCGGCGTCTCAAAATGTGAAAGTTTATGTTAAAGTAATGTATTTTCTACTCATTCAAAAACTAACCATGCAGGACATTTAAATCCTTGAAATTCTTGTTATAGAATAGGTTCACTTAATAACTCATTTTAACTTATTTTCAACACACATATCAACTTGTTCAGTGTATATATCTTTGTTTTGTTTCTGAAGTGTAACCTGTGTAAATCAAACCTCTAGGTAAATGGAGGAATTATATGTAATATCATTAATATTGCAGGGTAAAATAACCGTGTTAACCCTTATCAACACAAAATCTTCAGTTTTGAATGTATTCAGTTAAAAGCAGATTCCCAACAATAGATATAACTAACTAATCACAATGCTTTTCACTGCTTATGTTCAAATCTCACTCAGACAGATCACAGTGTGAGAAATTTGTTGGTTTACTTGATGAAGGTCAGTGGTTTTCTCTAGATGAGTTCAAATCTCACTTGGACAGATCGTAGTGTGAGAAATTTGTTGGTTTACTTGCTGAAGGTCAGTGGTTTTCTCTGGATGAGTTCAAATCTCACTCAGACAGATCGTAGTGTGAGAAGTTTGTTGGTTTACTTGCTGAAGGTCAGTGGTTTTCTCTGGATGAGTTCAAATCTCACTCAGACAAATCACAATGTGAGAAATTTGTTGGTTTACTTGATGAAGGTCAGTGGTTTTCTCTGGATGAGTTCAAATCTCAGACAGATCGTAGTGTGAGAAATTTGTTGGTTTACTTGCTGAAGGTCAGTGGTTTTCTCTGGATGCTGGTTTTCTCATCCCAGAACTGAAAGAATCTTGAGTCAGACACAAAACACTATTACTCAACTCTGAACAAGACTTAAAAATAATTGTTTTTATACTCAGCAATTTGAAAGTAGTATCTTGTTACACAAGTTAAGATTTTGGATGTTAATCAAGTAAGGCATGACATTATAATTACTGATTGTCATGAGGACATAATACACAAAAATATCTGCAATATATCCAGTAATTATTAAAGAGTGTAACTGGCCATCTACTCTGGCAGATCCTACTGTGACAAAGTTGAACATTTTGCTTGGCAAGGGTGGTATTCTCTGGGAAAATTCTTGACTGGGGCATTAAACACCATTATTTCACTCTTGTAGCTATTCAAAATTCATAAATGTGATTGATTCATAAATGTGATTTCGATGCATTAAGACATGCATAAAAAGTAACCTTAAAGCTGAAAACTATACCATAAACGTCAAAAATTCTGCTTCACTTTTACATGAATGATACAAACTTGACAAGGCAATAAATATATAATAAATCTTTTCTCATCAAGGAAGGCTTGTTCTGTCTCTTACGTATAACAGTTATTGTAGAATGTCAAACATGGTCAGACGACATTGTTTGCAAAAACAGTTAAATGCTTTTAGGCACACCTAATTTATTAAAAACATTCAATCAATACTAAGAGGATCATTTTCACCAGTCATGGTATATAATTGACAGTTTCAATATTCTTCATAAAACTTTACATGGCCAAGTTGCCTGAAATACTGGCTTGAAGATTACTGTCTACAAATTATCAGCTCCTCAAAAAAATTTCATTTATTTCATTTTTGGAAGAAGGAAAGTTTCAAACCTGGTCATGTATATTCCACTTTCTGTAGAAAATGAAAGTACCCTGGAAAAACCACAAGAAATAAAAATTCCACTTTGAATATAACAAAAACACAATATTTTATTTATTTCTTTTATTTATTAGCATAACACAAAGAATTATAACTAAAATGAAACTAAACTACAGCCAACAAGTCTACATTTGATCTAACGGCCCACTTCTTGTCATAATGAACATTTATGGGACACAAGAAATATCAAGTAGCTTTGCTTCACAAGTACAATAAACCATTCAAATAATTTTCAAAAATTATCAATGACTTTAATCTACTTGCAAGAGGCTAAAAATAGCAGATAATATAAGCTTGCCTTATTTACAATTGAAGTTTAGACTTCCTGTTTTGGATATCCCAAGATTCACCTGCCGTAATGGAAATCCCATATTTTAATTTTAGGAAATCCCTGTTTTAAATGAGAACATTTCAGTATCTTTTATCTGTGACAAATCGTGACATGTTTGTTATTGAAATTTAGGAAATTTAAATTTGTACTTTTTTGTCAAAACTGGAACTCCCTTTAATCTATATTGATATCACTACATTTCAAAATCTAGGAATTTTTTAATTTCAATTTCAGTTATAAAAAAAAAATAAAATTGTTTTTATATTAAGTTTTATCGGGTACCTGATTAAATACCATTTCTATGATTTATAGTGAAACTCTTTAAAATTAAATGTGTCTGAGAGCATTTTTAAAGTAAAACAAGCAGAAATTTTTTTTAAGAGAATCTATATTTTGTACATTATGAAGTATGACAGAAGTGAGTGATTGACCTCAAAACACTTAGAAGAAAAGTGTCAATGTATTCGAATATATAAAAAAATTGAAAATAAAAAATTAATAGCATTTCTTGTATCAAGTGTGAAGTAACATTTTTTTGTTTAAGAGCATATTAGATGTTGTTAAATACTGGTTACTTAAAAAATGTATTCGAGAATTAAAAATATAATGAAAATCAAAAAGCAGTAGCATCCAGTTGTATCACAAGTGAGCATCAAGTTGTATCACAAGTGAGCATCAAGTTGTATCACAAGTGAGCTAAGACTTACAATGTTAGTTTAAGAACATTTTTGATGCAGTTTAAAGATAATAAATACTGTAGCAGTTTTAGTCATACATTAAGATGTACCCGTTTTGTTTTCACAATGAATCTGTTATATATCTAATTTTATCATTATAATAGATCTACTGGCACTTTGTATTAAGAAATATGAGTAGTATAATAATATATGATAAAATTCACAGAGGCATTTTTTATCATTTTTTCTTTATTTTTGTAAAACTAATAATTAACATGAAAGTGAAAAAAAATAATTAAAAAATATTCACAATGAATTATGATTTAAATCTAAATGATGGATGATGTCAAATGAAATTAAGTTTCATAAAAAGAAAAAGAAAGGGTCATGTATACATATTTAATAAATACATGTATTCAATTGCAAATTTAATGTTAGATCAGAAGACAACCAATATCAAATTTCAATTAAACCACATATCAAATAATAAAAAAAGTAGATTAAAAATAAAAAACTTTAAGAGAAATTAAAAAGATCAATTTTAGAGAGAACTGGTAAGATATTTTAATCAGAAACCAAACTTGAACTTTTTAAGAATTTCAGGCAATAGTTTATGTACATGTATGTATCCTGTAATAATGACAAGTACATGTATATACATGTACGACAAGTACATGTATATACATGTACTACCAAGAAATATTCTACATAAAAGAGCAGGATTCTATTTTTATCTACAAATACAAATCTGTAGTGAAAACCAACTTTCTTGTTTGTCTAATTTAAACTGTTTTGGTTTGGAAATTAATAAAATTATGAGACAGAAGTAGGCATAACATCTCTTAATCACTGCATATTTTAAAATTACCATCTCACCAGTTGGAGACTTAGAGCTTGTAATACATGTATTTTATTAATTCTACATTTTCTTCTAGAAAACATCCAAATTTAAGTTACTGCAGACAATGCTTACTTGTATATAAACTATGCATAAAATACAAGTCTGAATATAGTTTTTCAACAATCATTGTGCCTATTCTTCCGTCATTGTATACCATGTACATACATGTATATAAACAGAAATATTAGACAATAAAAATAATTTTTTCATCCATAATTTTGTCTACTCCTCAGACAAATATCAAAAGATATCATGTAAATCTCAAGTCTCAAAAAGTTTTTCAACAAAGTAGTTATTAATGCTACACAGGTGTGAATTTTTAAATCATTTACAAAATGTTACCCTTGATTATAAAAATTTTCATAGTAATTTTTTTATAAATCATTTGACAAAACTTTTAATTTCAAAACTGTTCATGTATTCTGAAATTAAAAATTTCATCTGATAAGGTATTCAGACTCTATTCAGTCATTTAAAATGTTCTCGTCATATCAAGTATGATGTTAAACTTGTTTCATATTTTGAGTCAACTCCTTCATGACTAAAACATATCTCAACCCGAAAACTCTCTTCAGTATCAGAATACTCTGGAACCCAAACAGTAGATTGTGATATTCTACTGGCTTTTCATTTTCAGTAGGACCTGGATGGTCTCTGGATAGAACCAGAAGATAGAATCTGGAACATTTAATATTTTTGTTTGCCAATTCAAACAGCTTCTTTCTCTTAAGATGTATATACTCTCTGCCCTCCAATGTGAAAATCATCATATGATTCCTAAAAAGAGATAAAAAATAAAACACTTATTGTTGATTCATAAACTGATAATTGACAAAAAAGTACATGTATTATAAAATCAGCACAAGTTAATTATTTCCATGCTGTGACAGGATGATATAATTATAGAAACATTGAAGGAAATTAAATCACTATTTTGCTCATCATTTGTCCTGTCAAATTGTGAATTTATCTGGAAAAGATTCTTCTCAAAATCTGATCCTAGTAAAATTTTAATCAATCCAGAAAATATTATTTACCATTTCTTCTTCAGAATCAGACTCATCTACTGTTTCTGGTTCGTAGGCTCCTGCATTGACCAGTCTGTTTATAACATGTTGATGTCCCCGACCCTGAGCTAACATGGCAGGAGTAAATCCTCCATAGGTTCTGGCATTAACATTGATTCTGGGATGCATCAGAAGAAATTCCAGTAATACCATATTGCCTGTTTCGGCTGCATAATGTAAGGCAGATCTTCCACTCTTGCCATCCTGTAATAGAATATCAAAAAATTCATAGAATAACATTAAAATTTTATAGTTATCGCTTTTCACAAGAACAATGTATATAAAATATAGGAATCCTGTAAGAAATGTCATCTGATGTACTAGAATTAGTACATAATTACAGGTGAACTTTGATAACTTTTCACACATGCCAAAGACAATTTGAAAAGTGTTGTTTTGTATGAAAAAAATTTTCTTGTCCTTTTGAATTCAATAGTTTGAACATGTTGATAATTGGAAGCATGAATCAAAGTCTGGATTTTTATTTTTTTTCACTCATTACTATTAAGACCTTGTTAGATATACATACCTGTGCATTGACATTGGCTCCTTTTGATAAAAGTAATTCTAGCACTGGTAAATGTGAGCCCTCTGCAGCCAAATGTAAACATGTCTGACCTGGAAAATAAAGAGGTAAAGACATTTCAATAGAATTCAGCTACTGGAATAGCACGTCTTTATAGATAATGTGTGGATTAAAATCCATGTTTCTACTGTAATCATGGAATAAAATCTTGATTAAAAAAAAAATCAATAAAAAGTATTTTCCTTCTTTCTTAATTATTTTCTCCTTCTCTCTCTTCAATAATGTAAAACATGTTCTTTTCTTGAAAAATTGTTTGAATCATGAAATACAGGCATTATCTATTAACATTCATATGACAGGAAAACCAACTTGCAAAAATTCAAAAATGGTTTTTCTAAACCTTTTTCTTCCATTGACAAAAAATAGTTCATTTACCTTCATAATTTCTGGCTTCCAATTCTTGAGGTATCATTTGGTAAGGAATTTCATAATGGTTCTCTTTCACTTCCTCCCTCTTAACTGGTTCCAACAATGCTACTGCTATGTCATCAAATCCTTCACGACTTGCAATATGAAGAGGGGTATCACCTTTGTGATCTCTGGCATCAATAAAGGCTCCTCCCACAACTAATCTCCTTACTACATCCTTCAATCTGGTTATAACTGCAAGATGGAGGGGTGTCTGCTGGAGATCATTTTTCAAATTCAGCCATACAAAATGGGGTGCTTTCGAAATGAAATACAATGCAACTGTAGACAGTAACTGTATAATGGCCATGTGAAGTTGTCTGAAAAGTAAAAAAAATAATATACTGTTTAATTTTCATATTTCTTAATGTCACTAAGCACAAACAGACTAGCAGTAGCAAGGATATATATCAATACAACTGTACTCAAGGTCTGAGCAGAATATTATAGAAACCTTGCTTCAAAGGAAAACAGCAACTTATGAAATTCACATCACATCCAACAGAAATAATAATTTTGTATAAACATTTGGAGGTTTCTTGTGGTATGCAGGCAAAACCATTGTAGCCATTGGTGAATTGATTTTATGAATTCAAAAAAGACCTGTTAAGCTGCAGATCTATATCAGAATATTAGAGATAGAGACAAATCACTTTATTAGAGTACATTTATCAGTGCAACAAAATATATCATCTTTACCCCTTTTTATAAGTCTAAGTGTGCTAGCTTGATTTTATGCTTACTTTTTTTTTTTTCCTCTTAAAATGTGTGTAATATGTTGCATGTTTATTTATATATTTTATGTCGTTATGTATTTTAATTAATTGTGTATATGCTACTCTCTTTTATTATAAGTCTTTGTGTGCTAGCTTAATTATGTGTTTACTTTATTTTTTCCTCTTAAAATGTGTGTTAATATGTTGCATGTTTTATTTTTTATTTTTTATGTCGATATGTAGTTTTAGTATTTGTGTATATGTTTACTTGTTTTATGTTCAGTTTTACTTATGTTTTGTCGATTACAAGCTCTACTGAGCTTATGTTATTTTATTTGTAACGTATCGACGATAAATAAAGATTATCTTATCTTATCTTTACATATATACTTATATAATAATTATTGTTATTATCATTATTATTATTATTACTGGATACAAAATTTATTGATGTCAAATGTGAGTAAAGAATCCTGTAATATTTTTAACTAGGCAATATGACATAGTTATTTATTCCCCTTTGTCGACATATCAATAAAAGTTCTATATTTGTTTGGTTTATTATTCATTGTCCATTTTCACAGTACTTGACAACGATAATGCATATACAAATGAATGGTGACTGAACTTAACGGTTCACTGGCCTCACACAAGGAACGAACAGACATTGCCTTTGATAGGCTGAACGATATATATTAAATCTCCTACGGCAACTTGATAAACAGCTTGATAAGAAGGAAGTAGGTCATAGCTCGTGCAAAGCTGATTTGTCAGCGGCGAACCCCAGCTCAGCTGACGCTCGTTAACTACGCATTTGGAATTCCCAGTATTACCAAGCGATAAACAGGTTTTCGAACAAAGATGTTTACGTGGTCACCATATTGTTGAATTTAAAGGCGTTTGTCCCAATATTTTCAAATAAAGAATATTTAACATTAAAATTGTTTTCATAAATAATGTTTTTAATATAAATAGTATATAAAACAAAGAGAACTGTAAATGAAACGCCAACAACCCCCCCCCCCCATTTATCTTGCACGAAATTAAGCATTTTTTCGGAGGTTATGACTATCTTATGAGAAAAATGTATTTGATAAAGCATTATCAATATGAAATACTTACGAATCCCCGTCATTATCCTGAGAGAATATCTGAACAACTTCATTGTTTTGTTTGGGTTTTTCAAATTCTGCAACTGGTTCTGATTTTTCATTTAAAGAATCACAATATCCTTCATCTGTCGAGTTCAATCGTTCATTGTCTTTAGATTCGATGTTCAAACTCTGAAAAGTTCTCCCAACATCGCTTACAGTTGGTTCTGGTAGTCTGTCTTCACTTTTCAATCCGCTGTCATGACTACTCAACAAAGAGTTATAACTGTCCACTCCAGAGTCACATTTATCATGAGTTAAATCTTTGAGGGGAAAACTGCGGAATCTTTCCGCCGTTGGTGCAGAATCGACCTCTAAATCTCCATCTTCTTGCAAATCGGTAATATGTCGACTCTCCATTATGGCGGATATCACTAACTGTGTTCAAAATATGAATATATAAAACAATCCACTGAAACAGTAATATATACCTTCTAGCGTTAAAATAAATCGAATAATTATTTTTCACAAGACACAATGGACTATATAGTTCAAACCTGGGAATTACACTATTCCTATATTCAAATCTAACAGGAAATTCCCAGTCTAAAGGTCATTTCGAACGCATGAGTCAACGTCAGAAGGGAATTCCCCACTGTAATTTCCCTATTTATGCATATTTTTAAAGATAAGGTCTTAACAAGTTTGTTTACTGTTGTTGTTTTTTTTTTTTTTTTTAGGTATTTAAATAAATAGGTTCTTTCTTTTTTCACTCTTATTGTTTAAATGTAGCCTAGACTAAACAGTTTTTTAACTTTCTCTGTAATTTTTTGAAAAAAGCCAGTTTTACGAGCTAATCCAAAAATTACATAGATCTAATAAAAAATTTCTTGTGCTAATCGTGTGCTTTATCAAATTCCTAAAAATAACAAAAATGACCAAGACGCATTTAACTATTAATGACTATGAGATAAACTATACTTTAGTTTCGTTACATTTAATAATAGCGGACGGATATTAAGAGATTTCTGATCAAGCTTCTATATATTTATTTATTTATTGCACGGATACAATTACAATAATTGATCAAGGCAATCTAATTAAACATAAAATGACAATCTAATTAAACATAAAATGACAATATTTACAAGGAAAGATGAGAAAAATACAAAAATATGCTAACTCTTCAAACAATATACACAAAAAGTGTAGCGAGTCTGTAACCTGCAAGGCGGTAATAATAAGGAAATTGTTTATTCTAATGAACAGATTTTGGTATTTCTTATTATTATACTATTTTTAATGTAGTTAGCAGTAATTTTCAAAATATTTTTTTTATTGTTATCAAACAGAAGTTTGATTTTATTATGTGAAGGTAGAACAAAAAAAATAGGGTAAAAATGATTAAGTTTTAAGTAAAATAGTGATCTACCTTCTGAATATAGGGGACAGTGAAATAAAAAATGTAATTCATCTTCAACTTCATTTAATGTGCAACAACTGCACAATCTATCAAAGTAGTTGGTATTGTTATATCTCCCTGTTTCTACAAAAAGATTATGAGCACTTAACCTGTATTCAGCTATGGTAGATCTATCAGTATAATTACATAAAATGTTTGTATAATTAGATTGAACAGTAGAAGGAATTATTTCATTCAAAATTTTTAATTTATGAGAGGACCTGATAACATTCAACTGATCTTGTTTAACAACATCATGTATTCTTTGTTTCACATGTGGGAGTTTTTTATTTAATAATTCAAGATTTGAGGAAAGATAAGAGAATCCCAACTGGTCTAAAAAGGTTTTAACTCTTATTGTCCATTTATTTGTGGCTTCTGTTTCTCTAAATATTTCATATAATAGACTGTTTTTGTTTTCTGTGATATGAGATAGGTATTTAATGACCCTGTACATTATCTTTTCTTTTAAAGGTAAGCGGTTCAGTTCATACCTACAGGCACTGTTACTAGTTTAAGAAATTTAATATGCAATGATTCATATGGTTCATTATCTGTAAAGGTGCAAAAACTCCCCAGACCTCACTAGAGTAAAGCAGTATTGGTGATATTAAAGTGTCAAAGAGTTTTTCCAAAAGACTACATGAATTATTGTATCCTATTGTTTTTTTAATTTTAAATAATGCCTTTTGGGCTTTTTCTTGTAAATCTATTTTTGCTTGATGAAAAGAACCATTAAATTTAAAATTTATACCAAGGTAATTAACGCTGTTCACAGTTTTAAGTGCAGTATTATTTATATAAAATGTGTCTTTAATATTATGACCATTAGAATTGAATATCAGAATGTTGGATTTTCCAGTATTCACTTTTAATTTCCAAGTACAGCAATATTTGTTAAGTAAGTTCAAACTATTCTGAAGACCTTCAGGAGATTTTGAAAATAATACAATGTCATCAGCATAGAGAAGTAAATTTATTTTTCTATTTCCAGTGATTACAGGATCACATATATTGTCATTCAGCCAATCTGCTAATCCATTTATATAGATATTAAATAATAATGGGCTTAAATTATCACCTTGTAAGGAATCCATATTCCGGATTATATGAAATATGCTGATTACATAAACATTTATAAGCAAATTTAAAATTTACGATAAATCCAGCACGTGTATTTTGATGCCTATAAATTGTCTTTGTTGAGCTTATGGCCGCAATATTCTATGCAATTCTAAAAATGATTCTCGTTTTGCTACCAAACACGGGGACATTTTGACAGGTTTGTGCATATGTATGTGCAACCGCCAGTTAAAACTGCTAATAAAAATTCAGAAGAATTTTATAATTTAATTTAACTTTATTGGTATTTGTATCCAAATAAGGATTGAACCATACAAAAAATACAACAACAATAATTCATACAACAATACAATAACAAACAAAAGAAAAAATACAATACAATGAAACACAAGAAAAAATACAATACAATGATACAGATAAATTGGCTAGAGTACAGTGTCAAGAGCAATTGGCCAAAATGGAGCTATCTCTTAGTCTAAGTGACTCTTTTATGAAACTCCCAATAATGGACAAATATTCAATGTTGGATTAAGTAAGTAATAAAGTTTTTGTTCACTACTTTTGATAATAAAATCAGAATAATCTTTTACTAAGGTATTAAATAGTGAAATTCTAATAGAGCTATTAATACTACAATTTAGAAAGAAATGGCTCTCATCCTCAATAGAACTACAAACTTTACAAAGTCTATTTTCTCTCCTCAAATTTTTATACCGGCCTCTCTCAATTTCCAAACAATGGTCACTTAATCTAAATTTTGTAAATAATTTCCTGTATGAAAAATTATGATGGAGTAAATAAGGTTCCAAGTCAGAGTGCTGTTTAATGTTTTTGTACAGGCCTAACTTTGAGGTTTCTGGGTTTATAGCTTTTATTTATTTAGAACAATATTAGAATAATATATGTTAACAATGTATTTGATCTTTTTTTTAAAAATTTTGGCTTCAGAATATTAAATCAATATCATCAAGAATATCAGTAAAATGTAAGAATACTCTCTATGTGTGAATTAATTCACTTGAACTTTTGAAAAAGCGTCGAGTGTGTGTTTGTGGTTGTAAACACTTCCGGGATAATTAATTGTACTTTTAATACTACAGATCATGATTGTAATTAACATGTTTATAAAGATTTTCAGGATACGGCCGAATAGTAGTAGTAAAATAGTTTAATAGTGACGAAAATATAGGGATTATATCAGTACGTAATAAATTCCATGACCACTAATCATGGAAGATTAAATAGTTAATCTTGCTTGTTCCCACAACGTGTAAATTTCTTTTCACTTCGATCTTGTCACTTTAGAATAACCTGATAACGAATCCTCAATCTCCGGATCGGACTCATCCGGCCTCCTATGGATTTGCCGGAGAGAAAAAAAATACGATTATTTATTTATTTTTTAGTTATTTAAAGCTGCATTAAGGTTATCAATTTTCTGAATTTTTTTTTGATTTTCTAAAAATATATTTTTTTAAAAATAGATATCTTCTAACCACGATCCGTGACATTCATTTTCTAAAATTTCATTTCTTTTAGCTGTAAATAAACGGAATCCTCTGACCGGTTGGTCAGAGTTTTACGATGGTAATTATGAGCTTGGAGCATGCGCACGGATCATGTCGGATGTACGGAAAAACCCTAGAACCGAAAGTGAAACATAACAGATTACATTAATTGTCCTTCATTTATATCCGGATGTATTTGAAATGGTGTTTTGTATCCCTTACTAAGTCACAAATGACAAATTCAACGAAGTTCTGTGTTTAATTTATCGTATTTCACCGTTTTGAAAGTTGTGTTTAAATTACCCGGGTTTTTGATGACGTAACCATGTTCTAATATTAGATCCTAAATGCTGCATCTCGATGGGTAAATATTGTGATTTCTGCATTTATTCGAGCTTTTATCGTTGAACCAAATGTAACATTTTTCATTAGGAACATCATTAGTTAGATTAGTACCGTTTTAATTTTTTCTTTGGAAAACTTAATGCAGCTTTAATTCACTCAAACCACTGGAGGTAGTACACGAGGTTATAAACAAATACATAAATTATTGTTTAAAGCATCGGATAGGCACGCATGATAAAAAATGACGTTCAATACTTATACAATAATTCTTTATCAGTTTTGTCATTCGTTACATGTATACAAGACGCGAGACAACTCAGGTGACCATGATGTTTAGAATAATCCATGGCCCAGTAGACATCCCAGCTGCCCAGTACCTTCAACAGACATCACTCCGGACAAGAGGCCACACATCTAGGTTCCTGATCCCACACACTCGGACCACAGTCTACCGTACAGCTTTCTTCCCACAGGCAATTAGACTATGGAACCAACTACCAGCCTTCGTCGTAGACGAAGATACCCTAGATAGCTTTAAGCTACAGCTATCTAGGACCACACAGCACTAGGCGGAGAGAGAAGTTTTTATCCTGTTTTTAACCTGCACTTTTATACAGTCAGCCACCTCCTCACCAGTGCGATAATACTTAAGTGGTCTTTGCACTGTATATGGAAGAAGAAGTTAATTGGATTTTTTTATAATTTCAAGTGTGTGTGTGTGTGTGTGTGTTTTCGGGAAAACCGATATCATAAACAAAAGGGATATTCGTTAGATGGCTTGATATGTGTATGTATGGAAATATGTTATATATTTAAAATCCTATTTTCAAATTCCTATTAGAAAATTTATACTAAAGCGGAATTCATATCGAGGAAGAATTACGCAGCTTTAGCAACACAGTTTTGGTTATTCCAACTTGAACGGAAATGTTCTTTACTCCAACCTGGGAACATTTTCAGAGAATCCCGTGCTTGGCTTGCAATAGACATTTATTTCAACATTATTTCATTTATATCGAAACGTCACCATCTATCATGGGTATATTGCATAAATGTTGTTTATTAGCACTTTCATAATGCATTTTTATAATTTGATCGTTTAATACATTAAAAAAGGCATTATGACAATACTGAATGATGCATTTTAAAAAAAAATTCTTTAACGATAAAATTTCCAAAAAAAAAAAAAAAAAAAAAAAAAAAAAAAAAAAAAAAAAAAAAAAAAAAAAAGCATTATGAGAGCACTAGTGAACGATCGATTGGTTTGCTTGTCACGTCAAATGTGGCCGCACTGAGAATAGAAATTGACAATTTTGCATAGTAAATCAGTCTCAAACTTACTTTAAAAGAGTCAAATTTACAATTTTGCATAGTATATAATTCAGTTTCAAACTTACTTCAATTTATTAAAACAGTTTCTCTGCTAAAAATTAATAATCTTTTATTTACAAAAGTATACAGGGCCTGAAGCCCAAAAGTACAATTTAACATACTTTTGCATACATATAATTGTGCAATAACAGGCAGAGGTAGACAGATAGCAATACCATTTCATGTCTCTACTGTAGAGCTTGGATACTCCAGACTCTACTTTAAAAGAGTCACATTGACAAAAGAAAGGGTAAAATACAGATTAATCACAGGGAGGTGTTTAGATTAGCTCGAACTGTTTTGTTATACTTCAAGAAAGGCCGCCGTTATATTTAAGAAACATAAATTATATGTTCTCTTTATTAAAATTATCTCTGTGTAATTTGTTTTATGTTTGAGAAACAGCTTTTAGTTAACATGGACCATGTGATTATAATTTTGTGACAATATGTACAAGACTGGTGTTCCATTTAGTAAAATAAGCAAAAAAGATTGTCCAAAACAGTTAGATCGACCTGTCGAATAAGAAAAATTACTTAATTAAAAAAAAAAAAAAAAAAAAAAAAAATAGATAAACATTGTTTCTTGTCAATCTGGTTCAATCTTGACTACTTTTTGTGAAAATTTATATTTCTGCACATGATATTAGTCCCCAACGCTTTTCGTTGTAAATGTAGAATGCTTGCTTGGTGAAAGGACAACCGCTATGAATTTCAAGTATCTTTACTGCACCTGCCGGGAATCTTACTTGGACAAACGTTGAATTGAAAACATTTATAAAAAAAAGTCTACAGCTCAAAAATCGACTTACGTCGAATATATTATATAAGTCTAGCCAAAATAATGAATTATTGAACAGTCTTTAAATAGCAATGATCACAGCTTTTAAAAAAAATCACTAAAACATTACACTTTTTCTTTGGGAAATCCCGGTGTTTTTGTGTCGTATTTTCTAAAACGGGCCAAATAAATATAAAGAAATAATGAAAAATAAAACCCAGATTAGTTAGATGTTTTATTTTATTAAAGTATATATATATATATATATATATATATATATATATATATATATATATATATATATATATATATATGGAAGATGATAAATAGTCCAATTCGTTTGTTTGAATCAAGCTTCGACATAAACATAACGAGGGGCGTAGCCAAAGAAGAAATATTATAGAAGTGCATATTAAATAAAGTGTTATTGATAAAGACGCCAACACACAAAATAAAATGTCTTACATATTGAAGGTGTTAAATACGACATTAAGGGCGAGCCGAGGTTTGGTAAACACATTAGGGGTAACTTAGTACAGAAAAATGCGTATTAAAATGGTTACATACGAAATAAGGGTGCGACGATAGGTATATGTAAACGCATTAAATTAAGGATAACGAAGTGCAAATTGCGTGTTAAATCCATTATTTACTCGTTATGTAAGCGATATCTTCAAATGCATTTATACATAATTTGAAAAATGAATTATTTAGTAGATATTACGATATATATATGTGTGTGTGTGTGTGTGTGTGTGTGTGTGTGTGTGCCACGGTGTATGTGTGTGTGTGCCACGGTGTGTGTGTGTGTGTGTGTGTTTATTTACATGTATATGACGAAGAGAGCCAACTTTTGTTTATAACATACAGTCGAAATAAATCGTTGAGTTTCCCCACTGAATAATTTTTACCAACAATTTAAATTGTTAATTGATATTTAAACGACACTTTCATTTTAAAGTTACTGCTAATTAAAATCGGGAAAGTTAAAAATTAGTTATTTTTAGTTCCCGATAATATTAAGTTTCATAATTACTATCTCACCATGATGCAAAGGGAAATCCATACCTAGAAGTATTATCTCTAGTGTCATTTTCCTATTATTTCAAAATTCCAGTCATTCTCCCCGATAATTAAAAAACCCTCTAGTTGAGTTATTTTTGGTAATTAAATAACATTTCAGTAGACTTTTGGGAAATAGTTCCTTGTGTGTCTGTATCCCGACATATCTGGCACCGAGACACCTAGTCCGAAAATTGGACCAAGACTATATATGTCAATTGCTGATTTTGAATTTCCGTATTAAAATAATGCATTCAAAATCAGCACATGACATATATTACTCCCCCCTCTATTTCTTTATATATATATATATATATATATATATATATATATATATATATATATGTGTGTGTGTGTGTGTGTGTGTGTGTGTGTGTGTGTGTGTGTGTCATATACCACTTTTTGAATTTAATCATAAACTGGATACATTCAAAAAGTGGTATATGACATAAATATTTAAACGAAATAAGACAAGTTATAACATACTGTCATATTTAGATGGCAGATTAAACAACTTCTAATAACTAATAAATAAAAGTACTGGATACAATGACAATATTAGTATCCAACAATGTTGTTTTCCATTCGGACCATCGTTCGGCCTTTTCCGTTGTACCTCATAAAAAACTGAAGTACGATGGAAAAGACAGAAGAATGTTCCGATTGTGTGGTTGTAGTTCATATTACTTATTTTTCCTGTACCTAATATGGCCATTTGTAGAGTGTGTTTGTAGAAATGTTTTTTTAAAACGAATGAATTCAACATTTTCCCACTTAAAACATGAAAACGGCAAATTCTAGGACGGTAGGGAAAACCCGATCGACAGCCTGTAAAAATTTCCTCTCACAAAAACCTTCCGGTGGGGATATCCGTGGCTTATTTAGAGAAATACCTAGACTAACATAGATCTGTAATATCTAATTTTCCGAAGTTTGTATCCCCTTTTTGAGTGCGGCAATTCAATTTTCCTTGTGTATCCACTTTTCCGAACGTGTCTATCAACTTATTCGAGTGTGTTATTAAATGATACGGCACAACCTCTACTTTTTTGACGAAATTTAACCTTTTAGAATGGGTAATACACGCATAATTTTGTTTATATTTAATCTGACAAATTCTAGACATTTATTACTTTTAAAAAGTCAAGGTATGATTTTAAAAATAAAGCTCGAAGATTTTCATTGAATGAAAACATTTGTATTCTAAAATGGGGCATACCCAGACAATTTCATTTCATTTCCTTTTAGTGAGTTATTAAACGAAGATACAACAAGTCTTCATAGCAGCATATCGCAGTTGGAAACCAAGTATAATCGGAAGTTCTGGTTCTGACCGCGGGTACAAATAACTAGTAAAAAAAAAACGGTGGGGGATTCATATTACTAACATGTCCCAGGAAAAATTCTGATGTACTTTTGTTGAATAGTTATTCAAAGGGAAAAGGGAGTATCTTATCTATCTTCATTTTAATCAGATAAGTACATTGTATTACAGGACGTATTTTGATGTATACATTTTGAAGCACGTACTTTCTTTGAGGTAGAACAGGAAGCGTAAAAATCCCCTACAATCTTAAGTGTTTCTGGGTAAAGCTGGACCCAGTTCGTATAAAATCCCATATCTTTTTTTTATGATATCCTGTATATCATTACTGGGAAGTTAAAATTGACATCGCACTTAAAATTGAATGACAAGAGCAGGGCCCAAGTAGAAAAATATTAATACACCAAGACGAGGACTAATCACGTACGATCCACCATCCTACCATTATTATTTACTCTACTTCACGCCATGTATAAGAAATGAAATGGTTATTTCATGTTTATCTAAAACATCTTTCGTAATATTAAAATATGATTTCAAATATTTTATGTAATACCCGGGTACTAAATACGTTTTTTTATTTGTATTTCATGTCTATTTTTAACAATAATGACTTGCATACTTAAATTTCATGTAAAATTTAAACTTACCACGTGATGATTTGTAAAGCATGTCCTTATTTTTAACCCCTGCGTGAGGTATATGAAAAAATCTCTATCGTGACTTTATTGTCAATCAACCCATGTATCACTTACGAATGTTTACTAGCTAACGTTCTAATTAATGATCAGATTATGACTTATACGAAATTTGAAAAGTAGCATGCAGGCACATCGTCGCTTGTCATGTGATATTTTTAAAACATTTGTTGTAAAACTTAAAAATGATGATCTAACACATTTAATTAGTCTTGAGTGAGTCCATTTATAAACCTCTGAAATCCATTAAAAAAAACCGTATAAAAGCGATTTTAGGTTAACTCTTCTGTTTTTTTTTGTGTGTTTTAATTTTGGGTAATCACAATTACTCTCTGTGTAAAAAGAAATAAGCCCCATAAAATCCATTCTAAGTAATATACCCACTATTTGTGATCTACAACATATATGTCACCTTAAATAGATTAAACAGAACTACCGGTATTAACATTTTTACCACAGGTACTCGTGGTCGGGATTTTCAACAAAAGGACCATGGAGGCCCTGGGAGCTCACCTGAAAATAATTTTCATGTAGCTCAATTTTGGGGTATGAATGACTGGATATGAACCATATAAAAGCTCGATGAAGAAAGTTTTTTTATAATATGACTAATAGTGACCTACTTATTGACCCAACATAGCCCTTATACAAATTGATGCTAGAATCATTCTGAGCAAGTTTGATTAAGATTGGACTAATATTGTGACTTCAACAGTGTTAACAAGATTTTTCTATAATTTGACCAAATGACCTACTTATTGACCTAATCTGGCTAAGATACAAATTTAAGCTAGCTTTTGTCAAAAGGATAATTCTGATCAAGTTTGACAAGCTTTTGTCAAGAGGATCATTCTTAGAAAATTGGATTAAGTTTGGACTGAAATTGGCACCTTAAGGGTGTAAACAAGTTTTTTTCAATAATATGACCTAGTGACCTACTTATTTACCCAATATTGGACAATACAAGAACATAAACTAGCTTTTGAGAAAAGGATATCGTTGGGTGATTACCCTAACTTTTATCAAAAGAATCATTCTGAGCAAGTTTGATACTGGTTGGTCTTAAATTGTGACCTCAAGGGTGTTAAAAAGGGTTTTCTATAATATGACCTAGTGACCTACTTACTGATCCAACATGGTTCATATAAAAAAACAGCTTGCTTTTGTCAAGAGGATCATTCTAGGCAAGTTTGATAAAGATTTGACTAAAAAGGTGGCTTCAAAAGTGTTAACAATGTTGTCTATAATTTGACCTTTTGACCTACTTATTGACCCAACATGTCCCAAATACAAAATTATAGCTTTTGTAAAGAGTATGCTTGACAAAGATTGGGCTAAAATTGTGATCTTAAGGGTGTTAACAAGTTTTTTCTATAATTTGATCTACTGATCTGCTTATTGACCCAACATGGTCCAAATACAACCTTGATCCGTAGGAACTTGACCTAGCTTTTGTTAAGATCTTTCCAAGCAAGTCTGAACAAGATTGGAGTGCAATTGGTACCTCAAGTTTGTTTACAGGGCTTTTCTATAATTAGATCTAGTGCCTTATTTATTGATTCAACATGGCCTATAAAAAAACTTCTGCTGGCTTTTGTCAAGATTATTCTTGGCAAGTTTTATAAAGATTGGACGGATATTTTGGCCTCAAGGGTGTTAACAATGTTTTTCTATAATTTAACCTAAAGGCCTACTTACTGATCCAACAAGGCCCATATATGAACTTGTCAAGTGGTTCATTCATTCAAAATTGGACTAAAATTGTGGCCTCAAGATTGTTAACAAGGTACTTATAATTTTGACTTACTTATTGACCCAACATGGCCAACATATGAACTTGACCTAGCTTTTGTCAAGAGAATCATTCTTAGTAAGTTTGATGAAGATTGGACTAAAATTGTGGCCTCAAGAGTGAAAACAAGGTTTTTCTATAATTTGACTTACTTATTGACCCAACATGGCCCATACAAGAACTTGAGCTAGCTTTTGAGAATAGGATTCTTATGGGCATTTTTATGTAGATTGGGTAAAAAAAATCACACTGACTGAGTATCTGGTAAAACCTTAGTTACCTAGGGATGTTATTTAGACAATTACTTTGACAAAATATCTAAAAGGAAATGCTAGGACAATTATCAACATAGAACAGACATAAATGGAATATGAAAATGGCAACATATTTCTGGAAGCACTAAATAAATGCAAAAATACATAATACATTACAACTGCCATATAAAAATCACACAACCAAAATATATATAATGTGGTACCCAGGAAGAATAATGATATTATGTACAGGTGTTGATATATCTAAGTAATATGAAATACACTCAACAAAGTAGTGTAAAACAAAGACAACAATGAAGTAATTTCAAGTAAAGTGATGTGAAACACCAAGTAATGTGAATCACAAACAACGCTGTCATGTGAAAGTCGAAAACAAATTATGTGAAAAAATAAGTCAACATACTTGTCATGTGAAAGTCGAAAACAAATTATGTGAAACAATAAGTCAACATACTTGTCATGTGAAAGTCGAAAACAAATTATGTGAAACAATAAGTCAACATACTTATAAGTAAAACTAGCATAATATGATGATGTCCATATCTTTCTAGACAGACTGAAAATATTGATGTTGCTAGAGTTCTTTTGAGAGCAGTTACCTCATCTCAAAGCAAAATACCATGATATGTAACAAAGTGTGTGTGAAACAAGAAACAAAACACAGTATCAGATCCTAAAAAGGAATGTACATTATACTTAATAAGTACACATGCATTATATCTACAGATTTCACAATGACATGTTTTTGATAGGAAGGATATTGCAAATAGACAATACACGTATCAGTTTTAGGTGGGTAACAGGTTCTTTTGTTTTAACGATGTTTATGTCTCATCAACAGTTTTTGGTGAGGTGTTTCAAAGAATAATGCCAACTGTAGCTTGGTAAAGTTGCAGTAATAAAAATAAGAAAAATGCATGATATAAATATTTATTTTCAAGATCTCTTAACAAGACTTGAGATTGTAGTTTTACTTACACAACAGTTTACAAATACATGTACATGTACACAATTATTTGTGTAAACAAACAAATAAATAAATACAAACAAAAGTAATAACTTATAACACAAACTGGAAACAAAAGACATGAAGCTGTAGAACAATGAACGGTGCGAGAAAAAAATCAAGATTTTTTTTAATGTACAAGTACTAACATTATACATGTAATCATTAAAATACTGGATTTTCTTAAAGGAAATTCTGGAATGTATCAAGTTATTCTTATAATAGATATGTTTCTTTGAAACAGATGTGTCGCCTGACACTGCATAGTACAGTCAGGTCCCGATTTCGAGGGATTCAGTTTCGAGAGGTACTCAATTTTGAGAGGTATTTTTTAGGTCCCAACAATACATTTGTATTTGTTCTTAACTCTATATTCAAAAGGTCTCAATTTTTGGAGGTCCTATTTTGAGAAGTATTCGATTTTGCAAACAAATTTGCAGGTCCCAAAAGCCAATAATCAACTGATTTGGGACTCGTTTCATTTTTCATTGCTAGAAACATGCACACCAAGTTTGGAGTCATTTGAACGTACAACACCAATGTTATGCTCCGGACAAGGAAATCCGGACACCGCCGACGCCGACGAAAGTAATCCCTATATGTCGCCTAGTCAGGCGACACAAAAATTAGCATTTATAATATTTGTATTTATGTTCTGGAAAAAAAATTCTGCATCAACAACTGAGGAAATTTAAAACCAATGCAAATGCTAAATTATAAATTGGTTTGAAATTTAAAAAAAATTACAACATTAAAATATAAATAAATAAGAATCTTTAAAATCTTGATGTAAGATTAAGTAGTTAATAACTTTGAAGGTAAAAGTAAAGTTGTCAGCTTCTATTGATGTATATAAAATGACTAAAATATGGACGGTTTAATTACACACATTCCTTCATAAATAAATACTCAAATTGATATTTGCCATAGATTTATATTATAATCATAAAATTGAAATATTTATGTTGTTGTAGTATGTGAGGGATGACTTAACATTTTTTGCAAATTTTGGGGAAAAATATAAAAATGTATGAAAATTTTTTTTTTAAAGATAAAAACATTTTAGCTGATAACTGAAGAATGGAATTTTCATCAATTTAATTTTGTGAAGATTTTCAGTCTGTAATGATGTGACCAGATTAAAAAGTGTACAACAATTTATGGATGGCAGTGTAGAAGAAAATTTTGTGAAAACTATAGTTTCTTATAGTAAACTTTCTTACATATTACACTAAGCTGATAAACCCACTTTAATAGAAGTATACTATATCCAATAAAAAAAACAATTTACAATATAACAGATCTATTTAAGTAAGTATAGATATAACAAGGGAAATATGAACCCCCATGTCACATATTTAACATAATTGGAATAATATCTGAGGCACATTTAAAGTGATATGTGGTCATTATATATATCACAGAGATGAAGGTTACATAAACAACATATCAATGTAAACTATATTATAAACCTCACAACCCTGTTGAATTAGAAAACAAATGTAACAGAGAAGAACAGTAATATAAATATTATAAATGGCACACAATAAGAGCTTTATACATCTGTCTGCAGTGTCTGTCTGTGGTAAAGATTACACCTGTCTGTCTGTGGTAAAGATTACACCTGTCTGTCTGTGGTAAAGATTACACCTGTCTGTCTGTGGTAAAGATTACACCTGTCTGTCTGTGGTAAAGATTACACCTGTCTGTAGTCTGTAGTAAAGATTACACCTGTCTGTCTGTGGTAAAGATTACACCTGTCTGTCTGTAGTAAAGATTACACCTGTCTGTCTGTGGTAAAGATTACACCTGTCTGTCTGTGGTAAAGATTACACCTGTCTGTCTGTGGTAAAGATTACACCTGTCTGTCTGTAGTAAAGATTACACCTGTCTGTCTGTGGTAAAGATTACACCTGTCTGTCTGTGGTAAAGATTACACCTGTCTGTCTGTAGTAAAGATTACACCTGTCTGTCTGTAGTAAAGATTACATCTGTCTATAGTATAGATTACATCTGTCTGTAGTAAAGATTACACCTGTCTGTAGTCTGTAGTAAAGATTACATCTGTCTATAGTATAGATAACATCTGTCTGTAGTAAAGATTACACCTGTCTGTCTGTAGTAAAGATTACACCTGTCTGTAGTATAGATTACACCTGTCTGTCTGTAGTAAAGATTACATCTGTCTGTAGTAAAGATTACACCTGTCTGTAGTCTGTAGTAAAGATTACATCTGTCTATAGTATAGATTACATCTGTCTGTAGTAAAGATTACACCTGTCTGTCTGTAGTAAAGATTACACCTGTCTGTAGTATAGATTACACCTGTCTGTCTGTAGTAAAGATTACATCTGTCTATAGTATAGATTACATCTGTCTGTAGTAAAGATTACACCTGTCTGTCTGTAGTAAAGATTACACCTGTCTGTAGTATAGATTACACCTGTCTGTCTGTAGTAAAGATTACACCTGTCTGTAGTCTGTTATAAAGATTACATCTGTCTTAAGTATAGATTACACTTATCTGTAGTAAAGATTACACCTGTCTGTCTGTAGTAAAGATTACACCTGTCTGTCTGTGGTAAAGATTACACCTGTCTGTCTGTGGTAAAGATTACACCTGTCTGTAGTCTGTAGTAAAGATTACATCTGTCTGTGGTAAAGATTACACCTGTCTGTCTGTAGTAAAGATTACACCTGTCTGTCTGTGGTAAAGATTACACCTGTCTGTCTGTAGTAAAGATTACACCTGTCTGTCTGTAGTAAAGATTACATCTGTCTGTGGTAAAGATTACACCTGTCTGTAGTCTGTAGTAAAGATTACACCTGTCTGTCTGTAGTAAAGGTTAAACCTGTCTGTAGTCTGTAGTAAAGATTACATCTGTCTGTGGTAAAGATTACACCTGTCTGTAGTCTGTAGTAAAGATTACACCTGTCTGTCTGTGGTAAAGATTACACCTGTCTGTAGTCTGTAGTAAAGATTACACCTGTCTGTCTGTGGTAAAGATTACACCTGTCTGTAGTCTGTAGTAAAGATTACATCTGTCTGTAGTAAAGATTACACCTGTCAGTCTGTAGTAAAGATTACACCTGTCTGTAGTCTGTTATAAAGATTACATCTGTCTTAAGTATAGATTACACCTATCTGTAGTAAAGATTACATCTGTCTGTAGTAAAGATTACACCTGTCTGTCTGTAGTAAAGATTACACCTGTCTGTCTGTAGTAAAGATTACACCTGTCTGTCTGTGGTAAAGATTACACCTGTCTGTCTGTGGTAAAGATTACACCTGTCTGTCTGTAGTAAAGATTACATCTGTCTTAAGTATAGATTACACCTATCTGTAGTAAAGATTACATCTGTCTGCAATGAAGATTACACCTGTCTGAAGTAAAGATTACACCTGTCTGTTGTATAGATTTCACCTGTCTGTCTGTAGTAAAGATTACATCTGTCAATAGTATAGAAAACACCTGTCTGTAGTATAGATTACACCTGTCTGTCTGTAGTAAAGATTACACCTGTCTGAAGTCTGTTATAAAGATTACATCTGTCTATAGTATAGATTACACCTGTCTGTAGTAAAGATTACACCTGTCTGTAGTACAGATCACACCTGTTTGGAGTAAACTTTACATCTGTCTGTAGTAAATATTTCATCTGTCTGTAGTAAAGATTACACCTGTCTGCAGTAAAGCTTACACCTGCAGTAAAGATTACACCTGTCTGTAGTATAGATTACACCTGTCTGTCAGTAGTAAAGATTACCCCTGTCTGTCTGCAATTTAGATTACACGTCTGTAGTAAACATTACATCTTTCTGTAGTATAGATTACACCTTTCTGTCTGTAGTAAAGATTACATCTGTCTGCAATGAAGATTACACCTGTCTGTAGTAAACATTACATCTATATGTAGTATAGATTACACCTGTCTGTCTGTAGTAAAGATTACACCTGTCTGTAGTTGGATATAAAGATTACATCTGTCTATAGTATAGATTACACCTGTCTGTAGTAAAGATTACACCTGTCTGAAGTACAGATCACACCTGTTTGGAGTAAACATTACATCTGTCTGTAGTAAACATTACCCCTGTCTGTCTGTAGTAAAGATTACACCTGTCTGAAGTACAGATCACACCTGTTTGGAGTAAACATTACATCTGTCTGTAGTAAACATTACCCCTGTCTGTCTGTAGTAAAGATTACACCTGTCTGCAGTATAGATTACACCTGTCTGTAGTAAAGATTACATCTGTCTGCAATGAAGATTACACCTGTCTGCAGTAAAGATTACACCTGTCTGCAGTATAGATTACACCTGTCTGTTTGTAGTAAAGATTACCCCTGTCTGTCTGCAGTATAGATTACACCTGTCTGTGGTAAAGATTACAATTGTCTGTAGTACAGATCACACCTGTTTGGAGTAAACATTTCATCTGTCTGTAGTAAAGATTACCCCTGTCTGTCTGAAGTATAGATTACACCTATCTGTAGTAAAGATTACATCTGTCTGCAATGAAGATTACACCTGTCTGAAGTAAAGATTACACCTGTCTGTTGTATAGATTACACCTGTCTGTCTGTAGTCTGTTATAAAGATTACATCTGTCTGCAATGAAGATTACACCTGTCTGTAGTAAACATTACATCTATATGTAGTATAGATTACACCTGTCTGTCTGTAGTAAAGATTACACCTGTCTGTAGTCTGTTATAAAGATTACATCTGTCTATAGTATAGATTACACCTATCTGTAGTAAAGATTACATCTGTCTGTAGTACAGATCACACCTGTTTGGAGTAAACATTTCATCTGTCTGTAGTAAAGATTACACCTGTCTGAAGTCTGTTATAAAGATTACATCTGTCTGTAGTAAAGATTACACCTGTCTGTAGTACAGATCACACCTGTTTGGAGTAAACATTTCATCTGTCTGTAGTAAAGATTACACCTGTCTGTAGTAAAGATTACACCTGTCTGTAGTACAGATCACACCTGTTTGGAGTAAACATTTCATCTGTCTGTAGTAAAGATTACACCTGTCTGTAGTACAGATCACACCTGTTTGGAGTAAACTTTACATCTGTCTGTAGTAAAGATTACACCTGTCTGTCTGTAGTCTGTTATAAAGATTACATATGTCTGCAATGAAGATTACACCTGTCTGTCTGTAGTAAAGATTACACCTGTCTGTCTGTAGTAAAGATTACATCTGTCTGTCTGTAGTAAGAATTACACCTGTCTGCAGTAAACATTACATCTATATGTAGTATAGATTACACCTGTCTATAGTATAGATTACACCTGTCTGTCTGTAGTAAAGATTACACCTGTCTGTCTGTAGTAAGAATTACACCTGTCTGCAGTAAACATTACATCTATATGTAGTATAGATTACACCTGTCTGTAGTATAGATTACACCTGTCTGTCTGTAGTAAAGATAACACCTGTCTGTCTGTAGTAAGAATTACACCTGTCTGCAGTAAACATTACATCTATATGTAGTATAGATTACACCTGTCTGTAGTAAACATTACATCTATATGTAGTATAGATTACACCTGTTGTAGTAAACATTACATCTATATGTAGTATAGATTACACCTGTCTGTAGTAAACATTACATCTATATGTAGTATAGATTACACCTGTCTGTAGTAAACATTACATCTATATGTAGTATAGATTACACCTGTCTGTAGTAAACATTACATCTTTCTGTAGTATAGATTACACCTGTCTGTCTGTAGTAAAGATTACACCTGTCTGTCTGTAGTAAGAATTACACCTGTCTGTAGTAAACATTACATCTATATGTAGTATAGATTACACCTGTCTGTCTGTAGTAAAGATTACACCTGTCTGTCTGTAGTAAAGATTACACCTGTCTGTCTGTAGTAAGAATTACACCTGTCTGCAGTATAGATTACACCTGTCTGTAGTAAGATTACACCTGTCTGTAGTATAGATTACACCTGTCTGTATTAAAAAGTACACCTGTCTGTAGTAAAGAGTACACCTGTCTGTAGTATAGATTACACCTGTCTGTAGTAAAGAGTACACCTGTCTGTAGTAAAGATTACACCTGTCTGTCTGTAGTAAGAATTACACCTGTCTGTAGTATAGATTACACCTGTCTGTAGTAAAGAGTACACCTGTCTGTAGTATAGATTACACCTGTCTGTAGTAAAGAGTACACCTGTCTGTAGTAAAGATTACACCTGTCTGTCTAGTAAGAATTACACCTGTCTGCAGTATAGATTACACCTGTCTGTAGTTAGATTACACCTTTCTGTAGTAAAGATCACATCTGTCTGATGTAAAGATTACACCTGTGTATACTGCTTACTGTGAAGAAGATCTATTTTAAGTATGGCTATGTAATAAGCTAGGACTAAATGCCAAATGTCTTTAGAATATGGAAGTTTGATAAAAAATTGCCAAAACTGCAACATGAACTAACTGTAAATGGTCAATCCTATGATTAAGTTTTATTTTAAGCAAGACAAAATAGTTCTCCATCAATTTTTATAAAACTTTAAAAAAAATTATTACAAAAATGAAGAAAAATTGTTGTTGTTCCCTTCTAATATAAAAATACAAGTTTTAAATACTGTTTTTCCACAAATTAAAATTATGTCATATGGTTTCTTATGGCTACAGTTGTTGACTTTCACAACAATTTGTAGGTTTTTGAAACCGACAGAGTAGATATATCTTTTATGGATAAGGGTGAAATATTAAAATCAATAAGAAAAACTGGAATTATACAATATCTATATACTGATATATGAAAGGAAAGATTTACATTTGAAGGACGCTGTACTATATTTAGACAATGGCATCAAATATAAACTCCTGCATAAATTTAACCAAAAGGTACTCAAGATGTAAAACTTTTATAACAAACAGCTGAATAAAACTTGAAGAAATTCACAGGAAACATTCCCAAGAATGTTGTAAAATGAGGATTACAGACAAACTGACAGGCAGACAGTCAGACATTTGTATACCATGATAGATCCTATCCTTGATGGCTGTATTAAAATGTTATTAAAAAATCTAACAAAATATAGTTAACAAAAGGTATATATTCAAGTCTTTGGTGACCTTGAAAATCTATTTGTAAATGTTAAGAATCGTATCTGTGTTAAAAATAAAAATTAGGACATGATGAGCATTTTAAGAATAAAAATAAAACAAACAAATAATAGCATTTCTACCTTTTCTACAATAAACAATTCATTGAATTCAATACAAATTTTCTACAAATAAAAATTTTATTAAAATTTTGACATTTCATCTTCTCATGATCATACAATTACAGCAAAAATTAACACCCAAAATTATTTGAGCAGTGATTTCAAGTAATTAACTATGGTTTGAGAAAATAACTGTGTATAAAAAAAAAAAAAAACTCTTAATGTACTCTCCTTAAGATAAGTACATGTATAAAATCGCATTTTTGAATGTAATGTTTTATCTATGACATGTTTCAACTTTTTTCATATACAGCAATGTATATCAATGAAAAACCTGTATAAATAAGATGAACAACAAAACCAATTATTCTCTTAAAATTAACAAACAAACTTCTCCATTTGCACATTTCAAGGTACAAAATTTTAATGTGAAAATTGCACTCTTTTTTCCCCTTCATACACTAAAGTGTAAATACTGTTCAATTCCCAAACATACCTTCTCTTTTTAGATACATTACAAAACAACCAAGAGATAAACAAATCAAGGCTAGGTGATCAAACTGACAAAGTAAATGCAAACTTTTTTAACGTATCTCAAAGTACACTATCAAAAATTAAATAAACACTGAAGAGTTATCTCCCTTAAGTAAGATGTGAACACTACTTGTCTGAATCACAGGAAATACATGTATATCTTAGTCAGAAGGATATCTTCATTACATGATTCATATATGTAAATTACACTTACAAGCTGGTACAACAAAATAAATAAGTAACCTATCAGAACTCCATGAGGTATTTATCACAACCTTTATAAAAAAAACTTTATTCATTAAGTTCCACACTGTACAATTGTACAAATGAACAGAAAGTTTCAAATCACACTGTATATATTCTCTTTATTACTAGTGTCATATTTCTTAAAAAATTTTTTAATATATATATATATATATATATATATATATATATATATATTTTACCAGGTATTTTAAATTACTGCGTCATGAAGCTTAGTACATGTATATATTGCACACAGTTAATTATTAAGTCTAAATTTAGAAAATTCATAAGGTAAATAATTAAGTTTATAGTTACAATTGATAATAGATGTTTATTTAAAAAAAACAGATGCCAATTATCATTGAAAATTGTTCTATTAATAGATATAACGTTATAAAAATAAGTCATGTCACTTATTATTTAAATGGGCATTCAAACAACTTTCAAGTTTTGAAGAAGCCAATACTGGTATCAATTATATGGAGTCTTAAAAGTTCTTTTAACTTTTATTCTTTCTTTCTTTTCTTTTTCTTTTTTGTTGAAATACTGAACTCAAATCTTATGAGGAAAAAATAAAATCTAAACAGAAAAAAAAAAAAAAAAAAAAAAAAAAAATTGCAGAAATGAACATTTAGTTAAAACTTGCCACAACTATTTTAGGGCATATTCTTAGATACCTGAAAAGATAAACATATTAAAACAATCTCAAAAATCAATTATACATAAAACATAAATAAGAAAATACAACAATTTATAAAAGTTGGAATTCATAGTCTCCACTGTGTATTTATCAATCATATATTCACTGGGCATTTACTTAGATCACAGTCGCACAAGAAGTACAAAAATTAACAAACATTCTCAAGTAAGTTTTACATGTATTTATTTACAAATAAATAAAACGTTCACTACAGGTAAAGCTACATACAGGGAAAAGTATGCTGTTGATAACTGATGACATGGAAAGTATTCCATGTTACTCCAGAGTAGCTTGTTATGGTTTAGGCCTAATCCATTATAAAAAATTATTCTTGAGTATATAAAGCATTGCTCATGAAAAAAGCTAAACCTAGTATTTATATTTTGTTTCATAATTCTTCCCTTTACAATCTCATCCTATCATTTAATTGAATCTATTCATATCTGAAATAGACAATAATTACAACATCTGAGGGAAAATTTATAAACAACAAATTAATTATGTTTAGTTTTAAAGATCTAAATAAAGTTAATTCAACTGAATTGAAATAATAAAATAAAATCTGTTGCTGTTAATGCATTTAAGCTATATGTAGCTATATGCAGACCAATTTTCCCTATAAAATAATAATGTTCTGTAGTGTCTATCTTGGCAACAAGCAAACTTATTTATATACACATAGCAGTAATTTTTAAAATTTTTTAATTTGAAATTTCACTTTTACAAAACCTTTTTCTTTTTTTATTCTTAAAGGGATAAAAAGTTCTTTTTTTTTCTTAAAGGGAAAAAAAATGTTATATTTTTATAAACTGGAATAGAAAACCAACTTTATTTTAAGGCCTTGACAAACATGTTAAAAAATACAATACCTTTCAGTCTATGAAATTATTTTTGTATTATACCTGCTTCCCACTGAATGAAAACCAAAAACAATTCAAATTAAATACAGTACATTTCTTTCTCTAAGTACTGATTTAATCATCTAAAATGATAATTGATAACCACTATATAAAGGTCAACAACTACAGAGACTAGAAGAGAATTTTTTTATCTACCTTCTTTTGTATTATAAATATGGTATCTGAACAAGTATTTAAAAGGTGAACTCTTTTCGATATGTTTTGACTTTTTTTTCCATTTTGTTAAATAAAATAAATATGTTGAGAAAGAAAAGTAGGTGCTTTGTTAAAATTGTCACAACATACAGCCTACTCCAAATGTTTACATCATTTTTGACCCAGAACCTCAGATTTCAGTCTAACTGCTATTGCTTTACGCATTGCTAGTTTCTTTTCTTCCTCTGGACTTAACTGTTTAGAACTGCTTTCTGGTCCACCTGACTTTGACAATGCTGATTTTGCTGCTCTTGCTGACATTGGTCTTTGTGGTTGTGACTTCTCTGCTGTTAAAAGTTGTTTTTCTCTTTCCTTCTTTTTCATTTCTAACAGTTTATCTCTCTGTTCTTTCAGATATTGTTGTCTCTTTTGAAGCTCTTCTGGACTAAGGTGTGAAAGTGCAGCCTATTGAAAGAAAAGAAAAATGAGTTATAAAACTTAAATTTTTAGAACACAATATACCTCCAAAACATTATTTGATTACATATTTCATCACATGATAGAGAACTGAATGTCTCAATTTTTATTATTCATTATATCTCAATGTTTTCAAATTTAAATGTTGACCTGCAATTTGTTGTATGATTTTTTATGTCTATTAGTCTATATGGAGCTAAAACATGACAATTCATTTGAAATTTGACAGTCGATGATAAACTTACTGTATTCTAAACTGCACATGTAGGTTTAGTAAAGAACAGAATGTAAGAATAAACAAGGCCAAGTATAGAGAATAACAATACAAAGCACATTTATCATCTATCATTTTTAATAAAAAAATAAAAAAATAAAAATCACGACAGTAAACATTACTCAACAAACTCCAGTTACAAGTAAATTACAGATTCTATTGTGCAATCATCGTGAGTGGGCAACACTGGTGTTTTACTGATCAAAAATTCCCTCAAGTTGTAATCTGATTAAGAGATTTTAAAAAAAAAATGGGCATATCAAGCACTGTCTAAATAGGTTAATTACAAATACTGAGTAGCACTCAAAATTTCAGTAACTGTCTAGAATAATTGTTTAGTTTAACTTCATAACTTTTAACAAAATCTGTAATATGGCTTCAGCATGTGTTTTGTTTACAATGACTGGCCACATGTCATTTTAACAAAATTGTTTTTAAATGATTGAAGTTGAATTTTCACTAATTTTATACTTTTGAAATAATATCTAATATTATTTCTAGTGGGGGGAGGGGGGGGGTATTTGAGTAAATGAAGTTTGAGCCATCAAGGTTTATTAACATAGAATCTTACAGAAAATTAGTTGGCACTGACAGATGACTGAGTTATCTGGAGTATTTGACATTTAAGTGATCAAAGTTTTACTGTACTTCAGTTGAAGACATGAAAAAAAAAATATGCAAATATTAATACTTCTCTTAAACTCTTTGAAGAAATGATAAAAAATAAAATAAAATAAATGACAAAAAAAACACCCAAACTGTAGCCTTAATATTTAATTGACAAAGTACTTACTGCTGCAGCACTGACAGCATTTGATGGACCTTTAGCTGACTCATTCTGTGCTTGTTTTATCCAGTTAGCTGCAGCCTCTGAACTAGACACACCTGCCTTGGATGTAGACGCTAATAAAGATGGTTTGGCTGGACTTGTTACAGATATTGAAGGCTGAAATAATGAAAAACAAATACCAGTAACATTGAGTTATTCATCAAATTAAATGGAACAAATGTTAATTTGATTTTTGAGTTGTTTTGGATAACTGCAGTTATTACTGAATTTCATGGCTATTTCGCCTTTTTCATATATAATTCCCAAAACTTTTAAAATCCAATTTTTTCTTGGTGAACATCAATACATCAACTTTGATTTAAAACATGCATTTTTAAATTCTAACAGTTAAAAAATTAGTTTCAAATGACTTCATCACTTTTTTTTCTACTGACACAAACCAAACATACATTTATAGATTCTAATATTGAGTAAAGAATAAGTTTTAAAAGACTTAATTGTCGCATTGCTTTTTAGTTGTTTCGTTTTTTTTTTTTTTTTCGTTTATGGACACAAACCAATCATACAATTGTAGATTCTAACATTTGTTGAAGAATTAGTTTAAAATTAGACTACAGTGTCATATTGGTTTTTTTTTTTTTAACTGATACAAACTAAACAAACATAAACAGGTAAACATAAATCATAACAAAATCAAGTGTGCTATTTGTTAACCTTTGTTTTGACCCTTCTTGAGGAAAAAGGTACTCAATGTTGTACTTAATTGTCCCAATTCTGAAATTTTCTGATATTTAAATGTGGTATTAATGAACACCCATCCCAGAATTGAGATTTTTATATAGTTCTAACTGAACACATAGTTTGTTGCTGAAGACAGAATATAAATAATCTTCTTGATTCCATATATTCTTTGTATAAAACTTACAGCAGATTTTAAGTCTGTTTGTACTACTGGTTTTGCTGGTGTTTTTGATGGAGCTGGCAGTGGTTTACTTTTACTTGTTGTTGCTTCAGTAATTGCTAAATTCTGCATTGCCTGTAAAATCCATATAAAGATGCAAAATCATCAAAATGATAGTCAAATAATATTGAAAAAGTGTAAAATCAAGAAAAGTTACTTTCATTTAAAAGCATTTTGAAGATTTCTCAATATTTGTCTTCATCATAGATTAAGAGTCTTCTCATTTACCCACCAAATTTTTGAGCTGAGACACGAAACATTTCATCAGTGTTTGCCAAGGATTCAAAGGCAAAGTTGGTACAGTTGGGTAAAACATATAGGATTTCATTTTTTTAGTTCCACTTTACTCACCTCATCTAATTTTTCTTTTTCTTTCTCTTTTTCACCTTCTAGCCTTCTGTGTTCTACCTGTGATATAGCAATTAAAGTTACTTTTTCTTTTTCCTTCTCATCTATTCTTTTCTTTTGTTCTTTTTCAAAATTCTTCACTTCAGATTTTCTCTGCTTTTCTTCTTCCTCATATTCTCTTTTTGACTGCCTGTAATGAAGAATACTATAAAGTCACAATAGATATCAAATGTTTATAAAGTCAAGCTACTAAAGTAACTTGGTTCCATCATGTTGACACCTTATGTTGTGTGAACGACGAAGAGGATTAAGTAAGTAAGTACTAAAGTAACTACATGTATAAGTTCACAAGACTTACATTCTAATAAGAGTTAATCATATGCTCAAAAGATTGTGTTTTCCATAGGAGCTAAACATGTATCTATTAGATTAATTTGAGTTGACCATGTGTTAATGGGACTTAGAGACTGACAAGAGTTAAACATATGTTACATAGAGTTTGACAAGTTAACTGTATGTTCATATTTTGTTTATCTTTAAGAGTAAATAAGCATTTATATGATTGATTTCAAAGAATACATTGAAAACTACTGACTTTTGGAGTGGTCCGTGGTATTCTAAAAATAATGTCTGACTTACTAATGTTCCAATTTATACAACAAAATTTTGAAATAGGGAAGTTTCTGTCATCTTGAACCACAACTATAGCCTGATGGTTCATGTACTCTGTACACTAAACCTAATTGGCCTACCAGTCAACATATAGTTTCCATTAACAAAGACATAAAAATTATAACATCTCTAACTGCATCACTAATTTTACATAAAGATAACAGAGAAAAAAATTATATTAAACTACAGTACTTACTCTAAAATGGCTTTCATAATTTCTTCTTCACTTTTTTGACCTTGATCCTGGTTCTTTTTTGGAGGTGGTGGAGGTTCACTGGGTCCATCCTGTAGACTACCAGGAAGCTCTCCTTGTGTTTGTATAATCAACAAGAGTGCTTGTTGCTGGAGTTCTATGTTTTTCTGAATCATTAGTCTTACAAATATGTTAAAGTCATCACTAGACAACACCTGCTCAAACAAACCCTGAAAATGTAAAAACTCAATTGACTACAGATAATTGAAATTTTGGAAACTAATGAATGAAAACTTGGTTGTGACTTCAATATTACATACCCAATACATATTGGAATTGTTATCAAATAAAAACTATCTTATATACTGTTAAATTGTTTGTATTTTTAAAAAGGGAACAAGGTGATTTTCAAAGTTAAAGGGGGTGAAATAATCTAATTTTCGAGCTTTTTCGTGAAAAATAAAAATGTGTACATTTCTGCTATAATTTTTATCAATCAATACATGCAACTAAATAAAAACATACCTGAAATATTTCTCGAAGATCAGCTTTTGAATTCATATCTGACAGTGCCATAATAATTGTTTCATGGGTAAGCTTGGTATCTTTCATAAATCCATCTAAAAGCTGCCCAACCTACAAAGAGATATGTAGTACATGCATATTTGTTCTAACTGATATTGGTCCTACATTGAATGTTTAAGTTTATCTTGTTTCACTATGGAACTAACAGTAAAATCAATTTGAGACTTAAACAAGGCATATCAAATTCTGAAATCACCCCTGGTATATTTATCTGGTTCTAGGTCCTAGACCACAAAACAGGCTTTGTCTTTGAGCCAATGTGATTTACCTGATACATGTACTTGTCAAGATCAGCAAAAATTCTGTACATAAAACAAATTATCAAAGGAAATTAAAAAACAAATTATTGATTTTTAAAAACTAGCCATGCACAATGTTTTTTTCATGGCTGATTTCAATATTTATTTCTCCAAGACCAGTGAGTCAAAAATACTTTTTGAATCAAATCATGTACTGTTATCTCAATCCTGTGTTTGAAAGTTTGAATTAAATGATTTGTCAATACCTAATAACTCCATGAAAGAATGCATCCAAACAATGAACATTAATACAAGGACAATTCTGATAAGTCTAAAATTTGCATCAGCATTGCCAGTTCAAAAACAAGTCAAAGACTACAATTTGAATCACAATCTGAAGGTTTTTTTCAGGCCTTATTTTTTTTATTCCACTCAAAAACTATAAAACTTGCAAAACATGTTAAATATTATACCAGTTATGTTTATTCTTCTTAATCAACTGGCTACTGGAATGCCTTGATCATTATCATAATAAAAACATTAGATATTTAGAGAAAAAGTAAGATCATCAAATATGGTAAGAACAATACAAGTTTGGTGAAATTGAAAGCAACTTTGACTTACCAAATCCTTATAGGCTGCATGAATTTTTCTATACTCCTGACTATCTTCTACACTAGGATCAAATACTGTAAAACAACCAAAAACCTTGTATACTAATTAATATATATCTCAATTTGCAATATTTTTGTTCTACAGAACTTCTTTTGAGACCAATACCATTGACGTATGAATTGAATATGTATATGTGATGTCATTTATCTGGCTACTCCAGAGGCTTAACATGTATGTTGTGAGTGGTAGATTTGAAAATTTCTTTGAAGATTATACAGCAAAATAAATTTAAGAAACATAGATATAAATATATAATCATTGATATTTACACAAATAGGGTTTTAAGTATTTGATAAAAGAAACTAGTGTAGCCTGTAAATCTAGTCCAAAAATTACAAAAAATTCAATATCATTCTATTCTATTCTTCAACATTGTAAATATACAATATATTGATTTTGATACTCATGTCAGGGATGAAATATGCTCTCAAGACTATTATTGAAATGTCTCAATATCATACACATACATGTAGTATTGACGAAGAATGGTGGGTGAGTCAGGGTGGATGTAGGTGAATTGTGTATTAGGCACATGTCAATCATTAGTTCAATGAAATGGTCAGCTCTGACATCAGGGCATCTGATTGGACATAAAATGATAACCAGACATGCTGTGGAACAATTAGTATATGCACATAAGAATCTTCTTTTCCTATTACATTTGTATTTTTCTTTATATTGCAAATTTGCTTCTACACAATCTTAAATTCCCCTTTTTTAAAAACCCAAAAATGGAATTGAACTGAAAAATGAACTCCAGTTCTATTTTTTAGGTACATGTACTTAACAATAGTGCAAAGTTTGAAATTTTTTTTTTTTATCTGCTTTCAAGTTGTTACCAAGAAACAATGATCATAAAAAAAGATTGACAGATGCTTAACTGATTTCAATTTTATAAGTACATGTACTAAAAATAGATGTGTGTGTGGTAGGGTATATAAAGGATAAAAATAAAATAAAACAAATAATTAGGTTAAAAAGGTGAGGAGCTAACTGCAAGAAGAAGAACCATCAGAACAACAATAAAACAGAGCTCTATAAGTTAATATAACCAGAATTAAAAATGATTGCTGGAAACTTGCTTTCATCTCATGTGCCAAGGGCTTAACAGATTATAGCCTATCTTCCATTCAACTGAGGCAGAAAGCACACATTAAACTTTCAGCTCTTAAAAAATATTGATTGGTTAACAAATATTTTAAAAAGAAACTGACTTTATGAATACATGTATATTTGTTTAGAAATTTGATACATGCACTTCTTTTGTCCTTAGTGTGGTAACTTGAAGATTAATAAAATATGTTACAAAAAATCTTTTGATTTCAAATATCAGAAAGTCACCTATGAAAGCTCTAGGAATAGATATTGGTCACAAAAGAAGTCAAACTTCTGCTATGAATGCATGATACTTATATTTAAAGTAGCTTATACAACAAGATATTGATCTGATTAACAATGTAATTGTTATATATGTACTACTGTATTGATTAAAAAAAATGTACAATGTATATATACAGGTAGCCAAAAAATTATAGAGGGTAAAAAATATTTATCAGAAATTAACTGAATAAATAAGACTCCCATACAAAATATTATAACATTTTATAAAACCATTATATTGGCTGCAAGTATTCCTTTAATTATGGACCATGTAGATTGTGTTCTGATTAACTATATGATTTCTGTGAATGCAAGCTCTTCATAATACAAGTGAATATTTCCATATTTTTACTCTGTAGAGTTTTACTTGAATTGTTTAAGGATCTTGAATGTATAAAACACTATGTCTTTACCAGTAAATAAATTTGTTGCATTGCTAGAAGGGGTCTAGTTACATGTTGTAAAGTACAAAATTTTAATCTGTGCTCATTTAAGATTTTGTTGTGACTGATTAATATTTAAAGAAACTAAAAGATATAGTTTGGATTATTTTTTTGTTCTAAGAACCAGTACGTTTTTTTTTTCATTTGAATTCTGATATGATGAAGTATGTTGTTTTGCAGATGTATTCATTCCTTGCAAAGACCTTAATCATGTCACCAGGCTGTAATTTAGAGCATAACAAGAATAGAATTCCTGGGTCCCCCACCGGTCAAGCAGTATACTAGTATACTGTATATGAAATTGCAATATTTTCAAACATTCAGGGCTGTTCTAGAATTAAATGTGTGGGGAGGTTGGGAGGAACATTTTTTTACCCCCACCACCCATTTTTTCTCTCTATTTTTCTTGTCGCAAATATATCCAAAATACAGTAACTACAAAAAAGTACTACAATCTAAAATCAAACAAATACCTATTAACATATATAAGTTTATCTAAAATGTACGAGACAATATCACTGTACAGTTTTTGTTTAAAAATCATATTCAAGTTTCATACTCTGGTTTACATACTGTATAAAATCACATACCTTATTGCAGAGATATACATGTAAGAAAATGGTCAGAATAGGGGACAGGAAAAACACAAGATGATGCCTCGTCATCTGTTGTCAATATCTGGTCAAGATTGTTCCCATGAAAATGAGTTGCCTGATTGTAGGCATGAAAGCACTTTCAAGGTCAATTTTTGATATAATGAAGTAATTATTTAGGTCAAAGTCCCATAACTCCAACAAAAACTATCGACCAAGGCTGATTTAGGAACTTGACCAAGGTATTAGTGGTATAAACATTTGGTATCAATTTCATGTAAATCCGTCAAAATTTGTAGGCATGAGAGCGCTTACAAGGTCAATTTTTGGATAAAACGGAGTCATTATTGTGGTCAAAGTCCCATAACTCCAACAAAAAGTATCGACCAATGCTGATTTTCGAACTTGACCAAAGTATTAGTGGTATAAACATTTGGTATAAATTTAATGAAAATCCGTCAAAATTTGTAGGCATGAGAGCGCTTACAAGGTCACAAAGTCCCATAACTCCAACAAAAAGTATCGACCAATGCTGATTTTTGAACTTGACCAAGGTAATAGTGGTACAAACATTTGGTATAAATTTAATGAAAATCCGTCAAAATTTGTAGGCATGAAAGCGCTTACAAGGTCAATTTTTGGATAAAACGGAGTCATTATTGTGGTCAAAGTCCCATTACTCCAACAAAAAGTATCAACCAATGCTGATTTTCGAACTTGACCAAGGTATTAGTGGTATAAACATTTGGTATAAATTTAATGAAAATCCGTCAAAATTTGTAGGCATGAGAGCGCTTACAAGGTCAATTTTTGGATAAAACGGAGTCATTATTGTGGTCAAAGTCCCATAACTCCTACAAAAAGTATCGACCAATGCTGATTTTCGAACTTGATCAAGAAAATAGTGGTATAAACATTTGGTATAAATTTAATGGAAATCCCTAAAAATTTGTAGGCATGAGAGCGCTTACAAAAAAGTGTGACGGACGGAAACAGACACACGGACAGACGCCCGGCATTTCTATGTCCCCGCCGCAACATTGATTGGTTGCAGGGTGGTAGTGATGGGTCATATTTTTAAGTATTTTACACACATTACAAGCTTATACCTACACAAAATAACTTCAATGTTTTAAATGAATAGATTAAATGACATCTCAACACGTAAATTACAGTTTATAAACATTTATTGGTTATTTTTAGTCATTAGCAATAGAAACGAGAAACCTCTTTCAAGAGAAAAGTCAAATAGAATATATTACTTTAACTATCTTTAAACTGCTTAATTATAACTTTAATTGACTTATTTCATCTTACATTAGACCAAAAAAAAAAAAAAAAAAAAAGGATAAAAAAATTGAATTACTGTCAGTCTGTCACTCAGGATTCACTGTGCAAACATCACAACAGTGATATTTCTGGCAATTTATAAGAGAATAAAATCAATCTATAATGTTTTTAATCATCTTTATAATTGAAATACTTAAAATTCAAATGATAATTTCACCAGAAAACTTTTTATTTTATCATTAAAAACAAGTGCCAGCAGCTCAATCTATATATGTTTACAAACAATGCAGTAAAAAATTGCCCTTAAGTCATGATCATATGATTATGAAAGTCATCTGACACTTCAACCAGAACAATGTATCTGAGAAACACTGTATTGCTCATCACACAATTTCCTACAATATACAACTTACAAGGTGAAAGCAAGCTGCTCAGTATGAATCTCTGACAAGATTTACTGCGTCAGCCCAAAAATTTTCAGATCCAAATCATGAATTTTCTATCAATCACAAGAATTGTGATACAGTTGTTTTACTGGTTTCTAATTTTTACCAGTTCTGAATACTCCAAACATTTAAAATTGTCTGATTAAATAAAAATAAATTCACATTCTTCTCATATTTCTTTTCAGTTATGATGCTTGTGTAATATGTGTTCAACCCATATATTTTTCAACTTATCATTAAGCATCTTAAACACAACATGATGTTTTGTGGATGACCTAATTATTTACCAATGCTTGTTTAAAAGATTTGTTAAAAACTAAGAACAACCTAAGTATTTAAGTATTTATTCAGAGGTATCACTTGTTTACCATTTAAAACTTTTTTATGAAATGCTTATTTTAACTTCTTTATAATCACAGCTTTACACATCTTAGTGATTTACCTGTTCCAAATAACATTCAATATTGAGTAATTCTAAACATGATAATTTTATAATAATTTTGTTGAAAGCAACAAAAAATTACATTTTATTTCAAAATAGGCCTAGATCTGGTTATTATTTCATTACATTATATTTATTTTTTTTGTGAAGAAAACTTTGATTTAAAAATGTACTTAACAAAAGCCAGAACCAACCAGAACACTAAGTATAAACATGCAAATTAAATTTTTAAAAAAGCAAATAACACATAAATCATTTTAAAAGTGTAAAACCTTCCTCCCGGGTAAAGAAACACCATACAAAAAGAATTGTTAGTGTATATAAAGTTATCTCCCTGCTAATAGACACTATTCGAAACCTAGAAATCTGTCCAAAACTGGCAAAATTATGACTGTAGTTTTTAACAACTATTCTCAATATACACACAGCATCAATAAATAATCTTTATCACTGGACATTTGTGAACTTAAGTATAAACAAAAAAATGTGTTGTCTTTACTCTGTAGTAAAATCAGCAGCAACGCCGCTGCAAATATACACTAACAATTCTTTTGGTATGGTGTTTCTATACCCATGAGGAAGGTTTTACACTTTTAAAATGATTTATGTGTTATTTGGAATCAGTAAAACATCTGTAAAGAAATGGTTCAGAACCTACACACAGCTGCCAGGCATGAAGTTTAGGGTCAGTGGAAATTCAAACTAAAGGCAGACATAGCCAGTTTCCAATGGCAAAATGTATTGTTGCACTAGTGACTGCCTCTAAGACTCTAGTGACGTCGATTTTACAAAAGTCGAAAAGTAAAATAAAATCGACGTCAGATCTCTCGGACTACTCAGACTCTAGGCCATAAGGTTAGGTTTTGTATTCCCTCTATGGCCACCTGATGTAACAAGATAGTTTACCAACAACCTCTGTTATTTACTGTTTTGTTAGACCGAGATTTCTGCGGTCTTTAGATTTTTCCTTTTCAATTTTTTTGCCTTGGTCTACTGCACGATCGGAGATTGGAGATAGACCGTCAGATTTTCGGACTACTGTTTTGTAAGTTAGCACCTAATATATGCTAGTGCAAAGTAGACACATGCACATCAAAATGATTGATAAAATTCATACAACAAGGCATGTCATCTGATAAATGTCAACACCAATGCAACCAAAAACCGTTTTATACATTACCAACACCCCCATTCCCAAATAACCATTTTCTCCAGATCTCCTTATTCATTACCTCCAGTTTACTGTATCCGTAAAAACCTTAATATAAAAGTCATTTGTGAGTATACATTTATCTCAATTTTATAAAGCATAGGTAACGGGTAGGATTGTTTCATACACAAGAAACTGGTCAATAAAATTCCAACAACAGGACATGTCACCCGTCATCTGGTCACTGCATAAATTTTCCATGTTTTGAATTTGAAATTTATATTAATTTTGCGTAAAGGCGTTGTTGAGAGCTGTAGGTTTAATTAGTATATCTTACTTATGCAATTTGCTTCCATAAACGTTACAACGGGAATCTGGAAAAATGGGTTTGCTAAAAAACTTAACAACTCATCGTAAACCCATTCTCCGGAACGTTTCGCCATCTTTGCTGCTAACAACGCCTGTGGTGTTATCGCGGGTTTTCACGAGATCGGAAAGTCCAAATAATGTATGGCGGTAAATTACAAAAGTTTAAGTATGGTGTGTCTAAATATTTTAACACAATTATCTGTACGATATATCAGCCGGCAAAAAAACATTAAAAAAATCCTAACAAAGATCTACATGTACTGTTATGTTTGAATACATGTCCTGGTCACTCGTCTGAAGTCAGCCAAATTAGAGTTTGCAACATATTTTCAGTTTTACAAAATTTTTCTGTAGCCATTAAATGTTTGAGTTCTCTTGATGAACGAAAATATTAATAATTGTACACAATAATAACTCATTTGGACATTTTGTAGACTACAGTGGTGAGACAGGAATATTTGTATAGATCTATCGATCACAAGACAATTTGTGATCCTTTTTAAAAACTTAATTTATAAGAAACCCAAGTCGGTAAAATTGAATTTTACAAATTTATTCCAGACTCTAGTCGGGTGTTTTCAGCTCAAGAGCTAAATTCCAACTGATTTATAAAAATAAATATAAACAATAACAATAATGTAAAATATTAACACAGTAAAACAGGTATCAATATGTGTTAATTACTAAATAGCCAAAATATAAACAAAAGGAAATATTAAGATAAATGTCTACTTTATATAATATATAATTAAGCTTTAATGTAAATGGATTATATTGAGTAATTAATGTCCATTCATACTTAGTGTTGAAAGTCCATTTAATATCCTAAATGTTCAAACACACCTTTATGCAATAGGAACAGATTGTAATAATTTATTATAAGAATTGAAACTTAGAGAAAATTTTCTTATGAAATTGTGTCACAATAATCTTTGTGACATATCTCTTGCTTGTGCAAAAGGTATTACAACTTGAGTGAAATATTTAGTGTGTATATTCAATTATTGTTTACTCATCCAAGTTTCCTTGTAAGCATGCTGAAGCTAACACATGTGAATGCTACAGTTATTGCTTTTGTGCAAGTATGTTGTAACTGAAGCATACAAAAACTTTTCCATAAGCATGCAAAAAATATCACATGATCATACAGCAACTCCCATGAACAAATTAAGTATGCATGAGTAATAAAATATATTTTTATTGTCATCTATACACTATGCTTTCATGGTAGATCTAAAAAATAAAGTTTTGGGACTGCCATTGCATTACTTTAATGTAATGACTTGATGATTTTTATTTTGACAATAATGTTGATCATTGTTAAAATGAAACACTTAAAGCCTAATATAGAAAATTGCTTTACAAATTTATTTTTCTGTAAAAATAATAAAAGATTTTAATTTTAACCAAATTTGGTGAGGATTAACTTTAAATGAATATAATTTTTTTCAGGATTGGTGTGTTAAAATGAAGAGAACAACTTAATTAGCTAATTTATTGTTGAAATAGTAAGGGTGACATTTCTTCAATATAGACTTTTATGTACACAAATCTAGATTCCTTTTCAATATGTTATGCAATAGTATAAGTACCACATTGTGTTCATAGTCCAGTCAATCTAGCAGAAAAAAGGGTTGAACCTAGAACTAATTGCAACAGAATTTATTTTATCACTAATACATTCTTAAATGTTTTATCTATATCGTATAAAAAGTCCCAAAGATTCTGATAAGGGGAAAATGGCAAAATTTCCTTTTTAAGTGGATAACCATAACCAAAATAGTGACAAATTAGACTGAGATAGCATATTGAGGCGTCTATAAATCTCACAGGAACACATATCTAACATATTTTCTTGCATTATGTTATTGTCCAAGTTACATTGGCTGTAACTAATAAGGATTAAAGAAATGTGACCACTAATTTTTAAGTTGCAAAGTTTGAAAAACTCTATTTGAGGCTAAATTTATGTAGCAAAACTGGATGAGATCGCATACTTGGGGGTAAAAAAATTCTCAGAGTGTCATTTATTTGACAATTTATTTTGCATTATGTGATTGTCCAAGTTACAATTATTGTAACTAGTTAGTATTAAAAAAATGTAACTGCTAAATTTCACGAAATGGGTTTTGAAAAACTACTGAACATGCCAAATGGCAGAATTCGAAAAGCAAATATGGACGAGATAGCATTTTGGGGTTTCTATAAATCTAACAAGAACACACATCTGGTAAATTTTCTTGCATCATTTTATTGTCCAGTTGTTACAGTTATTGTAGCAAATAAGGTTTGAAAAAATGTAAGTGTTATTTTTGAATATGCTGGGTTTGACAAAACGTACTTGAGGCTAAATTTGTGAAACAAAATTGAACGAGATAGCATGTTGATGGGTCTAAAGATCTAAAAAAAAAAGTTACATCTGAAAATTTCCTTGCATCATTTGATTATTTAAGATACAATTATTGTAACTAGAACGTTTGATATGATCAACACCGCTAAATCCTATGTTACAGAATTTAAAAAACACTATTTGAGGCTAAGTTTGTTAAGGGAAACAACTCTGGATACCTTAATTTGCAAAAAAAATTTTGACTTGTCAACACAAGTTAAACATTAAAATCCATTTTTCTATACTAACTCACAACTTAATTTTGAAAAAAACCATTAAATTGTTTAGTATTTAAGCAAAAATTGGCCTAAATAAACATGTAACCTTGTTCAATTTTTAATTATAAAATGACCTGATGAGGGTTATTTTACCCAAAACGCGCGTCTAATGCACAAAAACTGTTAATCGTTGACATTTTCTGTTTCCTCGACTTCGATAGCAGTATGCTGTATAATCGCCTACTACCCAAATTAGAGCTGTTTATTTGTTAAGAATATATGTCTCCATCAATGATATGTATATACATTTAAGAAATGACATTCGTTTTGACTGTCTTCATGGAGGTATGGAGGATAATGGCCTATTTTAAGCCTTCGGCTTTTATGCAATTTGAGATACTAAGTCAATAATCCTTCATAGCTCTATGAAGATATTCAAAACGAGTGCCATTTTTTAAATATACATTAATCAAAGTTAATGAAATTCCATTTGAATCGATACAGTCATATTCTAATTTTGCACTTAAGTTCTTCGTTTTCATCATATTCCATATTAAAGTCAAATTTGGAATTAGCACAAGACTCCTCTGCATTCACCGCAACCAACAGAGCAAGATAGAGCTTGTTTACGGCAGTTGCATCTCCTGCTATCACAGTTTTTACAATTACATTTAATTACTTTAAGAAGTGCATCAGGAGCCGGGGCCAGATCTGTTCTGAGAGGACAAAGAATGTTTGACACAAGTTTCCAGCCCCAGTCAGTTGGATTCAAATCGTTCCCAAGCCATTGCTGAATCTGGTGATACACGCGCAAGCTATGATATTTAGAAGCAGCCGAAGTTGGGGGTAAGCTATGTACTTGAAAAAAGGAGGATCCAGTTAAAATGCGCTGACTGAATTTACGGTAACGGAGAAAATCTAAACTTTCGTTTTGCACTCCATTTAATAATGCAACTAAGGCTTTTCACCTGCCTGAATCACTTCCTGTTTAGTTGATGAACTTGACATAAAGTCATCAGCCTGCATTTGGAAATACAGCTCACTAATAAGCTGTAATGCTGCTTGTTTCCCAACGCCAAAGATACGAGATGTTGCATCACATTCGGTTAATGCTTGGGCAAATAATAGGTATTTACAAGCTGATTTGCCAAGGATGGACTTTGTGCGCAGAATATCCCAAACCTTTATTATGTTGTTTGGAATCGGACATAAAATAAATGTTGTTGGCATCAGGATCAGCATGGAAACAAAGCAGAACAAGGAGATCCGTATCCTCTCCGAGCAGAACCGTATCGTTAGTAAGAGCAGCTTCAACAGCTCTTTTTTGCAATCAGGTAATCTGCGTCAGAGATTGCATGTACTACGTCACAACCGATATTGCCAAGCCTGTCACTGAGCATATTGATGAAAATTTTGCTTGTTTTCAACGTTGGCAAGGAAGTGTTCCTTTTTTTTTTATTTTTGCGGCTATGGGTCGAACTCAGGATCCTCCGCGCATGGAGCGCGGGAGGGGTATTTGTGACAAAGATATTTGCAGAACACTTGATTAAACAGATGGATGGAAGAAACTTTGACCTTTGACTGTGATCACAAAAGTTATAGGTGACTAGATCAGTCTATAATAAAAGTAGTTTCTACATGATCTTGTATAACGTTGAAGCCTCTACATGCAGCTTCAATTATCCTTATGTTAATTACTGCAATAAATAAAGGTGTTGATGCCCCGACGGACAGACAGACAAAGTGATCACTATAGGGGCCCTAATTAATAATCGGAGATTCAAATACTATATAATTGTTAGATAACAGATAGGCAAAATTCAATAAAAATATTAAATTTGGAATTTTAAAAAATCGCTTTAAATAATTTCATGACGCATTATACTTCAAAATCGGCAATGCGCATTAATTTCCAGATTTACAGTAAATAAATTAATAGAAAATAATAAATTGTCAAAGTTTCTATACTAGTATTTCATTGAAATAAAATTTACTGACCTGATAAAATAAAACGTGCACGGGCGTGTATGCGCGTGAATGTGTTCGTGAAAAGAGAGAGTATAATTATTATAATACTTACCCGGGGCAGACTTTTTAAAAATGTGTCTGTTCCATGAAATAGTATCCAATCAAAATAAATAAAACTAACAAAATGCATATTGTAATTAAATAAATTGCAACAAAAATAAGAAATAAACAAAATTTATTTATTTGGTCGAAACATTGCATACCAGTTTATTTAGATCTAAATTTTGACCACAACGGGCCTTCGTAGTGTGCAAGAAAACCCCAACGCCCGTGTGGCCTTTAATATGACAAACAAAAGCGTTTTTATTCTTTTATTTTGTTCATATGTTAAGTTATAAGGCGTAGATGTATGCAGATTGACTGGAAATCTATCAAAGATTACTCTTCGATGTATACATGTATACACGTGATGATGTCAGCCACCCCCTCCCTCAACAGTTTCGTTTCCGACCAGTTTTAAATTTATCCCGTTTATGAAGATTTGATAGGAACGAACATATATTTTTGTGTTGACTGCCTTAACTTGTTTTGAAATTACCCTTTTGAAACCATTTTTGTTTGTATTTTTGCTGTGAAGACGAAGAACACTTCTATTTGCTGACCGGAAGTTTACAAAAAATTTTTGGATGGAGGCCCGTGAACGTAAAAAAAACTTCCAATAATATACGAAATTTTTAACTCTATAAAAAAGCAACTTCCACCACAAGATTTTTTGGGACTTTTTATATGATGTTTATGTGTCGATATATTATTTATTCCAACAATAAGAAATTCTGTTGCAATTAGTGTTAGGGTCATTCATAGATTGACTGGACTATCAATGTCTGTACAGATTCAGAAATATTATAATTAGCAGTTTTAATATGTATTTAGCATTTAGTGTTTTTTTAAAGGATCACTGCTCAATGATTTAGGGCTGGCTACAAAGGTATTTGAACTACACCCTAGATACACTGACATAATATCTGGTACCTGCCTAAAGTTGTAATTAGGATTCTCTCTATTTGTGCTTTTTCATTAGTTCTTCTTGCTAAAAATTTATTGTTCTTGCATTAATTGACATGTCCTGATTACCAGCACTATGTTGTTTTTGAGACCAGGAGATTATTCCAACCATATTTTTTTTAAAAAATTTTCTTATTTACATTTTTTCTATTGCTGTTTTTTTGTATCCAACACCCATAAAAGCTGGATTTAATTATATCCATGATGCCAGACCCACGTGTTTAACATTTATGCATAATATTTGGCACTAGTATAAAGAAATTAATAACCTTATGTTATTCAAATGCACTAGTGATTTAGATTTTGATATTCTGAAGTCACACGATTTTATCAATTTTGTACATGTACATGTAGAAGGTAGGAACTGGAAACCACCTATTTCATTGAGATACATGAAAACAAAAGCTGAATTTTCCAAAAAAAAAAAAAACAAAAAATTGTTGACAGAGCAAGCATGAACACACTTTCACTTGTCTGACCCAAAAATTGATTGGCACTGGATAATCAGACAAACATTATTGTCAAGCACAGATGATGTCTAACTTTCTAAGTTCTACTGTATTAGCTTTTCAAAAATGACAAAAAGCTTTCTTTTACTGAAATTTATTTACAATTTACACATTTAATACTAACAACAATATAAAACATAATATACACTATTTATGTATAGAAATAACAATCAACTATCTCAGATAAACTATGATTAAATATACATACAGTAGCTAACTATCATATACATGTATTGGTAAAAGTTCTGAAAATTTTACACAAATGAAAAACGCCATCCAGGGTTAAACTTTAAATTTACATATAGTGTCTGAACCACTGAAAGCATTTCTGAACAAATAACAATTTTGAACAAACCTGTTATTACAAATTTTGTGATTAAAACAAGTAGAATTGGACTAAGAAAATTTTTCTTTTTTCTCATAAAAAAGAAAACATAACTTTCAATCTTCAAGTAAATAAATTCAATTTTGTTGTTTTTAGTTTATTTCTATTTAATACAATCACACATGCTTCATCTATTTGGATTATTGAGGAAATAAATCAATGATGCTAATCACAAGTTTCAACATATGTACAAACAACTTTAAGCATGGTGAAATTAAGTGGGAAAAAATAGAAAAGGGTATGCAATGAAATAAATACATGTAAATATTTTAAAAAAAAATTGCTCATTAAGTATTGGCATTCATTTATTTTTTTTTTAAATTTCATCAAGATTAATTTAGTTCTAAAAATGAAGACTTGAATAAAGTTTTTCTTACAAAATAGATCATCCTGGACTTGAGTGAATCTGAATGGCAATGATTGAACATTCATTTCCATGTGTGTGTGTGTGTGTGTGTGTGTGTGTGTGTGTGTGTGCTTTAATCTATACACAATTTTGGCTCCTTTTATCTGATTCCTTCCTCAAATCTCTGAACAATATTATTTTCTTCCTTCAAAATATTTCTTTATTGAAGCATATTTGAAGTATATAATGCTTTAACAACTGTATCACAATACTGCTTTCATTCAACAACGTAAATATATCAAAAACAATTCATTCCGGAATAATTTCCCCAAAAATAACTTCATATCCAGACTGGTATGGTAAAAGATGATCATTGCACCATTGCTTGGAATTCAGTATGAAATGTGTTGTTTCAGTCTTTAGAATCCCCAATACCATCTGCGTTGATAGCAAACATGGCTTCAGCTTCAGGGAGACATGGAGAGTCATATATTTTACATATTCTTGTTTCTCCTCTTCCTTTTCTCAGGTAAAGCCTACAAACAACAAATTTAATTTACCGTATAATTCTTACAGACTTGTAAAAACAAATAAAGGGATAAAAATGAAAGCTGAACTTAAGGGTAAAGACCTTGCACTGAAGCGATGAATTTTTCAAAATTTGGAATAATTTGAAATTGAATTGTTGATATATAAATATTTTTTTATTAATCTGAAATCATAGAATGGGTACTAGAAAAGATGACAAAATGATAAACATTGGTGTCGATCAAGAGTTTTTGCAGAACCTTTTAGCAGACAAAATTTTGTACTAATTGACCTTAAATGTGGTACATTTGATTTGGAGGGGAAAAAAAAGTCAATTATGACACATTTGTGACTTACTTGAAATTTTCAAACAAAAATTACAGTACCCATAATCCTGGCTTTTCATCTTCACCTTGATATTAAAGTATTTTTTCTTGCCTTTACTTTTTCATTGAAACAAGACAATACATTTGTACTGATATGCAAGCATTATATATACCAAAGACTACAGAGAGAATAAGTATATGAATCAATATACATGTACCTGGTTGTTGAGGCATGTGCAATGATATGTCCACCAATTGGTTTCTTTGGATCTGCAGAAAACATGGCTGCTCCATCTACTTGTGCAACTACTTGATTTGTTATAACAACTGCTACACCAAACTACAGATATAAATGTAAGCCATTATAAGGTACACATATTTAGTGCATGTATTCTTTATAATCTATGCTTTGTTACAGATTTGAAAACACCTTCTAAACAGGTCTTGGTCATTTTAAGCAGGGTTGGCTGGTGCTGTTCTATCTTTAAATAAGTGTATGTGTACCTGAATATATCTACCAAATATTTAGTTATGCATCACACATAAGATATTGATACTAGACCTAATATCAATCATATATGTATTTCTGCCCAATTGTCCATGATATGACACTGACATATGTATGGTAAAATTAAAACAGCCAGACAAAAAAGATAGCTCACCAGCACTACAAGTCTATAAAATAATTCAAGCAATGGATTGCTGTTGTTCACAACAAGGGAAATAATGCTACAAGCTATTCTGTATGGATAAGATAAAGGTGTGATGCCTACATAATATTGGTACTAAGGAATGGTGTTTAAATCTTAAGCCAAGACATCATTTTAAAGTGAGACAGTCAGTTTTGGTATTGTGGGGAAACCAGATTTCTTTGAGAAAACTTGAACTTTTTCAGAATAGAATCTGACCAAAAAATGTCAGGAAAAGTTAGACAGATATTAGAGATTTAACACCCATGTCTCATTTTTGGTCCTTCAACATCACAAGATAAAAACCTGCTCACCTCATCTGCTAATCTTAACAACATTCTTAAGAACCTAGCCAAATGCATTTGTCTTGTTGATAGTTCACCTCGACCTGAGTAATCTGTTCTGTATAGACCTGTAGCACTGTCAACAATCAGCAAAGCATACCTGAAAAAAGTCAATGTACACAATTTGTTACCTAAATACAATACAAAATACTGATTACCCAAATGTCATCCTAAACCACAAGATATACAGGATTAACAAAAATTTAAAAATTTGAAGCCAAGAAATTAAAAAAAATTGCACTTAATACATGACTTTTAAGCTTAAACAAGCTCTGCCTCCACCTTGATGTGGACACCATGTATGCTGGGTAAAATATTTAAGTTGTATAAGACTCGGCTCTGGGTTTATGGTATTTCAAAGGATTCTAAAAAAGTTGTCAGATCATATTTAAACAAAACAAAGAAATTACACAATATAAAATGTTTCTTTCCACCAGTTTTAAATCAAAGTCAAGCATCATCATATTTCTTGTGCATACTTTACAATGATGTGATCAAGTTTTGTTTGTAAAGTTGAGTAAGAATTGATTGTAGCCTTGAGTAAGAGTATATTGTAGCCTTGATTAAGAGTTGATTGTAGAATTTAGTAAGAGGAAATTGTAGAGTTGAGTAAGAGGTGATTGTAGAGTTGAATATGAGGTAATTGTACAGTTGAGTAAGAGTTGATTGTAGAATTGAGTAAGAGTTTATTCTAGAATTGAGTAAGGGTTGATTGTAGAATTGAGTAAGAGTTGATTGTAGAGTTGAATAAGAGTTGATTGTATGTAGAGTTGAGTAAGAGTTGATTGTAGAGTTGAGTAAGAGTTGATTGTATAGTTGATTGTAAGAGTTGATTGTATAGTTGAGTAAGAGTTGATTGTATAGTTGAGTAAGGGTTGATTGTAGAGTTGAGTAAGAGTTGATTGTATAGTTGAGTAAGAGTTGATTGTATAGTTGAGTAAGAGTTGATTGTAGAGTTGAGTAAGAGGTGATTGTAGAGTTGAGTAAGAGTTGATTGTAAGAGTTGAGTAAGAGTTGATTGTAGAGTTGAGTAAGAGGTGATTGTAGAGTTGAGTAAGAGTTGATTGTAAGAGTTGAGTAAGAGTTGATTGTAAGAGTTGATTGTATAGATGAGTAAGAGTTGATTGTAAGAGGTGATTATAGAGTTGATTGTAAGAGGTGATTGTATAGTTAAGAGTTGATTGTAGAGTTGATTGTAAGAGTTGATTGTAGAGTTGATTGTAAGAGTTGATTGTAGAGTTGATTGTAAGAGGTGATTGTACAGTTGAATAAGAGTTGATTGTAGAGTTGAGCAATATACAGTTCATAGTTGATTGTACAGTCATGTTGGGTTGGTACATGCAAATTTTTAAGTTGCATAAGAGTTGATTGTGAAGTTTGTGTGAGATTTGATTATACAGTGGATTTTTGGTTGTATAAAAGCTGAATATACAGATGTGTGAGATTGGTCTGTTAAGATGTGCAAGACATATTTTTACAGTTGTATAGGAGTTTACAAATGCTTGTGAAAGTACATTTATATGTCTTACCTAGGATTCTGACATCATGGCTGCTGCTTGTATCAGTAACTGGGACTGGTGATCTGTGTTGTAGGCTCTAGCATAAGCTACATTGTCCAAAACATCACTTCCAGATAAACCATACCTAAACAGTAATACATTTTATTTCAAACATAACTGGACACATAAAGCATGGCTTAATGACAATCAATAAATGACAGGATAGGAAGGTATAGCTTGCTTGCACATCTATATCTATCAAAAAGATCGGAATGCTGACTTTGAAATACCAATAGGAGTAATGAAATAATCTAATCTTTACATTGTACAGGCAAGAAACAGATACTCAGTTTTAATAGTAACTGCATCTTAAGTGTGGTCAAAAGTGGCAGTTCATTATAACTTGTATGTTTAATGTTTGTAGACTTGCTCTTTTTGTTGACAACAATGAAGTTTTCCAATGATTTTTCTTTTGGTAACATAACCAGTGTTTATAAAAAAAAAAAAAAAACACTCAACAAAAATTTATCCATTACATTGCTTTACTGGTCTGAACAAGGATTTCAGAAATATACATCTCAAGTACACATCTGGTCAATCAAATATAATGTAAAATAAAGATGCAGAAGCTAAAACTAAAGCAGAAGAGCATTATCTCTTGTTTACCTACAATGAGGCCTGGCTGGGTGTGTAGTGTAAGGAATATGTATGCTTATAAATCATATTGCCTCTCCATGTTTTGAATTCTGCTCAGATCTTAGTGTGAGAAAGTTTGTTACTTAGCTCATCAAAGTCTGAAGTTTTCTCTAGATACTCCTGTTTCCTCCACCATTCCAAAACAAACCATCTAGATATCAGTCTTGTCTTGGGTGTAAAACATCATTACTTTGCTCCATTCAACTCTACTTCCAACAGACAAGAAAAATATCTGACAACTTAATTGCTCATTGTTGATTTCATAATGACTAGCAGTTGCCATATTATTTATTTTACCTTTCTGCCACTGCTAGAAGTCGTTCAGGTCTGAATGTTCCTTCTGTGTCTATAAACATAGCTTTACCCTCACCACCTCCCATATCTATTGGCAACTACAAAATATTTAAATTGAAGCAATAAAAATTTATTTTTCATAGCAATAAATATATAGAATTTTAAAAGCTAAAAAATTATTATTATTATTATTATTATCTCCTAAAATCTTTACTTTTAAAATGGTGTTTTCTAGACTTAAATCTTTTACAAAATGATAACTGGGCATCAAAATGATAAACAATCACAATCATCATTCTCTTAAGAGTTACTATAAAAAAATTCAACTTGGCATGGAAAATGAAGATCTGTAGTTATAATCAATGCATTTTACAGCTCTTTATCTTATAACTAGGTTACCTGGCATGTAACTGCAAGTGTATGACAAAGCTGGGATTTTCCAGTACGGAACTCTCCAAATATTTCTGTAATAGACCCAGTCTCTATTCCACCTTTCAAAAAGAGATATTCAATCATGACCTACTGTTCAGTCTAGTAAATTTACAAGCATTATAGAAGTAATCTGTTAAATTTTCTGCACCTTGATACTTTCAGTTTGAAAATCTTAAATAAATAAGGACTATGTGCACAAATCATTTACTGAAAGATGAAAAAACTTATTCACATTGGATATTAGTACTACTCACATTAGATATTAATGAATGTAAAAATTGGGATGGGGGTGGCACAGAATCTTATTTTATTATTTTTTTTTACAATAAGATAATATCTTTTTTTCCCTTTAAAATTTAAAATATCTTAGCAACTAATAATTTCAATTAAGAATTTAAATATACATCTAAGTATGTTTTGAATGGAACTCTTTAAATTTAATCCAATCATGAAAAGAAAATTTAATCAGATATTCTCTACATGCAACTATGTTATACCTTGTAACAGTTTGTCCAGTTCTTTTGATCCCGTTGTAACTTGTATAATTTCTGATCTTTTTTGATGGAATTCAGTTGCTGTAGTAAATCCCATGGGAACAAGTTTGGCAGCTTCTGCCTACAAAATATAATTAGTTACAGGGTGAGTTGGTGACCTAATATGGTTTATTCAGGGTCAGTAAAATCCATATTGAGCTAAGGGCAAAGCCAGAGGCCAGATATGAGTTTTACCCACCATATTAGGTCACCAATTCACCCTGCAACTGATTATAAGCTACCAATCACCCCAAAGAACCAATGTAAATACACACTACTACTATTTTTGGAGCGAGAGAAGTTTTGGATGAGAAACTGCTTACATATTTCTTACATCAAACAAACCAATCCTACACATTTTGTTTTTTTAATTTTATTCAGAACAAGCCATTTAAGGTGGTTAAAATAATAATTTATTTAACTTAGAATCAAATACATCAAACAGAGTAACTATACTCTTGTTCCTAGAATTAAAATATTTTGTTTCATTATCAACACATCATTACATGTGTCCTTATTTGCTCTAGGTGTTTGTGATAAATATGGTATGTTTACTATCAAGTGGTTGCCATTGATGTTAGTCAAGGGAAATAACTTTCATACTGAAAAGATATGGAATGGACTATATGGTCTATATTAGAATCCCATGTGACCAGAATTGCCCAGTGATATTGACAGAAACTAGTGAGAAGTAGTACATAATATTAGAATATTTTACAAATACATGAATATGAGGATTTCTACTTAAATACAAGAAGAAATGTCATTAATAAAGCTATACTGAACATCTCTGTATAATAAACTGCAGATATACATGTACTAGGAATACATCAAATTCCTAAATGACAAAATCTAACTGAGGCCAAATACAGTCAGAAACCGAGACAACTCATTTATGTATGCTTGCATTAAAATTCTATAGTCAAAGTTTAAAAGACAATATACATGTATGCTTTAAGTCAAGTATTGTCATGCACTTGTTATAACTAGTACAAGAGTAATACATAACTCTTTCACTTGAGTAAACTATAAAAGTAAAAATTCAATGAGTATAGTTTTACCAGGATTTTATCAGCTTTCGCTTCACTTATTCCTTTTATGGCCAACAAATTTTTCTTTGGAGCATAAGCTATAGATTCCACAGTATAATAACCAGCTTCTTCCATCTTCTTTACATCTGTAGCACTAATGCCATTAGCCTGAAAGAAGTGAATAAATGTGAAAATAATTAGAACTAAAAAACTTTTCACAGATAATACATTTTAGATTAACATTTGCCCCCCCCCCCTTTAAATAAGAGTTGATGAAAAAAGTCTGAGGCTGGTAACAGTTCTGTTAAAATTAAAATCTGTTTGTTGACATAGTTATACAGAGGAATTTGTTTTTTTTTTAAAAGTTTTAACTCTGTCCAGCAGAAAAAATAATAAAAGTGTGACAATCTTAAACACTTTCATGCAGATTTTCTTTAAACTAACTGAATGAATTTCAACAATAAATGTGCTGCTACCTTTGTCATGTAGTGAGCAAAAGCAAAATTACTTTAAAAGTCAAAGCAGTCAACAGGGTGGTTCACTTGAAAATATGAAAGCATAATCTAATTACTGGTAGTATTTTTTACCTCTAGCTTACTCAGTGGTAATGGACCAAACGTTTCATCTTCAGCGTCTGTGACATCTGACTGCTGTTGTTGTCTTGAAGCTTGCATTGCCATCTTGATGTTGTAATGATACTAAAAATAAAATAAAATAAATTTTAATTCATCATTTTAAGAGTGGAAAAAACATGTTTTGAATGGGTTGTTTTCAAGCAAAGATATACATGTGTATTGGTTTTCTTGATAGACTTGACATTTCATTATCTAACAATATAAACCACATTTTGTCTCATGTGACATTAAATGTTACAATTTTCTGGGATGTTACATTTAATAATAGTGAAAATATAATTATAACAAAAATTGTCCACTTGCTTTCTAAATGTCTTATTAACATTCAATTTAATGTGTAACAAATATATTTCATGGGATAAAAAGCTGTTAATAGATGAAATACATTAAGCAAGTTAACTGTTTGGTTTAAACTAATCCAATACTAATTGCCAGTGTTTGTTTATTTGCACATTATTTTGATTTTTATAATAATTTGACAATTATGCATGCATTGAAAAGAGAAGTGTGTGTGTGTGTGTGTGTGTGTGTGTGTGTGTGTGTGTGTGTGTGAGCTTGATTTGATATCAATATATGAGACTAAACATGGTTCATTACACACACAATCTTATGGGAAGGGGCACACTTGCACAAAGTCTAAACAAGATACAGAGAGGACATGATTGTGACAGACAGACATTCTGAAAATTGGGAAATTATCAGCTGTTTTTAATGTTTTAAAGAAATAATTTTTACTAGAATTTGAGAAGTGCCTAAAAATTCCTTTACTAAATTTAAATGAAGTCTCTCTATTGAATTACCAGATGGGCATGTAATAACCAAATAAACACCAGATAAGCATTTGTTGTTAGTTATTTTACCATGAAAAGTTTTGCATGTACTCATAATGCAGAGTGCACATAATTTTCTTTTTTAAATATTAATTATATCATTTTTCTGATTTCTAGTTCTAATTCTATATCTAAAAACACAGAAAACTTCACAGACTGCTGTGGTATTTATTGTGGTATTATCATTCAACATGTTTCACCATATAAGAATGGTGTAATCAGGAATGATTCTGTGTTTTTAGATACAGTTTTAATACTTCAGAATTCTACTGAATCCATTAGGATCCACTAACAGACTCCCCGCCAGCCACAATTGAGGGTGTGGATTCTCTTTTTTATTAGATAGTTCTAATTCTGTATTAATTATCACTAATCCAGTAACAGTGTGAATGTAATCTTAATCATAAAATATGTTGATCCTCTCAGTATATCTCATGATTTTCATTGCATTTTTTTTTCTCGATGGAATTCCATAGCCATCCACACTAAAATTATTCTCTAATTTTAGATTCATCTAGATCACCCTATTATGCATACTCGAATCTAGACAGTCTTCAAACGGTATGTGCCAAAATTTTGAGTTTTGTTCTGAAAAACTATAGCCTATTTCATGCACAGGAGTTAGATTTTTTAGATAATAAAAACTCAAGTAGCTAAAGTATGTTATTTTTAGTAAGATATCCTAGAGCTTGTGTTTGAGAGCCATGACTCATGGCATGAGCCCCAAACAGTCAAAAGGGTGGTATCTTATGAGAACCTATTATCTGAATTGTTAAAATTATAATTTTGGGTAGTCTTATAACTTGAAGGATTGACGATAACATTATTCGTTTTGGGAGTTTAACTTACTGATTGTTTTGTTTCCTTCAAAATCACCGATATTTTGTAGCTTAACAGATTTCAGACAACCCGCCAATTACGAAACTTCCTGTTTGTTAATCCGAGCGAGTTTGTCGAGTGAATGTTATGACAACTAAAGGTGCGTTTGTAAAAAGGGAGTTAATCGATCTTCAAAACTCGATGATAAACATCACAGAACTTGCACTTTGCAGTGTTTACATTTCTAATTTGTGACTTTAAAACCAGCAGAATTTTCAAGTGAAAACGAAATTAGTTTGCCCGATTTATCTTACATATATAAAGACCAAACATCCTTGCATAAAATGCAAGTTTGAGATAGAAGTAGTTGAGCTCAGATTTGTAAAAATATATTTATTTTGACTGTGACCAGAGGCCAAATTGAAACCATGGGTAACCCAAAAGGTGTAATTTTTGGCATTCTTTGTTTATTTAGCAGTTTCTTTGGGACATTGGTGTTTTTTCCACCTCTTCTTATAATGTCATTTCTAGACCCAAGAATAGGAAGAAAAGCACTGGATTTTATGATATGGTTATGGGTGGTTTATTGTGTGGTAAGTACAGTCTCATAATGTCATAATTTTGTATCTAAAAGATGTCTATATGCTGTATGATTGCTTTATGCCTTGCTACAAGAAGAGCCTACCCTGTATTTCTATTTGTTAATAATACAAAGAAAATGTTATATCCAAAAACTTGTCCTAATAACTACCCATTTACTCATATCCAACTGCAGTCCTAACCACATGGGCTTGTATTTATTGATAAGTCCCTTTTTCTGACAAATACCCTCTTTCTGGCCAAAACCCTGTATTTCTTCCAGGGTTTTGGCCAGAAAGAGGGCATTTGTCAGAAAAAGGGAATTATCAATAAATAAAAGCCCCTGTGTCCTAACTAGAAGATTGATTTTATCCAATTTGTACATATTTCTTCTCATTCCCATTGATGTGTATACAGGAATCACACATATGTTAATAGCCTAGTAGAATTATTAGCATAACTGCATGTCTGCCTTGCCATTATGAGATGATATATGGGTGATTTTAATGTCAATGCTTGTGAGACTAGCCATACTATTAATCATGATTAAAAAATGAATATAATACATCATAACAAAATACTTGGTCTTTACACTTGGTAACCAGCTGCTTCTACTATTAATAGCTTGCACAACAGTCTTAAAAACAATTACTGTGGCACTCCCTATAGGACCCTTGATAAAGCAAAGAATGATTATGGATATTCTGTTCAGAAAATCATGAAAAAAATTGAAAAGTTCATTTTGATAAGTTTTCAAAGTAAACTTTTTTATGCATATGAAGTGTATTTTTGTGTTGTGCAATTGATGCAAACAAATGGGTTTTCTGAAAGTTTGGACATTTAGCCTTTATAGACATTTATAGCTTAGCCCACACCCATGTAAACAACCAACTTGTATCTGAAAAACATACATAACATACTAAAAATAAGTTTATGAAAGAATAATTAAAAACCATGATTCTATCAACCAAAACTACATTTTACTTTAGATTTTAAAATTTTGAGAACAGTTGTTCATGTTGGGGCCTTTAGCAATATTCCTTCTGGATTTCACCCCCCCCCCCCCCCAAAAAAAAAAAAAAAAAAAAAAATCTTTTGATATATGTTGTTTTGTAAGCTAAAAGTTTCATAAAAAATTAAATCACATTAAGATGAACATTTTCATTCTTTCTTCCCATAGAAATTCCTGTCAGTACATGTAATAATACAATGAGAAAGTATGAAAAGAATGGTTCAGTTTTCAGTAAGAATTAACCTTAAATTATACTAGTATGTTAAATTTTTGAAAAATGAATTTTATTACTGAAATAGTCAAAATTGTTAGGCTTTTTCGGTCAAGAAGAAAATTGTAGTACAATTATACAAATGAACATACTTCTTAGCTTATGAGTGTAAGTGTTAGTTACTTGATAGGTAAGTGTCAAATTTTCTTACAGATTAGATGTGCAGTGATAATAATGTAAGTGAGCAATAGAAATTGAGTCAACAGTTTGAATAATGTTATTCTCATTTTAGGCTTTGTATGAAAATTTTTGTGGTGTTAAAATAATAATTTCTGGTGAACCAGCTCCTGAGGAAGATGGTACTCTGATCGTTATGAATCATCGTACTCGATTTGATTGGATGTTCCTGTACTCATATCAGATGCGTTGTAGTTCACTGAGCAGATTAAAAATTAGTCTTAAAAAGAGCTTGAAAGCTATTCCAGGCGTAGGTAATGCAAAAATAATCCTTTATACAATTTGAAATACAAAATATTATTTACATGGTTTTATGTCTAAAAGGTTATTAATATGTTTTAAGGTAAAATTGGGTACACAGACCTTGTATAAAAGTTTTTAAGCAATTTGTCTTTAGTGCATATTGGAAGAAAACAAAACACTTTGCATTGAGAAAATCCAAATTCTATTCAGGACATTTTGCACATATGGATGTGATAAGTTTGGTGTGCTGCTTTTTCGAATTTATGTTGCATTCACAAATAGAAATACTGTTGATTTAATGTTTTTGGGTTTCTTATTCTATCATGTTTGATAGCAACTAAATGCTCAAACAATTACTGTTACTAAATGGCATCAGCTATTACCATATCTTGGATATTTCAGCTTACGCCACACAAATTTGTCGTTTTTTTTTTTAAAGACAAATTGGAGGTACATTGTACTTTTGATTAAAAATCATGTATCTTTGATGTTTAATGTTTGGCTTTCCAGGTAGTGAGTTTTAGTTTGAAAGTCAGAAAATAAAATGAATTAATTTTATTATTAATGAAATTATCTTTTATTGCAGGCTGGGCCATGCAGGTTGGTGGTTTTCTGTTTTTAGACAGAAAATGGGAATCTGATAAGCATACAATAGCTAAGGGTATTAGATATTTTGGACTGTTAAAACAGAAACCACAGGTAAAATATCAACCAATGTCATAAAAACAATCTTCTTTTTGAAAACTGAGTGAAAATGTATTGTTTACTTAACAAAAATTGAAAAAAAGTTCTAATATAATCACTGAATTGTCTGTGGATAGAAACTTGGTACATGTAAAATGTTGGTTTATTTATGTTTCATTTTATTTTATTTCAGATATTATTATTTCCAGAAGGTACAAATATGTCCAAACATACAAAACAAAGAAGTGATAACTTTGCTGAAACAAATGGCCTTGAAAAGTATGACTATGTGCTTCACCCAAAGACAAAAGGTTTTGCTTATTGTGTTGAACAAATGAAACAGAGTAAGTGTTAATTTCCATGTAAATTTTTAGTAAGAACTTCCATTATGCTTGACTTTCAGGGCCAAATTGACATTACCCGGTATTCATGTTTCATAGAGTCGAACCATTTTAACGTTATTGATTACTAGTATTTCAGAAGGTCAGGATTCATATTAAGTTTCAATGAACCAATATAAGCTGTTCAGTTCTCAATGATGTGTGTTTTGGTATCCAATGTCTCTTATTGTCAATACTCACACATTAATATGCTTAAGGCTATATTGATATTTTTGACACTACCGGTATTTATTATATACATTGCCATGTGATAATTATTTTTATTATTAACATGCGATTTTCTAAGTAAACCTGATAAATAGAATATGGTTTATAATCAAAGTAAAAATAATTTCATTTATTTTGAAATGTTGCCAGTCATAAGCAAAGTTACAGAAAATTGTACCCATGTAATGTACTTAGGCAAACTACCTAATTTTTACAAGATGCTGGATATAATGACCAAGAGTTGTGTTTTTAGTACTGGTACTCATTTTTATCTGATCTGACAAATTGGTGGTTCTGAAATAGAACCAACATATAGGATTTTACCACACAGTCTTGAATACTGTACATTTTCTTGGTTTTTATTACCTTAAGTGAAATATACATGTTTAAGCACCCCATGCAAATTTACTTTCAGATTTGTGTGATATAGATTCCATAATGCATAAACATGTACTTGATATGAAAAAAAAAAATTTTCGCCTGACATTGCTATAATTATGTTATTGCTTTGTTTACTTATTCATTTATTTATTTATTATAATAACATTGTATCAGTTAATTTTCCTGTATCATTTTAGATGATTGTTTAGATAGTGTAACAGACATCACTATAGGTTACACAAAAAACATACCAGAAAATGAATCTGATATCTTAAGAGGGGATTTCCCTAAGGAAATCCATTTTTTAGCAAAAAGACACAGAGAAAGAGATTTACCTACAAATTCTGAAGACCTAGAAAAATGGTGTAAATCACTATGGAAGAAGAAAGAACAAACACTGAAGGAATTTTATGAAAAGAACACTTTTGGAGAAGGGGTTAAAAATGGATTACAAAAGGATGAAAACCGTGTTCAACATTTATTCCGTTTTGCGACGATGTTTTGGACATTGTTTATGATGGCAGTTTGTTGGATGCTGTATTATCATCCTTTGTTTAGATGGTATTCCCTTATCCTAGGTGTTTTTTTCGCATCAATTTCAAGGTATGGTGGTGTAGATAACCTTTTATTTAATTCTGTTGATAAACTTTCAGTCACATTAGGATACTATCAGACTTAAAAATATTCATGTATGTAGTTTTAAATTTTAATTATCAGCTCATATTTGATATTTATTTGTTGTTGTTATTAAATTACTCATACCGGTTTAAATGCAGATATAAGGAGTTATTTTAGCACAAGATCATGATTCCTCTTAATTTCATAGAATTGGATGAAGATTTGTGTAATCAATGTTCTTGAATGTTTGTGATGTCAGAGCCAAAACACATAAATGTTTCTACTACATTGTGTCAATTTGTTTGTTACAGCATATTGAAGCAAAAATTTTGCCACTATGGGGATTGAACCAGATGAAAAATCTAACAAAAGTTTCTTTTACACATATAACATGTAAAACAAATAATGTACATCAGTGCTGATGTAAACGCAGCTTCAGCATGTAAAAATATCACTCCATAGTGGTAACATTGTCTTTTTTATAAAGATATTATGTGGTTTTCAAGGGTGGGCATAGTAGTTTTTAGTTAAAACTAGGCTCAAATAAGTTAATTAGAATTTGTAAATTTTTTTCCAAACACAGTGACACTGACATTAGTTCATAAATGGGTAATCTGTTGATAACATAGACTACCAGTTACCATAGATGGGTATATATGTATATGTTCAAATAACCCAACCATGTACAAATAAGTAATGAAAAAATATGAAGTTGATTGCAGTATCTTTTTCATAGAATGACTTTTACAGCAGTAAGCAGCAAAGTTGTGGTATATGTAGAGGAATGCACCATGTTTCTGGTGAAATAATACAAACTGCAGATAGCTTACTAAAATGCTTATGTTTACTATGTTTTTAAGGATATACTTGATAAATCTAAAGCTGTCTAGTTAGTTCATGCTTTTTTAGTTTTAACAAATTATCTTAATGTGCTTTTTTAGAAATAAGCCATTTTTTAAAAGGATTACTGGTAGGGTAGTTAAAATCAATCTTTTATTTTCTTGTTTAATCTTTCTCAACTTGAAAGCATGCTGTTTGATTATTAGATTTCATAATGTCAGATGTTTGGATTTCTACATTTAAAACATTCAGCTACCCTTTAATAAAATTTGTTTATGGATTTGAGCAGGTATTTTTAAGTTTATAAGTGCTTGTAACTTTTTGAGAATTTGGTTTAATGTTCTTTAATAATTTTGTATCATAAGGGAACTCGGTGCATGCATTTATGAAATGCAACCCTCTAACTGCCAATGTTTAAATCTTTCTGAACAATTCCTAGCATGAAAATGTTTGTCACTACTTTTGTGGAAGAAACATGGTCTCTTGGTAATTTTCTTGTTTAATCTTTCTCAACTTGAAAGCATGCTGTTTGATTATTAGATTTCATAATGTCAGATGTTTGGATTTCTACATTTAAAACATTCAGCTACCCTTTAATAAAATTTGTTTATGGATTTGAGCAGGTATTTTTAAGTTTATAAGTGCTTGTAACTTTTTGAGAATTTGGTTTAATGTTCTTTAATAATTTTGTACCATAAGGGAACTCGGTGCATGCATTTATGAAATGCAACCCTCTAACTGCCAATGTTTAAATCTTTCTGAACAATTCCTAGCATGAAAATGTTTGTCACTACTTTTGTGGAAGAAACATGGTCTCTTGGGGTATTCTTGTTTTCCTATCATACTAGATCTAACTGCCTAGATACATTGTATCAGTAAAAGAATAAATCAATATAAAAGGCATTTTTCACCTACTCAGTCAGTCATTCACTCCCTCATTTTGTGTCACTTCCCTTATTTAGAAGGATTTTAAAAAAAGTTACACTAGACTTTACTGCAGAGATTTGATACTTCGAATTTTTATGTGCAGATATGTGAAATGATGGATGTAGAATAAAATGATGATTATGATTGGTCATTTGAATGCAGAATGTCATAGTGATACCTGTCTTCTCATATATCAGTTTACATTAAATGATGGATGCAATTGGTCAGTTAAATAGTTGATTGCAGAGTGTCTTAGTGATACCTGTCTTGTCATATATCAGTTTACATGAAATGATGTATGCAGTTTGTTGGTTGATTAGTTGAATGCAGAATGTCTTAGGGATAGCTGTCTTGTCATATTTCAGTTAACAATTTAATTAGTTTTTATGAATTATGACATTTCACTACCTGTCTTTTTATATGCCAACTTAAATACTTTCATCATTGAATTTGTTTTGTAGTTGCAAAACCAGATCTCAGTATTTCCTAGTATGAAAATAGTTTTAGCTATATTTTATCATAAATCCTCAATGTATTAATATGTATTAATATTTTGTATTATGTGATTATTTGTCTGGTTTATTCATAATATCAGAATGATATACAATCACATGTACTACATGACTTGGTACAATCATGTGTTTTGTTATAGTAGGCAGTTATTTAGCCTGTTTGTTTGGTGATGTTATACCCCAGTGCTATTTTCATGTGTAAAGATTTTGCTTCAGTTTTTTAAAGGACTTAATGTAAAGGCAAGCTACATGTACTCTGTTTGTATATTAAAATTTTATCAATTAAGTTGCATTTATCTATATTTTATATTTACCGATCAAGTTTATTCGTATGGTGAATTTTAAACTTTTTAGATCATGGATTTTGGTGCTTAATGATGGATAAGTGCATTATTTCAGTTATATTTTGGTTTTGTTTGTTAGTTATGTTATTTTTACATATATTGATATTTACTTTTAAAACCAGTTCATTAGTTAATCAGTGCACTTATACAAAAATGTTTTCAATTCAGGGATGTGATTGTTGATTTTGAATTTGTTAATACTCTTTTGTTTGGTGATTTTACAATGATGGAAACTTCTATTTTTAGTGTTAGTGTAGTTTTCCTGGGTAAGGACAAGTATATATATATATATATATATATATACACATGTTGGTAATACCAGTGAACTTTGGATAAATGTTGTGTATTTAGCTTTTGGCTACTGCTATATTATACCTTTTATCAACTGTAGAATTTACCCTTATGTAACTGTATAAATGAAATGTTAACAAAAAAAAAAAAAAAAAAAAAAAAAAAAGAACCACCACCAACAATAGTACATCCATTTTCAACATATAAAAGATGAAGATGAGATACTGTATATTTAATCATTTTTTTTAACATCAGCTTCAAACACAATCTTTAGATGAAAAGTTACATGATTATTACTGTAATCTAGTATTTGTAGTAGTTGTAAAATTTTTTTTTTTGGATAATAATTCTAACACATTTTTATTTTTACCAACAGTAAATTTACTGGTAAGTACACAGAGAATTTTAACATAAAAATAGATGTCCTTTTCACAAGGCTGATCTTCTCAACATTTTTCTCCCTAAATATTATATATATTTTTTTTGTTTTTGCTAATGGGCTTTGCAACCTTTGAAAAAGAGGGTCAGTATATCTTATTTATTAATAATTTAAAAATGTCAAAAAAAAAAAAAAAAAAAAAAAAAAAAAAAAAAGAAAAGAATTGTATCTGGAAACTGTACCAAAAACAAAAGACCTTTAAAATTTGTGCTAGTCATGTAAAAAGACTTGCAGTCTCAGTTTCTCAGAATGTTATTCTGACAGGAAAATCTCATATAGTGTGATTTAGTGTGGATTTAAATAAGGAAATATTTCTAGGAATTAACATTAAGTGGAATGAGAATGGAATCTATAATATATGTGTAGTTTTGAAACAAATTTGCAAAATAAAATTAATTAAAAAACAATTAAACAAACACTGGCTGCAAATTTGATATTTTATTAACGTTACAAGTACAGTTTCAGTTGATAGGATCAGCCTAGATTTTGCTCTTATGTCACAGTACTATTTAACATTTTAAAATTTTAATGTGTACTACTAATACATTATACAACTATTTGACATTTTAATTGTGTGTACATAATGATCTCATTGATTAATGTTCAGTTTTTTTCTGCTGTGTGATTTCACTGGTTTTGGGATTTTCTCTTCCTGTGCACTTTCTTGTGGATTTTTTAATTGCTGTTCAAGTGAAATGACTTGATTGGACAATTATGCTATAGAGTTTTTTTTACAGAAAAAAATCAAAATGATTTACTTGGATTGAGTATGTTACCTGAAAAAATTCTTTTATGTTTTTTACTGGTTTTTAAAAGGGAAAAGTATTGAAAAGACTAAAATAAGATTTATTTAAAGTCTTATTTTTATGAATTAACATACATGTATTTCATTACTACTCACTGGGTATTCTATTACTTGATGTTGTTGTGATATAAAATTTCCTTTTCTTTGGGAAATTTCAAATTTTTGATTTTATATTGTTTTACATTGTCAGAAGTAACTTAGTTCTACATAACTTACACATAAATGGTGATATAACATATCTATAGTGTGACAATGACCAACATCTCTTTTATGACTGTGCTAGTAGGAAGGTGTTATTTAGTGATGCATGTGTTATTAAGTGATGCAAGTTTTAAGTTTTGGTGAAGATTATTTTATTGACAAATATTAAAGTTTTTTAAAAAAATTTTTAGGTTATTTGATTTGCTGTTTACTTTTTGACTTTTGGATAAATCAACACAGTTTGTTTATTTTGCTTTGTTTTGACATAGATAAAGCTGTGTAAATATAGTGTGTAAGTACATGTATATATTCTGCTGGAGTTGTTTTTCTTCCTTTTGACTATATTTTGACAAAATGGGTTTTATGTTTCAAGTTTTTATTCATTACTATGGTATATTTTATTCATACCTGTTCTCTTCTGATAACACCGAGAATTGAATGTCATTACACAGTTAGCTTTATCTGTGGAAAGTTTTTGTTAAAGCAAGTAAAAATAATTTCAGACAAAAGGATGAGTAAAAATTACTGTTTCTCACAATCTAAAGATATCTTTTGCCAAGTTATTCAAGTTAAAAAATGATTCAAGGGTCTTTGATTCAGGCTGAATTATATGCTCTTAAACAGACATTTAATTTAAAAAATTAGCACAGTCTATGCAGCAGTTGCAGCTGTAAAATAATTGAGTGCTAGTAAGCAGACAGGAGGTTAACCTTGTTTTAAAGGTGGAATTGTACTTCAAAGTGTTGATATAGTGTTCATTGATAAACTCTGGCCCAATGAGCGTAAATACTTAAAACAGTTTTTTTTTTTAAAACTTACCCTTTTTTGTATTCAGTTCAGGTAAAATATTGCAAGGGAACTTAACAAAAGTAACTGACCACCCATGAATTGTCTCAGCAGATTTGATAAAATCCAACAAAGAAAATGTTAAATAAGCTGTGTTTTCATGATAAATAATAATTCATTAGTTATAGTTAATCTACATTTTATCCCATTGCACTAGTAATTTCTATTTTCATAACTTTATAACACCTTGATTCTCTTAGAACCTAGTGGTAGGCAATTTCAGAAAGTATTGAGTCTTATCATATATATATATATATATATATATATATATATATATATATATATATATATATATATATATATATATATATATATATATATATATACCTCTGTTGAATTACCTTTTACTTCCAGTTTTACATTCATTAATTAATTAAGATTTTCTGAAACTAAAATCTGGCACATTTGAAATGTTCATTATTTTTAGTTTTGAAATATACTTGATTTCAGCTAAATACCTCTAATGACAACCATAGTCAGTAAATCATTAGATGAATTTCAATTTCAGATACATATTAAAACCAAAGACTTCCTTAATCTTATGACAATTATATATCATTTTTTATAGAAAATATTACCAAAATTAGATTTTAAGAAAATTCAAGTTGCTGAAATAATGTTACATAAAATCTTATAAAGTGAAATTACAAAATTCTGAATTTTATCGCAGTTTTATCATCTAAAATTTCTGGGACCCACCTTGTTTACTTTAGCTTATAGCTTTCTAAAGCATTGTCACTTTGCGCACACTACAGGCTTATTACCAGTTAGCTAGCTAGTAATGCCGAAATTGATGCTAACAGTTTGGTTTCCATTATCAACAGTTTTTTCCTAAATCTAAATCACTGTTTAAGAAATAAGAACTCAAATTTAAAATTTTACATTTTAAATTTTTTCATAGGATGAAAATGATTTTTTTTCTATTTATTTTCAAATATAGGGTTTAATTATTGGATTTAGAAGTTCATTGTTTGCCATTTTTTAATCAATTAATCATCTGTTCTTTTGTATTTATAGGATTGTTGTTCACAATACATGACTTGCATAGATTTCACATATCTAGTTATCAAGTCTTGATATATTTCCAGACTGTTGCCTTCTTTTTACCATTTTTCTGAATTTTAGCTGGCATTAAAAACTTTTAAGATAACTTTGGTTTCTGTTTCTATTATTGTTGTTGTAGTTATAGGTAGTTTGATATATGTATATAATTCATTGTTTAGCTAAAAATATCTTAATTGGATTTACCTGTACTTTCACTTTTGTTTCTCTATAAAAGAGACATGCAAAGAATTGAGGTACTCTTTTGAAACCATTCTTTATTTTATGTAACACTACATATTTTCAAAACCATTTCACAATTTCTGTTTTGTACATGGTTAACTCATTTTGATTTACCATTGAACATAATAATGTAGTAACTGTATTCTACCACATTTCTGTATAAATATTTTTTGCATAGAAAGATTTTTCTTTAATGAATTTCACCAAAAATGAAAGAAATGTGAATTACTTTTAATTTAAAATATTGAACAGTGACTGTTTTATAAAAATCGACTAAGAATCAAATTTTCAAAAAGTTTTTGGAAAGGTATTTTTATATAAATGTGTATGGATATTTGTTAATGTTTGCAGTGCAGAAAGATTTAACATTGTCACAATACCTTTTGCATGTCTATCTTATGTCAAGTTTTCCCCATCAAATTAAAGATTAGATTTAAACATTTCATTTGATAACTTCAGTCAGAATTAATAAGGAATTAATACAAATGTTAGTTATATCACAATTATATCTTTATTTCTTTTCAGATTTAAATGATTATTTCATGAGTAACATCAGAAGGTAATAAGATATTCTCCAGAATTTTTTAAGATTGGTTTTTACAAATTTTTATTTTTTAAATTCTGTATATTTTCTATGAAAAAAGATATTTTAGGCAGTAAGATGTATTTTCTGTGATAGCTATCTTCCTAATGTTTTTGAGAAGATAGTGTTTTTATTTATTTTATATCAGTGACAAAAGTTTACACAAAATATGTAAAAAATCAAACATGATATATTATAATCAGTAGTATGGTATATGTTTAGCTACTAAAGTCAGAACATGACATAGTTGAATAAGCCAGTGGGAAGATTTGTTTTAATCTCAATTAATGCAGTGAAAAGTAAAGTTACAAGTAAGCATTGGTATTGCCCATTGAAGATTTCTTCTGTTGATGAAGATTTTATACTTACAACAAAAAAGAGAGCTGATGTGTATGTATTTAGAAAGGTAAAAGTTACTTGTGAGATCACCATTGTCCATTGACAAATGCTTCTACAGGTTTATACCTACTACAGGCTAACTTCCGACAGCAGCTATTTGGAGTTTTGACTGAAGATTAGGTAACAAAAAAAAGTAATTACAAGAATTAACAGCTGTTAAGTTAGTTACTGATTTCTATTAAAAAAGACTACTTTGGAGTTACCATGGGATAAACTACTTTAGAGTTCATGGCCAAAACAAGTTAAAATGGAATAACCATTGCAATTGGCTAAAGATAATGGTAGAATATCTAGGATTTTGTTCTGAATGACAGAAATATATTGCTCATCCATGAAATAATAAATCAGCCAGCATTCAGAATAGACTGTTTTTCTGTCTACTATAGTCTTGTTAACTTAATACTGATGAATGACAGATCTCATGGAATTTTTTGTGAATAATTCAGTTTTTTGAAATCCATACATTTCGTACAAATAAAATACTACATGTATTTACGTTTTTTTTTTTTCATTTATTTAATTTTTTCCCCCACATATTTCTTATGTAAGAGTATATATAAAATTTTCTTTCTTTTAAATTTTAAAGTTAGTTAAATTATGGATTTTTAATAGTAGTGAATAAAAATGTCATAAAAGTTGTCCATGTTGTAGGAATTAATTGATTTAGAATGTTTTTTGGGGGGTGGGTAAGAAAGACCTAGCTTTTTTGTAAAGGTAGATCGTTTCCACATATTCTAATCAAATTTTATTGAATAAAAATACAATATTAATGGATAATACTAGTATATAAATAATAAATGATTTTTTTATTTGTGTGTGCAAAAGAGTGTATGTTAATTTATTATAAATAAGTCAGGTTTGTTTTACTGATTAGAACATTACTGTTTTGGCCCTCTCCAACTGACAATATTGTTTTTCAGTTTTATGTTATTCTTACAGTAATAGAAAGATTATTCCATATCTCACATTTACTTTGTTAAACATACTATTAAAATTAGTTATCACTTATTGAAAAAGTTATACTATCATTGCGACATTTTTAGCTTTCTTGTTCATATTTCATTTACAAACTATTGCAAACATTTGTGTATTTCTCAAACAAAAGATATAAGTTCATGCCCAACAAAACTAGCTCTTTCTGTAAGAATAGAAAATCCATTTATAGGAAACAGTGTGAAGCTATGCGTTTACCTTCGACACCCAGTTATACTTTTAATAACAACCGTGCAAACACGTCCATGTGAAATATCACTCTCCCCAATAAAATATACATATATGTCATCAAGATTTGCACAGATATTTCTTTGAAAGGAAAATATTATATATTATGATAATGATATAACAAGTCCAAATACATAAATAATTTTGTGTAGCTGAATACGCTGTTTTATGAAGCCCGGCTCTTCTATGATAAAGCTGGTCAGGATTAGAACAGATTTGATAGCAATATAATTTACAGGTTTCAAATGTTAACTAAACATAACCGTATAATTAACTGTTGGCTAAGACGATCAGCTCACAACTACAGACTGGAATAACTCGTGAAGGTAACAAACAAATAATTATTACAATAAAAGACTTAAGTGAAGTAACATTGTAGAAATAACAATTACAATCGTGAATCTAGATTTCGCTTCATGTATGTGTAAGAAATAACAATTACAATCGTGAATCTAGATTTGGCTTTCATGTATGTGTAAGAAATAACAATTACAATCGTGAATCTAGATTTAGCTTTCATGTATGTGTAAGAAATAACAATTACAATCGTGAATCTAGATTTCGCTTTCATTGTATGTGTAAGAAATAACAATTACAATCGTGAATCTAGATTTCGCTTTCATGTATGTGTAAGAAATAACCAATTACAATCGTGAATCTAGATTTCGCTTTCATGTATGTGTAGAAATAACAATTACAATCGTGAAATCTAGATTTCGCTTTCATGTTGTGTAAGAAACTAACAATTACAATCGTGAATCTAGATTTCGCTTTCACTGTATGTGTAAGAAATAACAATTACAATCGTGAATCTAGATTTAGCTTTCATGTATGTGTAAGAAATAACAATTACAATCGTGAATCTAGATTCGCTTTCATGTATGTGTAAGAAATAACAATTACAATCGTGAATCTATATTTCGCTTTTCATGTATGTGTAAGAAATAACAATTACAATCGTGAATCTAGATTTCGCTTTTCATGTATGTGTAAGAAATAACAATTACAATCGTGAATCTAGATTTCGCTTTCATGTATGTGTAAGAAATAACAATTACAATCGTGAATCTAGATTTCGCTTTCATGTATGTGTAAGAACATAACAATTACAATCGTGAATCTAGATTTCGCTTTCATGTATGTGTAAGAAATAACAATTACAATCGTGAATCTGGATTTCTCTTTTATATCTGTGTAAGTAAATTTATCTTTATTGAAAACTTAGTTTAAAAGGACGGCTATAATTTGAGCTATATCATTTTTTCGTTAGCTAAAAATAAAAGCCGTATGCTTCAGCACACCCTACTTCGTTGTAGCTAAATAAAATCTTGACATGGTAGTTCATTAAACGCCAAAACAAAATGTTTTTGACCTAACATCACTTTATAATTTAGGATTTCATCATAAAACGAAAGTTTTAAGTTTTCTGATGAACATTTTTATGCTTTTTTCTTATTTTTCTTCTTTAAGCATTTTTTGTGACGTTCAAAGTGGTTCTAGCCAAAACATTTTCATTCAGCTGTAGTGATCTCTGTTTGATTTCAGATATATCGTCTTGTTTTCTAAAATTAAAAAAAAGACTCCCGGGTTGTGCATTTATATTGCTTGTTGAAATCAAGGTTAAAATTAACATATTCTCTCGCCTTTAATGCCATTTTAAATCGAAGCGCTAAAAACGTCCAAGTTACTGACTATTTATTGTCTTCATTGAATATGTAACAGTGACTGACTGATTAAACATCTGTGTTCGAACAACTATTCGGAACCTTTCCTAATTGAATATGTATGTTTATAGAAATATTAATGTGTATTTTAGGCCTTAAAGTTTGTCTTTTCTCGTACTGAAGATGTGTTATCTTACTTGTATATACTATGCACCATTCATATGCTTTTGCAAAACAACTGAGTCATAATTTTATTTAATTTGGATGAAGTTCATAGGAGTTACGGATAACACAATGTATGCACTGATCATACGTTTTTTGTGCAAAATGACAAAGTTTCACAAGCAATAATTAAAAAAATATTATACCTTATGAATTATAATTGGCACATTAAAAAGATTTAATGGCATGAAATTACTTTGTCAATCCAATATAACAATCATGTAACGCAAAATACATTATTTTTTTAAAAAAAATTTTAATGTTCATAATTAAGATAAGAAAAACTATTCCCAAGAACACGTCCTTATTCACTATCATTCTCCATTTTAAATGTTCTGTTTCAGTGTTTTAGTGAATATTGTAAGCTGATAAATATGAATATGTAGATTTTATGACCTTTAATTATAACACGAATGAATGATGATACATGTATTTATGTACGGGGTATGTGACGTTTAATTCAATATAACAATACTTGATAGAGTGGTCTATCTATTTATACTTGTAAAAGTGTTTAATGAGTTATGTTTGTTTATATATTTTATCCAATTAAATCCAAAATGACCCGTGTAATTTGTCACTTGTTTGTTTTATTTTAATTCTTGTTTATTTTATTTCCGCAGCATTTTCGCTGACGTCCATAAAGTATTTGATATATTAAAATGTAGGTGCGATATGTGGTTTTTGTGATGTTTTTATGTTTTATTTTTAAAAATAAATCTCTACAAAAAATTTGCATCTATGACTAAAAGTGTTGCTTGTGTTACGGAGGAGGTGATTGAAGGATGTAAAAATTAACATCTCAGCTTAAGTATTTTCACCAAGAAGCGTTCTGCAAAATATATATGTGGATATACATAGCAATCGAAAAACGATTTAAAACAAAACGATACATTCTATTATTTTCAACAAAATTTTGTGTATCGAGTTAGCACAATGGCTGAAAGTTAAGATTAGGACTTGTAATGATAGATTATATCGCTATATATAACTTAATTGTCTGAAACAAAACTTGCCAGCAGTAATCCATTTACATATTGTTGGTTCACGGGTTGATTTAAATTATTAATTACAATGTAGTTCATTTTTGGGCTAAATTTAATGCGGGGATCATAGGATTTTTCACGCACATTAAAGCTTACTTTGCAAGGCCAGGATGCGTCTAGTTGCTTGTTATGAAATGCATATAGTAATAAGATTCCCCAAGAAATATAAGATAAACATGACCGATCAAACAAGGGATGGTAAGCATGATAGTTCATTATAAACCGTGGTTCTGTACAATTTAGATGTTCAAAACCCTCTTTTTTAAATATGAAAAAACCTTTCAACGTTTTTGTTATGGCTGGTCGCGATTGAAATTGCTTACTTCAGCTTCCACCTTAATTTTAATCTAGTTACACTTCGATATTTACTTTCGTCATTGATTCCCCACTTAAGCTTCCACCTTAATTTTAATCTAGTAACACTTCGATATTTACTTTCGCCCACTTGTTTCATTCGTATATAGCGATAATACCTAGTAATATGATACTGCATTTCAACTGATATATGAAGGTAATATCAACATTTTCCCATGTTGACAATTAAAGATATGTGATGAATTATAAATGATTTTTGTGTTGTATTTCTATTTGATTCGTATCACCTGATATTAGATTAAAGGTCCCTGTAGAATGGTATCGAATTACGTGTTTTAATCACAAAGATTTGCAACCGCATAGCATTTACTAAAACTAAACCATGCCTCAACGATTCGTGGTCGACAAAATGCGCAGAAAACGCAAACAAAATGTATAAACATTCTGAGTAATACATAGATGACCAAAACATTTTGCAGAATAAATTCAGACTTCGATTGTCCAAACATTAACACTGTAAACCTGTAATTTTAAATATAGAAAGGCATATTTTTGCAATAACCAAACACTCCCAACCAACACGCAATATTTAGCAGCTTGATATATGAAATACCAGAAAACAGATAAGATCATTTGAATTTGAATTCCTGGATTTGAAAAGGCACCTGTTATAATGACAATGTTGGACTTTCGAGTTTTTGGACTTGCAATGTTTAAGTGAAACGATTTTGAGACATCGTTTTAAACAAATACATCCTGGTTATGATTGCCGCGTCATTAAGTATGTTTTATCTATGACATCACTGAAACCACGTAGACTAAGATTTGTATGTTTTTGAGCCAATGTTAATGCATAAAGCTAATCGGCAAAGTTGGAGTGAAACAAAACTTAACAATCGTTTAATGGAAGAAAAGTGCAGAGAACATTAAAAAACAAGGAAAAAAAAAAGATGTTGTCAACAAAAAATGAACATTTTTGGTAAAATTGTAGATATGTAAGGGTAAAACGTGTGGTGTTACAGTTGACAAGTAATGTTTTGATTCCATGCTAATATTTCATCGAACACACACACACACACGCACACACACTTATTTTCAGTAAATATCTTTTACAGGCATTGTAATGTAATGCAACTATAAAAACTATAATACCACGCGTGCTGTCTTATTAATCACGATGTTACAGGTAAAAGCTTGTAAGATTTTAAGCATCTGTTCGCGGCTTACTCATGTTTTGTCATACAAGCAATAGAATTGTTTGTACACATAACACGACATTATCTTGTGTATTCGACAAAGATCAACACAATCTTTAATATCGTTCAATATTTTTACGTTATATATTGTGACTTCATAAAAGATTTTCTTGTCTATGACGTCAAAGTCAGTCTTGGAAACCATGTCATTGTTTGATAGACTAAACTGTGATATTTCTATATGACGTCACAATCAGTTCCAAGAAACTGTTTCGAAATCCGAGATATATGGATTATATGTGACCAGCCATGAGAAAAACAGGCTTATGGAGGTACAAAACCGAAAATGATTTAGGTGGATTATTATTCCTACTTATGTGCTAAATCACCCCGTAAAATATTTCTTCCAAATCTGCAGTATTTTTGTTGCTATGGCAACAAATACAGACACCACATACACTGTATAAACAGTATTTTAACTGCACATTTGCTTGGAAAAATAAACCTTCAAAACAGAAAATTTACATTATTGTTTAACTTGTCCTTATGGAATTTTATTTTCCAGAAGACATCGGACATTGACATATGTTTTTATTCATAACATTTTTAAATTCTATGTACAAAATCTGTAACACAATTTTCATAGTGCTCAACCAAACGTGTACTACAGCAACAAAATGAAAACTTTAAAAAAATTATTTTATGATTTATATTTGAGAATGATAAATCGCATACACTGTATAGAATGACATGGGTTATGCAAATATAGGTGCATATATAAAAAAATTTAAGTGCACATTGCTTCATTGATGTTTTGGACAGTCAAATTGGTCAAAATTATTCATTTACTTACAAGGGAGATAACTCACTTTCTAAACGATGATCAGTAATGAAGATGAGACAGAGCCATTACCATATTCATTTTGATTAGAAAGAATTATCCAGTTTTTTCTAAATGAAAACCTCAAGACATACATGTGTATGATACACAGCAAGTAACAAGACTAGTGACAAAAAAAGGAAGCATTAACCTAGTCTTTTTTCTTAAATAGAATAATATCATCAGCATTCAAGTTACTTATTGTGATTAAGCATTCTAAGTGTGCCTGAGGATCACATTGCTTAACTGCCTCGGTTTAAATCTCAATCAGACAGATCCTAGTGTAAGTTTGTCAGTTCTCTTGCCAAAAGATTAGTTGTTTTCACTGGTGAGTCTGGTTTCCTCCACCATGCAAGAACTAAACATCTCCATAAACCCCAAAACTTAACTTAATCAACTTATAATGTCTGGATAATATTCAGTCATCTTTTAACTTATTTCCAGTGTACTTTCAGAAACCATATCATTTTCTGAGCAAAATGTGCATTGCAGTTATATGCAAATTTATTTTCATTTTGCTGTAAATGGAAAATGAGTGTTATATGACTATTCATTTAATTACTTCTTGAGAGTGCAGCAAATATAACACATCCCACTTTATGCAAGTTAACCTGTAGTTGTTGAAGCTAATCTAAGGTCTGAGCCTTTTAAAACCAAATTAAATAGGGTTTTTTTTATTAAAAATAAAAACTACAAAATCATTTTAATTAATTCATTTTTGTTATTGATCATTAACTAAAATCAATGAAGATTTTTTTTCTTCAATTTTTTAGTCATAGAAAGCGGACAAATAATTTTTCTACTGCTAAATATGTCATGTCCAGTTTCTTTACATTTTCTAAGTTTTTCTCTGTCCTCTTTAATGACAATACTGGCTTCGGAACACTAGTTTTTTTTTGGAGGACACAACATCCTTGTCATCAATTCCAAAACAAAAAGGTTTTATCTCTTGAAACAGGTACCACTGTCTGTTTGCATCTAATCTATTTGCATGGGTAGCATTATTGGGTCAATAAACTGCTACTTTTTAAACAAGTTTATTTCAATCTCTGTATTGTCAGCATATTCTCTGACAAAAACAGCACCTGGATAATTTTTTGACATTCTGAAATGATAATACTTTAAAATTCCTGGTTGTGTTTTGAAAAGGTTGTTTAATCTATATGATATTGTGCCAGTCAAACATCTTAGAATCAAGGGAATTACCATACTAAGTATATGATAATGTAATGTTATTGCCTCTCAATGCATTTAGCTAAATCAGAAAGGATTTGAATGGATAATTTAATTATTGCCAGAAAGGTAAAAACATGCACAAAACATGTAAAAGATAAAGTTTTTGTAACTAATCGCATGGTTTGAATATTCCTAGAGGAAATTAACGTGTTCAATAAAATATAATGTTTATAATACATTATCTAGTCTTTTAAAAACAACTCATCTGTGGTATAACTGATTTTTATCAGTTTAGTATTATTTATAAAATCTTCTTTTATTTAATTTACATCTGTTTAATTTTTATACAGTTATATTTTTAACATTTTTTAGCCGCCGCGAATAGTTGACGCCGGCACTAAACAATAACTCGCTCACATTGTTTGAATTGAACAAAATATAATCTTACAGTTGCAAATAGGTCAAAGATTGTAAAGAGCATGTGAAATGAAAAAAAAAAAAAAAAAAAAAATAAATAAATAAATATTAATAATAATAATAATAATAATAATAATAATAATGATGATGATGATGATGATGATAATAATAATAATAATTATAAAGTAAAACGCAAACACACTCTTCCAGAAAAAAAGGTGAAAATGTCACGTTATATTGAGAGCTTTTAATACATGTATTATATTAGAGTATTTCCCTAAACAAATTTGAGGCCTCAAAAGAATTCAAATTGATAACTATTTTTGATATGTATCAATTTTCCAATAAACAATCTCTGATTTGTAAATTCAAGCACAGTTATGTAAATAAACAGTTCAATTAAAAAAAAAGCAATAAACGTCAAACAAGTTCAATATTTAATCTAATGTATACACTACTGGGACATAAGTATGTATTGAACGTGTAATTTAGTTTATTTATTATGATGTATTTAATTCTTAATTGTCTTTATACATCTCTATAACCTGATTTAAAACAGGATCCATCAACAGAGTTTCGTTACTGTTCAGAAAGGAAGAAAGAATAATTATTATCCTATGCTAAGGTATGATTTCAGAAATTATGAAAAATTATATCCTTGCAAAATATGTGTAATCAGTGTAGTTTGATAATTTTATAGCTGTGCTTGTTAAACCAAATCTTGGTCCATTTATTATAATTATAAAACTTACACGTATATTTTGTGTTGATATTTTCTTTTGTTAAAAGAGTATATGATATTTTACATCTTATTCTTTAAACTTTGTTTAATAAACCTTTTCAACCTTATTGCGCTAATGTTGAAGACAAAGATAAAATCTGTAAGTCTTTTTGAAATACTCTTTGCAAATTTTGGTAATGCATACAACACGAAATAATACAAGCGAACAAAAATAGCAACACTTATTAAGGTAGGAAGCTCACTAATTTCTGGCTTTTGACGGGCATTGGAGTTTATGTCTAGTGGTGTGCTTGTAGTTATTTTATTATTTAAAAAGCATTTTAAACAATTTTATACTGTAGTTTGCGATTAGTTTGTTTATGAGATGTTCATAGTTGATGAAATGCTGTTATTAATTACAGTTTGCATACAATAAGCAAGAAAATAATTCGATGCTTCCAGACCAGAAGATACAATAAGTATGTTCTGATAGTAATACCAGTTTAATCCATATTCCATTGCTCGTTAAAAGCAGGAATTTTTTTAATTGGCAGTCACCCCAATATATGCTGTCCTTTTTCGTCTTGTTTGCCCGTTACTTTTATTGTTTTATTAAAACTGTTTCGTGTTGTTAATTTTTGGTTGCACTGGCTATTGGCAACATTTTATTCAGTTACAATTTACAGTCTCCAGTATTAAACAACATTGTCAAACATGTCTATCAACAACAGGACAGTAGACCTTTGATAACTCTATTATAACTCTAAAATGTCGTTTTTTCCGAAAACCATAGATAACTAAGTACATGTATTTTAATTTGTACAGTTGAATCTCGTTATCTCGTGGGTAAAGGGGAGGTAAAACGAAAATTAGACACAAAATCGTATGATGTAAAGTATGAGGCGATTATAATTTTTTTTAATTTTCATTCTTACAGCTGCAACATTGTAGCTGAAAACAAATGTACTTAACACACGTATTTCACTTTTATTAAAAAAAACAGTAAACAATATTTTGTAGCTGGAAAGCAACATTTTTTTTTCTTTGGTAATAAAAAGTCTGACATGATTCACTGTATCATATATATATATATATATATATATATATATATATATATATATATATATATATATATATATATATATATATATATATATATATAATCGTCAATTAACTACAGTTATCATCATTTTTTACCAATCTGTTGCTGTAGATGGATGATGTTTTAGTTTTTATTTTAGTCCTACCAGGATATTATCATTTATTTTTTAATTTCCGAACAACCTGTCACCATTATATTCAATATTTTACCAAAACACATTCATATATAACTTGTTGAATGTCTTTGTCAACAAAAACGACAATATTCAATTTGATTTCATTAAAAAAATGGACAAAAGACTTCAGTTTTTTTAAGTTTATAACAATATTGAATCAATTATGCAATTTAATAATTTAACTTCAATTCAGTATAAACAGTATTGAAAATTTGTATAGTTAAAACTAATTAATGTTCGAACCTCACATCTTACCAGTATGCAAAATTAATTAAAAGCATCATCTTACTAAATACTTCCATCATATATGCAGAAAAAGCCATTTTGAGAAACAAAAATGACACGCAATGCTTTGTCACGTCATTATAAATTATAATTTATTTGAAACGGATAAAGAATATATTTTTAAAACTTTTTTTATTCAGGTACAAAATGATATCTGTTCTTTTTATCGTTTTTGGAATCAGCGCAACAGTCACATGTCAATTGAATGAGAAATTACCCACTTCATTAGATCGAGATGAAAGTAAGGAACTAACGGTAAATATAAGTGACGAACATCAGAGACTTCTTATACAGAACTCTCTGTTGTACTGTCCTGGAACTCATATGTGTATTCCTCAATTTAGCAGAAATGTTTCTTTCCAAAATGTTATGCTAAAATGTTGCGGAGGCTGTGAATGTAACGGGGATTGTTACAAAAAAGGAACTTGTTGTCCAACACTTTACCTTGAAAGAAATGAGACTTTCCTGTCTCCAAACAGTTTCTTAATTAAACGTAGACCAGAGAAGATATCTTATGTCTTTAATTGTCTTTATCCAGAGGTACTGCCTCATCATACCTCATCGGATGTTCCAAACGCCTTTACTTCATACTTAATGATATGGAAATGTCCAGACGAATATAAAGATGCAAGCGTATCAGTGATGTGTAAAGTGGCCGGGAAAAGCCTCAACCCGGACATGGACATAAGTCTCGTTATACCCGTAACTTCGTTAAGAACAAATTTAACTTATAGAAATAAATACTGTGGTCAGTGCCATGATGAAAACGAAACAGATTTAATTATGTGGGAAGGGAAAATATTTTGTCCTTTGCTTTATAAGTTCGCCGCACAGTCATTTCAAGAAATGTTGAGACAAATTATCGTTGAAGAAAAGTGTAATCTTATGTTTGATCCCAATTCCTTGGTAAAAGATATGATCAATATTTATCTGAAAATTTAACTGCTCAGGTTGGTACTAACAGTTTTTGAAATAGGATTAAAAAACATTCTAAACTTAAAATTCCAGCAAATACCTTCAATATTTGAGATATACAAAAGTGAGTTAGGACTATTCATTGATTTTAGAAAACCAAAATTTTGTATTGCTAGTTACTGATCCCAATTTCAGTCAGTCTAAAATGAATATTTTAAGTGTTGTAAATAAAGTTTTATCTTAAAATTTTCTGGTGTTGTTTCATATTTTAACAGGTACTACAGTAAAACTTCGATCGCTCGAACGTCGTTGTCTCGAATACCCCGGATAACTCGAAGTCATCTGTTGGTCCCGACCAATTTCCTATTATATCCTATGTAAATAAACCTCGATGGCTCGAACTTCCTTAACTCGAATACCCCTGCTCGCTCGAACAATAAATGTTTTTCAAAAGTACAAAGTTAGTGAAAATTCAACTTCTTTCGCTTGAATACAGTTTTTGTCAGAAGGACATTTGGTCGTGGTCATTGTAAACAAAACACAAGCTGAAGCCATATCACAGATTTCATCAAACGTAATAGAGTGGAACGAAATGATTAATCTAGACAGTTACCTAAAATCAATCAATTAATTAATTATTAATTAACCTACTTAGAGCGTGTCGATATACTCATTGCTTTAATCTTCTAATCCGATGACGACACGCGGAAGTGTTTGATCGCTATACGGCAGATTACAGGTCAACATGTAATTTGAAATGAATTTTGTATTTTTAATTGGGACATTTTATTCTTTTTTAATTTAAGAAAAAAAAATTCGTGATAAATAATGGAATTTTAATTCGGACCTTTCATTATTTGACCTTTTAGTTTATTTATATGTAAAACAAATTTTAAAGATTCGGTAAACATGAGAATGTGAACCTTCAATCATATCTCGATGTTCGATCGCTCGAACCCCCCCGATGGCTCGAATGTTTAGTCGAAGTCCCTTGGACTTCGAGCCATCAAAGTTCTACTGTAATTGTATATATATGTACTTTTGCTTAGTCTAATAAAACTTGGCCGCAACAGTACAAATACCCTACATGTTACTCAATGTATTATTTTTTTAAAAAAAAGGTTGTTCTACATGTATCTTTAAGCAAGGAAAAGACAAAACAAATGAATTTTCTTAACATACAGAACAGCATATCTCACCTGTACATCAAATTCTTAAAGTAATCTAAAAGATCATACTTATTTATTGGAAGCACAACAGGTGTACAACATAAGCTTTTCTATACATTTTGCTGGTATATCTACAAATTTTGTCCCTTTGACATTTCATTAAAAGTAAAATTTCTGTTTTGACAGTTTTTAATAGGACTACTGACCATTATGATAAATGGTAAACAGAGACATTAGCAGATGCATGTTTAGATTTATTACTAAATAAAAAGTTTGAAAAAAACTTAAATACTAATTATGGATCTTGATAAGCTTTAAATGCTAAGCACTCAATGATTTTATAAACAAATATAAAAATGGCACTACGCTTAAAAACAATTGCATTGAAAAAAATAAGTTAAAAAGATATCAATCTGGATTAAAGAAATACAGGTATAAAAGGTATTAAAAGATGCAAGACAAAATGTAGAACTAGCATGTCAAAACCTGCACAATAATATACTGTACTATTAATGTGTTAACTTTTTTATGCATCCAAACTATCCAAAGATGAAATAACATTACTCCTTGTGAAAAAAAAAGTTAAATATAAAATAAAAACAATTTTTATAAGATAAACATAGTAAAAAAGACAAAAACAATTATGACATGACAAGATAACATACATGTAACTTAACAAAGGATTTAACAAATCACATCACACCAAAATGATACTTTAAATTCAAATATAGATCATTTTCAAATATGTTTTCAATTATAAATTACTTAAATAATTTTTTATGTTTAATAACCACATAATACATGTATATCATCATGTTGATCAAACCTTCAAATATCTTAAAGCCAATAAATCATAAAATTTAAACATGCTTTTTTTTTTATTGTATTTTTATTTCTCTCAAAACTCACCGAGTATAAAAGCAGCATACCCTGTATTATTTACAACAAAAGTTGTACAAATATAAAATCAGCAATCATTACCTTTAAAATTTTTAAATTCAATATGTTTCCAATGTACTGCTCAGTTTTGTCCAAAAAATCTTTGTTTTTATCACAGTCTACAAAAACTTTCTGCAACAAGTAAATCAAAAATTGCTCTAACCCAATGAACATAATTTATAAAGAGTCTTTACACAATAAATATGATGTTCAGGCCTTTTTACTTTACTAGCTTGCAAATTTTATCTTGTATCCTGATTTAAATAAAAGGTTTCTTACTAAATCTATCACAATTAAAGAAGTGCTACTGATAGTTATAAATCAAATGCAATATGTGCTGATTATTTTTTCTAACCTTATTTTTAAAATACTGACCAAGGTAGCTGGCAAGATTTTTTTCAAACTATTATTTTTTGGGTCATTGTTTATTTATCTAATTGTTTCTAACCTAGTTTCTCCTGATTACATCATATATTACTAGTGTATTCAAAAACAAAGAATGTCTATAAATATCTCTGTTTTAATGTAGAAATCTTATACTCATTTTCTGTTCTACATCCACACGGTCCATTGCCTGTTAATATATAAATAAATAATTTATAAAAATTATGCAAACATAATAATCAAACAATTAAACAACTAACACAGACAAAGCTTTTGGGTCTGAACCTGATAGGTGGATATTCTCTATTTGTAAAATAAATGAGCGAATTATAAATGTACCTCTGTATCAAACATGTTCTCAATACCATTTTCATAGATTCTGATTTTGTTTTATTATTGCAACTACAACTATTTTCATACTATAGGCGTTTGTTTGTTGTCTATTATTACCCATTTGCTCTAAGATTTTAAAGTAAAACCATTTGAGAAAGAAGTTAAACAAACCTATCCTGTGTATCTACTGCAATGAAGATAACCCCAGAGATATGAGTGCAACACAAATAATTTGACAGATATTTTTATGACCTGATGTTACATAATGTTTCTGTAACATGCCATAAAGTAGGATAAATCTGAGAACTTTTGGTCATAATTATAAAACTTTGTCCAGGTCTTGAAAATACAGAATCAATATGGTGGTTTAGATATTTGGTGTTTTCGAATTCAAGAATGGTCTTTGAAGCTCAGCTGGTACAGCATAAATATACAATATGGACAATTTCAGTTGGTAGAGCATTTTCTTATGTTGTTCAGTTAAAAGAATACGGTCAATTCTGTTTTAAGAGCAGAATTTCAGCTGGAAGAACATTTACAAATAGGACTGATTCAGTTTGAAGACAACTCCTTTTGTATAAGTTCAAAAATATCTCTGTTACATCCTAGTAAAAACATATCCAATTCTGCATTAAAACATTGAGCCACGTGGAAGGACAAGATGGAGGCAAAAGCAGAAATATTGTCAATCAATTTTTCTCCACAAGAAGTCTGGTATTTTTACACTGTTTCAGAAATTATTTCCCAACAATAAACCTTGATAACTGATCCCCCCCCCCAAAAAAAAAAAGAAAAAAGAAAAAATACATAAATAAAATACATAAAATCAAGAACATTGGATACAAAATATTTATTAAGTTACCTTCACAAATTCTTCGAATGATATTAATGAATCCCCATCAGTATCAGCCTCTGCTAATGTTCTATCAGCTATACTTCCTAACTGTAAAAATAAATATTTTCAAAAATTTTAATTAATACATCTTCTGTGAGTAAAAGTGCAGATAAAGAACACGGTACACACATTAAATTCAAATTGACAAATAAACATTCTCTGAAATGCATTTTCTCATAATTTGCTATTTTAACCCAAAAACAGAATCACCATTTAATATACTTCAAAATATGTTACATATATGATAAATATAGAAATATGTTGGATGTTTCAATATGTGCTATTTTATGTTTTTAATATTATGACTAATACAAAACCTTCACATATCAATGCCAACACTTATGCCGACACCAGGCCCAACAAAAACATAAAATGTAACTAGAAATGATGAAATCTCTAAAATTTATGTTTGTAATGTTATAACTTCCACTGCTGCACAAAGCAACTCATCATAATGTGTGTATTGTTTTCAATGAAAACTTCAATGATTGACAATACAACAGATAACTGTAAATAACTAAACAACATTGAGTTTCTTTATGCAATATAAAATGAATAAACATGAATATTGAACCACTAAATTATGATAATAATAATTACTTGTTCTTCTGAAATGTTAGCTCCAACCATCATATGTAACACAGCCAGCAATTCATCACGAGATATTTTTGTGTCACCATCCAAATCATACATCTTAAAGGCAACTGTAAAAAAAAAATTAACATATTCAATCCATTAAAATTAAAAGTATTTAGCCAAACAGATTGTGTTTTTGCAGTGTATTCATAAAAAAAATCTCATTAGCAAATATAATGACTTTCAGCTAACCTTGCTGTTTCAACTTACATAACCTAGTCAATAGTCATATATGAAAATCGTTATAGGTATGTTTCAAATACTTTTTATAAAATCAATCTTAAATCTCTTGGCTTCAGAAGTTACACACAAGCTTCTCACTAACTTAGTCAAGCCATCTTACAGTACTTTAAAAATTTAAATATAAGGTATATAAAAGTCAATGCATTTATCAGATGAAACAGGAATTAGCTAATTAGTATCTTAATACTGAATTTTTTATTTGAGAGACAATTTTAAGATTATACAATCCTAATTTATATATTTCCAATTTATGTTAACCAGAACATGTTATCTTCAGAGTACTTACATTTAAGTTTCTCTCCTCTTGTGTTGAGTTTATTTTTATTCTGATTTGTTTTTGTTGGTCTAAATCTGGCCAATACTCTCATGAAATCTCTAAAATTGACGGTTTCGTCATTGCTGAAATCAGTAACAACAGCTTATAAAAATATAGGTAAATAACATTTATTACGGTAAAACCTTGTTATAATGTTCCTTGATAATTTTACCATCCTGCTTATCCAAATGCTATTTTGAAAGTTCAAAATATGATTTTCAATATGTCTCATTCGATTTATCAACAAACTCCTTTATAACATCACAATCTGACTGAACAAATGATGGCAATTAATCGAAGTTTTACTGTATATTATAGTGCTTATTTTTTCTTGTTCGGACATATAATTTTTTTTTAACTGAACAGTTCAGTTGTTTTAATCAGTGAACATTATAAAGTATAATTTTTGTCACTGAAGGTAGCTTCAATTTGTCAATCTCTAATGAGTTATAACTTATACAAGTGTATTATGTTTGTAATGACAGGAATCTTAGACTTAATACAGATCCTATATGTATGGTTTTACTAAAATCTTGTTTTAAATTAGTGATATCACTATTTTCAAATTAGTAATAACAATAATTCTGTGTGGTTCAGATGTCAAAAGTGTTAAGTTTAGACAAGCTTGTATTGTTATATAAAGACTATTCTACAGTACAATCATAACATTTATCAGTGAAAAAATACCTCTCTTGGAAAAAAGCATGCACTATTCTATCTCCCAGTGGATTTATTGCTAATTCTGGAATTCGTAGGAAATCTTCACGACTAAAAGTAGACAAATTAAAAACAAAGCTAAGTTAATAATACATCAATATTGGCAGAAATTTTGTGAATGATACATGACAATAATGCTTTCAAATCTATCAAATACTGAGCTAGTAAATACTATGTTTTAAACCCCACTCAGATATTGTGTGAGACCTTTTCTTGTTGATGATGGGGGTGGGGGTGGGGGTGGGGGGGATTTCTTTGGAACTCCAATTTTCATGAAGGCCTGCCTACCTTGTAAAAGCAAGTGAAATATTCTTTTTAAAGAGTAAACATCATTTCAACTGAAGACCATCCCACAAAAATATTGAACATAAGACAATGCAAATACATATATTGGGGTACTAACTAAATAATGGGCTGATAACACTATCGAGTAACGGTACCTGATCTGCTAGAGAACAAGTACTTCCGAGGAGTTCACAGTTGTAAACAACTTTGTTGCTACTATCATTTATCCATTAAATGTCTTTAATGTGTTTCAGTTAAAATTGTTTTATGTAAAATAGTCTTATATATGAACTTTGCAGTTTTTTGTTATTAAAAGTATTTTATTTTTATCTTCTCTACTTGTCATTTAAGTCAAACAGTGTAAAACACTGATTTTTTGCAATCAGAGTTGATGCCTATGTTAACTTAATTTTGACACTTGCTCAGGTAATAGGGGAGGTCTCACCCTATGGAATTGAACATATATTTCATGCTAAAAACTTTTTCAGTATACAAGACCGTCTCTGGTACAAGGATACAACCATTAATTTTTAATTAACAAGTATACTGACGAGTGAATACATGTATGTAACAGGAGAAAGAAAAATGCAGGGTCGGACCGGGAATCAAACCAGGGACCTCCTGCACTATAGGTGAGTGCTCTATCAACTGAGCTACCCATGATCCTTTATATGGATGGACTTTATGTAGCCGCATATATTCAGTTCCCCACTTCCGAAGATCATGGGTTGCTTAGTTGAAGAGCACTTGCCTATAGTGCAGGAGGTCCCCAGTTCAAACCCCTGTCCGACCCTGCATTTTTCTTTCTCCTGTTACAGTTTGGTGGCCAGTGTGGCTCTCAGAGGTGGTGGACTGACATATATCCAGCTCTATAAAGTCCATCCGAATGAATTTGGGGTGAGATTTCCCATAGAACCATGGAAAACTCAAGAATAACAGGGGAGGAATGAAGCGGTCTGGATATCTCAGCTGGTAGAGCAAGCGCCTATAGTGCGGGAGGTCCCAGGTTTGATCCCTGGTCCAACCCTGCATTTTTCTTTCTCCTGTTACAGTTTAGGGAATTTGGGGTGAGATTTCCCATAGGATCATGGGAAACTCAAGAATAACAGTGGAGGAATGTAGCGGTCTGGGTAGCTCAGTTGGTAGAGCACTTGTCTAAAGTGCCAGAGGTCCCAGGTTCGATCCCCAGTCCGACCCTGCATTTTTTCTCCCTCCTGTTGCAAATATACACAGGTATTTGAAGATACCTGTTTATATCAACACCTTGACATGGTCTAAAATACACACTTATTTCTACTTTCTATACATCAGAAGTTTTCATTTTCCCAAAATACCTTGAAAATTTTTTATACTTGTCTATTTGATGGAAAGAAATTGTTTACAGTAAACAACCATAATTGGTATTCAATTTGAGATCATTTGAACACATTTCACAATTACTATGAGCCCGTTTGAACAAATTTTATAATTACGCAAACCATGCTAAATAATTGTTAATATAACCATTCAAACATAATTAACAAGAGGCCCAATAGGGCCTGTATCGCTCACCTGGCACATCCTTATTTGTTCTCTGCTTTTTCTTTTTAAATATATTCAATCAGTAAAATGTAAACAAACTCACTAGCAATATCCTTATTTACTATTATTTCAAGCACTATTAATCATAAAATTCCTTTCAATTGGCCATGTATTTTCAGAAGATTTAGGCTGAAATAAACCTTATTTGCATGTTACATAATTATGGCAAAAATGAAAAATTGTACAGAAAAACCCATAACATATGTTTTATCCCCAACATTTAGTTTCTATGTTACAAATTTCATCAAAATCAGTATATAAATAAACCCATAATGGCCATTTTTCTATTTTTGCTATTGATAGTAACGGCAGCCATCTTGGATTTCCGACAGACATGTCGGATATAATTTTGAATCTATACCACCCAAGGACCTTCCACACACAATATCCTTTCAATTCGCCACATACTTTCAGAGAAAAAGATTCTCAAAGATTATGGCTAAAAATAAACCTTATTAGCATATTACATAATTATTGCACAAATGAAAAATCGTACAGAAAAACCCGTTATATATGTTTTATCCCCCGACATCTATTTTCTATGTTTCAAATTTCAACAAAATCGGTACATAAATAAACCCATAATGGCCATTTTTCGATTTTTGCTATTTATAGTAACGGCAGCCATCTTGGATTTCCGACAGACATGTCGGATAAAATTTTGAATCTTTACCACCAAAGGACCTTCCACACTCAATATCCTTTCAATTGGCCTATTGCTTTCAGAGAAAAAGATTCTCAAAGATTTCGGCTAAAAATAAACCTTATTCGCATATTATGTAATTATTGCACAAACGAAAAATCATACGGAAAAACCCGTTATATATGTTTTATCCCCTGACATCTATTTTCAATGTTACAAATTTCAACAAAATCGGTACATAAGTAAACCCATAATGGCCATTTTTCGATTTTTGCTATTTAGAGTAATGGCAGCCATCTTGGATTTCCCACAGACATGTCGGATATAATTTTGAATCTATACCACCCAAGGACCTTCCACACTCAATATCCTTTCAATTGGCCATGTACTTTCACAGAAGAAGATTTTCAAAGATTATGGCTAAAAATAAACCTTATTTGCATATTACGTAATAATTGCACAAACAAAAATCGTACGGAAAAACCCGTTATATATGTTTTATCCCCCAACATCTTTTTTCTATGTTTCAAATTTCAACAAAATCGATACATAAATAAACCCATAATGGCCATTTTTCGGTTTTTTGCTATTTATAGTAACGGCAGCCATCTTGAATTTCCCACAGAAATGTCGGATACAATTTTGAATCTATACCACCCAAGGACCTTCCACACTCAATATCATTTCAATTGGCCATGTACTTTCAGAGAAGAAGATTTTTAAAGCTAAAAATAGACCTTATTTGCATATAACATAATTATTGCAAAAGGGAAAAATCGTACGGAAAAACCCGTTAAATATGTTTTATCCCCCAACATCTATTTTCTATGTTTCAAATTTCAACAAAATCGGTACATAAATAAACCCACAATGGCCATTCATAGGTTTTTGCTTTTTATAGTAACGGTAGCCATCTTGGATTTAGGATGGACATGTCGGATAAAATTTTTAATTTATAGCAACTAAGGACCTTACATACCAAATTTCATTTGAATTGGCCTATTGGTTTCAGAGAAGAAGATTAAAGTTTACGGACGCAAGGACGCACACACGCACGCTCGCTTTACCATACCATAAGCTCACCCTGGCTTTGCCAGGTGAGCTAAAAAGCACTAATTATTTATCTTTGTTTCAGTCATAATCACTACAAGACCTTTTCTCTCTATCAGCCATAATCAATATGAGTCCTTTTCTCTTCATCACTCAATCACTATGAACCCTTTTGTTCACTACCACTCATAATCACTACATTTTTTCTTCTGTCAGTCATAATCACTACAATCCCTTTTCTCTCTATTATTCATAATTACTACGAGCCCTTTTCTCGCTATCACTAATAATTACTGTTTTCTCTCTATCACTCATAATCACTGAGTCATTTATCACTACGAGTGTTTTCTCTCTATCACTCATAATCAGTATGAGCCCTTTTCTCTTTATCACTCATAATTACTTCAAACATCTTTTCTTTCTATCATCACTTGTATTCACTATATTTGAATATTTCCCATAGAAAATAAGCTTTCGTTTTAAATCTCTCTCTCTCTGAAGAGAGCAAAAAACATTTGCCGATAATGATAAATTAGCTTGGTTATAATTTGTTTGGTTCTGTTTGTTTTAGTTGAAACACTTTCACTTTGTTTTGAATACCAATCTTCATAATATACAATATTAATAATAGTTATTGCACGTCGTTTTAGACATATAGCTTGTGCTGACAAGGGTTTACATAAACTTTAAAAAAAAAAAAATAATAACACGAAAGATAAATAAATCAAATCATAATACAAAAATTAATTGTATGTAGTTGTTACTTTTTAAACTTATTGAATTAAGTAATTTTTTCCTTTATTGGTAAATAAATACTGTGGAACGTGTAAAAAAATAGGACACAAGTGAAAATGTATAAAATCGATGTTTAACACAGTAAAATTACAATGACAAGTAAATATAATTAATTTTAAGTAAAAGATGTATTTAAAACAACAGTCCAGTCTATGTATAACTTTTTTTACACAAAACAATTGATGCATTTAAACTAATACACCGGGCATTTAATATATACATGATAGTAGCAACCAAGTTGTTTACATCCGTGAACTTCCCGGAAGTAGTAGCCCTGTAGCGGTTCAGGGAGCGACAACTTGATAGTGTTATTGGCCCATTACCAGTAGATATAAATAAAATATATTAGTACTTATCTTATACTTTACCACTTGCCAGATTAATGAGTTAATTTAATGTGAGAGAGCAACATTCTTATAAATACTTCTCACCTTAACTATCATATTACCTTAAAAAGCCATTGCTGCCTTTGTCCAAGCTGGTAAATCTGCTATACAATCTAATAATTTGGTTATGTGAAACTAAAAAAAAAAAAATATATATACTGGTACATGTAAATGTTTATAACAGGAGGTCCAAGAGGGCCTGTATCACTCCTCGTCTAAAGGGACATAAGTCATTAGTATTCTTTATTGCAAAAGGCTATATTTAGTTTGTAGAACTAGGTCATGATCTTGTGTTCAACTTTGACCTCATTTGAAGTAATAAGTTACGAGTACTTAATTTATTCAATATCATTTTTATGGAATAATGTAAAGAAGTTATTTACTAAATGAGGACATAACAATTGTATTTGACCTTTGCTTCATGTTGGAAAACCTTTGTCAAAAAAAAAACATTAAATAAGAGTAATTTGGAAATAGAGAAATCTCTCAATATCTTTCCAATATTTTTATATATTCTTGGGAGCGTCTTTTTACTCAAATACACTCAAATACACATATATATCGACTTATATGTAGACATATGGCTTGAAAATATTAAAATATAGCTTAATTATTTATTCAAGTGTTGATTAATTTGTTGAAGAATTGTTTAAAACGAAATATGCCCATAACAAGGTCCATTTAGTCGTCCCCTGGACTTCAATATAGCCGAACTCTACTGCATTATTTTCCATTCTCAACATTATCTTGCCTTTTTTATATTTTATTTCTTTTTAATAAATCTGTTGAAACTCTGCTTAATTGGGTTTTATCATGGAGATTTAGGAGGCGAAAAAACTAAAAAAAAACGAAAACCAAGGGCACAAGATAGCATTTAGTTTGTAATTTAAATCTTTTCAGACCAAAGAATACCTCTTTCACTCACATGAACATACATACTGAAAATATATCAATATACATGTATAACTGTTTAAAGAAGAAATATGTTAATTTTGAGTCAGGAAGTTTTCCCAAATTTTTAAAAAAAATTCTTGAAACTGGTGATTTTTGTCACAGAAAAATTCCTCCATTTTCCTATAATATACAATTTCGTTTCCAACTGCCTTAAAATATGGAAGACACCTTTGCAATTTTTCTCTATACTGGTATTTGTGAAATGGAGGATATTTGTTTAAACTAAACCATACAAAAGTTATAAATCACAGAATCCTACATAAAGCTTGTGGTAAAGCTTACCAAACAGCACAAAAACAAATGTTTCAATTTATCTATCAAAAACATAATGTCAAGGAACTGTTGTAAAATATGCATTGCAGATAAAGCACAATGTTCTGTTATATTATCCAAATACACCAAAAGGTGCTTATGGCCTAAAATTTTTACTAAACTTTAATAAACTGAGCATTTAAAAAAAAAAAAAAATAGAGTACCCATATGTATCTTGATATTTAAGTGGGAACGAGATTGAAAGAGCTATTTCCCTTGTCTTGGCACAGTAAGCCTATCGCTTCACTTTCTTTTCCCATTGCTAATGCTTCAATGTATAATCGATTTATTTATTAAAGAACTTAAAGGGTACCTGTAACCAAAAATTTTTTTATCACAATTGTTTTATATATTATTTAAATATAACAATATTGAAAACTGCATCAAAATTGGTGACAAAATAAAAAAGTTATAGCGGTTTGAAATCCACATTTTATAACTTTCTCTTTATCAAAAAGTGAAACGTCTCGTTTTGAGTTATAAACGTGTGACGTCATTGCAGTTTTAGAAGTAGTATCTAACATAATAGACAGTAGTAACAATGATGATATATTGATGTATGTAGAAGAAATTAAAGACTCTAACATGTACCTATTTATGTCAAATAGTTCGTCATTATTTCGGGAAGCAGTGGACAATCTTATCAGTGATGAATTTGGAGTAAAACCGTTATTTATTCGAACCAGAAACGGACAAATCTGATGAACATATTGAGTCGAGTCCCGACCTGCATTTGGTTGCATAGCTGTTGAAAAATACTTGATGAGTGTTAACTTGTCAATAACACAAAAAATAATTATATCTGTGACTTAAGAAAATAAATTATTTTATGAAGTCAGACTGGACAGACTCAAGAATTACGATAAGTTGCATAGCTATAACAAAAAATACGCGATTAGTTTTAACTAGTCAAATACAGGAAAAATTAATTTTATCGTCGACATTTTAAAATGAATTAAATATCAAGTCGGACTGGACAGACTACCGGATGAATATTATGGAACTTACTGTGGTGTCATGTGCTGATTTTGAATTTCTATTAAAATAATGCATTCAAAATTTTGAATTTTGAATGCATGATTTTAATAAAAATTCGAAATCAGCAAATGACAATGGCATCGGGAAAAAATCAATACATAAAAAACCAAACGCCTATGTTCTTTTGTGCAATGTTTATTGACAGTTGAAATTAAATGACTGTGATGTAGAAAACTTTTAAGTAGTCTGGCGGCATCACATTTCCTCAATAATTGGAAAATGTTCACATAATTAAAGTTTGTAACATAGTTCTTTTCAACTGTCCGATGGTTAATTAATGCTGGGATAATAAAAAAGAAAAAAAAAAACAAACAAGGTATTCCATCTCAAATTATTTTACGCGAAATATATTATAATTGTTAAAAATGAAATGACACGTATTTTAGAATGAGACCACATTTTAAAAAAAACAAGATAATAATAATAATAATAATATAATAATAATAATAATAATTTTATGAATTTGTATATATAGAATAAAGAATTTAAGAACATCACAGCTAAATGTATGCCCATTAAAAGTGAAAACTAAAATCTAATAAAATCAAATGCTGTAAGTAGATCAATAAACATGTTTAAAATAGACTATTCTGATTGTCAATTTTTAATTTTTGATTTTGCCTGAAAGTGGTATTTTATAATAATAATAATAATAAATATTTTTAATATTATTATTATTGACATGAAAACTAAGAAAGAATTCTTTTTCTTACTTTTTAAAATTTACAAATAAAATATCCATTTTTTCCGGAGTGAAATCTTTATACTGTATATGACAAATAACGTTTACCAAATAAAGTTATTTTACTTTACTTGAACTGTAAATATATTATTGTATATTACCGGTCATAAGATAACTTTATCAACCTGCAAATCAATTTTGCAAATTATAAGTGACATCCTGTTAATTAATTAATGTGTCTAATAAACAAAAGGATATATAATAATCTTAATTATCGGTACATGTCAAACGAATGTTAATTCCACTTCGTTAAATAGTTTTCCTGTAAAATAATCATAGAAAGTTAAACTACGAGTTCGTATTTGACTTATTTTAGTAGTTGGTGAATAATATTCTGTGGAGGTATGTTACTGCTATGACGTCACAACACGGGAGCCTCGATATCAACCTTTTTGATTTGGATTTCTAGAGATGTATTAGAAAATCGCCAATATCTACCTTATTATGGAATGAAATTTTATGGAATTTTCGCTACAGTCATATTTAAGTACGACGAATAAAATATGTCAAAACTGAAAATCGTAACAGGTACCCTTTAAGACTTAGGAAAAGATTTATGATCAATGCTTTTCGACTAGTGTTTCAGTTTTGCTTCTCAGTGAGGTAACAACGATCGTAGTGTGTGTTGCATGTCTGCATGTCGGTCACTCTATGTTTGTCTGAATGCTTGGTAAAGGCTGTATGTCAAATTCGGACCGGAAAAGGGAAAATTCTAGTTACTACATCAACGATACGTTTCTGAAGAGTTTTTCTAACATAAATCATCTGTTTTTACTGTGCATTTGAATGTATTTGAGTGTATTTGAGTATATTTGAGTTTATTTAAGTATATTTGAGTGTATATGAGTAAAAAGACGCTACATATATTTTTACCAGGTTAAAACATATTTCAAAATTTTCTAAGCATGGAAAGTTAACACATGGAGCACCTATTTGACTTAGAATATGTGCAGTGTTGTACTTTCTAAAAGTGTTATCGAGTATAAACAAAATAACATGAACTTGATTACTACCACGAAGTTGGGCACCTTGAGAATACATCGATTTATTGTACTGTAATGTTTTAAAGAATTTTTAAAAAGAAATTCAAGATGAGATTAAAATGTTGATTGTTTGTTTTTGAATGACTATTGTATTGAGAAACATAAATTCTACTTAACTGAATTTTTTAAAATGTACTTTTTTATGAATGGTTTCTGCTAAAACAAAAAGCAACGAACATAATGTCATTATGTACTACCAGTGTACTACAGCCAAAGTTAGTCTTAAGGATGTTGATAAATTTTAGAGAGCGCAGCGATGCTTGCACCGGAGGTGCAAGCTCGCGAAGCGAGCTCTATAGATATCGTGTACGGAGACCAGTTGAAAATTAGTAGTAATCCTTCAAGTTTTGTTTTTGGACACCAGTGAATTACGTCACTTCCGAGGTCGTGTGGGAAAAAACGGAAGTGAAATTTTTTTTTTAAAATTGCTTATTTAAAATAATTTACAAAATTATTAACGACAACATAATTGTCTATAAAAATTAAGTTTCGTCATGAGACTTACAAAAACTTTCAATGTCGATTTGTTTATGACAATGTTACGGTAACAAGCGATTTATGGCGAGTGTCAATCTTGTTGACAAAAGAACTTGGCAGATACCCAATATGACGTCATGGATGATGAAGGTCAAAGGTTACAAATGGGACTGTCATGAATTCTACAGAACAGTGGACGATAAATCTGCTAATGGTCGTGTTTCAAAACTGTTCAGAGATGACAAAAATAATTAAAAATCCAAATGAACACTTAAAACATATAATCTACCGCACCAGCTCTAACTTTTACACAAGATAATGTCTGAATTTGGCATATAAAATGGCTGACGTAATGAGCAGATTATCACTCACTGTTACTGTATTGAGATGAATCAATGTTTCCGATCTGTAAATCTACTGTGTCTTAAGATATTGCCTAAAATTTAAAGTGTTTATATTAGAGATAGCCATTCGTGATTGACTTACCTGAACAAATCATTATTAGAGATCCAAAAAGTATTTCCAAACAATAGAAATCGCGTGTAGGTCTAGCTCCAGTAAGATTGTTTAGATTATAGCGGAATGTGAAGTCATCATTACATCATAGGGTCACATGGCATAAATCCAGTAAACATTTTTTTTCGTGGGATTTGGGGTTGTTGAAATAATAATTATTTTTATTTAATTTTATTTAATATACTAAAGTATTATGTACCGAAATATCTCATTTATTACCAAAAATAGAATTAAGCATAATATTATGTTTAGCAGTATGCCTCACGTTCCCATACATATCTTGGTGAACATATAAGTCTCATATATAGTCTAATTAGAAAAAATCAAGTTAGCAATATGACTTACTGCAATTAACACGGTATAAAATCTTTTCCCCAACTATTTGGGAAAATTTTAAAAAAAAGTGCTTAGATATCAAAGTATACTTCTTTGTTGTTAAACTATGCATTGATACGTAAAACTATTTTTCTAAAACAATGTGGTTTCGAAAGTAGCTTTTTTCGTTGCACAAGATACAAGGTATTTAAACAGTCCATAGTTATTTGATGATATTGTAACACTACCCAGTGGCACGATTGATCATTAAATTGAAAATAGGTGCAACTTCTGTAACCTATAACCTAAGCATGTGATTTGTCTGTTACCTGTTTTAAGCAATTTTAACTAAACTGAATTAGATGTATAATGTTGTTCCGATTTTGTATTAAAATGCTCGACAAGAGAGCAGCGATTGTTTCAGTTCTTCAAAGAAACACAGACCACCATGTGTTTTTTCTGTATTTACTGACAATCGTCTTGCTTATACATGTGATACAGTATGCCTCTTCTGTATGAGACATCTTTTATATCATAAATCACATCTTTTGGACTTTAACCATATAGAACAGGTCGTTTGCTTAAGACGAAACCACTGACAGTGTCACAAACAAAACATAAAATCTGGGATGAAAAACAGTCCAAGATTGAAGCACTATCTATCAGTAAGCAGCCATAGTTGCCTCCCTAGCTAACACCTACCTAATGGCTAGAGAAAAGGGTACCAGAAATGTCCATGATAGAAGAAAACCATCCAAGTTTAATTTTCCCCAAGGACTTGTCACAAGAGGAGCAATTTATCATCAGACACTGCTAAGGACCTGAGGACCATGATGAATATGCTTCCAATAATCATAAACATTCTCTATCTAATATATCCATTTTTATTGTAACAGATTTTATTTAATTTTATTTCTTTGGATTTTCTTAATTTTATTAAACTATAAGTTGCTGAGTACGTCAATTTATAGATTACAGTTCCTCTCGTGAACACGCTAAGTTTGAATCTTACCAGTGCAGAAGTTCTGTTGTAGGAGAATTCTTTAGAAAATTTTCAGTCAAATTTATTTGATTAGGGATTTCAATAAGCTAAACATATCAACATTATGACTTTGTCTTTTATTAGCAAATAACCGTCATATTTACGTAGTCTAATTAAATTAGTGAAATGAAATAATAAAAATAAAATCTTATATTATAAACAATATAATAAACCATCATAAATGGAAAATGTGCTTAAAACAATTTGCTGCGCTCTCTACATAGGCTGTACCTACAATCATATTACATTTTTTCAGATTTAACTAGAGATAACTTACAACCAGTCTCCTCTTGGATCTCATTCAATTCATCTTCTTGTAACTGAATAGACGATCTCGTTCCCATTTTATGAATCAACTACAATTAATGCATCCACGGGAAAATTGATAAAGATGATACAGGAAGTTATTTATCCTGAAATGCCAAGGTCAAATTGTTTAACGTAACCTATTGGTATAAGTACCCATATTTGGTGACAGCGAGGATTATTTCATTTTTTTATGGGAAAACAATAGAAATTACGATCACCAAATGTTTTCTCAAGAAATTTCTCGTGAGTACTTACATTTCCATACAAATGTTATTAATATGCACTTTCTAACACATTCATAATGGAATGAAAATGGTAAAATTTTGATAGAAAACTGTCTGGATATGGTACGTTCTTTATATAAATACATGCTTTGGTATGTACCTACTATTATGTTCTTTTCAAATATTGCAAAGCACATTGTACATAATTGATTGCAATTAACAGTTTGATAGTCTCGATAAACTACACGACACAATGTTAACAGATATTTACATGATATCATCGGTAAGGATTACCATAGACTAGTTTTATGACCTTGGTGCTGTGGAATTTCACAGTCTAACTGCAATATATAGAATACATCTTTAAAGATTAGTTCCATCAGTGTCAAAAATGATAACACCTTCACAAACTTTTCTAAACTGCATTACAAACAGGACCTGTAAACATGTATTAGGCAAAGGATACATGCAGGGTCGGACCAGGATCCAACTCAGGACCTCCAGCATAATGATCGAATGCTATAACAACTGAGCAACCCAGGCCATTACATTCCCCCTTCCAGTTTTCTACTTAAACACTTAAAATCAAAAGACAAGTTTCAAAAGCCACTCCCTCTCGGTTGTGCCTCTGGCTGAGTTGAAGTGTGCACATTCACACATTGGTTTTCTCCACCATCATTGAACTGATCACTCCAGTCCTTATAGGTAAAAGAATCTTGTCAGAGGCTTTGTATTTTATTACTCGAAAGTGTGCATATTATAAAATTGTGAGGTGTGTGCTTTAGCCTTTAGAATTATTTTACACAATATAGGAACCTTTTGACTAACTAGTCTTACAATTTGGAATAGAATTCCGTGAAATTTGGCTTATTTATTTTTTGTGTCCTGTAATTGAGCATATTTTAAAATTGTGACTGCTTGAATATGAGTCATGCCCCTTTCAATTTATTTTACATATTACGAACCTTTAGTAATTTCTAGTAGTCTTACAGTTTTAAGTAGTGGACATAGTATGCGTTTATGTGGTGGTTCTCTTGTTATTCCCCGCTCCAACGAAATTGGCGGGGGATATAGAAATGGGTTCTGTCCGTTCATCTGTCACAAGTACAATGTTCAGTTTTTCCGTTAAAGTTTTTCAAACAGTTAAAATTCTTCAGAATTTTTCATTCTAATTTAAAGAAATTATTATTCTAATTTATTTTTAAACATGTGTATATGTTTTTACATAATTTTTGACCAGAAGACCCATCTAGAACACAATGTTAACCTTTTGCGTTAAAGTTTGCTACATGTTTTATATTATGATTTAAGAATAGCAAGTTAATAATAATAAATTCATACCAAAAAGAAATAGTGCTATGACTTCAAAAGTGTTTACGTATTTCTCTGCAACATTTTTATACCTGCAATTTTAGTATTTCTTAGTAAAAATGCAATGCATATTTTTTTAATGAAAAATGTACATTTTGAGAAAATGAACTTGCTTTATTTTATAGGATTTTCTGTAGAAACTCTAGATATCATGTAATTATTAAAAAAAGTTTAACATATATACATGATTTTTAGCTCACCTGAGCTGAAAGCTCAGATGAGCTATTGCGATGGTTCACCGTCCGTCGTCTGTCGTGCGTCGTGCGTCGTCCGTCGTGCGTTAACATTTTACATTTTAATCAACTCCTCTAAAACTACCAACCCAAATTTGATGAAACTTGGTGATGATGATGTCTGGGTGAAGGCCTTTCAGATTTGCACATATGAAGGAGTTATGTCCCCTTGGGGCCTCATAAGGGGGGAAATAGTGAAAAACTTTAAAAATCTTCTCCTCTGAATGTACAAGTGATATACCTTAGTTATTTCACTTAAAACATTCTTAGGTCATCTAGTTTTAGATTTGCACAAATGAAAGCGATGGGGCTCAAAATGGGGAAATGGCAAGGAACTTAGTGGGAAAATTGCTAAAAATTATTTATTTGTCACTATATCTTGAAAACTATTAACTTTTTGTATAGGCATTTATATTAGAATATTGTAGGTATTGCGACAACAATCATTTTGATATATGGTTCAAGGTCATATGTTCAAAGGTCAAGGTCACAGCTGCAAAAATAGACTTAAATCGCTAATTATCTTGAAAACTAAAAAATTTTTGTATAGGCATGTATATTAGAATATTGTAGATATTTGGACAACGATCATTTTGATATATGGTTCAAGGTCATATGTTGAAAGGTCAAGGTCACAGCTGCAAAAGAAAAGTTAAATTGCTAATTATCTTGAAAACTATTAACTTTTTGTATAGGCGTGTATATTAGAATATTGTAGGTATTGACATGACGATCATTTTGATATATGGTTCAAGGTCATATGTTGAAAGATCAAGGTCACAGCTGCAAAAGAAAAGTTAAATTGCTAATTATCTTGACAACTATTAACTTTTTGTATAGGCATGTATATTAGAATATTGTAGGTATTGACATGACACTCATTTTGATATATGGTTCAAGGTCATATGTTGAAAGGTCAAGGTCACAGTTGCAAAAGAAAAGTTAAATTGCTAATTATCTTGAAAACTATAAACTTTTTGTATAGGCAAGTATATTAGAATATTGTAGGTATTGCTACAACAATCATTTTGATATATGGTTCAAGTTCATTTGTTGAAAGGTCAAGGTCACAGCTGCAAAAGAAGACTTAAATTGCTAATTATCTTGAAAACTATTAACTTTTTGCATAGGCATGTATATTAGAATATTGTAGATATTTGGACAACGATCATTTTGATATATGGTTCAAGGTCATATGTTGAAAGGTCAAGGTCACAGCTGCAAAAGAAAAGTTAAATTGCTAATTATCTTGAAAACTATTAACTTTTTGTATAGGCATGTATATTAGAATATTGTAGGTATTGACATGATGATCATTTTGATATATGGTTCAAGGTCATATGTTGAAAGGTCAAGTTCACAACTGCAAAAGAAGACTTAAATTGCTAATTATCTTGAAAACTATAAACTTTTTGTATAGGCATGTATATTAGAATATTGTAGGTATTGCGACAACAATCATTTTGATATATGGTTCAAGTTCATTTGTTGAAAGGTCAAGGTCACAGCTGCAAAAGAAGACTTAAATTGCTAATTATCTTGAAAACTATTAACTTTTTGTATAGGCATGTATATTAGAATATTGTAGATATTTGGACAACGATCATTTTGATATATGGTTCAAGGTCATATGTTGAAAGATCAAGGTCACAGCTGCAAAAGAAAAGTTAAATTGCTAATTATCTTGAAAACTATTAACTTTTTGTATAGGCATGTATATTAGAATATTGTAGGTATTGACATGACGATCATTTTGATATATGGTTCAAGGTCATATGTTGAAAGATCAAGGTCACAGCTGCAAAAGAAAAGTTAAATTGCTAATTATCTTGAAAACTATTAACTTTTTGTATAGGCATGTATATTAGAATATTGTAGGTATTGACATGACGATCATTTTGATATATGGTTCAAGGTCATATGTTGAAAGGTCAAGGTCACAGTTGCAAAAGAAAAGTTAAATTGCTAATTATCTTGAAAACTATAAACTTTTTGTTTAGGCGTGTATATTAGAATATTGTAGGTATTGACATGACGATCATTTTGATATATGGTTCAAGGTCATATGTTGAACGGTCAAGGTCAAAGTTGCAAAAGAAAAGTTAAATTGCTAATTATCTTGAAAACTATAAACTTTTTGTATAGGCGTGTATATTAGAATATAGTAGGTATTGACATGACGATCATTTTGATATATATTTCAAGGTCATATGTTTAAAGGTCAAGGTCACAGCTGCAAAAGAAGACTCAAATTGCTAATTATCTTGAAAACTATTAACTTTTTGTATAGGCAAGTATATTAGAATATTGTAGGTATTGCGACCACAATCATTTTGATATATAGTTCAAGTTCATTTGTTGAAAGGTCAAGGTCACAGCTGCAAAATAAGACTTAAATTGCTAATTATCTTGAAAACTATTAACTTTTTGTATAGGCGTGTATATTAGAATATTGTAGGTATTGACATGATGATCATTTTGATATATGGTTCAAGGTCATATGTTGAAAGGTCAAGTTCACAACTGCAAAAGAAGACTTAAATTGCTAATTATCTTGAAAACTATTAACTTTTTGTATGGGCATGTATTTTAGAATATTGTAGGTATTGACATGACGATGATTTTAATATATAGTTCAAGGTCATATGTCAAAAGATCAAGGTCACAACTGCAAAAGAAGACTTAAATTGCTAATTATCTTGTAAACTATTAACTTTTTGTATAGGCATGCATATTGGAATATTGTAGATATTGACGTGGCAATCATTTTGATATATGGTTCAAGGTCATATGTTGAAAGGTCAAGGTGACAGCTGCAAAAGAAGACTACAGTCACTTTATGCATATTAGCTGCTTATTAATGAAATGTGACTGAATATTTCTGATTAATTTTTTTGGGAGTTCTTGAGTTTCTTTAAATTTTCTGTACTTGATATATTGTCTGTTGCACTTTGTAAACAATTTTGGAGATATTCTCAGGTGAGCGTTAAGGTTCATGGGCCTCTTGTTTAAGTGGTTCAGTATTTTTTGGGTAAATATATCAATTTTAAAAAGAAAACACTGATTTTGAGAAAATTCTTTTTTGTGGCTATTATCAATTTATTGTTAACTTTGATGGAGTTCTTTACATTGGGTGGGAATTTTGCTGTAGGATTTTATTTTTCTGAAAAAATATACATTTATTTTTTATTATACAAATATAAAAAAAAAAGGATGATGATTATAATGCTAGGGATGATGTTGAATTTTCTTAATGATGATGATGATAGTGGTGCTGATGCTGATGATGAAAATTTGCTCTTGATGATTTCCATACAGTGGAACATACTTGTAATGAATATCATTAAGTGAGCAAAATTAGTGATATATAATAGTGATTATTACATTGTCACATATATATATATTTTTTTTCATTAATAGCATATTACATGTGGAATTTTTCAACCAATAACTTGTCTCTTTGATGATGATGATGAACAAATTTTCTCTTTGATTACATGTATTTCCTGTTTTTCAAAATGATCTTATATATTTTAACATATGCATTTAAACCTAAATAGCATATAATCACTTTTGTTTTCAATGAATACAACATCAACAACAAAAATTTAAAAAAAAAAAACATGAGAAAAAGAATCAAGTTCTATCCATGTGATACTGATGGAAAATGTTTACTACTGATGGATGTTGTTGATATTTTGATTAAAATACGAAATGTCATTTTAAAACATTATAGTTTTCCAGTCATTGTTAAGATAACAAAAGACATAAGTTTAACATAATATTGAATAGAAGTTGTAATCACTGAAACTATTGGTAGAAAATAGAAGTTAGTAGAGCGGGGGATCTGATTGACAATGTCTTCTTGTTTAGCTTGAAAAATGTTTGTCTATATTTTGACAAGCTTTACAAGTCAACTGTAAATGTCTTTTGTATAGAATTCAGTACTAAAATGAAAATACTGATTTTTATTTTGTTTTTAAGGCAGTGATATAATGTAAAGATAGAAATTGCAGATTATTCAGTGCTATGGCACATATTTGTTTGCGTAGATTAGTTATACATAAACACCAAGTTAGTCTGAAATGTTTACAAGCTGCTAAAAGACCCATTCATGTGACTAGTGCAAGATTTAGGGATTTATCTAAAATAGGAGTGTATGAGCATGACAGAAAAAGTGGTTATCAGACATTGGAAAAGGAGAAGAGTATTAAGGAACGGATCAGCCTTTTTTTTAAAAACTATCCCAAGGAGGCCAAAAAATATGTTGGAGAAGTAAAAGATCTTTTGTTTAAAGATCGAGTTCTACTACAACTCCATGGATATTATGAGATTTTGTGGAAATTCAATGGAGAAGAGAGTTTGAAAGATTGGGTCCTCACAACAGATCATGACAATTTGGAGGGAAGAAGTAAAGCATTTTTTACTGTAAGCCAAACTAACAGAGCCTTATTCCATGGTCACTTATGTACAGAGATACCCAAGGATGGTTTATTGACTAGAGCAGGTTACTGTAACATTAGGTCACCTTACAATGTTGTAAGTATGGTTATACATGTATTAATATTACAAAATGAAAAAAGATTTTATATTAACACTGAAACTCAGAAGGTTTGTCAGTTCACTTGCATAAGGTCGGTGGTTTTTTCCAGGTACTTTGGTTTCCTCCACTTTTCCAGAATTCAGTAACTCAGTATAAGTGACAAAAAATTGACTTGCTTGAAACACAATTACTTGTTATTAATTGAAGATCCTTGTGAAACATTGTTAGTTTTCTCTTGGTGCTCCGGTTTTCTCCACTTGCCTATAACTGACCGACTTAAAATATGTGAAAAAATCTTGAGTGGGGCATTAAACTCCATTACTTCATGATACTCTTTCATTTTCTGGTTGCTCAGAATTTTTAATTTTATTTTCATGTTGTAACATTGGTTAAGGCTGAAGGCTCTGAATAATTTTGGATTTTTATTTTCTGTGCCCAAGTCCAAGAAAAAAAAAAAGAGTGTTCATGCTTTCACATTTCAACAAAATGAGGTAGAGGGATAGCTAGGTAGGGGTTTTAATCTCACCTAGAAAAGCCAGGATTAGCTAATGGCATGGTTAGGCCTCTGTTTGTGCATGCTTGTGTCTGTTAAGTTTGGCCTTGTCTGAAATCACTAAGCTACTTTAAACAAAGTTTGGTATGCATGGGCTTTAGATGATAAAGATTACAATTTCTATTTGAAATGTCAATCAGAAAAACAAAATGGCTGCTGTTAATATATAAAGCAAAAACATGACCATTGCAGGTTTGTTAATGCATCAATTACCCTGGTTTGTTGAAATTTGAATTAAAGAAATTAAATACATTCATTAGGGGAATTAATAAATCAAACATTAAACAGGTTCGTTAAAAAGAGAATAAAAATGCATCCAATGTGTTCCTCTGAAATCCATCATTAATTTGAATAACAAAAACATATATTGATCATCATAGAATAGTTTTGATTTTGCTCTGAGTACATTTGTTAAACACATGTAACATGTTTTTATTTGTACAATTCTCACACAATATGCAAATTTTGTAATTTTGGCCTTAATCTTTAACAAGAGGCCCATGGGCCTTAACGGTCACCTGAAGATATGTCCAATATTGTTTGCAAAGTGCCATAGACAATATATTAAGTACAGAAACTTTAAAAGTTTTCTCAAGTTAAGAACTCCCACAAAACTTAATCAGAAATATATCCACTCACTTTTCATTTATAAGTAACTTATATAATATGCATGAAGTAACTGTAGTGCAATGAATAATTTCTAAATCATTAATGAATTTCAGTATAATTATGCAGCTATGTCTTTGACCTTTGAACATATATGACCTTGAACCACATATGATTGTCATGTCAATACCTACAATATTCTAATATACATGCCTATGCATGACACTAATAGCTTTCAAGATAATTAATAATTTTAGTATAACTATGTTGATATGACCTTGACCTTTGAACATATAACCTAAAACCATATATCAAAATGACTGTCATGTCAATACCTACAATAGTCTAATATACATGCCTATACAAAAAGATGATAGTTTTCAAGATGATTAGCAATTTAAGTCTTCTTCTGCAGCTGTGACCTTGACCTTTCAACATATGACCTTGAACCATACATCAAAATTATCATCATATCAATACCTATAATATTCTAATTATATGCCTATAAAAAAATTAATAGTTTGCAAGATAATTAGCAATTTAAGTCTTCTTTTGCAGCTGTGACCTTGACCTTTAAACATATGACCTTGACCCATATATCAAAATGATTGTCATGTCAATACCTACAATATTCTAATATACATGCCTATACAAAAACTTTATAGTTTTCAAGATAATTTGCAATGTAAGTCTTGTTTTGCAGCTGTGACCTTGACCTTTCAACACATGACCTTGATCCATATATCAAAATGATTGTCATGTCAATATCTACAATTTCTAATATACATGCCTATACAAAAAGTTAATAGTTTTCAAGATAATTTGCAATTTGAGTTTTCTTTTGCAACTGTGACCTTGACCTTTCAACATATGACCTTGAACCATATATCAAAATGATTGTCATGTCAATACCTACAATATTATAATATACATGCCTATACAAAAAGTAAATAGTTTTCAAGATAATTGGCAATTTAAGTCTTCTTCTGCAGCTGTGACCTTGACCTTTTGACATATGACCTTGAACCATATATGAAAATGATCATCATATCAATACCTGAAATATTCTAATATACATGCCTATACAAAAAGTTAATAGTTTTCAAGATAATTTGCAATTTAAGTCTTCTTTTGCAGCTGTGACCTTGACCTTTCAACATATGACCTTGAACCATATATCAAAATGATTGTCATGTCAATACCTACAATATTCTGATATACATGCCTATACAAAAAGCTAATAGTTTTCAAGATAATTTGCAATTTAAGTCTTCTTTTGCAGCTGTGACCTTGACCTTTGAACATATGACCTTGAACCATATATCAAAATGAACGTCATGTCAATACCTACAATATTCTGATATACATGCCTATACAAAAAGTTAATAGTTTTCAAGATAATTTGCAATTTAAGTCTTCTTTTGCAGCTGTGACCTTGACCTTTCAACATATGACCTTGATCCATATATCGAAATGATCGTCATGTCAATACCTACAATATTCTGTTATACATGCCTATACTAAAAGTTGATAGTATTCAAGATATAGTGACAAATATATAATTTTTAGCAATTTCCCCACTCAGTGCCTTACAATTTTCCCAATTTAAGCCCCACGGCTACCATTTGTGCAAATCTGAAAAAAGATGACCTAAGGATGTTATAAATGAAATAACTAAGGTATATCTCTTGTAGATTCAGAAGAGAAGATTTTTAAAGTTTTTCACTATTTCCCCCCTTATGGGGCCCCAAGGGGACATAACTCCTTCATTTGTGCAAATCTGAAAAGGCTTCATCCAGGCATGACGGCTAACAAGTTTCATCAAATTTGGTTGGGTAGTTTTGGAGGAGATGATTAAAATGTTAAAAGTTAACGGATGACGGACGACGCACGACAGACGACGGACAGTGAACCATCGCAATAGCTCATCTGAGCTTTCAGCTCAGGTGAGCTAAAAACGGGTTTATTAAATCAAATGGACTTATTTGCAACAGAGTTGCATAGCTTGCAAATCCTGGTTATAGCATAGTGTATGTTGGATGGGCTGGTTGGGAATATGGCAGGGATTTTTCCAAGTTTTTTTGGGAAATGGCCCTAAGCAGTAAAATTGGGAAAAATATATCAACAAAATGTCAAAATTAGGAAAAATAGCAAAATTAATAATATTCATGTAAGACTTTAATTTTATCACAAAGTTTATACACTGTCTACAAATGTATGTCTTTGCTTTTCATTTCAAAAGTTATACAACAAAGCCACAAAGTCATCATTTGAAAGACTTATGTGGTCCTTTTGGCACTTTTTGAATGACTGATTGGGAATTTATTGATCAAATTGGGATAAAGGAGACTTTTTTCAATTGGGAATGGGGCCCATATTCGGCCCCTGAGGAATGCTAGAAAAATCCCTGTATGGGGTCCCTTTATTGTAAAATCAACACCTTAAGTTTTCAACAAAGAACCTAGACTCTTCAGACTGTTTCTTTATGTAATGAATATGTGCATGTGACTTTATGTAATTAAGGAATTAACAACTTTTCCAACATTTTACAGCATTGCAGCAATAAAGATACATGTATTAAGATATGTATCAGGCTTTTTTAGTTTGCAAAATATTTGTGCAATATGCAGATAAGATATTTTTAGCCTAAATCTTTGAAAATCTCCTTCTCTGATAGCACTAGTCCAGTTTGAACAAAATTATGTATAAAAGTTGCCTGTGTGGTAAAGATTTAGAATAATATCCACCATGTCAGTCCAAACAAAGATGGCTGATGTTACTAAAAAAAAGGAATGTCAAAATTTCAATACATCTTTGCATTGAGAGAGAGAGAGAGAGAGAGAGAGAGAGAGAGAGAGAGAGAGAGAGAGCGAGAGAGAGAGAGATTTTATAGGATGAATAGTAGAGAAATTGCTGAGTAGTTTAATATGCTTATACTAGTGATCGGTTTATCATCAATACAAGTATATGTACATGTATTTAGGTTTCAGGATAGTATTTCTGTATATAATGTTGTGGTCTCCATTATTAACATTTTGTAGGCATCCTTTGAAGAATTACTTCCGTATGACTGGTCTTCATTTACACATCTTGTATTAAGATTCCGTGGAGATGGTAGATCATATATGTTAGTTGTACATTATTTTGCTGATTATGACATTTTATGGAATATACAACACAACTTTCCATTATACACCAGAGGTGGTCCTTATTGGCAGACAGCTAAGGTAAGTTTTTATTCATGTTATATTGTGTATCTTGTTTAAATTGAACACTTCCTGGACTGAAGATTTTCTTTGGAAAGACATTTGTTCAGTTTATACAGGTTAATTTTACATAATATTTCATGGTAAATAAGTTTTTTGTTAAGACTAGTTTTTGGTTTATTAGGGTTTGGTTTTCAACATTTTCTTCTATAATTCTATTTTTTTTTTGGCTGAGACGTACTTCTTTAAAAAATTACATCTACCGGTAGTTTGAAATAAACAGGTTCAGTTCTGTATACAGAAACCCGCTGAATAGTGTGAAGTGGAATAATTGCGTTTTATGTCTCAGTCAAAGTTCTTTTGTTTATTATTGAGGCAGACAGTTCTTGCATCAACAATCATGTAAAGTCTAAAATAAATTTTGGCCATCACCAGTGGCATCAGAATGTAAAGACAAGTTTGCAATCACCAGCAGCATAAAAATCTTGTAGTGACATGGAAAGGTGCAATCTCAAGGAGCATGAGCATTTAGGTAAATTTTTAGGTCAAGTGTTGCATTCACAAATGGCATCAGCAAAAAATGCAAAGGTTTAGTTCAAGCTTTAGCATTATAAGACACTTCACCAATTATGTAAAGTTTAGGTCAAGTTTTGTTTTAGTTATTGGCATCAATATCCATGTGTTTACTGATAGTTGCTTTTTCAGTAATGTAATGGATTAAGTATAGGTTACTTATTAGTCACATTCACATTCAAGGTTTGCCATCACCAAAGGCATGTTTTCTTCTACGAAGATGTAGGTCAAGTTTTGCCATCAATATTTGCATGAACACTTCGTAGATTTAAAGGTCAAGTATAGCCATCAAATTTGCATGAACAATTCTGTAGATCTAAAGGTCAAGTTTTGCCATTAATAGTGGTATCAACAATTGTGTAGTTTCAGGTTACATAAATTTATGTTGCAAATATTGGTGGCATTTACAGTTATGTACATTCGAGGTCAGTTTTGCCAAGTCAAGAAGTATCAACAGTTATGTAGAGTTTAAGGTTAAATTTTGCTGTCACAAGTGGTATTAATAATTTATTCTGCAATCACTAGTGGCATCAAGAGTTAGGCAGAATTTGAAATCAATCATTGCAATCAGAAGTGGCATCACCATGTCATAAACAATTATGTTGAGATTAAGGTCAAGTTTTCAAATCCAAAGTACCCGAGTATCAAGGTTTAACTAACATATCATAATAGTTTAGAGTATGGTAATTCTTTTTTTTTTCTTCTGTTTTTCAGATTCCTCTGTCAAAATTTTATTCTTCATACAAAGGAAGAATACAAGACAAACAGAATGATATGGATACATCAAAAGTCAAAAGTTTTGCCATTACCATTGCTGATAACATAGATGGACCTTTTAAGCTAGAAATAGACTATATAGGACTGTATTATGATAAAAATCATGATGAAGAATTTGCTTATGAATCCTACTCACATAAAGGAAACACAATTGGTGTATAATTTATTACCTCTTGATATCATAAATTGTTGTATTTTGAGTTTTGAAGAAAATAAAGGATTTTTTAATATATTGGATTTTATTTGATACATTGGGTACTTTTTAAATAAGCTGGTTGTTATGTTATAGGTGTTTAACATAACATCAGTAATTTTCAGCTGTTTTTGCTAAAGCAGTTTATAAACTTCTCAGAATTTTTTTTGACAAATGTCATAAACACAATTACATGTTATATAATTACATTTATTAAATAGCAATATAATTTTCTCATAAAAATTAAATGATAAATTTGCAAACTTTGTCCTGGTCTGAGGTCTTCCTAATCTGTTTTTCATATTGCACTATTTGTCACGTGACACTGTCGTCTGAATTGTGGCTGAAGAGGACATTTTTTCCAAAAATGATAGTGCACTAGTTCTTTGTATATTTGAGACAAAAATGGTATTTTTAGATGAAATACAAGTGGGAAGCAAATAAAATATATTTTGCTGTATAACAAAAGGGTTATTGAACTGATATTGTGAAATATTGTCCCCAGTTGACCTGGCATTTACACTAGCTTGTGCAATATTTTAAAATTGTTGTTTCAAAACCAATGCAAAAATACTGCTAGGAGAAATTTATTTCAGAACTTTTCGATTCTTGGATCTGAAGCAGCTTGGAATAAAAAAATTCTGACCTCTCCCTCTTTGAGAGAACTTTATAAAACATGGAAAAATACAGTAAAGGTTTTTATAATTTTATTTATAACCCCTCATTAATTTTGTTACACAGTTGTTCTATAGAACAACAATCAAATTACATGTACTACATAAGTATATTTTGTTAATATTACTAGTAAACTTCCCAATTATTCATAATAGTTTTAACAAAAATTGACAAAAAAGGCTTAGATATGTTTGGTTATCTCAAATACAGTAGAAAAACTCTTACATGAAGCTGAATGACATTAAAAAAAATAAGGGTTTTCCCATTGTAATTGTTTTGCATTTAGTAAAGAATAGATCCCGGTTAAAACATAAAAAATTTAGACATGACAGCAAATTTCTTTGAAAATCATACACATTACAACCACATAATAGCCATCCATGTCAAAAAATGAGCCAGTCTTGGTTACTTGTTACCTGCCTCTAAATGACAGTTTTATTCAACTCTGCTTACGTAGAGTCATTTTTGTTTTGTGAAAAAAGAATTGAAATATGCTGCCTTTAGATTACTTTATATCCAGAGTTCACTGTACACAAACCTTATAATAACAGTAACTAAGACTATTCAATTTCCATAACTGCATTATCAGTGGGGGTGTTCAGAGTAATTACATTAGTGTGTTTTAAAACAATTACAAAATTAAGTAGAGTAAGACATTTTTCAATACCAGTACTTTGAATTTTACCATCAAAACTGGTAAAGAATATTGAATATGTATTTTTATTTTCAAATGGTATATTCTGAATTTATCAACTTTGAAAAAAAAGTGAAAATAAATAAAATAATTAAATCAATCAATCAATTAATTAATAAAAACTTCCAGTTCATTTCTCTTTTTATCTCAATGAAATTAACTTGGTTAAAATAAAAAACATTCTGTACTGATTTCATATGTAAATCATGATCTGAATATCCAGAAGTCCTAATGGATAGATAAGGGTTTTGGTTAGTTGTTAATCATACTGTTTAACATGGCATCAGCAGTTTTTCAGCTATTGACAACAAAAACAAGTTTATTTTATCTCTAGGATTAATCTTAGAACAGGTTTGTGTATGTGTGAGATTTGTGTGTGGTTTTGTGTGGTTATGAATGATCAGGTAAAGCTGAATGAAACTTTTTAAAAAAACATTCTATGCAATGACAGAAAGCCAAAAAGTTTTGTAAGATGGGTTTAATTAACATTTGTACTGATCATATCTAATAACTTGGGAAAATATTTTTACTGTTCCCAAAACAAACATAAAATAATTTTGTTACTTTGTTTGGCATCATATATCCTGACAGCACTAATTCATGGCACCATTCACTTCAATAGTACTATTTAATTTAAAATAAGTTGTACAAGTCAAAGAGAAATGATCAAATTATGAAACATAAACAAATACACATAAATAAATGGAATATGTTAATAAATGTTTAAAATACCACGTGATATCCTAAAATGTTCACGCAGTTTAGAGGTACATGTATTTCTAAGCACCTAAATAGTGATTGTCAAATTTGGTTCACCATGCACCAATGTCATACAAATCTTAACTTCTACTGCAAACACTGTCTTTCTGTAAAAGTGTCATAATTTAGAACTCAGAAATTTTCTACAACTTTCTTTAACTAGTGGAAAGATTATACTGGTATATATATATATATATATATATATATATATATATATATATATATATATATATATATATATATATCACATGGTTCTTTGGTGGGGCCAAACTGCTTGGCCAGTTGTCTGAAAAACTTTCTCTTTATCCAAATACACTTTAAACAATATTTATCAGAAATGCTATATTTTGTATATTAACAGGTATATTTACATATATTTACTGCAACTGAACACAAAATCAGTGATGCTATCATTCATTTTTTTCTTTAAAGATAGATACATGTACTGATGTACATTTTTGGCCAGTTCAATCTACTCAATATCATTCACTTAACTGGTGCAAAACGGGGCCCATATCTAAGATGCATCTCTGATCAATATACCAAAACTGATAACCTCACCTTATTAATAGAATGATTTCGAAACAAAATACACATGTATTATGCATAAAATTAATCAATTTTTGATATTCTTAAAAACAAATGATATCATTGCTAAACTTGATTATTAAAAAAACCCAATTATTTTTTCTTTAAAATCATACATGTATCAGTAATTGAACAAAGTGAATCTCTAATAACTAAAAAAAAACAACATGACTTCAATTTCACAAATATATAATCCCAATATGAAAAGTTCAAGGTCAAACTAGTTAAATAATTGCTAAAATAAGTACCGTAGACTATATGCATCAATTGTAAGTTTAAATAGTTTTAAAATAATTCCATGCACAATTATTCTAATGGCTTGTATAGCTAATAAAACAATAAACTGCCAAAGGTTTTAGTAGATCAGTACAATGTTGAAACATTAAAACAGTCATTAGAAACTTGAGCACCTTTACAGAAAACAACCAACAACAGAGCAGATTTTGTTTGTGGAGATGCTGCTCTACTGTTCAGAGAGAGTAAACTTGTTTAAAAAGCAAAACATTATCACATAAATACATGTTCATTTCTCACGGAACTGTCCTAATTAAGCTAATATCTGTTTTAAATTTTATGGTGTAAAAGTGTGTAACATTAAAATCTATTTATTATTAGTATTGTTAAGTGTACTGGATAATAGTAAAGCTAAAAATGTTTTAATGATGTTTATCAATTTTATAACAATGTGAACAATTTTGATAATTTAGGAATCGTTTTATTTATTGCATTGACATAAAGCTTTGAACACAATTCATAAGAGAGTAAAGGTCCTTTACAATCTGACTATGCAGTGTCTATAACACAGGTAAGTCTAAATCACCAAATGAGATTATAATAGTGTGCCCGTTTTTGTATATAACCATGCCTTTTCATGCTTTATTTTTTTTTACAATAACTCTCATATAAAAACTTGTACACATTGTCATCAGATTTTGAATGACCTTGGAAAATGCATGCATGCACACACACACACACACACACACACACACACACACACACACACACACACTTTCTACTCTATAAATACAAAAATTGAGATTTCTTTTCTGTAAATTATAAAGAAAAAATAGCAAAGAGATTGCTTTCCATAAAAATTAACACATGGATATACAATAATCATATTGCATACCCAAGTCATACATTTATATACAAATATATATACATGAAATTGAACTTGCACTGGTATTATTCCACAAATCAAAAATATGATTAATATCAAGAAATCATCTAAAGTATAACATGTTAAAAAAAAGAGATTCACAAAGGTCACAGGAATGATACATTATCCACGGCTATTAATACTAAATACTAGATAAAACTTTCACTTAGGTTTTTTCATTACCAGGAATATTAATATTACTGTCAAATTTTATAATGTTCATTAAATATCAAGAAAAATTTAGTTCAAAGAGAAAAAAAGTATAAACTGTTTTGGTACAGAAATACCAATTTAAAATGTTGTTCTAAAACAAAAAGGAATTTTTGTCAACAACAAAAAAAAAAAAAAAAAAAAGAATGTAATTATGGACAGATATTAATAAAATACAGACTCAATTTTGTGGGGGTCTAAACAAAAACCTAGAAACTTTATTAAAAAAAAAAAAACAAAAAAACCTACATGTACATCCAAACTTGTAAGATTTAACATAAAAATTCTTGACTGTCACTATGAAACTGTAAAGAAATTCAGTAGTACAAAGTGAATCTAAGTAGAAAACAAACAACTACTGTGAAGAAACAAGATATCCTTGATGATATTCTAATTTTGTACATTCAAATCATGATTGTCATTGCACAAAATAAGTCCATACAGATATACCGGTACATGTAAATTCTTTATAATTCTATACATTATCCAAAAAATATTTACTTGTTTATCATACCATCTTAAAAGATTGTTTAACTGTTTTATTCTTTTTTATATTCTTATTCAATGAGACATAATTGTGTGCACAGACAGCTGACAAAAATGAACATAAATATTATGCGTTTCTTAACCAGAGAATAAACAAAGACACAGATCTTTAAAGCAATACATACCATGTTAGTAGAAATATTTACTAAGTTTTACTGTACCAATAATTTTTCAAATTATTTTAAAGCCATCTACAAACTGCAAAATTTAATTCACAGTGAAATTTAAGTTCCCATCAGATTTCATGTCTGTGTACCAGCATGAACAAAAAAAAAAAAAAAAAAAAAAAAAAAAAAAAAAAAAAAAAAAAAAAAAAAATTACCAGAAAAAATGTCCTTGATACCATCAGTCTATGTCTTAATCACAATCCCTAAAGCAAAGTCAAATCTTTATAATTCAGTTAAACATGTAAACTTCCACCGAAAAGTAAGAATTTACATTGAAAACCAGCAAATATTTCCACTTGCAAAGTACATTTACAAAGTATATATATCAATTACAAAAATAAATACAACAAAATTTAATTCAACAGTTTATATGTTATCTCAAAATTATATAGCACTCTCAGCTGCTAGATGTTAAATTGATATTAATAATGATGCTTATGGCACTGTCAATCACAATGATACAGTGACAACATAGATGAGATCATGACTGAATGTGAGTGATATGTTTAGATATATATCTACAATAATAACAATAAATTTCAATTAATATTCCCTTTAATATCATCAATTTATTATCCTAATTAATAACCATTTCTAAATAATTTCAACCCTTTACAATTTTACTGTATTTCGCTGAAAAGGATAAACAAACTAAGAATTTAGTGGCATGACTTTAAAGTCATACTATTTCTATAAAATTTAAGTTTTTGAAGTTGATTACAAACAAACTTTTTATTACACTATTTACCAGTACATGTATAAACAAATTTTGGAACTTCAGATTCATCTGGCTTATGTTTTTTATCTATCAAACTTTTCGGTCTTAGTGTCACTGATGAGGAATGAATTTCTGAAATGTGCACATTTGGCACATCAAAAATTAAATGGTACTGGTATTTGTGTTATATATTAGTTATACAAGTAAAATTGTAAAGTTTTATCTTTGGTGTGAATGAGTGGAGTAGAGTAATGGTGTTTTACGCCCCAGTCAAGAATCTTTCACATATTTCAAGGCGATCAGTTCTGGGATGGTGGAGGATACTGAGTGCCCAGAGAAAACCACCAACCTTTGGCAAGCGAACTGACAAACTTTCTCACACTAGGATCTGTCCCAAGTGGGATTCGAACCAAGGCATTGAGAGGCACTGTGATCCATTGGTGTGAATGACATATAAACATTTAAAGAACAATGTAATAAAGGAAAGCCTTCTGTGGCATTAAATTTCTAAGTTATTTCAAATGATCAGCATTAATTTACAATTTCTGGGTAAATAAACAGCATGTATAATTTGATATCGTGTCAAATGATACCACCAAAAAATACTATTTGATGTACATGTAATTGACAACAATAGTTGATGTCAAATCTGGTTCATCAGCATGGTATGAAGTCAATACTCCATAACATTTGTATTTGTACTTGATATCACATGACATGCTGGGGAACCATTTTGCGGAAAAACTTCAGCACAGAAATTATTTTCAAAATTTGACTACATTATGACAACAATTTAAATTAGTGACCTTTATCAGTGTGATACATTAAAAAATGACTTGCAGTAAATGAAATATGTACAGTAAAATTTTAAAAGGAATCTGTTAACAAACAAACAAACTTATTCTTAACAAAATTACATGTAATATGCATAGTAAAAGTAGATAAATATGTAATAAATATATTTCAAAAAGTCAATCTGAAAGACTAATGCCACAGATCTGTTCATCTCCAACTAGGAGACCTAAGGTTGCATCATCATCAATTTTCAAATCTATAACACATATAGTTTTGTCCTTCTTCTTTTACAAGTCCAAATGATTTATAAAATGGAACCATTTTGTCCCAGCATTCCAATGATACTTTATAACATCCAACTTTTCTACTCAATAAAAAAGCTACGTCACATAATCTACAAAAGAAACAGTCAAATTTTAACAGATGTCACTGCAGAGTTTTCTTTCTTTGCAATCTTAATAACAGTAACTGCAATTTTTGTCATAAGGTAAAATTTTTGTTATATGTTTGTATATTTTCTATTTGTTATTTGTTACAATCATTAACCCCTGTATATTTTCAACGAACAGACCTTATTATCAGTTTATCAAGAGTATCAAATAAAAATCTACTTACAGTTTACCAAGTTGTTTTCCACGGTAAGAGTCATTGACTACTATATCTTCTATTCTACCTCTCTACAAATCAAGTAAAACTCAACTTATTGAAATGGAATAAATTCTACATTTAATTAATCAGATAAACTTTTAAAAAAGAAAGCTTTCCATTTGTTTGTAATACAAATGTATTGGTAATTAGAGATATAAAACTAGCCCCATTTGCAAAACATGTATACATAGATACATACATATTTATATTCAAAAATATATATCAGTGATAAACCTTACAAACATGCAATAATTGATTTGTTCTTTTTTTATATTCACATTAGAAAATTTTCAAAATAAACATTAAACACTGCTAATTTTCCCAATTCAAAAGACCCTAGATCAAGAATACACACACACACACACACACACACACACACACACACACATATATTACTTTATGCATATGGATGAGTATCCTTATGTTCATAATCATTTTTAACAAACATGATTGGGACTTGGCAAAGAGAGAGAGAGAGAGAGAGAGAGAGAGAGAGAGAGAGAGAGAGAGAGAGAGAGAGAGAGAGAGAGATCAGTAATAACATACAGCTGAACACTGGTGTATAAATTTAAGTTCTTTCACTAAAGTTGCTGATCCTATAATTTGATTGGTTGTTTTATCTTCTACAACTGTGATAAATTGTGACCTAGATGCTTTCATCAAGTTAAATTGTTCTGTAAATAAAAAAGGGAATATTAAGCCAATAATGCTCCTGATCTTAGACAGAAAATGGAACATTTTAGACAACTTTAAAAATGTATATATTCTATGGTCAATGAAAATATATTCTCTAATATAAGCATTTTGCTTACAGAGATGCATAATTCAAAAGTTTTACAGTATACTCCATTAAGTTATAACTTTTTGTGTCAATAATGATAACTCAAAGGTCAATTCTTTGAACAATTTCTTTAAGAACGTTAAATGAAAGTGTCATGTATCATGTTTTGTGTTGGGTTTTTTCTGTGAACCATGAAACCAATGACCCAACCATGCAGAAGGTCAACATTATTACAGGATTCCATATCAAACAAAAACAAAAGGCCCATCGGCCTTAATGCTCACCTGAAGATATGTCCAAAATTGTTTGCAAAGTGCAATAGACAATATATTATATACAGAAACTTTACAAGTTTTCTCAAGTTAAAAACTGTCACAAAATTTAATCAGAAATATATCTAGTCACATTTCATTTATAAGTAGCTTATATAATATGTATGAAGTAACTGTAGTGCAATGAATAATTTCCAAATCATTAACCAATTTCAGTATACTTATGCAGCTTTGTCCTTGACCTTTGAACATATATGACCACGAACCATATATGATCATCATGTGAATACCTACAATATTCAAATATACATGCGTATACAAAAAGTTAATAGTTTTCAAGATAGTTAGCAATTTAAGTCTTGTTTTGCAGCTGTGACCTTGACTTTTCAACATATGACCTTGAACCATATATCAAAATGAACGTCAAATCAATACCTACAATATTCTAATAATCATGCCTATACAAAAAGTTTATAGTTCTCAGGATATAGTGGCAAATAAATCATTTATAGCAATTTCCCCACTCAGTGCCTTACAATTTCCCCAATTTAAGCCCCATGGCTACCATTTGTGCAAATCTGAAACTAGATGACCTAAGGATGTTGTAAATGAAATAACTAAAGTATATCTCTTGTAGATTCAGAGAAGAAGATTTTTGAAGTTTTTCACTATTTCCCCCCTTATGGGGCCCTAAAGGGACATAACTCCTTCATTTCTGCAAATCTGAAACTAGATGACCTAAGGCTGTTATAAATGAAATAACTAAGGTATATCTCTTGTAAATTCAGAGGAGAAGATATTTAAATTTTTTCACTATTTCCCCCTTTATGGGGCCCCAAGGTGACATAACTCCTTCATTTGTGCAAATCTGATAGGGCTTCACCCAGGCATGATGGTTACCAAGTTTCATTAATTTTGGCCCAGTGCTTTTGGAGAAGAAGATTAAAATGTAAAAAGTTTACGCAAGATGAACAAAGATGGTGGCAATAGCTCATCTGAGCTTTCAGCTCAGGTGAGCTAAAAATACTGATAAAAGTTTTGCACAAACATTACATCACTTATTATTTACATTTCATTACAGAGTGGGGTGGAGTAATGGTGTTTTACACCCAGTCAAGATTCTTTGATTTGTATCAAGATGGTCAGTTATGGGATGGTGGAGGAAACCAGAGTGTTTGGAAAAACCACCAATCTTCAGCAATGGAACTGACAAACCCTCTCATACTAGGATCTACCCAACTGAGATTCAAACCTAGGTTGTAAAAAGCAATGTGATTTATAATGCTTTAGACCACTTGGCCACTAATTTTCCACATTACGAAAAATACTTAATATAAATAATCTTTTTTTTTACTAGAGGTAAAAAACTGAACATAAACATCATAACTCAATGGCAACCAGGCATAAAAAATGTAAAACTCCTTTATAAATGATGTCAGATATATCGGTAATAAAAATCTTATAATGATCATCATTGTCATGAATTTTTTTGTATGAACAGATCATTTAGTTTGTAATTAAAGGTCATGTAAAAACTCACATAAGGCATTTTAATTTTTTTTGTTTTTTTGTTTTTTATAAAAGTCCTTATCAGTTGATAATTGTTCTTATTTTCATGGATTTAAATCATTTGTTTAAAACATAAGATCACTGGGCTATGTAAATAAATTTCCTTCAAAGTCTTTAATCTGTTGAAGTCTAAGATTTCACTCGACAGTAACATATTATATACATGTATTTGTTGTTATTAAGCATACATATACTGTATATACATATATATATATATATATATACATATATATATATATATATATATATATATATATATCAGGGCTTGGAAAACTTTGACGTATTTGGGGTGTCAGACATGTTTGGATTTTGAAAGGATTGTACTGCCATTATATATACCGGTATACATTCTTCATAAATCACTGTATTTGTACACTTTTCAAACAATATTTCTCTGAAACCCTTCAACTTCTAATGATACAAAAAGAACAAATTTTTAAGCTTTCTGTCTCTCCAAAAGTTCATATTTGTATATTACTTGCTTCTTTAAATCAATAAATTTTTACTTAACATCAAACAAACAGAGTAATTTACTACTTAATATAATTTGTTTACTTTTAAAGTATGAAGAGTTTTAAGTTACTAAGATCATTAGATGTTTAGAGTAAACATGACCTCTATTTAATGACAATACGTTATTAAATATTTACAACTACCTGGTACTGATATAACTTATCTAGAAATCTGGATCTGAACCATTCATCTAAGTTAAACTTGAAATAAATCATATTGATATACAAAGAAAATTAAAAATATGCAGTCAAAAATTCTTAACAAGAAAATAATCAATACCCTGTAACATGTTTTGTCATATCTGTATCTTTTATTAAAAAATTTGAATGAAACTTATGTATCCCAGAATCTTAGATACTGGTAAATATTGTTCCAAAAGGGGTTCTTTCTACCAATAATAAATACAATATACTTACCTTCAAACAGTTCTCTTGAGATATTTCCAACTTTTGTTAACTGACTTAAAAGTTGTATATAACCTAAAATATCAAAATAAAACAATCATGTTTTTGCCATCATTTGATCAGAACTTTTTAAACAGCTAATTGTTCTATACACCCCAGTCGAGAATCTTTCACTCATATCAAGGTGGTTAGTTATGGGATGGTAAGGATACCAGTCAGTGTAAAAAAAAACCACATACATGACATCATTTCCAATTTATCATCTCCCAATTAACACAAAGAAGTGATTCATTGTAATTCCCTATGTTTTTGTAAGAAATGTTGAACAACCACACTGAATACTAAGCAAGTAGTAAAAATTTTCTTACCTTTATCATAATCTCCCTTACATAGTGGTCTCATATGTAATCCCTCTCCTGGATTCTGTGGTGACAGTACTGGATTATACTGTGCTTTACATTGATTTTCAAAATCCAATTCCACTAACAAGTTTGGATCATACAGTGGTGCGTTGTCTATTCCATTCTGCATCAAAAACATGACTTTAATAAATTATTCTTGAATATAAAATCTTATTACTTTAAAATATACTCAAAGTAAAAACTATATTTTAGTAAATGAAGAAACTGATAAATAATGAACACAGTAAGTCAATACTGACTTGAGATATCACATACTGTAGGTAAAATAACAAACATTTATATTTTTACAGTGTGAATATGAGACAAGTGATTTTTAAAGTCTTAGTGCAGTAACACACATAATAAATGGTTTGTTTTATCTGAGAATGGAACCCATCATTCCAGGTGATGATACACAGTCTTTAGGGGGAACTAAACTTTTCTTTTTTTAAAGTTAATAAATACCATGAAAAAATGTAATTTACAATCAACAAAAATATATACAAAGTAAAACATTTATTTTTACAGAACATATTTCCACAATATTTTCTCTCAACCAATGTTTTTAAGTTACAAAACTACAAAATTGTTATCCCAAAAAAACTAATGATTCTACAGTATAAAAACAGAGCTGGAAACTAGAACTGCCTAACTGCAAGATATGACACATAAAACAACTGTTTTTAATATACAAGGTGGTTGAGGGATAGTGCAAGCATTACTGACTTGGTTGTATATATCATTTTCAACAAGCATTCTGAGAGTACCTGGTATTGCAAAACAATACATAGTCCCCTACCAGTCGCATATTTCACTAATCCCAAAGTTTTAGGTAAAATGTACTTTATTATATGGTACAAAGATTTATAGTTATAAATTATACATGTTGTTCAAGATGTAAAGCAAAACTTGATCATAGTAAAATGAAAAACCAGCAATGGAATTCTCAAAAATTTTAAGTCTAATCATGAATAGGTTAATTCTCCCAAAACCTTCTTATTTTTGACAGTGTGTGGAAAGAGAATAATTACTAGGTCAATTGTAATGCAATTTAGTTTTTGTTTCATAATATATCATTACACATACATTACAGGAGGCACTAGTCTAACAGTTCTTGATATGGAGTGTAATAGTGACCTGCATACCAAAAAACAATTCATTAACTGCAAGCATGTAGAAAAAAAGAGCGGAAAACTGAAATTTCAGTGACTTTCAAAGTTCAAAGGGTCATAACTCCGGTAAAAATTAGCAGATGGAAACGAAACATAAACTTGATCTGTAACTCATCATGGTAGACTCATATACCAAAAATCAGATCATTATCTAAAAGCATTTAGAAAAAAAGAGCAGAAAACTGAAATTTCAGTTAATTTTCAAAGTTCAAAGGGCCATAACTCATCATGGTAGAGTCACATACCGAACATTAGTTCCATTTCTGCAAGTGTGTAGAAAAAAAGTGCGGAAAACTAAAATTTCTGTGAATTTTCAAAGATCAAAGGGCCATAACTCCAGTAAAAATTAGCAGATGGAAACGAAACATAAACATGATCTGTAACTCATCATGGTAGACTCATATACCAAAAATCAGTTCATTATCTAAAAGCATTTAGAAAAAAGTGTGGAAAACTGAGGCGTGACTGACAGACGGACAGACAGACGGATGAACAGACAGACAGAGAGCAAACCTAAAGTCCCCTTCGGCTTTCGCCGGTAGGGGACTAATAAGAACTAGAAGAATTGTAACAGCCAGATTAAACTACATGTATTTCCAAGCTGAATTAGATCTAATAAAAAGTATCAATCAATATACAACAGCTGTCCCATTAAGAATCAAACAGTAAATAGTCTACAATTTAGGAAATTGTATTTTACCAGACAACAAAAGACTAGAACTTGGTAGCACATCTTTTTTTAACCCCCCACCCCTTTTGAAATTCTATGTAAATTAAAAAAGAAGAAGAATATTTTAAAGGAATATTTAAAATGTCTTAATTTCATTATTTCTATGCTTTTTAGTTAAAATTAAAATTAATTTAGGAGGTATATTTGAAGTCTTTTAATGGAATGGATAACCAAACAGGGTAACAAGAACAAGTATGACCAAGCAGTTTCGATCTGCCTTGAAATCAATGAAAAACAGTCTTAAATTTAAAACTTAAGAATCTGCTTGACAACTTGTACTACCCATGTCTAATTTGCTCTAATATCATCAGGCTAATAAATCTTATAAAACTGTTCTATAAATCTAACTAACGAAATGATATGAACAGAATTTATTTTAAACAAATAACTATCAAATACCATTTTATAAAGAAACAAATTTAGACATCCACCTGGCCTTATTACATGTATTTGTTGTGTTGGTGAGATTTTAAACCTTTTTATTTATCTAATTTAATTGATTGATTGAGCTTTTACATTCTAGTCAAAAATATTTCTCTAATTTTGAGACATCACCAGCTATAAGTGAAGTGGCAGAAATTTTGACCTTTGCTCTACACTTAGGACAATGTGCAGGGAGGGTTCTTTAGCATGCCATTCCTACCATGACACAGGACATCAATTTTAAGGTCTCCCCCAAAGGACCTTGTATCTTTTATTTCTAAATGCTGAGTGCTTGGTAAAAGTCACTATCTATTTTCAAGTCTTGGTCAGACCCAGTCAGCCTTCCATGGGTACCTATCCTACACAAAGGAACACTCTTAGCTACTGTTGTGGTAATAATCAAATATTAAAGTGAAACATCCTAATATCTTAAAATGTGACAGGTCATGTTTTTTTTTTGGTTGTCATAGACAGGCAGACACAAATTCAGAGAGAGAGAGAGAGAGAGAGAGAGAGAGAGAGAGGAGAGAGAGAGAGAGAGAGAGAGAGAGAGAGAGAGAGAGAGAGAGAGAGAGAGTGAGTCATATGCTTATTAACATATGGAAATCATAGTTAACTTAGTAAAAATAAATGATACAAAATTGCAGCAGGAAAAAAGTCAATAACATATATGGGAACAGTAAAAAAATGTAAAAATGTATGTTATAAATGCCTGCTTGCAATAAGGTACTAAACTATAACTATACACTATAGACTGATATAGTCTGTGTGTACGGTATGAAATGGTCAACATAGTATAAAATGGGTATCAGGTCAATTGGCCCCACGGTAAATTCGCCCCCAATTCTTGCAAAATCGCCCCACTTCTTGAAAATTCGCCCCCATCTTGTATTGAGATTTTACCTTTTTTTTTTTTTTTTTTTTTTAAATAACTTTTTTATTATTATTAATTTTATTTTACCTCGAATATGCCAAATTAACACTGTTAACATATTATTTGTAAATATGCATTGTGTGTGTTGCAATTTACCGGTATGTCGAGTATTCATAATGCCTTCACTGAATTCACACATAAGACAGTGTTGTGTTTACTGCAATAATTTATATTGAAATGGTGATTATCAAAAGTCCTTTGTACGATTATGATATAATCACAACAGTGGGTACAGAAAAAAGAAAATATTTAGTGTTTGTAAAAGATCACATCAGGGCAGAGTATTGATTGATTACATCTTTGAGGGAAATCATTAAAAAAAACCATCCTTTTTAACACACAACGCGCACCTTACGAAACCTTTTCTCTGTGTCTGGTAACATCAAATGCATGTGATGAGACTTCTGTTTATACGTAGGTGTAGAATTGCTTTTTACCTCTAACCACCAACTGTCCACCGTTTCAACTTGGACAAATATATGGAACTATTAGATGGTACTAGACGATAGCTGTTGTTTGTATGGATAATATCTTAATTAATCAATAAAAACTTTTCTTAAGTGAAATATTGTTACCGTCCACTACCGTCTAGTAGCCTCCAGTGTTTAGAGTTGAGTTCAGTAATGGTGTATAACTCCCAAGTCAAAAGTATTTCACTTATAATGAGACGTCACCAGCTATCATAATGCCGAGTGCTTAGCGGTCTTGGACCAAAGGGTTCGAAATCACGACCTCCCTCTTACAGTGCGATTACTCTGCCAACTGAGCTACTGCATTTAGACCTACTACCTCTGTCGCTGATGGAGAGCACAGGTACCAGGGGAATTTACTTTAGCACGTCGTCATAAATCAACTCATAAGTCATTACTACAAAATGAAGTTTAGAAAAAAATGGGGGCGATTTTGTACGTGGGGGCGAATTTGTCCAAAGTGGGGGCGATTTTGAACAGGGCGATTTTGACATGGGGGCGAATTTGAAAGGGGCGAATTTACCGTGGGGCGAATTGACTTGAATTCATAAAATGACTTTAATTTCTTAAAACCATGGCCAATGGATGTGTTGTGTAAGATTTCCAAGGTGGGAAATCTCAAGATAAATGAGAAAGAATGCAGAGAGTTGAACTAGCTGTGATTTATGCAGTAGATATAACAGAGTGATTTACTGGTAGACTTTCTGGTCTGGATGTTTTAACTTTGTGGTAGAATGCTTCCTGAAATTGTCGGATTTGATTCTTAGATCTATGGGACACTCAGTGAGGAAGTGGATTTCTTTTATGTACTTCCTCCATCCTGTTACAATAGAGACCTTTAATGGATTTACTGATTATGGCAGAAGCTGCTATAAAAGGAAACAACGATGGGATGGGCAATACATATAAAACTAGGTTATTTGACAACCCAGGAATTGCTTCCTGCATCAGAGGAGAATATGATGAAATCACGTCTAGTGTCATGTGTTTTAGAATTTCATGCACCTTGATAATAATTTGCAAGTGTTATAAAGCAATACTAAGGGTCAAATAATAAAAATTAGTGTCAAATAACTAATAACGGTTTAAAACGATTTTAATTAAAATAAAGTCCAGTATACTGTACGCCTAGCCTACTTGTCATTTAAGTCTCAGACTGCAAGATATTTTATCCACGTTGCTAAAGTCTGTGTTTAATTAATTACTGTGAAAATTAAAGAAAATTTAAAATTAAAATAACTCTGTATAGTTACCTCAACAGTTTGGTCTGCCATTTTTACAAAAGAATTCTAAAATTCTTTTTTAATTTCTTAGAACACGTCACTTTTCTTTTCAATGTGGCACCTGTTTAAGTTGTTGACACTCTGTGTCATAAAAATGTTTATAAGTATTGAAAAATTTAAAGCGTCTGAAAAACGTTGTCACAAATAATAACCCGCATGATCTCGTACTTTGTTAAAACATGCTTAGAGACTGTGAGAAAGTGTCTTGAGAAGATTTAGTTATAAAAGAAAAAGCCAAATCGACACAAAGATATACTTCTTTGCGGATTGTTACAAAATAAATAAAACACTCATAGCAAATTATGACATCTATAGATTTTTTTGCAAAAAGAAGACGCTGTCAGTAGGCATGTAAACTCGGAAAAGTCTACTTTCACTTTCAACAGTTCAGCTTAACAGACACGTTTGGCTAACATTGTTGGGCGCTTAACTTTTTAAAAGCGACTGGTGATCATGTATAGGAATTACAGACTTATATTTAGAGAAATTTTAACCAGCTGGTCTAGTTTTGGCAAAGTGGTACCAGCTGTTAGATACACACACTACATAAAGAGACCTTGTAGTATCAATACACATGGTGCATTAAACAATATATATAGAGTAAACAATATATGTAGAGAGAAGTTAAACTTTTTAACTCCTATTTCTTCTAGTTACAATATTCCAAAATGTAGTTTTTCAATGAGCTGTTTTCGAGGCAACAAGCAAACAAACTCAATTGCTGACAAGTGTGCAGAATCAAAAAACTCTGATAAAAAAGGGCAAAAAATCAACAATGAAAAGGTTTGCTATTTATAAATCCTAAATGAAAAATATTTTAGAAGGTATTTATATGAATTTTTTTTTTTTATTTTAAATGTGTGCATATTTCCACTAATATTTTCAGTCTGAAGCGAAATGAGGTAATGCCCCTTTCGTCACCAGTTGGTAAATCCCAGGTTGTTGATATAGAAATTGTTCTGACCCGACACACAGCTGTCAGGCATAAAGTGTGTTAGGTTCAGAGGAAATTTGGGGCTAGACCTAACATTTCAATCACACCAGACTGTTTACTCCAGAAAACTAAAAAACACTGAAAAAACTAGAAAAATTCCACATTTACTTATATCTAAAACATATAATGATATTTATGAAATACATACAATACTTCATTTGTAACAATCAATTTATTTTCTTGTTTCTGTTTTAAACATCGACATTGTCCTAAATACTAGTATATTTACCCTTTTAAATTGACATTAAGAAAGACTACTCATATCAATTAAAAAGAGAAGCTTTTATACAAGCTGTTATATCAATTTCGTATATCATCATTATGATTATTATTAATCTAAATGCTTTCTTTTCAGACAGAAAATATACTAACAGTACCAAATATCATTACAGTATTTAGAATAGCAGCTACACCTTATCTTGGGTATTTGGTTCTAAGTGAACAGTTTAGCTGGGCCACAGGTCTTTTCCTTGTTGCTGGTATATCTGACGTTGTAAGTACTAACAGTCAGGTAACATTATCTTTAAAATTACCTTATATTATTACTGTTGTTGTCATTATTATTGTTATTGTTATTATTATTTTTATTTTTTATTATTATTGTTGTTGTTGTTGTTGTTTTTGCCTAAAATGTAATGGAGTAGAATAATGGTGTTTTATATCTTTGTCAAGATTTTATCACATTTATAGAGGCAGTTATTTTTGGGATGATGGAGTTTAGCAATGTTGTTTTATTTCCACATCAGGATTTTTTCACTTATATTGAGACAGTTAGTGTGATTATTTTGGAAACCAGAGAAACTGCTCATCTTCTATTAGCAACCTGACAAACTTTCACAGATATGGTCTGCCTAAGTAGATTTGGTGGTTTTGGTGGTTAAAAGTGTTATGATCTGTAAGCATGGACTTTAGACCACTCAGCCACCAAGGCATCATTGCAGGAATACAATATACTGGTAGGTAATTATCAAGACAATGTATATTTTACAGGTTGATGGATACATTGCTAGGAATTTTAAAAATCAAATGTCTGTCCTTGGATCAGCATTAGACCCTTTGGCAGATAAATTTTTGATAAGTGTACTTACAGTTACATTAACAATGGCAGGTTTACTTCCAGGTAGGTTTTTATAGCTGATAAGAATTGATATAGTACCAAATGTACCAGTAGTTTGGGATTTTACATGTTGAGTTTGTTACATTTAGACAGGAAATATACATGTACTAGTATTTTAAAGACCCAGATTTATTAACCTTTGTATCAGTATTTTTAGTTCATTTGAAGGCAGATAATCCACCTAATTGTCAATGGAATACAAAACAAAAATTGTTTTAATATATTTTAAAAATTCTGTAAAGTTGTAATAAAAAATCTTGAGTCAAATACAGTTTCAAAAAAAAAAAAAAAAACAACTATAAGTGAAACCCAGTATGTTCCTACTGAAATGGCTTTAAATACGATTGCTGATAAAATCTTCAACCTTTTAACTTAAAAATACAACAATTAAAACATATCATGCCATCAGTTGAAAATGTACCACATTATTAAATGATCACAAGGTTAAAAAAAACAAAATGAAGGTACCTAGAGAAAACCAAGGTTCTGTAAATAAACTAATTAATTATCCACACGGATGTGCTCCCCACTGGGATTCAAATCTAGGTAATGTGAGTTGTTTTGATAAGTAAGTGTGATGGATTACACTGCTAAAATAACTCCCAATAAAAAGGAATGGAAAATGAAAAAGAACTTAAATAATTGGTTTTTTTAGAAGTGGAAAAAAATGTATTGTTGTATGCTTTCTATTTCACATATTTTATTTAAGATTTTTTATACCATAAACAATAGTTTACTATTAAAGAACAAAGTTTTTTGTCTTGCCTGTAAGATTATGGTGAGGCATCTCATTCTTGTTTTGTTTTGTAGTACCTCTTGCTTTGACAATTATAGGCAGAGATGTGTTTTTGATCCTAGCAAGCTGTATTTATCGTTACAAGTCTATTGAGGCACCTGTAAGTATTTACCGGTATATATTATTTATCAATTTAGACTTAAAGTTAACTCTAGTGGCAGGAGATAATGGGATTCTAACACTGGCTACTCTGAATTAGGAGCACCAGACAGAAGCTGTATCTCAAATCTTAAAGTCTTTAGCATAACTCAGCTGGGTTTTGAAACCATTACCCCTGCTTTAGAGGCAAATGCTCTAGCCACTTAGATGTAAGAAATCAAGTTTATAAATAAATGTAGAAATATAATTGTGATGATGTTTTGACTATTAAATTGGCTGGTTAATACACATACATGTAATTTCATATTTATAATTAAACAATAGTAGAGTTGTGAATTCTGTACTGTTACACTGGGGGGAAAATACCTATATCATTGAAAAACTTGATTCAGATAATGTAATAGTGATCCTTTCAGAAATCAACAACAGTGTTTGTTCTCTGATTTCAGATTGTGGAGAACTCTAGCTTCTCAGGGTACAGAACAAAAGTTTTTTAAATAAGACTGTTAAAACCTTTTCTTTTTAAAGGCAAAGAAGTGGAGTAGGTGTGTTTAATGAACTTTATCACACTATAACCTGACAAAATAGGATATAAAGTTATAAACACAGGTGACGAGATGGGCTGTGATTTTTAGGCGTGCATTTCAGACCACAAGGCCACTAAGGTTTCCAGTTTTAGATGAGGGTTTACTTTTTATAGGTATAGATTTACAATAGAGCCAATATCATGCTGGTGCTAATGTAAAGTAACCATGAAGATGCATATGATTTTTTTATTTATTTTAGGTTACACTTTCAAAATATTTCAATGCCAAAAATGCTTCAATAAAGTTTTATCCTTCTAATTTGAGCAAGGTAAGAATTAAATTTATAAAAATTCATTGCTATATTGTTGTTTTTTTGTTCATTGTTTGTATATTTCATGTCTTACATTGTTTTATTTGCAGAATGGGCAATAACTGTACCCGGTTTTAAATATTCAAATATCAAAACATGTCAAATGTCTTGACACTTCTGACTAATCACAAAAAGCTATGAAATGTAATGACAAGAAAAATTGTAATGAAACAAATTACATTTGTATGATAATGAGCAGACAGATATAAGCAAAAAAATGGCTTGTTATTGACTTTAAAATGAATTAATTTATATGTAGATGAATAAGCACAAGAAGAGATTTGAACAGTGAGAGAGAGAGAGAGAGAGAGGCCGAATATGAAATAAAATTTGAAGCAAACTTTTGCTAATTGTGTGCGTTTAAAAATTTTTAGTCATAAACTTTACTTTTATAGTTAAACACGGGTGTACAGATATCATTGGTGACCTTGACCTTAGCAGCTCCAGTATTTGAATTTGTGGATCATCCACTATTACAAGCCATGTGGTAAATATATTAATATAAAAGTACACTTGTGTATCAAAAACATGAACACTGAAGAAATAATTTTTAATTTTCCTTTTGGTTTTTATTTTTATCATACTTTCTGGTTTGAATTTAAAGAGCTTGTCATAATGGTCTGTCATGATTGGAAATGCCGACACCTTATTTTATTTAATGGACAAATGTGGATATGATTAGATTTGCTACAAGCTATGTTGTTGTCCTGAACCCTTTTGTTTTGTGTACAGCATTTTTGTGAAAATTTTATTCTTATCACATTTTTTGCTGAAGTAATAAACAGTAAATAGAAGTGTGAATACTGTCATTAGTTTGTTTAATTCTAATGTTTAATATACATGTATATTTTTAAGATCATTTAAATTAGTGTCACAGTGTCAAGACTATTTCAGTTATATTAAGACAGTCAATTAAGGGATTGTGTAGGAAGCCATAGTGATAAGAGAAAACTTCAGATCCTTGACAGATGAACTGACATACAATGCACTTTCTCACATTAGGATGTGTCCATAGTTGGATTTAAACCTAGGTGAAAAGAGGCAGTGTGACGGATCACTACACCATCTCTACTAGATCCGAAACACACTTAAAATTTCATTTATCCAGAATACAAATGAAGCAATTATCCCTTCATTTTCTTTTTAAACATTGGATACTTTTTTAATGTAAATTCCTTATACCAGACCAGACCAGATCAGACCAGTCCTGTTTTTCGCACGTCATTTTATTTATAAACAATATGATAGAGAGTAAATCACTTTATTCAATTTAAGTAAGGGATTATCTTATGTAAAACCATGTGGTGTTCCATTAAAGTTCCACAAGAAACATGTACATGATTTATACATACTTCTAAATGTGGGAAGAACAGATGTAAGTCAAGTGGTAAATGCTTGTGATTATTAGTTTTGGGTTTACATTCAGGTATGGGCAATATACTAGAAATGGATTTTCATTTTTCAAAGAAAGATATACATGTACTAATTAATTTCTCCTTTTTTTATTACAGGTATTTAACAGCATTGACAACCATTTCCTCAGGAGTAGGTTATGCAGTAAATACAGAAAAACATGTTAAAATTCAAAAATGATAGTTTACAAATATATATATATATATATATATATATATATATATATATATAATATTTACACTGCCATGTGAGGGAGAAGAAGTAACCTCAATATTTTAAATTTTTAACTTGTTTGGAAGATTTGGAAAATATGTTCATTGATATTATTGAAGAATGTTTTTGTTTTATTATAAAATCTAAATACATGTACTTTGTCACTTTTTGTTCAGTACATGTATAAATTTTTTTTTCAATAAGGGGCTTTATTTACTTTGAAATTGCTTTGTTACATGGAAATTTTATTTCAGATGGGTTTTTGGTTTAAATGTAATCAAATATCAGTGTTCTAAAAAATGTTTAAAGTAAAATTATGTTATTATGCCATATGTGTATTCATAATGCTTGAAGGGGATATTTTAAAATTATTCACTGTGAATAGTATGATTGCATTGAGCAACCAACTTGAAACTTTGAACAAATATTCATTTTGGTAATACACATATCAAAATGAAATTGTTTGTTGAATGATTAAGAACTAGGTATTTAGAGTGCAACTTTGGCTTTCCATTTATTACATCATACTTGTATTAGCATCATCCAAATAGAAAAATGAAGTAAATAGCTCAAATTGTTCATTGACGTTTACATTTAAATGTGTTTAGAGACAATTTATCACTTTGTACTGTTTGAAAATAATCCTAAGCTTAACTATTCCAATTGTTGTTATAAAAGTGTATGGCAGTAAACTAAAGTACGGTAGTCTTATAGAAACGGAAAACCCGACAATAATCTAAATGAAGGTTACCAAGGGGCATTATAATAGGGTACATGCCAATGTTTACAACAGTACAAATTTTATGTGTTCATCAATTTGTGTATTTGAGAAAATTTAGAAATATCAAGATTTTTATACTGTTTCACATGTTCTGTTGTTGTTGAACTACAGTCAAACTTGCCTTTAAGGGTCACTAAAGGGAAGTGACCTTTGGAGACAGTTGGCTTTTTTTAACTCAGATTTGACTGTAATTTGGGAATTTTAGAACATGTTTATTTCTGTACATTTGTATTTATGTATGAGAATTGGTGCACACAAAAATAAAGAGTTTTAAAACTACATGTAACTGGTTCCTTTCCAATTAATTTGCTTTTGAGAACTACATTTCAAGAGTTTTTGTGGTACATACCAAGAACAATTCTGAACATTATGCATGCAAAATCTAGTTTTTTAGCTCACCATGGCCTTCGGCTACACTTGGCGTCCATCGTCGTCTGCCCGTAAACTCTTCACATTTTTACTATCTCCTCTGAAACCACTGGACCAATATGAACCAAACTTTACAGGAATGATGTATGGATGGTCCTTTACTAGGATTGCCGAAATTTTCCGGGTCCACCAAAAAACATGGCTGTCAGCGCAGGACATAGTTTAACATTGGACCCTATAGGAAAAGCATGTATTGGCAATCTATCACCGTCCGTTGTCCGTTGCGCGTCATGCGTCGTCCGTCGTGTGTAAACTTTACATTTTAATCTTCTCCTCCAAAACTACTGCGCCAAATTTGATGAAACTTGGTGATTATCATGCCTGGGTAACAGCCTTTCAAAATTTTGTTCCGGGTTTGGCCACGCCCAACAAGATGGCCACTGTTACTAAAAATAGCAAAAAGACAAAAAAATCATCTTCTCTGAAACCAAAAGGTGCAGGCAAATTTTGATTGGATATTTGGATTCAGCATACCTGGAAACATTCAAATTATGTTTTTCATGAAAATTGAGCGAAAAATAGGTCACACGTTTTTTGCGTAAAATTATGTAAGTTTGAAAATGAGACATTTGTTGTTATAACTCAATAGCGGCTGAAGATAATTGTATGGAGTTTTCACTGTTGATCTTGTCTTGCTTATTTTCTTCCAAAAGATGTCAAGGTCAAAGGTCAAGGTCATGTCCCTGCTTTTGACCTTTGTATAAAATCCTATTTTTTAAAAAAATTTCAGGTGATAATGGCATTGGATTTTCAGTTAATTGTAGGTAGTGACATGACGGTCATTTTGATATATGACTCAAGGTCATACGTTCAAAGGTCAAGGTCATAGGTGCATAAAAAAACACAAATTGTTAATTATCTTGAAAACTGTTAACTTTTTGCATAGGCATATATATTAGAATATTGTAGGTATTGACATGACGATCATTTTGATATATGACTCAAGGTCATACGTTCAAAGGTCAAGGTCATAGGTGCATAAAAAGCCTGAAATTGTAATTATCTTGTAAACTATTTACTTTTTGTATAGACATATATATCAGAATATTGTAGGTATTGACATGAGGATCATTTTGGTATATGACTCTAGGTCATACATTCAAAGGTCAAGATCATAGGTGCATAAAAAGACTCAAATTGTTAATTATCTTGAAAACTGTTAACTTTTTGTATAGACATATATATCAGAATATTGTAGGTATTGACATGACGATCATTTTGATATAAGACTCAAGGTCATACGTTCAAAGGTCAAGGTCATAGGTGCATAAAAAGCCTGAAATTGTTAATAATCTTGGAAACTATTAACGTTTTGTATAGACATATTTATCAGAATATTGTAGGTATTGACATGACGATCGTTTTGATATATGACTCAAGGTCATACACTCAAAGGTCAAGGTCATAGGTGCGTAAAAAGCCTGAAATTGTTAATTATCTTGAAAACTATTAACTTTTTGTATAGACATATATATCAGAATATTGTAGGTATTGACATGACAATCATTTTGATATATGACTCAAGGTCATACGTTCAAAGGTCAAGGTCATAGATGCATAAAAAGACTGAAATTGTTAATTATCTTGGAAACTATTTAACCTTTTGTATAGGCATGTCTATAGAATATTGTATGTATTTTTGCCAATGATTTTGGCCATATTTTTAGGTGAGCGTTAAGGCCCATGGGCCTCTTGTTTTAAACTAGGACCTGCCTAAGTGGGATTCAAACCCGAGTGGCGATGTGTTGTGCTATAGACCACTTTGCCACAAATCCCCAAAATGAAATAAGGAAACAAGGCACATGACAAATATCAAAATTTAGACTTATCAGACTTTTGTAGTATCAAAAGAACTTTATTAAAATGTTCAGGATATACAACAGATCTGTTTTTTATGGAGAAAATGGTGTAGCAGGTAAAATACTGGTATTTACTATTCGAGATGTATCTATGATAACAAGAGGCCCATGGGCCTTAACGCTCACCTGAACATATGTCCAATATTGTTTGCAAAGTGCAATAGACAATATATTAAGTACAGAAACTTTTAAAGATAATTAATAATTTTAGTATTCCTATGTTGATGTGATCTTGACCTTTGAACATAAAACCTTAAACCATATATCAAAATGATTGTCCTGTTAATACCTACAATATTGTAATATGCATGCCTATACAAAAAGTTAATAGTTTTCAAGATAATTAGCAATTTAGGTCTTATTTTGCAGCTGTGACCTTGACCTTTCAACATATGACCTTGAACCATATATCAAAATGATCGTTGTCGCAATATCTACAATATTCTAATAAACATGCCTATACAAAAAAGTTAACAGTTTTCAAGATAATTAGCAATTTAGGTCTTATTTTGCAGCTGTGACGTTGAAGTTTCAACATATGACCTTGAACCATATATCAAAATGATCGTTGTCCCAATACCTACAATATTCTAATATACACGCCTATACAAAAAGTTATAGTTTTCAAGATAATTAGCAATTTAAGTCTTATTTTGCAGCTTTGACCTTGACCTTTCAACATATGACCTTGAACCATATATCAAAATGATCGTTGTCGCAATACCTACAATATTTTAATATGTATGCCTATACAAAAAGTTAATAGTTTTCAAGATAATTAACAATTTAGGTCTTATTTTGCAGCTGTGACCTTGAACTTTCAACATATGACCTTGAACCATATATCAAAATGATTATTTTTACAATATCTACAATATTCTAATATACATGCCTATACAAAAAGTTAATAGTTTTCAAGATAATTAGCAATTTAAGTCTTCTTTTGCAGCTGTGACCTTGACCTTTCAACATATGGCCTTGTACCATATATCAAAATGATCATCATGTCAATACCTACAATATTCTTATATACATGCCTATACAAAAAGTTAATAGTTTTCAAGATAATTAGCAATTTAAGTCTTCTTTTGCAGCTGTGACCTTTACCTTTCAACATATGACCTTGAACCATATATCAAAATGATTGTCATGTCAATACCTACAATATTCTAATATACATGCCAATACAAATAGTTAATAGTTTTCAAGATAATTAGCAATTTAAGTCTTCTTTTGCAGCTGTGACCTCGACCTTTGAACATATGACCTTGGACCATATATGAAAATGATTGGCATGTCAATACCTACAATATTCTAATATAAGTGCCTATACAAAAAGTTAATAGTTTTCATGATAATTAGCAATTTAAGTCTTCTTTTGCAGCTGTGACCTTTACCTTTCAACATATGACCTTGAACCATATATCAAAATGATTGTCATGTCAATACCTACAATATTCTAATATACATGCCAATACAAATAGTTAATAGTTTTCAAGATAATTAGCAATTTAAGTCTTCTTTTGCAGCTGTGACCTTGACCTTTGAACATATGACCTTGGACCATATATGAAAATGATTGGCATGTCAATACCTACAATATTCTAATATAAGTGCCTATACAAAAAGTTAATAGTTTTCAAGATAATTAGCAATTTAAGTCTTCTTTTGCAGCTGTGACCTTGACTTTTCAACATATGACCTTGAACCATATATCAAAATGATTGTCATGTCAATACCTACAATATTCTAATATACATGCCTATACAAAAAATTGATAGTTTTCAAGATATAGTGACAAATATATAATTTTTAGCAATTTCCCCACTCAGTGCCTTACAATTTCCCCATTTTGAGCCCCATGGCTACCATTTGTGAAAATCTAAAATGAAATAACTAAGGTATATCTCTTGTAGATTCAGAGGAGAAGATTTTTAAAGTTTTTCACTATTTCCCCCCTTATGGGGCCCCAAGGGGACATAACTCCTTCTTTTGTGCAAATCTGAAAGGGCTTCTCTCAGGCATGATGGCTACCAAGTAGTTTTGGAGGAGATGATTAAAATGTTAAAAGTTAACGCAAGACAGACGACGGATGGTGAACCATCGCAATAGCTCATCTGAGCTAAAAAATATTGATGAAAACAGTAAATTAGATAAGGGATGGTACCAACTAGGTTGGTCCACCTGATACACGCTATGGGGTAGACGTATGCTGTGTTACGTGAACTGTTGGATAATAGCCTGACCGGTTTTGGAAAACAGTAAAGTACATGTAATATACATGTATATAGTACCAGTCTATAATTTACATGTATTCACATGGATTGATGGATAATTAATGGCAATGCTCTCTTTTTATTCATGTCCTAACGTTTTTCCTCAAAATGATAACAATGACAAATAATAATGATTCTTGATTCATATGTTTATTCATAATACAATTTGTATTATAAGTAGATATATCACAGACACTAATACAACTGATAAATACAGTCAAACCTTCAAAATCAGTACTAAACCAATAACTTCACAGTAATTCTTGTACTGTACAGCAAGGTAAAAATCAACAAAAAGTTACCCTGTCTTTTAATTACTCCCTTTTCTTTTAAATTACTTGGGTTTAATTAGAATCAAGTCAGTCCTGCTAAAATTAACTGATCATACCTACAAGTAACCAGTCTGAAGCTTGTAGGTAAAATTTAACAAAATACCCGTGTTAATTTTGATGTGTCATATGTACACACTTTGTAATTTAATTCCTCTTCAGTGACACTAGGGGCTGAAAAGTTGATAAATAAAAAACATAATCCAAACATTTGAAAATTGATTCCAAGGTTACAAAATTATATGAATCCAAATCCAGCTAAGAATGCTTTGCATGAGGGAACAAATTTAAAACAAATTTATGTATGTATGTGATGTGCGAGTGTGTAATATGGCCTGCCTTGTACTAGCATGCACTTGGGGAAACTTTTAGTAAGGTGCTAGCTCACAGAGTTAATATGCTGCAGGCAAGCACATTATCCCTCCCACAGTCCATTATTCAGGCACTGGGTACACCAGACTATAGTCTATTATCCTAATGCCAAGTGCAAGGCGAAGAAGCAATATCTCAAAGTTCAAAGTCTTAAGTATGGCCTGGTCTGGGCACAAGCCCCTGACCTACTGCTCTTGAGTCGAACAATCTAGGTGTTTTTTTTAAATCTCTGAATAATAAATTTTTACCCACACCAAAGTGACTGTATTTACAGTATAATTTTTCTTATTACTGCAAGAGGGAGTCTATTTTCTTACTTTGAAAATGTATTATGTTCATTAAAATTTCCAAGGTGATAGACATGAGAAGCATCTCCAATAAAACTGGAGTTAGTATGTTTTTTGGTTTATATTATCAGTCTTGTTTTAGGTCCTTCAAACATTATACAGAACCCTTTTTCTCCTTTTTCACAATACTTAGAGTTTACTGGAAGTTCTTAAGATTTTAACCAATTTCTTCTTGATTTAATCACCTCTCATCTAAATTACAATTTATGTATGTGTGCTAACAATTAATCAAGCTGTAATAAATTATTTATAACAATTTAAATTAACACTATAAAGAACAATATGGTAATGTAAGATGATACATCACAGGTGTATGTACATGCAAATGTTAAAAATATAATACTTGTATAACAAAATCATTGATACAAAAATACAATCCAGCCTGTTATAAAAGCCATCTCTAAATCTATATAGGCAATTTTTCAATGTTTCCTTGAATGGCCCTTTTAGACAGGTTCAGCTGTAATGTTGCAATAAACATTTAAGACAGTTTATACAAGATTCTGGTGCTTTGATCAGTTTGGCAAGACTATGCTATTTGCATTTAAAAAACATCTGTATTCTTGATTAATTTTAATCTTGTTTTACCATATAATCTAATGTTACTAAACTAAAGTGTCAGTTAAAGTATGACGGAGGAACCAAGCCTGATGTTCTAATTTATTTATTATACAAAACATTTTAATATTAATTTCGTTCAGTCATGTAATAAATGATTCTCACTCAGGTTTGTACAAAAGTATTGTTTTATCTGGTAATGGAAAACATTTATGTAGCACTTTACAATAATAAGATCAGATTTGAAGAGAAAAGAGATTTTTCAATTTCCTATTAGGCAGAAATAACAGTTTCACATAAATATTACAGGGTACACGGTATAAATAATATGGAGTAAACCCCACTAAAATACGATATTTGTAGCAATGATTCATTGAGAATGTTAAAAAATTTAATCATAATGAGCAGCATAGGCAAAAACAAAAACATGCAAAAAATGAGCCTGCAACCTTAACAATGTGTCTCAACACACAAAAGTAGCCTGGCGTATATACATGTAAAGGCATAATCCTATTTACCAGTTACGGTAATATAAAAAGCAGTAGCTCTGAAATATCAAAACTTTATATAACAGTTGTACATAATTATACAATTTATGTTTTACATTGTAAGTTTTTTGTGATGATTAAATGAAACTTCATTATTAATTTTCTCTTTCTTTTTTTAGTTTTGTTTTGAAAAATTTATTAAAAAATAATTAAATAAAAATAAAAATAAATGACTCGAAGCAATCGTGTATTAATGGTAGTAAAATAAGTTACACCTCACTCACTTGGAATTTCTTTGATTAAAGTGTTTCATTCTCTTTTAAAGTAAAACTTGGTAACTTTTATGACAAAAATAAATGACTCGAAGCAATCGTGTATTAATGGTAGTAAAATAAGTTACACCTCACTCACTTGGAATTTCTTTGATTAAAGTGTTTCATTCTCTTTTAAAGTAAAACTTGGTAACTTTTATGACAAAAAGTCTTGTAATAACAAGTAATTTTTTAAATTGTTTGGTATTTCTAATTCATTCACTTTCTCACCAAGCTTGCTACCAAAATACTTTCTTAGAAAGTTACGACAAACAGTGATTAATCGTGGAGGAGTTGAAGCAAACTGTTTGAGTATTGCCATAAGATTTGGGTTATCTTCCACACCATCTGGATACTCCCCTTTGTAAAACCATTCCTCTGAATAAATATTATACCCTGATGTTTTTAAAAGGAGAAGTATGTCCAGTAACTGTCTTTGAACTGCAACGTAAAATGGTGAGACTTCATTCGGGTACAACAAAACCACATTGTCAGTTTGAGCATGCTGGTTGATACCGCATGACTTGACTTCCAAATCTACATTTGCTGCTAGAAGCAATTTAACAACATCTTTGTGTTTCATGTATACAGCATTCCATAATGGTGTTGTATTGAGCCTATTTCTTAGATTAGGATCAGCCCCATATTTCAGTAATAACTTGACAGATTCAGTCATTCCATTGTAAGTGGCATAATGCATCGCTGTATCTAAATCTTTGTCAGCATTGTTAACCTTACATCCCAAAGGTAGAAGAAGCTCAATGATTTCAGGACAGTTGCCATGAGCTGCTAACCCTAAAGGTGTGTTTTTATCATTAGTAAGTTCATCAAATTTTGCCCCATTTTTAAGAAAGTAGTTGACAATATCAATATGTCCATTCCATGCTGCTATATGGAATGCTGTATAACCTTGGCCATTACACTTGTTGATATCTGCTCCACTGTCCACCATCAGTTTAGCTAAATTTGCATGTCCTTGATAAACAGATATGGCTAATATGGTCCTACCATCATGACACTGTGCCTCAATATCTGCACCAGCTTTTAACAATTCTCGTACAATTTCTTCATATTCTAAATAAAAATAAAGACCATTAAAAACTATATTATCTTAATCAGAACTGTAAGTTGTATCTTATTTAGTTATCACTGTATCTAAAATGTAAACTTTGAGTTAAAGTAACGATAAAAGGTTGGCTTTTCAACAGTAAATAATAAAGTCTTCAGAGTAGGCAACCTTGTAAAAATTTAAACACTATGCCTTTATTTGTTTTTTTTTTTTTAATTTAGTTCTTGGAGTACCAAATGCTGGCTGGCAGGCATTCAGATGACACCAAAGTGTTTTCTGATTATAACTTTAACAGCTACAGATACTTAAAAAAAAATGTTGCATATAGATACATTGTAACAAGATCTGGTTTGGGATTGCTTTAAGGTCAATGTGTTGATGGTCAAGGTCACTGGGACACATACGCTGAAAAATCTTGAAAGTAAAAATTATTCATAAAACTATAAATATTTAAAAACTTAAGAAGTGATTTTTTGATTCTCTAGGTTCTTTAGCCTACAGAAACTTCATTTTGTAAGATTTTGTCAAGGGTTTTAAGTCAAATGTACATAAGGTTTGTTTTGAATGTGAATGAAAAAGTAATACTGGTAATTACATGAATGTATTTTATAGCCAATCATTCTTATATCAAGGTTATGGTTTCCCAATTCCACTGTAAATGTTGAACCCCATCAACATTTAACAAGAGCTAAATAAGTCCCAATCTAAGTTATAAAACACTGTGGCCAGATACACAGAGTGCAAAATATAGACAGGAACTATAGGACAAGAAGTGTGATATTTTTTTAAAGTTTCTTTGGATGACTTGTGTCAAGGTAACATCGTGCTATCAAAGATACGAAAATGTAATATCTAATGAACAAACTCTTTCAACATACCAAAATAAGTTGCATAAAACAATGGTGTTTCCTTGTGGTGATTGGTTCCATTAACATCAGCTCCTTTTTCAATAAGTTTTCTGACATAATTTATCCCTTTGGCAACAGCCAATAAGAGAGGAGGGTTTGATCTTGCATCACACATATTTGGGTCTGCTCCTGCGTCTAGAATCAAATTAAATAACTCTTCATTGGCCATTCTAAGGGAGGTAATCAAAGCTGTTTCATGTCTACTGTTGCGAACATTTACATCAATGTCTTTTCTACTCAACAATAATTTCACCATTTCCACAGATCCTCTTTCAAAAGCATACATGAGAGGGGAAATTCTTTTTGGACCACAGTGTAAATTGACATCTACATTTTTGGACAGTAGAGCAGTAACCATGGCAATATTGTCAGTCATCATTGCAATATATAATGGTGTAAAGTGCATATAATCTGTTGGTTTATTCAAATCACAGCCTTTGTCAGCTAAAAAAGTTAATAATTTTATGTTTCCAACAGCAACACAGAGATGAATGAAGGTGAATGATGCTATCCCATCTCTAATTTGAGATTCAGATGCACAAGAACACATTCCTGTTCTAGTCCATTGCACAATTTTCTCTAGGTGGTTGGGATCATACATATTCTCAAACACAGTAACACATTCACATGATCCAGTTTCTAGAAAAATATGAATGAAAATTAAAACATAACAAGCTTTTCAAGGCTAATGAAACAGCTAGCCAAAGAACATCACCAAAAAAAAAAAAAAAAAAATCAATTTATTGACTTTTCAAAAATTATTAAAGTTTTATAACTTTTTATTTTTGAATGACAGATACTGAATCCTAGTGTTACATTTTGAATTACCTTATAAATATGCAAGATTTTTTTCCCTAGAATTTGTAGTTTAAATAAACCATTATATTTTGGTATCCAGAAATGATGAAAAAAAGGGTATAGAAAACACAAAGAGAACCAATGTTTATATCAACAAAGCTTTCAGAAAAAACAGCATAGCTCTTAAGCCTGTCTCACACAGAACACACGGCTTATACGGTTGGCCACCCGTGTAAACTGTACATACAACCGAACCAACCGTGGCCTTATCCCAGTTACAGATAGGCCATTCGAGTATATCCGTGAAAGCTGTGTATGATTTTTAAAACTTTTAAAAAACTGGCACGGGTGCCATGTCCGTGTATGATCGTATTAGCGATCGTACAAGACCGTGAGAGACCGTGTGAGACCGTATATACAACCGCACATGAATTCCACTCCACGAGTGAGCTCAACCGTGTCAATATTGTATATAAATCGTATATATCAAAACATAGACGAATATGTGATAATTCGAGCATAACTGGAACAACAGTCTGTGGGATCGTATGTAAACCCTGTAAATGTCTAGTTAATTGAGTAAAAGTCGTGTTTAATCGTACTAGGCCGTAATAGACTGTACTAGACCGTACTTGGAACCGTACAACAATCGTATCAAAATCGTTTGCAACTAGTGTTCAAATCGTGAGAAACCTTGCTTGACCGAGTATATCCATGCTTTGTTCATACACACTCGTGCTTACATTCGAGTCTAAATAGTACCAACTCATCCCCTAGGTACGGTTGGAGCTCAATACTTGTACCAGTCAACCCGTGTATAACCGAGTATTGGAACCGTGTGCCCAACCGTGTTCTGTGTGAGACAGGCTTTATCCAGTTAATTAAATAACCAAATTAGCAAAAACTTAAAATATTTATCTATCAGGAGCTTTTAGCCAAAAGTTTAAATATTGATGTCAATCTTAATGATCAGTTGTTTTCCAGGTGTATGAAAAGGGCACTTCTTCCTTCATACAGCTGAGCTTAACATGAATCAAATCTTCAATACATGTACATGAATATATATATTTATACCAATTATGACTTCATCTTGTAATAAGTCTTCATATTTCTTTAGCAAAGTACTTAGTTCTAGGTCATCATTGAAAATGCTCTCTATGAGCTTGGCTTGACCACTTCTTACTTCTGAAAATAAGAATGTCAATAAAATTACAATATAATTTTCAAGCAAGATCTGTAGAGAGAGAGAGCAACAGTGTAGCTTCAACCTCATCTTCTAGTTCATACAGAGATTTGCATGTTGATGCTGATGTTCCTGCCAGAGTACATTAAAAAGTTATTAATATTTGCACAGACAGTAATATAGAGTTTTAACACAAAATACTGGTAAATAAAAACACAGACACATTGATATATATATGTGGCAAAGTCAGACATCATTTAACTGGATATCTCCGAAGTCTGTGTGCAATCTTGATATCTTTGAAATTTGCATGAAAATTGACTTTATTATTCTGGACATGTCTGAAAGTGTGCAGTCAGATTTCATTAATCTAGATGTTGGCAGTGTATGTGTAACCTGGATATTTCTGAAGTTGTTTTGCATTTAGAACCTTTTTAAAGTTTGTGTGCAGTCAGCAAAATAGATATCTCTGATGTATGTCTACAGTCAGACCTCATTAACATGAACATCTCTGAAGTACCTGTGTGTTAATACATGTATCTTATTAAACATTCTATCTCCTAAGTCTGTGTGCATGACTTAATTAATCTTGATATCTCTAAGTCTGTATATCTGAAAATTTCCATATATACTATTACTATATAGAATAGAATTGGATTAGGTTTCTCGGTTTCTAAAAATAATAAAAAGTTTTGGATAGGGAATCTAACTCCAGCCCTCAACATCAACTTAGAATTATAAACAAATATTTACCTATACTTGGTTTCTTTTTAGCCACATTTTTAACCTCAAAATCCATTTCTGAATATCTAAACAAATAAATCAAAATATGACAGTCATTTATACTTGATATATCCTTGAATTTTGTATAAAAGCAAAATGATAATCAGATATGTGATTGCATCAAGCAGAAATCTAACATTTTTGGCATCTCATGAAGAATTATGTTTCACGTTCTGTACCTGGGTGTTAATGTCAGTTTTTTTCTCTTCTTGTTGTTGTAATTCTGAAGTTAAAGCCACTTCAGAAATTTCACAGCTATATCAGTCCGGGAAAAGAATGAATTCCTCAACGTTTATGAATTTCGGGAAAAGAATGAATTCCTCAACGTTTATGAATTTAGCAAAGTTAATAAATACAACTTTACATAAATTTACGAATTCCTCAATGAATCAGATTAAGTATTGTCGGCATTTGTATACTAAAAATGGCACATTTTACACTGAAACAAAGGGCGTAGCACCTGTATGCACAAATTTTTCACCAGGAATTTTTAAAATCCATCGAAGGTAGGCCCTGTATTTTATTTGGCCATAAATATTTGATGCATACACTTGTTGTGTGAATAAAATGGTTTTTAAGAATAATTCTATTACTATTATGCACTCTTGGCAACCTTTTTTAGGTGTAAGTTCACCAAGTCAGTATGCCACAGACAAGCACACCAATCCCTCAATCCATTACTTTTAAATGCAGCAAACTGGTTGATACTGTCCTCCTGATACCAAATTTCATGTGGGGAAGCAATATAAAGTCTTATGTAGGACCAAGATCAGATCAGACAGGGCAGATAAAAATAAATCATAAATCTCTGTGCTCAGCTCTCTGATTTCCAGAATAATGATGTCATTCAATATAACTTTTCAAATTTTTAACCAATATCTTGATAAAACCACATATCAATAATAAGATAACTAGACTTATGTAATTTTTAAAGAGGTTCCAACGTCTGGAGATATCCTTTACACTGTTTAACCTAGTCCTTATCTACTTCAAAATCAGCATAAATAACTTGCAATGTAAAATATGATTATCAATGAAAAAGGCATTGGTGTTGTTCAAACTCTCCGTTTATCACTATCAAACTATTGGTACCTAGTCCGAAAATTATAACCAAGAATAAAGCCTTAAGATCAGGTTGTGCAAAGGGGAATTAATTATTTGCATTCGGTGTCGCCAATAACTTAACAAACTTGGCAGACTGATTATGGTGACTGGTTGAACCCGGATCTGACCAATATTATTCTACCTAGTCGAAGTTATCTGTTACTAAATTCGACAACCGTGAAATGAAAATTATTTGTATATTACGTGTTTTATAAATTTCTAAATTCTTGAGCGTTTACTGTACGGTTTCTAATAAATAAGAAGTTATGTATATTCTGATTACCCTTCTTTCATTTCCATATTTATCCTATTTTCAGCAATGACCAATGTTCCGATTGCATCAATGACAGTAATTTCTGTACTTCCTGGAGAGTATTTTCGAAGGGAGACAACTCAAATAAGTAAATATAATACGGTCTTCATTGTGTAATTTTTAAAAACGAGCAGGGTCGATAATCTGTATAATTTTCCCAAGAAGGACATAATGACAAATCTCTATATTGCGAAAAATATTGTTGCTTATATTTTATGGAGGGTAAAAAGGGTCATAATTCTATGTATGTAGGTGAGGTAACTTCTTATATGTTAATGCTATCAAGTATTATTAATTCGTCTATATCGCATCATGACAATTTCATTTGTCCATAGAATTATGACCCTTTTTACCCTCCATAATATTTTACAGTTTTTTCAAAACCTTTGGGATGTTACGCATTCATTATTTTAATCATTGTTTTTATCTTTTTCTTTACATTACTTAGTTGTTACGGTTTGTTCGTTTATTTGTTCAATTTCACTTTTTCAGATTGGCTTAACCAAAGTTGTATATTGGTTTTGCGTATTGAACTTGTTATTATTATTATTATTATTACAAAAATATATTATTATTACAGGTATTATTATTATTATTAGTTGTTGTTCACGGTTGTTAATTAATAAATTTTTGATTGGTTCAGTCATTACTAAAAGCGAAATTTACAGAAAAATCTCAGTGCTATTTCACGTTAAAATACGTATGTCCATAATTATATATTAATATATAAATAATCTGCAAACAAAGAATATGTCAAAGTTACATTCAAAGACTTTTTGACAAGATAAAGCAGGTGCCCGAACCTTAAGAGCCCGGCGTTGATGTGCATTCCCATCGACAGTCTTCATGATGCGCATTCTCACCACCGCTAATCATATTAAATATATTCTCAATACCAGACATGATGCAAAAACTCACCCATATCATCATAATACGGTGTACATTCTCACCGCTAGTCCCGGCATAACATATATCTCAGCTTGGCACCTCGCGGCTGAGACATGACGCAAAATCTCACCGCTCAGTCATCATGATACACATTCTAACCACCAGTCAACATGGTTTACATTCTCACCGTTCAGTAGTCATAATATATATTCTCAACTCCAGACATGATGCGCATCCTCATCGCTAGTCATAATGATACACATTCTCACCACCAGTCAACATGGTTTACAATCTCACCGCTAGTCATAACATATGTTCCTGTACATTTTCAACATGTCATGTAATAGACATTTTCATAGCCAATCACAATGCAAATTCTCACTGATAGTCATGATGATGCACATCACAGCTTTAATCATCGGATGCACATTCTTAACACCAGTCATGGTGTACATTCTCGACATGTCATGTTAGACATTTTCACTGCCAGTCATGTTACACCATTTTTATCACCAGTAAAAATGCATATTCTAAACTTCAGTCATTATCATGCACATTCCTTCCGCCATTTATGTTGCACATTCTCCTCGTTAGTTAGTTTTCATTATGCACATTCTCTCATCTCGTTGTGATTCACATTATCATCACTAGTCTTAACAATGGACATTCTCACAACCAACCAGTCATGATGATGCACATTCTCAGCGCCAGTCAAAATACACATTCTTAACACCAATCTTGGTTACATTCTCAACAATTCATGTCACACATTCTCGCTGCGTGTTGCACATTCTTATCGGCAGTCATGATGTATATTCTTACCGCTAGTCACGTTGCACATTCTCAACACCAGTCTTCGTGAACATTATCAACAAATCATTTTAAATAGACATTCGCGCTGCGAGTCGTCTTAGCGACAGTCACCATGATGTACATTCTCATCATCAGTTAAAATGCACATTCTCATCGCCAGTTAATACGATGCGCATTATTACCGCAATTAACGGTGAACATTTTGTCATGTGCTACTATTGAATAGTTTTTGAATACTTTTTATAAAATAATACAATTCAAAAGTAGCACATGACAATTTTGTCACTATTCAGATGCACATTCACCGACAGCCGTGAGAGCTAAGCAAGAATCCAGAGTGATTTCACCGTTAACAACAACGATAGGATGATATCACTTGAAGCCGAAAGAAAACTGTAAGAAAAGCCAAACCGGATAGTTATCCATGTTCGTGTCGAGTATTAAAATCACGGGAACTCATGGTCTACCCAACATACTGGTATATGTAACCAGTATGATCATTTTGTCAATAACGTAATACTGCATTTGTATCTAGGGCATAGCTTCATCGTTTGGTAGATCTACTGACTTTAATTATCAAATACCTTTACTGGTAGATCAGGTTATCATACATTTGATAATTGGGTTTAATAGAACATACCAGTTACATTCAAGAAAGAATAGATTTCAATGTAAGTATTGTAAATGTTTGCTTGTGGTCTTGGCTTAGCTGATTTAAAGAAACTGAACATATATACTTGAAGCTTTGCTGTTCGTTAACAATACCAACAAACATGTTACTAACTAGCCTATACAACAACAACAACAACAGCAACAGCAACAACAACAACAACTGCAGCAACAATGAGACACGCCACCAAAAGATCTTTGCGCATAAAAAATAGAAATGTATACGTGCAAAGTGCCCGTGCCTTGAATAAGTTGTCATTCGGAATGTCAAGAGATCGTTCATAATGGTTTTGGTATATTCAAGTGTCTGACTGCAGCAATTATTCCACGAAAAGAATTTCTGACTTATTGGTCCGGAAGTTGTCACTTGGTCTTAATTGATTTAAACAGATTAAACAAGAAAACGGTGCTTTTGGAAATGGAATCAATTTTAGTCTTTATATCAGACTTAGATACTCTTTATCACAGATAGGATTGAGTACACTTTATCAGTAGAGGATAGGTTGGTTTTGTAAATTATAAGATACAGATACATGTATTTATAATTCAGTGTTTTAATTCGCTTCTTAACTTCACCAACACCACAAAACATTCTAGGTTTATTCAATGTACCTAAAGGATGAACAGCACAATAAAGAAAACGATTTAAAAATACGTAATCAAATATATAATAAATCAGCTAATACTTCATTCAGTTATAATCATCATAATAACGAAAGCTGCTGGTATTTAAAGTTTATGTATTGTCTGGTGTGTAATGTGCTACTTTTGAATTTTTGTGAAATAATGCATTTAAAAGTATTGTTTTGTGCACTTTGAATGCATTATTTGAAAAAATGTCAAAAGTAGCACATGACAGGTAAAAATCTGCTTAAATCAGCTGTTATGTTATTCGTTTTAATTACAATTTAGCTAGTGCTTGATTTCATTCCTATTTTTTCTTATGATTATGCACGTGTTTTGACTAAAATAAATTGTGTATTGCTTTTTTCATTAAAAATATTGTAACTTTTTCATGTTCACAAAACTCCTATTGTAATAATGTAACACAACTTGTTCTTCATTGTTATTCTTTATTTATGGAAGGATGAATTTGGCAGCAGCAGGAATAGCTGTTACCCTTTTTCTATTGACGTCCTATGGGAGTTGTGCTGATATAACCACTGGTTACGTAACACTGCATCTCGGAAACCAATCCAAAAATGTAAAAATGGTTGCTGAAGTATATCCTGTTTTTCTAGATCCACAGATAACCATTCTGAAATCAGATAAGTATGTAAATATACAATCCTTGTCTTAATGTCAACAATTTAATTATAGAAATAACGCTATTATGTAGTTCTTAACTTCACTAAACCAAACACATTCGGATAGAAGATTTGTATAAATTAGACAGGACTTTGGTTACACAGACATCATCATTCTAACAATTTATAGTAATATCATTCAGTTTCCTTATTTTTCCCGAAAAGATACACAAACTGTAACAATAGAATTTATATAACACTAATGTTTGTGTAAGAAAAGTTTTATAGATATCATCATATAAAAGATATTTATATATAGGTAGGTTAACTGATTTTCTTTGTAATTAAATAGAAAGCGAATCTAATTTAAACAAAATAGTTATTTTTATTGAAAATGTGCTCATTTTTAAAGGTAAATAATTGTTACTGACGATCAGAGACACAGAATCAGTGTTTAGTCTTAAAATTGATTTTTTATGAAAGCTGCACCGAAACATACTGGTTTTTTTTTATTATTAAAAACCAAAAATATTAGTCGAATATGTTTAAACAATTTTTTAAAAAAGTAAAAAAAAGTTTGAATTTTTTTCAAACGAGAATCATACAAGATAAATCACTTTTCTACATTTAAGCATTTATACTGTTTATAACATTTATAATAAAAGTTTAAAAAGTCGTAGCTTGGATGATATACAAAAACATTGGTTCTCCTGCTTTGGTTTTTATCATTTGTTACCGGTTTTCAAGTTTCGTTAATTCAAAGATTCAGGATATGTATCAGAGCTGAAAATCGTATTTGTTTTTGATAAAGCTGACAAAACCACCAACCGAAATTTAAATAAAAGTGTCTTTGAAATACAATTTAAGAGTACCGACTCGCCTTGATTTTATACACACATAGCTCAAAAACGTACAGTGACAATTATCAGGGCTACGAAGAACACACACACACACACACACACACACACACACACACACACACACACACACACACTTTTTCTTTCATTACATTGACGAAACACCAGTTCAGATTATATCTCGACGTTTTAGTGTTTAGCTTAAAATACAAAAAATTGACTACGGAGACAAATAGTAGTATTACGTATTTTGAACGTACTCGAGGCAAACATGTGTTTAAATATGGTGTAACGTCACTGATGTTAGATTTAGCAACAGCTGAGAATAAGCGGAAGTTAATTTCATATTTTTGTAGGTTGCCCGATAAGGAAAAGTTGATGCCATCGATTGGGAATGGTTACGTAGCAACTGTTGTCCATAGTGACACAATGTACAGAAGTGATTTGTTTAACGGTTACAATATCACCAGTCACCGAGCCAGAATACCATCGACATGCGCAATAAATGTCACATCAATATCTAGAACTATTGACTCGTCAGAGTACTGGTTAGACATTGGAAGAGGTATTTATTTGAATACAATATTTTAGAACATATTGTTGCGTTTGTCTTGCAACATGCAAGGTTTAAAGCCTAAAAACTAAAAACTCCAATTTCTACATTACTGCATGTTTATTGGTCTGAATCCAACTTATAACGCTCTAAAAATACAATGTTAATTCATTATAAAGGATCATACTCTCTCATACACACCCACCGCACCTGTATCGAACATTTTTTTTAAAGACATTTAAGGGTAATTGAAAAAGATTTAAAATAATAAATGTATCCGGTTATCTGACCACAAGTATAAACATCAATTCTCTCTACTGTCAGGACAGTTAAATAATCTCTTATTTAAACAGGAGGTTAAATGTTAATTTAACTTTGTGTCGATGCGTGAAATTGAAATTGTAACACTAATTTTACTCGTAACACTATACATCGAAAGGATAATCATATAATTCTATAATTCTATACATCGCAGTCCTTTTTGGAAATTTGCTGGAAGAGAGAATGATCGTCAGGGCAAGATAAGAACCCGAAGAAGGACAATTGCTATAGTGTCCATCTCGTTGGTTAAAATGTTGTATAACGTCAAATAAAGAATTCTTCCATTATTTACCTGGCAAAAGCCAAGACGCGTTTTGCAATTTGATTTTTTCCAAGACGATTGCCTACATTCATGAATCAAATGACATCTTTTGTCTTCAATTGTTAATGTCTTCAACTGTTTTTTTTGGTATGAATTTTGTTTTGATATTCATTTTTTGCTTATAGTACTATAGGTTGAACTGCTATAAATTTTAAATTCTATGTCATTGCTTCGACTTCAACACATTTAGCTGACTTTTAAAACTTTCCCTTTTTCTTTTGTTAGGAATGTACAAAGAAATTTATAAAGGTTCTTTATACCAAATAGAACTAAATATGTATGCTCATAGAAAATACAGTAGCCTTTTAGTGACAGAAATGTATGTATGGAATAATGCAAGATCGGAAAATTTAACATTGACCCTAAACGTTAATAAGGGAGACGAAAGTATCGACCTGGACATTTTACAAAACAAACCATTATTTTCCGACAAAACCGTCAAGTAAGTAAAGTTTTAGATAAAATTTGAACAAGAGCACAACGAAGCGGAGCAAAAACATGCCAGTCACTATTTGTTCTTGCAATAGATTCTTGATTATAGACATACTTTGAGCGAACTGTATAGTCTCAGACCAGTACCGTAGCTACGTTTGAGGCAACCGAGGCAACTGCCTCGGTAAAAAAAATCGCCAATAACATTTCTCACCCCTGCAGCGCTAGTAAATCAATAAATTCATAATTATTTGGTTGAAAGATTTACTAATTAATAAATCAAACTTCAAAGAGAATCAAGAAATTCACAGAATATTGATACCGGATTTGTAGCCGTTGATTTTCCACTTTAGAATTTATTATCACAGAGTTTCTTCCTTATCTGTGCTGCGAATTAACGCATGTTTACAAGATGAAGAAAAGAAAGATTGATTATCCAAAACTGGACAGTTTTTTTCAACCCAAAGCCCCAAAATTTAATCAGAAACTTAATCAACCGGAAAACGTTGAAAGAACTGAATTACCAACAACGTCTTCAGTTGCGGAAGTTTCTCCATCTACATCATATTGCCCATCTGATTTGCCCCATTTAGCAAAAGATCAGTCTCCGTCCGCGCCTAGTAACATTTCCAAAGCATTTCAATATATTGATCCTGTAGAGTACAAACCAGGAAAACTTGACGATCGCCAGCGACGCTTGTTGCTATGTTCGAAGCGAGAAATTAAGACAACGTTTCAGTATCCAAAAAACAACCAAGGACGTAGATTTAATAAAGAATGGGAAAATCAGTTTGAATGGTTGAGGTATTCTGAATCAACTGATGGTGCATACTGTGCATATTGCATAGCATTTCATTTTGACCCTGAAAGCCACGACCGAGAATTTGTCTCAAAGGGTTTCACTGATTGGAAGAACGCACAAGGTGAAAAGAGGGGCGCATTACGCTGTCATGAGAATAGTGAGAAACACAAAATTTCTCGCTATAAAAGTACAGAATTTCTTCTGTGCACAGAAGAAAGTAAACCAAACATTAAAGAATATTTGAGTTCTGCATATAAGGAGAAGATCGAAGGTAACAGAGCAGCTCTCTTGTCAATAATTGATATCGTTTTAGCTTTGGCAAAGCGCAACATTCCATTCAGGGGAAATTGGATTAAGGAAAAGCAAGCCGAAGATGGCAATTTTAATTTCTTTATTAATTGGAAAGCTAACCATGATAATGACTTGCAGAAGCACTTAACAAATGCCTCCCCTAGGGCGAAATATTTATCACCTACAACGCAAAACGAGTTAATTGTATGTTGTGAAGCGGAGATACAACAAAATATCAAATCTCGCATGTTAAATGCTTCTTTTTTTAGTGTGATGGCAGATGAGACAACAGATGAAAGCAAATTGTCGCAACTGTCAATTTGTGTAAGGTATGTCGACTGGACTGCAAAAACACCGGAAGTGGCTGAAGATTTCATAGGATTTATTGAAGTTCAAAGAACAGATGCTGAAACCATAACTACCGCCATTATTGATACACTGCAAGGAAAATGGTCATTAGATACGGACAAATTGAGAGGCCAGGGTTATGATGGTTGTAGTTCTATGTCCGGTGAGATATCGGGAGTGAAGCAGAGAATTAAAGAAAGGTATCCAAAAGCAAGTATTTTGTTCACTGTCGATCGCATAAATTGAACTTAGTAGTTGCTTACACATGCAAGAAAGTCCAAGTCATTCGGACAATGATGACAACGTTAGGCAAGTTCACTTGGTTTCTTACAGGGTCTGCAAAACGTAAGTCTATTCTCTTGAAGTCTGTAAAAGACGGAAGCGATAAGGACTTTAACTTTGACGTATTGGATGACCGTGAAGATGACGTTTTTTCATCAGGAAAAGGTCGTAAATCTATAACTTTATGTGAAACTAGGTGGTCAGCGCGTATTGACAGTTTGACGTGGCTTATGCGGAATTATGGTTCAGTGATGGAAGCACTAGACACAATTATCGAGGAATCTAGTTCACAATCAGCATCTGACGGAAGGTCTTATCGAGAAGCCATTCTTGCTTTCGAATTTATTTCTGCTGTTGTCTGTGCGCAGTTTTTGCTTGGGTACTTAAAACCGTTGACAATCGCCCTTCAAGCAAAGGACTGTGATTTAGTCTATGCACACAGCGAGGCACAAACCTTGGTTAGTGTTCTACAAGATCTAAGAGGCAATGTTGACGAAAGGTTTCATGCGCTGTATTTGAGAAGCTGCAATATTGCATCCGAGTTTGAAGTACAGCCAACTCGTCCAAGAGCAACCGGGCGTCAGCGTCATAGGGCCAATGCCCCAGCGGGATCTATAGAAGATCATTATAAAGTCAACATGTTCATACCATTCTTGGATCATGTTATACAACATCTAACAGAGAGATTTCCGCCAGATCTCGTTGGTCCTTTGTATGGTTTCTACTTGATACCTGCATTTATTGATAAATTAACGGAAGATATAATTCAGACTGTTGAGGATACATTTCAAGATGAATTGCCTTCTCCGGATGAATTCACACAGGAAATCGAAAAGTGGATCGAGTTATGTAGTAAAGATAACATTAAGCCTATCAGCACCCTTATTGAGACATTGGCAATCGCTCTAAAGCAGTACTACCCAAATGTGAACGCAATATTGGAACTTTTGATTGCACTTCCTGTTGGTACTTGCAGTTGTGAAAGGTCATTTTCGTCACTTAGACGCCTAAAACATGGACTCGATCGACCATGTCAGAGGCACGACTTTGCGGACTAGGAATGTTGTACATTCATAGAGATGACCATGTGTCGGAAATCTCTCCATTAGAAGTGTTAAGGAGATGGGACAGAACCGGAAACAGAAAAATTGAACTGGCCTTTAAAGACGATGATGATGACAATTAGTGATGAACTTGTGAGGTTCTACGAAATTAAAACATAGACTAGTCAATTCGTAAGTTTCGTGTTTTTATTTCCATTCTATAATTAATTCTCCTTATTAAAAGAGAGTAAAAGGATTCTAAAAATGGGCTTAGCAGTATCTGCCACATAAATTGAGACCAACATCTTTATCATCTCCGGTTTGATTGGAGATGTTCATCTAGTCAGTCATGGTGAAGTCTTCAATGCACAAATGTGCACCCCACCACGACTAGTACTATTAACAGTAAAGGGACTTTTTGAGAGTTGAAAATAAGACTAGTCAATAGACTGGTCAATGTTGGCAAGTTTTGTAGCTACGGTTTGACTTTCTGATGTTTGATTGGTTTTGGTTTCTCTTGTTAGCTGGTTCAAGCTATCATGACATGATGTTCATCTAGTCAGTCGTGAAAAAAAACAACTAAAAGTTGCACAGAAACAAAAATAAGTATACACACTATAATGAAAAATCAGAGACTGAAATGGTCTCAGGATGCACCATTTTCAACGATTTTTTTGAAAATTTTCCGGGGGGGGCATGCCCCCGGACCCCCCTAGTAGGCGAAGCGCCGAAGGCGCTTCGAGGTATGCTCTATGCAGATTATTGCCTCGGTTAATTTAAAGGCCTAGCTACGGTAATGGTCTCAAAACATTTGCTCAAAAACTTAAAAGTAGTGAGATGCAGAAGCAAAAATCAAACAAATGGACATACATACAGACAAATTGCATACTTGTATACGTTAAGTAATGGGCGTATAAGAAGTAGGAGTTCAATGTACAAGGAATGTGTAGAATAAAAAACCAAGATGGCCAACAGCAGTCATTCTTTTTAACCTTGGAAAAAATTCCACAGCAGCATCTTCAAGTCATTTGTGATATACCTGTTAAGTTTAAAACATTTGTCAGAAATCTTTAGAAGGAGTTCAATGAACAATCAATGTGTAGTATAATATCAAAGATGGTAGACATCCGACCTTATATCTATTTCATTTCATTTCATTCGTCACAAGTACTCAGTTTGTTTGTTGTATTTCCACATTTCGTGTTTTTGGTATGACGCCGTTTTTATGATGACTTGGCTATCGCCATGAATGTTATTCAACTTTTATCTTTTATATATTATCATAGAGCCCTTACTATATTAATTTTGGACTCACAATTAAACTGAAATTAGAGTTTATCTTTGCTTAAACAATCATTTTAGTGTAATACATATGTTTTTCAGCATATTTACAGCGCGGACAAAAGAAGCAGAATACGATAAGTTCGGTAAACAAGACGTTGTCGTGATTTCATCAGTTGTACCGGACCAATTAGTGATAGGCTCATTATCATGTGATAGTTACATATTTATTACCTCGATATCAGATGATGTAAACAAAGCTAATGGACGTTTTGAGGAAGGTTCGTTTAAATATAACTCTCTCAAAATTGCATTGATACCTTGGAGGCACTAACTAATATATATGATTTTCCCATTGTTTTGAAAACGTCGGGAAAAGTGTCTGTAATTGCAAATTTTAACAATTTTCGGTGAAGTGTATCAATGGAAACAAATCTGTTATTACATGTAATATTCGAACTATTTTACCATTTCCATATCCTGTTACAAAATCAAGGATTTTAGACGAAACTTACATACCCTATGCATATTTAATATTAAAACAATATTTACACCCTGCCAATGGATGTCATCTTGGTATTTGGTATTTTTACGTCCAAAGTCGAGAATTTAAATCAGTTAGTCTTGTCTTTATATTGTTTAGTTTGTTGAAAGTACTTGGGTTTTCTTTGAATGTCAGTGCTTAAATATAAAAGTTTTTAAATTTGTTTGATAGTTCAGAACAATACAATTAACAAGAAACAAGCTTATCATTTCGACATCGAATAAATTTTTAAATAATTTCGCATTTATTTTTGTTACTAAATAGGAAAAGCAGCATATTTCAACCAGACTCTAGAAAGCAGTCATGTGTCCGCCTGGTCTGATATATGGCAAGGTGGTAGAATCGATCTAATCGGAAATGTCAATGTTTCCAGGATTACCTATAGCGCCCTTTACTACATACTAAGTAGTATACCAGACTCACTACAGGACCAGAAATCATTTGTTGGTCTGTCACCTGGAAGTTTAGCTAATGGAGCAGCTGGAAAGGTAAGCTCCTGTGTCTTATTAGTTGTTTATATTGTCATGTACAGAATTTTGAATTTTTACCTCAAGATATTAAAATTTTTGCACATGACGTAATAAAATATTAAAATTCATGCACATTACAATTTTGCTAAAATTTGAATGATTCTACTGTTTATGCAATAATTTTTATGCATTTTGATAACTTCACTATATATCTTTTATTATGTCGCCAAACTTAATGTAGTTGCAATGTATAATGTTTTTATTGTTTGTTCGTCCTTCCGTCCGTCTGTCTTTCCATCGATCCCTTAAAGGTGGTTTCCATATGATAACTTGAGTGGTCTGATATTTTAAAATACAGATCATCACAATCTGGTTTGTATTTTTTTTGACTTGATAAATAAATAGATATGTAGATAAATAAATAAATTTTCTGTCAGGACTATTATGGACACGTATTTTGGGACCAAGAAACATGGATGTTTCCACCTGTTTTAATGCTACATACAGATTTGGGTAAAGCTCTTGTCAAAACACGTATAAGGACACTAGATTCAGCAAAGGGATATGCTTGTTCAAGAGGATACGCGGGTGCTATGTATACCTGGGAAAGTGCATACTCGGGTAATTATTTTCCTATCATCTCATCATTTATTGACTTTATTTTGAGTGAAGTAAGGGTGTTTAACGCCATAGTCAAGATTCTTTTATTAATATCCAGACATTTAATTTTTGTACGGCGAGGAAACCTGTGAACTCTGAAAAAAAAAACAACTTGAACTTCGCCAAAGAAACTGACATACATTCCTGTTCAAGTTCAATTCAAACCTATGCGTCGAGGGACAATATGATGTTTAAGTCGGCGTTTTAGTTCACTCAACCGACTGTTAATCAAGTGAATGGCAATATTAGTACAGTTTGCTTGAATAAACATTGCATTTTTGTTTTCTATAGTTTAGTTAACAGTAACCATCACAGAATTTTGCTGTGACTTGAGTACTCCTTTGGAATCTTGTGTTCATTAATCACATAAAGTATTCATTGATTATATTAAAGCCTTCTGTTCTAAACAGAGAAACAGAGTGCGATGACAAGTGTTACATGAAGTAGGAATTTTATTGATTTTAAGAAATAAGCATATACGTAAATAATGTTGATTTTTAGTTTTTACCATTTAGCCGTTTAATGCCATTGTTAATAAATAATTGAAGTTTTGATTCGTCAGTGTAACCAACAAAATTATTACAGGTCTTGATGTCTGTCCAGCTAAGCTGTACTCTGACAATGAACAGCATATAACAGGCGACGTAGCTTTAGCATTTCAGCAATATCTGCGCATGACAAATGACAAGGATTTTCTGTTTGACGAGCGTGGAGCGGAAGCTGTTGAAAATATTGCCGATTTTTGGGCGTCTAGAGCCAGTCTGAACAATTCAACGAAGTTATATGAAATAAATGGTAAACTTTGTAAATTTATGAAAGTTTGCATTCAATGGAAGATTGGTTGATTTATTGGGGTTTTATGCTTCAGTCAAGAATATTTCACTTATATCGAAATGTCACCAGCTATAGTTGTAGTGGCAGAATTTTTTACCTTTGCAGTGCGCTTAGGATAGTGTACAGGGAGGGTTCTTTAGCGTGCGACGCCTGCCATGAATCAGGACATGAAACGATTTTAGGGAGATGAAATGGGGGGGGGGGGGAGGGTTGTTAATAAATGAAATAATTATCTATGTCTGACAAACATGAAGAACTTATAAAAATATTAAAATCAAATTCCTGCACTTCATGTCTGGAAATTAATAACTGAGAAAAAGAGCACTTTTTTCTTTACACGAAAGCTGTTATTTGAACCGATTGTAATTACTCTCGAACCTTTTTCAGATATTTTTAACACTATCGAAAAATTAAAAAAAAATTACAGGTGTAATGCCACCATGATGAATACCAGCATTTTATTAATAATTCCGTGTATACCAACGCAGTAGCCAAAATAAGCTTACAACTTGTACAAGAATTTGCTGTAGTGAAGGACAATTCCAAAATGCAAAATTATAAAGATATTGCTGATAAAATTTTTATTCCTTTCAACGAAACTGGACAGTGGCATCCAGAATTTGAAGGATACGAAGAAGGTATGTCTGTCAAGTTTCAGTAAAATGTGATTTTATGAAATTGGAAGTTTCAGTAAGCTTTTGGTAGGTTTTTAAAATTAAAGAAGAATTTACAACATGTTGCTGATACTGAACACTCTAAACACTACTTTCGATTTCAACAAAATGATTGAGGAAAATAACGAATTTACTAGAATTTATTCTAAAGGAATAAAAATAGTGCTAATTATTATGATTGTGCATTTTTGTTTATAAAAGCAACAAACTTGTTATGCTATGAAAGAGACATAGGAATATTTGGTTATAAACGCACAAAGACATCTTAATTTAAATATATCAAATATCCTAAAGTCGGTAGGTTTTTTAATTTAAATTCCTTAGTTGTTTCGATTATTTGGTCGTTTTGACTATTGCCAATATATGTTTTCCATATCCCATTCATTTCTTTTATCTTTGCTTAATTTGTCGAGGTTGAAATTCTTGAAATGATTCAGTTATTAACACTAGATGACCTTGTGACAATTCCATATACTCCTACAAGTGGCTTCTTCAACTTTGAGTTTTTAAATTCTGCTTTATGTGTTATTTGCATAATTTTAAATACTTTTTGTAAATATAAACATTTTCATTAAAAAACAATAAATGATACATTATTGATAACTCTTTTAAACTCCTATTTTTATTTGAAAGACGGTAGTTTTTATTTAAATTTTGATTAAATAAGAATAATTTTGAAAATTCAAAATTCTGCACATGACATATGGCAAGTTGTACATAGCATGATAGGTAACACTGTGATAACCGAATACTTGGCGTATTAAACAATTATAACAGATTGTTTGGAACTGTTTTTTTTTTTTTGTTTGACAGCGATGACATTGGTTGATACTGTTTACAGATTATCATTTTTTTTTGTTTGACAGCGATGACATTGGTTGATACTGTTTACAGATTATCATTTTATTTATACACATAGATTTTCATTTTAGGAGGTAAGTTTTTCTTTTTGCAGGTACAGAAGTAAAGCAAGCCGATGTTATATTACTAGGTTACCCTCTGCTGTACGAAATGTCAAAAGAAACGAGAAAGAATGATTTAAATATTTATGAAAAAGTAAGTGCAAAAGAATATACACACGGTCAGTCACAATCTTCATTATGTCGAGATTGTATTGGGAAACCAAACGACTCCAAAGTGCACGATTTTGTTCGGCTTTTAAGTAGTTCCAATGTGTTTAGTTTGTGTATTGTCGTTAAATGTTCTTCGTTACTTTGGTTATGTCGAAATAGATGCGTATGTTATTATGCTCGGCATCTATTTTTGTCTCTTTTGACATAAAGAAGCATTTTTGTCTTTTGCAAAAAAAAAAAAAAAAAAAAAAAAAAAAAAAGCATTTTTTTAATGATAAGATTAAGTACTGAAAAAAACTAGATAGTACAAATAACTTTAGAGACTAATAATACTATACGGGGGTCTTCTGTTTCCAAAGTAGTATAAAAAGTAATGTAATCAGGCTTCTTCAATAAAGAAGGTTAAATCTTACTTGTTACTATTTAAAATGTTCTGTAGAAACGCTACATAAATTGATTATAATCGTCACTGACCGTTATGTTTAATTTGCAGGAAAAACGGTTGTCTTAGAGTTCGTGTTCAAATAAAGTTGTGGAATTAAAAAAATCCCTAAAAGGGTCTGTTAGGATATGTGTAAAGTCTTCGACTTATATATATATAATTTTTTCTTCACAATTTCACGGTTTAGTAACTCTACGCTAGAGAAAGCAAAAGGACAAATGTTTTGAAGATTTTTAACGGTGCGGTGCGTTTAAATGCAATAATTCATTCATCCGAGTCTAATAATCTCGTTTTTTCGCTCCATAATAGCTTTATACTTTATAGATTTTTCTATGCCAGACAAAATTTAGTGGTGACGAGTTTTAACAATGGTAAGAAGAAAATGACTTAGTTTTTATGTGACGTAGTGACGACGGACGAGTTAAACATTGTGTATGTTATTGCAATTCAAAGATGATTGATTTTGACAGTCAAGTGAATAAGACTTTTTTATTTGATTTAGTCTTATAAAGTGATTTTTTTAACATTATCATATTTGATAACTTTAAGTAAATAAAGCTACATATCTTTGACGTACACTTCTCAGGCGTACTCTTTGCAGACACACGTTTTATATACAAAAATCTTCCGTCATATTTATTTCACACATATGGTGCCATCATTGTGTCACATTTGTACTATTTAAACAGAAAGATTGCAAAGATGGATATTTAAGGAAAGATGGAGCTAAAATCGGATCGTAGGTTAGTGAATTGTTGAGTTGTACCCGTTTTAAAGAAAACCTGTAAAATACTTGCGATAAGGTTCCTATGCCCTACTTTCGTCACTCTGACCTAGGCTTAATAAACAGTGGATGTTTTTATTCTGCATTGCAGGTCACGCCTGGTGGTCCTGCAATGACATGGGGGATGTTTGCCATTGGTTGGCTTGAGATTGGCAACATTCAAAAGGCTAAAGAGATTTTTGAACGACAGTTTTTGAATAATGCCGGACCTTTCAACGTAAGTAAGAAGGAAGTAAATGTTTTATATTGTTTTTATGTAAGAAAGTTTCTTAACATAAAATTTTTCTAAGCTTATCATTTCAAGTTAGATCAAAATAAAATCAACAGCATTGTACATTGAGAATAGTAACAGTACTATCAGGAATTCGAATTATATTGTATTATGCGAAATTTTGAATTTTTATTAAAATAAAATATTTCTGAAAATTTTGCATATGATTAAATTAAATGGCATGAATACGCTGTTTAAGGTAAACATTAGAACTATTTAAGCGTCTTTTCCATTGTTTATTTTACTAGATATGGACCGAAGTTGCCGATGGAAACGGAGCAGTTAACTTTATAACAGGAATGGGAGGATTTCTTCAATCGGTAATTTTCGGATACGGAGGATTCCGAATTCTACCGAATCAGCTCGCTTTTAACTGTAACCTGCCACCGGATACGAATCAGTTAAATATTTACGGATTGGATTATCTAGGTGGTTCTCTTGATTTTAATTTTACAGAGTTTGATATGATGATACAACTGACCAAGAAAGGGTCAGTAGATTTAAAGATTGTGCTATCGAATGGACAAACACATGATTTGAGAGTTGGTCAAACATTGCAATTACAAAGACAGAAAGCTTCGATTGAAAAAATGGAAAGAAAAACCAAAACAACAACCAGGCCTAACTATAATACATATGGCAATGATTGCCAAAAGGTATCCGTTCACGTATGGTTGACATCATTTCTGTTGGCTCAATGTGTTTTGTACAATTTCTTTTCTTAGCTGAATAAAATCATTGATCTTCTTGTTTTGTTCAGTCACTGGTGATTAAGTTTCAAATACAGCGTAGTATTGTGGGAGTAATCATATGTTATATTTATAGGGAACCCGACCAAAAACCTCCATATTACCAGAGAGAGAGAGAGAGAGAGAGAGAGAGAGAGAGAGAGAGAGTTAAGCAAATGAATTACGTGTTAACCAGCGTAATTCAAATCCTGATTACTATAATAATAATAATAATAATAATAATAACTTATTTTATTATAGTGTCACATTGTAAATAAGTATATATATATATATATATATATATATATATATATATATATATATATATAAAACTTCCATAACCTTACATTTGACAAACAACTTAATACGCTTACCAGCTTAGAGTAACAAAAAAAAATAAAATATGATTAGTTATAAATTGTTAGGTTTTTTATTATAAAATATACATAATATATTTAATTTGCTTAAATTTTACATAGTGAATTAAATTTTATGTGTTTAAAATTGAAAACAAATCAGAATAAATCTATGAATTAATAATTTTTAACAATTTTTTAATTGTATTTCTTTAAGATTAAAAAGCAGTATTTCGAAAAGGTTGATTCTCAATAAGCCGAGGCATCCGCCTATAGAATTCAAAATTTTAAATTTCTTACAATAGTATTAACACGTTAAAAATCAAAAAGAAAGTACCGAAACGAAACGGTTTTGAATATTAAAAGTTTAATAAAACATTACATCATGCGTTTAAACATACATTTCGGAATACTGCATTCCGTATACTTCCTGACAAATACGAATATTTTGATTGAAATAACCGCGTTTTTGATTAATACATATAAAGCGCATTCCTCTCCATCAAAGATATTTTGACTACCAAAACTTCTATAATTTAACTTCTATGCGCTGAAATTGAAATTTAGGGATAAGAATAAAAAAGATATTACCCCTTAATCGCTCCAATCGATATTAGCTAGCATACGATTTCCATATAATCAACGCTGGCTGTGTGATATGACGTAGGAAATGATAACCTCGAAATAATAGGTTCGAAGCTTATATGTCGTCCGTTTTTTATTTGTTTTAATATATTTTGTAGTATTATTTTTCTTCATTTTTACAATATTTTTCTCATTTAATAGCAGTCTCTATGCTTCATCAACAAATAACCAAAATAAAGTACGCCCTGCTCATCTGAACTCATCATTGAAACTAGTTTCAATACATGTCGTATATATCTAACAACGTTCTGATCTATCAGCAGGCCACTGGTCAATACACGTGCGTTTCCTATACAAGTGTAAGGTATACAAAGCAACATTATAAAGCATGTAAAACACGGAAAAACGATCATTGCAATGTAGGCGCTGCATTAGTCCACAGGCGAAAATCATGTATTATGAATTTTGCACTCAAGCCGAGAAATGAAACGCGGGTTTACCTAGTTATCTCCCCTTGATATAGTGCGGAGTCAGAGATTCACCTGTGTAATTTCGCTGCGCTCGCCAATCTGACTGAAATAGCGTTAAGATCGGATTGTTGATAGTTGCATTTCTTACATAAAATTGATTTAACACTTTTGTTTTCTTTAATTTGACATTTAAACACTCGGTATTTTGCAGCACTTCATTTCGTCAGAAATTTTATAATATAATATTTTAACTAAAAATCAAATATGAAAACGAAAACTCGTTTAAAAATATTCAAATTTTATTACAAATTATTTCAATATGAAATTAATTTAATCAAAAATCTATATTAAGTTAATTTACTTGACGTTATAATCGTTTTTTTTTTATTCCTGGAGTAAAGCATTTAAACACATCATCTTTTCTTCTAAAAAATATAAAGCATGTCATACATGTATTTATAAATTTAATTGTCAAATAATAATCATGATAACTTTCTATGGATACATTTGAAAAAAAAATAATTAAAAATTATGTCAAATTTAGTATAAAACATAAAAACGTATTAAATGAGACTAAAAAATTCGAATCACCTGCAATTCGATACAAATGTAAACATTTACAAATATAAGAAAATGAAATATTTTCAATTAAATATAGAAAATCAAGATCACGTTTTAAATTCTTTTTTCCAGGGTCTTAACATATAGAGATAATTCGAAATATAATAATACATGTATTATGAAAATAACAACATAAAAACAAAACAAGATAACATACGCGGCCGGAAAATCTAAACAATATTATTAATCATGAAAACAAAGTTACCCAAACCTTATTGCGGGTAAATAATTAAAACCTAAAAATTTCTGTTCGTGTTTTTGAATTTCCTCTATTAATTTTTCTTTCTTTCTTAAACTGCTTTTGATTCCATATTTTTCAAGTAGAATTGCTTTTGGTTCCTTAGGTGATAAATCACTGTAATTAATATCTTTAACAGGGGGTGTATATTTTCTGGGTCCCTAAATCTAAGACCGGCTTTTACTATTTCTTGCGTTATTCTTGACTTCCCCTCCCAATACAGTTCCGATTGTTGAATATATTTTCTTTTTTCCCTTTTACAATTTTCAGACTGAAGAAATTCTACTATTTTTCTTGCTCTAAGAGCATCCACAGTGGCATCATGTTTATTTTATTTTATTTTATTTTATTTTATTTTATTTTATTTTATTTTATTTTATTTTATTTTATTTTATTTTATTTTATTTTATTTTATTTTATTTTATTTTATTTTATTTTATTTATTTATTTATTTATTTATTTATTTAGTTATTTTTTTTTTAATTTATCTATTTTTTTTTTTGTGGTGAATTGTCTTGATTTGGTCATTCACTTTTTCTGACCCTGCCCACTATACTTAGCAAAATTTCCATACTTGTTGGCGAACCACGGTACATGGTAAACCAAAGTATGGATATATCGTGTTATATTGCTATAATTTGTTCTTGATGCCCCTAAAGCAAGAAACAGATTTGCTCAAGATTTACACTTTTCAAAGAGGCTGTTTATATTAGAAAAATTCATTTATTTCATGACAATTGTACTGATAAATTTCCATAACTTTACTGTATCTTCATGCGTTTCATTATGGATAAGAAAAAAATAGCTTATCCGGGAGATTTTTAAAAAATAACTTATACTCGGACCCGGTTAAACTTGTCCATTCTATTTCACCTCCCTCGTATTTCGAACCCAAACACTAAATGAAACCCCACATTCCCGGATTTTCATGATAAGATCTTCAAGATTGTGCGATTTTTCTCCTTTTTTTTCTGGTCTAAAATTTACATCGAAGATGCCAGAAATCCAAACTCGTAGTTTGAAGTTGTATGGTTATTTTACGGGAAAACTATTTAATGAAGTGGATTTAACATCCGTTTGACATGTACCGATAATATAAGATTATTATTAATCCTTTTGTTTATTAGACACATTCCTTAGATTTAGACCCACACCAGGTCCTGTAATTAACAGGATGTCGCTTATAATTTGCAAATCGATTTGCAGGTTGATAAAGTTATCTTACGACCTGTGATATACAATAATATATTTACAGTTCGAGTAAAGTAAAATAATTTTACTTGGTAAACGTTATTTGTCATTTCACTCCGGAAAAAATGGATATTTCATTTTTAAATTTTAATATAAATATTATGTCAATAATAATAGAAATAATAATAATAATAATAATAACTTTTAGACAAAATTGAAAATTGAGAATTAACGACCAGAATAGACTATTTAAAACATGTTTAAAGATCTACTTTCATCATTTAATTTTATTAGATTTTAGTTTTCACTTTTCCTTGGTCATACATTTAGCTTCGATATTTTTTAATTCTTTATATATATATATATATATATGTATATATATTATTTTGATTATTATTATTTTTATTATCTCGTTTTTTAATGTGGTCTCATTCTAAAATCGGTGTCATATTTCGCGTAAAATAATTTGATCTGAAATATCTTGGTTTTTTTTCTTTTTAATTACCCCAGCATTAATTAGTCATCAGACAGTTGAAAAGAACTATGTTACAAACTTTAATTGTGTGAACATCTTCCAATTATCGAGGAAATGTGATGCCGCCAGACTACTTAAAAGTTTTCTACATCAGGGTCATTTAATTTCAACTGTCAATAAACATTGCACAAAAGAGCATAGGCGATTGAATTTTTTGTGTATTGATTTTCAGTCGGTGTCACCTGTCATGTGCTGATTTTGAATTGTTATTAAAACAATCATTCAAAATTTTTAATTTTGAATGCATTATTTTAATAGAAATTCAAAATCAGCACATGACACAACAGTTTCATCATTTCCACTGAGTTAATTTATTTTAGAGGTAGTGATTGTGTTCTATCCAATTTTTATGAGTTTGATTTTGAGTTCAACAGTGAGAAATTCAAAAGTGTAGAACTTTTTTATCAGTACATAAAAGCTAAAAAAACACGATGACCATGAGTTGGCATCTACCATCAAAATGGCACATTCAGCAAGTAAAGCTAAACATCTTTCGCATCGAGTTACTTCTGAACTCTTTTGGAACAAGAAAAAATATCAGTTAACGAGTGAATTATGCGAGGCCAAATTTTAACAGTGTGAGGCTTTCTCGTCATTCTTAACTTCAACCGGGAACAGTGTCTTATGCCATAACGCGCTAGATGCTTATTGGGGAACAGAACTTATGCAGGATCCGAAAGTAAAGGGGGGATATGTTTGGTAGATTGTTAATGGAAATCCGTGACAAACATTCCGGGATAAGAATAGCAATTTTCGGATCAGGCTACATTGCAAGATTACAAACTTTTTGCGATGGAAATTTAACGGGGTTCAAGGCGAACTAAAGTATTTTGACAGAGGTGCACGTGGAATGAAGGCTAGCAACATACCGATGGACATAGTTGAGAAAAGGTTAAAATTTAGGCCGCATTATGTGTTCATACAGTTAGAAGCAAGTGACATTTCTGTGGATAGACATTATAAAAACATCGACGATGATCTACACTCGTTTGTGACACATGATGTGGAGGACGTGTTTATCAGTGAAATACCATGTTGAGGTGACTTTATAAAGTCTCCGGGATTAAAAATTAAAAACTATTATAGACAGAAAAAAATCAATAAACAGAAAACTGTATCGCATCTACGGAGGAAATGTTATTCGGTTCATTTACAGTTCCCCAAGACATTTCGGAAATGATTTAGAAATTTAAATGATGGTGGACTGAAAATATATTTCTCTTTTGTGGGTTTAAATTATAGTGTTTGTTTAATTTTGTCCACTTCTCTGATTGTAAATGACTCTAAAAATTGATTTACGATTTTAATATTAAATTTGACATGCACCTGTGAATGTCTCCGATGATTATTTCTCTTATTGTACAATTAATTGAGTACACATTCGATACATAGTAATGTAGGACTTACTTTCTTATTAAAAACAAAACTTATAACCGGTTTATTTTATATTTATTTTATTAACTATCATTGAATTATTTTTTTTCATATATTTAGTGGTTTTGTATTGAATCAGAATTGTGATTGTGGATATTACACTGTAATTTTTAATTAATTATAAAATATATTGACATTTGTTTTTAGAATATAAATATTGTTTAACATTAAAATTTGCAAATAAAAGAAACGCTGAATATTTTATTATGAGACTTGTATTTTACAAGTAAAATTATACGTCTCTGCTAAAATAACGAAAATATACTCCTATACGTCCATACCACCATTTATATCTCATTTTTTCTATTTCAGCCAAATTTAAAATGAAAAATGGGAACGGTTTTTTCAAAGCTATCTAAAGATTTTTATACTTGAATTTTCTGCACGACCTGTAGATTTTAATGAAAACCAGACATTTTTAATTTTTTATATTTAAGTTAAAAAAAAGAATCATTTAAAACTGACCCTTTCCGATTATCAACGGATTTTACAATGGTTTCCTATGGGAAACAGCGAGAAAAAAGGACCGATTTTTCAAATTAAAAGTGGAAAAGGTTTTTTTAAAAAATATTTTAAACTTTTTTATACCTGAATTTAGCTGACAGTTTATACTAACTACTGAGAACCAGACATTTTTAATAAATGTCATTACAAACAATAAAATTAAAGTTATATAATCGGTAATTTCAGGCCCCATTGTAAAGTAATGGAACGGTGATCACTCAGGTAAATTACGAAGGGTAATGTTATCAGATATTTCGCGCATGCGCAGAATACGGTATAGGAATGATTTCTGTACATGCCCAAATCACGGGTAATGATAGTGATAAAACGACCAATGACACATTTTCAAATTAAGTTTTGTTCCTAGTCAAAGAGATGTCTTTATTACGTTATGTTTTATATAGACACGTTAGGCTAAAATTGATTTGCATTTGGCCTCGAGTCGATGTTGGGATATAGAGGTCTCCCACAGGTGTAACCTTGTTTTTTGGCCTTTTTAAGCGGTTAGCGTATACGCCACTTGAACATGATACCCTAAACCAGAATGCATCCTTATTTGTAAAAATGGACACCTTTGAACCAGACAAGATACAACACTTGAAAACACAATAACCATCTATTGACAAGAGTCAAATTGACAATGAAATGGATTGATCACTGAGAATGCCCATGATTATCAAAGCAAGGTTTTTTGAAAGTAATTTCTGCTATAAGACAAATTGTGCTTTTTCTTAATACACAAGTGATATCTTTTCAGACATATTGTGGTCTGTTAAACATTACTTTTAAATATTCTTTTATATCCAATGACCATATGCCCTTAATAAATATACATGTATTTCCTTTTGTAACAATATAAAGATTAAGATGATAAACCAAAAACATTAACATGAATTGGAACTTGTTTCTATTAGCAACATTTTTAGACACCTGAGCACATACCGGTAGTGCTCAAGTGAGCTATTGTGATGGGTCAATGTCCGTCGTGTTATCCTTTGTGTGTCGTGCGTCAACTTTTGCTTGTTAACACTCCAGAGGCCACAAATTTAGCCCAATCTTTATCAAACTTGCTCAGAATGATCTTCTTGACTAGCGCTAGCTCATTTTCATATATTGGCCATACTGGTTCATAAAAAGGTTACTAGGTCAATTTATAGAAAAACCTTGTTAACACTTCTGAGGCCAAAATTTCAGCCTAATCTTCATCAACCTTGCTCAGGATGATGCTCTTGACAAAAGCTAGCTTAAGTTTGTTTAAGGATCATGTTGGGTCAATAAGTAGGTCACTTAGAGAAATTATAGAAAAACCTTTTTAACACTCCTGGGCCCATAATTTTTATCCCAATCTTATCAGCTTTCTCAGAATGATCCTCTTGACAAAAGCTAGCTTAAGGATGTTTAAAGGTCATGTTGGGTCAATAAGTGGGTCACTAGGTCAAATTATAGAAAAGGTCCAATTTACTAAAATCAAGCTGAGTGTACATCATTTCAGGTGAGTGTCCAAGGCCTTCATGGTCCTTTTGTTTTTTATGTTGCTGTAAATAAAATTTTCTCCAGAAATTTCTTTTCATACTATTAAAGTACCCTAACATTGGGGCCTTGGTGGACAAGTGGTCTAAGTCACATGCCTACATCATTATGTTTGCTCAGTTGGTAGAGTGCTCGCTTTGTATTAGGGAGGTTCGGGGTTCAAAGTCAGACTGGTTCTGACCAATACTTGAAAACAGGTAGTGACCTTTTTTTGCCAAGCACTCTGCATTTAGTAATGAAAGTCATGAGGTTCTTGAGAGTAGACCTTAAAAACTGAAGTCCAGTGTCATGACAGGCATGGCACCCTACAGAACCCTCCCTGCACATTGCCCTAACCACACTGCAAAGGTAAACATTTCTGTCACTTTATGTACAGTTGATGAGGTCTCGATATAAGTGAAATATTCTTGATTGGGACTTAAATCTCGTTAGATGAAATTGAATCACATGCTCACAGATCAAAGTACATCTTACTGAATCCCACAGTGACAGAACCTAGGATGAGAAAGTTTTACAATTGCTTATTGAAAGCCTTTGCCTATCTCCAGGCACTCCAGTTTACTCCATCAGCTTAGGACAGACTACCTTGCTAATTATGTGAAAGAATCAGTATCTTGACAGGGTTTAAGACACCATTTGTCTCCACTCTACTCCAGTATACCCTGAATAGAACCAGAGTAGGCAAATAATATCAGAAAACTAATGAATATTGGCTACTTATACAACAGACTGCATCATTATCACCTTTTCACAAACTAGGATGAATTATTACAGAGACAAACATGCAGCATTAGTTTTTCAAATTACTGATATCAACTTGTTTAGATTAACTTTCAGAATACATTGTATTTTATTTTAGTTTGATAACAACCAATGAAAGTCATAATTTTTATTACAAATGCAGGAACAACTAATTGTAACAATTTCACTATGGTGTTACATTGTATGAACTCATCTACAGATTTATTTCATATAAACATTTTTCCAAATTGTTCCTTTCTTGAGTGGCATGTTATGTAATTTGGCTCTATTCAGCAAGTTTTATGCCTTCAATCACTGAAGAAATTGAGTTCATACAAATAATCTAATGCATTAAATGAGAGGTTTGTTGGTTTTATTGCTGTTTAATCTTACATTAGCAATTTTCCAGCCAGTCATGACAAGAGGAAGTTAATTAATTTCTTAGGATAAATTAAAGAACAAGTTTGTGTATGTGAGATGTGCAAGCATGTTTTATTGTTTGCCATACTCAGTGATTTTCACATGCTAGCTCAAAGAGTCAGTCTGCTTTATACAAGCACCCAACTCTTATTCACATGATGTCAGTGTGTCAACCATCGGTGCTCTCTCCTTAAGTTTAATTCTTATGATTGACCTTTTGTTTTTTTTTGTTTTTTTTTTGGAAAATTGCAATGCAGGCATTATTTTTGATGTATTGAGACATTTTTGTCTGATGGAAGCAAAAACCAAATGTCAAGGTCATGGCATTTTGATTACCTGAGCTTTAAAATGCTTTATCATGACTAAGTTTAAAGATTTTGACATGGAAGATAACTTTTTGATGTTTTTGCAGTGCTCTCTGTAATTAAACCAGATCAAAGATCATGAGTGATAAGAAATAAGGTGCTTAGTTTAGATATAAGACATTACTTCATAATTACTGAATAAGATTTTTTGTTGAGAGATATTTTGTTACCGGTACTTTCAATAAATATTCATTTTGTTTATTGCAAAATGACCTTATACTCTATAGGTGATCATAATTTGTAAATATAATTCTCTCTTTTTAAAGTTTGTTATAATTTATGAAACAAATATGGTACGTGTTTAAAAGCTAAGTGTCAATCAAAACCTCATCAAAAGGCTGTACATTTTTTTGAGAAATTGAATACCGCCAAGTACTTTTTTGAAAGTGGGATAATCAAAATTTATCTCAACTTTCAGAGCTACCAGGCTAACCGCTTTCCAGTACTTTCAGTACTTTGATTTCTATAGGCGGATCGCTCGGCTTTTTGAGACTCATCCTTTCAAACCGGATGTGAATACGCATGCTTACTTTCGTGTTACATAGCTATTCCTATTTTGCATACATGTTTTACTTCAGCTAAGCAACTATAGATGCACATCACGGTTCTGTAAAGTAGAGAGATCAGATGCCTTATAATGTATTACTTGTTACGAATTGTCGTAAAGAAGCCATTTATAGAAGAAAAAAAGGAAATATATAATAATAATAATAATAATAATAATAATAATAATAATAATAAACAACTGTTTAAGTCCACGAATAATGACCAATCGTACATTTAGGTAATAACAACGATCTGATTAAAGGTATGATTAAATACAATTTACGTATAGTTTTATATCATGATAAAATTCTTATATAACATAAGCCTTGTGAATGTGTTATACGTTTGTACACATTCTATATTTTGAACTTTAACCTTTTGAAATCAAGTGGGGGGTGTATGTAGAAAGATGGAAATCTGGAATTGACATCTTATGTAAGTAAACACGTACCATATTTGTTTCATAAATTATAACAAACTTTAAAAAGAGAGAATTATATTTACAAATTATGATCACCTATAGAGTATAAGGTCATTTTCCTTGTGGTCAAAGAGATAAATAAGTTCAAACAATCTTCAGATTAACTGATATAATTTTATACTGACCAATAATGGACAAAACTTGCTAAAAGTTCCTGTAAAAGTTGAAAGACCTTACGTTAAAATGTATTTATCTCTGGTGTTTGAAATATTAAGACAAAGTTTTTTAAAGATTAATATAATACCTAAATATACAACTTTTAAAATATTTAAACTAGTTGCTTACCGATAAACTATATCGCATTTATATTCGTGTTGATTTAATACTGTTTTATTTTTTGTTTAAAATGAAAAAATGCGACATTGTACAGTTTAATTACGGTAATTAATTTCCAAAACATTTTATTTCTTCATCATATAGAAGTAAATATGGTTAAATTTGGATATGCCACTGTGATTTGTTTGTGTAGTCTAACTTTAGTAGCAACTTGCTTCCGGTCACAGCAATTTACCTCTCATGATAAATACAATAACAACGTTCAAAATCAAATAAACAAAGAATCTCAAAATGTGTATACAGTGGAAAAATGATAATGGAGAAAGACAACAGAGGAAACGAAATGAAATCCTTCAGAAAACATACGGAAGAGAGAACAGTTATGGAGAATATGTAACGTTAGTTTATGGAAATGAAAGGAGAGTTATACAAAAACCAAAAAATGCGTATCCAGATTTCTTGGATCCAGATGTGACCATTTTGAGCACGAATAGGTGAGATACATGTATGTTATTTGACAGTATGTACTTTCTGAACACTCGGTTAAACCTAGAGACTACTTTTGAAATGTTTTAACTGAATCAGTGTTCGGTCACTTTTTGCTTTTCATGTTATGGGAAATTTGCTATATGAATGGTGAGTGAATGAATTACGTTTGGCAATAGTAAGAAACACAATGAGGACTTTCGGTAGCAGAGGTACATGACTGGAACGATAATCGCTTACACATAAAATTCAAGATTTTGGATTGCCAACGGTCATTCAAATTTTATATGGAGTAAAGAGTCTTATTTTCATAACAGCAAAAATACTGATTGCATCCTATATTAAAAAATTATCTCGATCAGCTTATATATAATACTTTGATAATAATTGTAGCCTGAAATAAGCCAGTGGGTTTCTGGTTCTTCGCGCGATACTTTATTTCAATATCATGTTTGTCAGTCTCATCATATCATGTAGTTTTAGTTATATCTAAGATAAATTTTAGTATTTAATTTTTACAGCCTTCCGTTCTTTACCAAACTTTTGCCAACAATTGGTAATGGTTATATTGCCACGGTTGTAAAAAGTGATACCATTTATAGGAGTGATCTGTTCACGGGTTACAATGTAACGAGTCATCGTGCTCGAATACCAGCAACTTCCAATATAGAACTCACATTTGTGTCCGAAAAAGTAACCAGTTTAAAGTATTCGTTAGACATGGGGAGAGGTAAGAGATACTAGTAATTGAATTTAATGTCCGAAACATTTCCGAATGTAAAAAAAGTCCAGTTGAAGTAGTAAATTACAGATTCTCTAAGCCTCGTTTGAGACTTTTGATTTTTTTTTTCAGGATACGGAGGTCTTCCTCACAATATAACGTCTCAAAATAAACATTACCGTCGGCTACGTCATATAATCAATTAATATAAGTAACGTTATTTAAACGCATTTTTATCACGCTTGTTGTTCTTGTACCCGGAAATTTAAATTCACGCCGGTCACATGTCGTGACTTATGTTGATATTTAAATTTAATAATATATATACTGATTGTAGAAGAAGAGCAACGCAAAAATATATATGTGGAATTTATTTTATAATTTAAAAATACACACACTAGTACTTCGACCATACATTTATAAGTACCTTGGTCTTTGTTCTGGCATTTCATTATATTAAGCAACTCGATTACCTTCTTTCGACCATCAGTTTACAATGAACAGTGTACCTGAACCTTTATTTGAGCATCAGAACACTTTTAATTGTTTTTATGTCTCCTACATATTTTGTTGGTTTAGTTGTGCATGTTTTTTGTCTAGCTTCTGCTAGTGTATGTTTTTTGTTAATCATGTGCTGCACATTTTAAAATTTTATATTAGGAATGTACATAGAAGAATATAAAGGAGAACATTTTGACATTCAAATTAAGATGTACGCACACAGAGTATTGAAGGGAGTACTGGTCACTGATCTGACGGTAAACACCACAGTTAACTTGACGGTAAAACTACAGTCTAATCCTGGACGTGCCAGCCAAGATTTACAAATTGTAAAGAATTCTTCTACTAACGAGAGTTTGTGAGTAATTTAAAAACCGCCCTTAAAATTAAGTATATAGGAGATATTGTAAATGTTTCATAAATTGAATACTTATTAACTAATGAAATGTCTTGAAATAGAGTTTATAGTGCTACAACTTCCATTGCCATGCAAAGCCTACTCAGTAAGTCACGTGCACGCCAGCGCGTTTTAATTAATTTGCCTTGCGTGACAATGGCAGTCATAACGCTATAAACTCTACTTCTAGACAGTTCCATTTACCTTATAAATTTTTGCGGGTTTTAAAAATTAAAAACTTTGTCTCTTGTGCATGTTCAGTAGTTGAAACAGCCAAATTAATGGGGTCACGCATCAATAACGTCTGCAAAAAATTACAAGTCGTGTGATCAAAAGAAGTTTTAGCTAATTTATACCAAATAAATTTTGTCTTAATTATATAACAAATACCTGCTAAATGTTGATGTGGTAGATGTACATAGTTCCATTGTAAATGTTATTTATTTAAGTAAACCCCGAAAATTGTAGTAGTAAGAACAGGGCGTCAACGATGTTTATAACAAGACTTCTGTATCCTTTACCTAAGTTACACCTATTGTATATGTCTTACAGTATATCAGGTGATTTTTTATTGCTGTCTTAGTCAATACTTAACCTGTATTCAGATTTTTGTTGGTTGCAAATATCTCTACGTAGATATACTTCCCTTCCACAGCCATATCGATTGTTTAGTAGTGAGTTATTGATTCTAAAATAGAAGAAAGAAAATTGTAACCGAAAATAATGACAACATTCAACGCAACCTAGAAAAGGGTACAATACATAAAACAATGATAAAACATTCAAACAAGACAGACAAGAAAGAACAGGTCCGCGTGGTGGGGGCAACTAATGATAAAATTCCCGACTTTGGAAGCGCACTGTAGCCAGCTTCTAAGATATGTTCGTCACTCTTGAGCAATGAACCACAATCTTATAACATTTTTTTTCATCTCTGTTTCAATGAAGTTTGTTTTAAACTTTTATAATATCTTAATCGTTTTTTTCAAGCTCCTTTCAAGCAGAACCAAAGCAGCAAGAATACAATTCAGCACAGAACGATGCTTATGTCACGTATTCTAAAGTACCACGAGATATAACATTTAAGTCCTTTACTACCACCAGTCATCTGTTCCTGACAGTTATAAGTAACGACGAAGGATCTACTAAAGATTATTTGTATGAAGGTTAGTGTATATTTGCCTAGTTTAGACATAATGTAATTCCGAGTTCGATAGGAAGGATAGATTACTCTATTTTAAACTGTGGTCCAAAAGATTCTTCAATGAATTAAATAATAATAATAATAATAATAATAATAATAATGCTTTGTATCAGTTTATATTAGACCGAATCGATTTAAAGCTAATCATCAAATTTTAATTTTTGAATCAGAGTCAGATTGTGCAATCTTGTTAATTTGATTTTGTGATAGGATATTTATCTTCGTTTTCTTTTAGCCTATGTGGCTTTTATGAACGGAAGCCTGGAAACCTCCCATACAAATGCGTGGATTAAATCATGGGAAGAAGGGAGAATTGACTTGACGGGTAACATTCCTCTAGCCAGAGTCACTTATGCTTCTTACTATTACATACTGAGTTCCGTTCTTCCGCCGGATCCGGACATTTTAGTTAAACCATGGCCGTTTGTTGGCCTTTCACCTGGTGATCTAGCCCACGGAGCATTAGGAAGAGTAATTATTATACTTTTAACCTGTTTTATTCATCTAGTCTTATTTAGCCAACTTAAACTATTATACGACGTAAAATTTCCCAGTGTCTATTAAAACTTTTATTTTAGCAAGTTTCAAGTACATTGCGATTGTCGCAAATTCAAAGTTCTCGCGAAAAATGTTATTTATTGTGATATATTTTTGTATGCTTTCAATCAATAATTCTGTCGCTTCCAGCGAGACTCTCAGTTCAGACAATCTGCATGGTTCCGACGCCGTCTTGTATATTCCAGTGAATTTATCTTGTAAAGCATTATTTTGCGACATACGGAGCTAGAAGAAAGTAATGTTCGTAGCTTGTCTTTGACAGTCATTTGTCCCAAAACGTTTTTGTATCGTACTAATCATATTTAATTTTTAGCGTACAGTGTCTCTATAATTCTTTTTTAAAGTGTATAAGTGCATGTGGCTTACGAAATAGATAATAAGTCCGGTCAAACCGAATATTAAAAAAGTACATTTCATTTATATTGTTTTCGTTCAACTGTAATCAATTTTAATTGTCTTAATAATTTTCAACGTGTTCTTGTGTCTAATTCTCTACAGTTTTAGGGGCTTTTGAGTGACAAGAGATTTACTTTATTTAATTTAAAAACTCCAATCCTTTTGAAAGTTTTTAACCTTGGCAATTGCCTCGATCTGTTTACTTTGTTGAAGTTTTCGATTTTATTTTGTTTGGTACATTTTATTAACAGGATTATGCAGGTCACGTATTTTGGGATCAAGAAACATGGATGTATCCTCCAGTTTTAATGTTACATTCTGAGATGGGTAAAGTAATTCTAGAAAGTAGAATTAGAACTTTGGATGCTGCTAAAAAGAACGCGGCCTACTGGGGATATAAAGGAGCAAGATTCCCATGGGAAAGCGCTTATACAGGTATAAACTCGTAACGCCGGTGTAACGAAGAATATTGACCCGGGTTGAAAATTGACCCGGGGTTCATTTTTCAACGTTGAATATTGACCCGCGGGTGTGTTTTCAACGTTGAAAACTGAGACTAAAAGTCGTGAAATTTATACCCGGGGTCATTTTTCAACGGTTTGATTTTTTTAATTGCTGAAGACCTCAACACGAGGAAAATTGACCCTGTTGAAAATTGACCCAAACTAGAAATTATTTTTGTTTATATCTCTTTCATTGAAATTTGCTCTATGAGACTGATCTATATCTACTGTCATGTTGCAAATTTTGAATTTACTGGATGTTTGTAAATACAAATAAAATGTTACGACACTACTTATCAAATATTCTCGATTGTACTTCTAATGTTATACTGCTTGGTGATCTTAACATCGACTTTCTTAAGGCACCTCCACGTTATGTGGCTGATATGCCTCGTGTATATAATCTCACCAATGTTATAACGGAACCTACAAGAATAACTTCACATTCAAGTACTCTACTAGATCCTATCATCGTTAGTGACACCTCTTTCGTTCTTGATTCTGGTGTTCTAACCATCGACAAGTCTATCAGTGACCATTGTATAACTTTCGCCACTCTTATGTTTTCTACACATTACAAATCTTGTTTTAAGCGTCATGTATGGAATTATAAAAATGCAGATTTTGACTTACTGGGTTCTTTACTATCCGATTTTGACTGGCTTAATCATTTAGATGATACTTCTAATGCTGATGAGGCTTGTGAAATGTTTACCTCTGTCTTCATGTCTTTTGTTGATCGATGTGTTCCCAGTAAAGAGGTTTTAATACGTAAAAAAACCTTGGTTCTCTTCTGAACTAAGACGGGAAATAAGAAAGAAAAACCGTCTAAGGCGTGCTGCCTCTAGATGTCCCTCTTCTAATAATGTGACCAAGTTCAAGAGTCAAAGAAATAAAGTAACCAATATGAAGAAGTATGCTAAGCAACAGTATTTCTCTAGTATCGACTCTACCTTGGACCAGGTCAAATCTTCTAATCCTCGAACCTACTGGAAAATCATAAAATCTCTTATTGGCAAATCAAAGACGTCCAACGTTCTTCCTCCGTTACAAAATTCTACAGGCTATGCTTTCAGTGACTCTGATAAATGTAATATGCTCAATGACTATTTCTGTTCGGTTGCTAGTTTAGAGGATGATGATAAGGAACCTCCTGAGTGTGATGTTATTTCTAGAACTGTTCTAGATCGAGTTACTATTAGTTATCAGGATGTATTTGATGTTATATCCAATCTTGAATCAAACAAGGCTGTGCTGATAAAATTAGTCACAAAATGTTACGCCCAGTTGCAATGGAAATTTCTAATACCTCTACAAATCCTTTTTAACAAGTGTTTAGGTCTAAAATGTTATCCATCTGTATGGAAAATTGCTAGAGTTATTCCAATCTATAAAAAAGGTGACAAGTCTCTAGTTTCTAATTATAGACCCATATCTCTACTCAGCTGTGTTGGTAAAATTTTTGAAAGGATCTTATATAAATATATCTATAATCATCTTCTTGATAATGGTGTGATCTATGGTTATCAATCAGGATTTCTTGCGGGACGGTCTACAGTTCATCAGTTGGTCGAAATGTTTCATGAAATCTGCTCTGGGTTAGATAATAAAGAATCCTCATGTATGGTATTTTTAGATGTTGCTAAGGCGTTTGATAGGGTCTGGATTAAAGGTCTTGTTAAAAAGTTAAGTAATTTTGGAATACAAGGAGACCTCCTTGCTCTAATGACCGACTATCTTAGCAACCGGAAACAGGTTGTCTTGTTAGGTGATACAGTCTCTAATATTGGCAATCTATCTGCAGGTGTACCCCAAGGATCAGTACTCGGTCCACTTCTGTTTCTCATATTCATTAATGACATTCATGGGCAACTTCTTGGTATGGCTAGATTATTTGCTGATGATACTTCTCTTGGCTATAGGTTTACCAATGTATCTGAGTTACATCTTGCTGTAAATTCTGACTTATCTAAAATTACAGAATGGGCGAAAAAATGGTTAGTCCAGTTTAATGCCGATAAAACCGAAGTTGTTGTGTTTACCAATATGTTTAATAACTCTGAATGTAATTTTAAATTTGGCGAAACTGCTGTCCGTCAGGTAGACGAACACAAACATCTCGGTGTCATTTTCAGTTTTAATTGTAAGTGGACTTTTCATGTTGATGATGTTATTAGTAAGGTTTCAAAACAATTAGCCGTATTACGGACACTCAAATACACTTTAAGTAGGGAGTCTCTTTCAAAGTTATATTTAACATTTATAAGGCCGGTATTGGAGTATGCATCAGAGGTTTGGGCAGGTTGTAGTGCCAGTGACACCAATAGATTAGAATCGGTGCAACTCGAAGCAGCCAGAATTGTCACAGGACTACCTATTTATGCCAGCAAAGATGCTTTGTATTTTGAAACTGGCTGGGAAACACTAGAGTCACGTCGCTTATATAAAAGGTTATGTTTATTGTTTAGTGTCCTCCATGGGTTGGCCCCTGCCTATCTTACTGATTTGCTTCCTCCTCTAGTTGCTGACAACTCAAACTATTCTCTTCGAAATATTTATAACTTCTCACTACCTCGGTGCAGACTGTCATCATTTCAAAACTCATTCTTTCCTGCAACATGCAGGTCTTGGAATTTACTTAATCCTGAAGCCAAATCTGCAACAAATTTGTATACTTTCAAATGTTTGGTTAAGTGTCCCTTAGAAAAAGCGCCTAACTACTTTGGCACTGGTGACAGGAAAACAAACATAATCTTCACGAGACTTCGTCATAACTGTAGTTCTCTAAATGCCCATCTTTATAGAGTTAATCTAGTGAGCAATCCCAGTTGTAGTTTTGGGCATCACTTTGAGGATTCTTATCACTATTTCTTCCAGTGTTCTCTATATGTTGTTCCTCGTCAATTTCTCTTTGACTCTGTAGTTCAAAATCATGGTCAGTTAACTGTTACAGTTTTACTCTATGGTGACGCTGAACTGTCCTATGCCAACAACTGTAAAATATTTCTGGCTGTTATAAATTCTATCAAACATACTAAACGCTTCCCTTAAATACCAAACTTTACATCATTCCTGCGGCAAATGTTATTTCTCCCGTTCCCCTTTACAATTCTTACTACCCCCTCCCCTCTCCCTTCTCGTATGCACCTTTGTTATAACTTTCCTTTACACTTCACATTTGTATTATTATTATTATTATTATTATTATTATTATCATCATCATCATCATCATCATCATTATTATTATTATTATTATTATTATTATTATTATTATTATTATTATTATGTAAATATGTTCGTGTCAGTCGCTATTATTGTATTTAAATTTTGCATGCTGTATATTGTATTTAAGCATAATCGTAATTGGGAGAGGAAAATTATGAGTTGTACAACTCGTTTCCAATCCTATTGTAAAAAATTTTACAATAAAATATGTTTAAACTATCAAATATTAAATTTAAAAGTTAATTTTCCCAGAATAATAAGAAAAATTTCGTCTGAGATCACCCAATGTCCGGCAATACACGGTTAACTTATTTTCATGTTTGAGACCACATGATGTCAATAACAACGACAGTGTTTTTAATTTTACGGCATTTATTGGTTTTGATTTTTGCGTTTTAATAATGATTCTTTATTAAATAAAATAAAATAAAATTTATGGGATTTTTGGACCCGCACATGGCACGTCTATGAGGATTTGCAGCGTAATTTTTGCTCATCGAATGAATTCATGGCTCTTTGTAATTGATTTTTTTTCTTTTATATAAGCAGAAAGCAGCTTCGAATACCCCTCCCTTCCTCTGAGTCAAATGATTGTCCCCTAATTAAAATCAACTTGTCAGTATAAATAACAAGTCGATATACGAGTCCAACGTACATGTATTTTAACTGGTAAAATAGTAGACATTACGAAAATATATATCTAACAGCATTATTAATGACAGGGGTCATAATTATCCGACTAGACAACGTCATGGCATTCAATTCATTCGACTTAAAAAAGTTAAATGGACTTGCCACATAGCAATATAATATTCTAAAATTATTTTGTCCGATTAAAAGCAGGGTTATCTTTTTGTGTTAGATTTTTTCATAACCCCCCCCCCCCCCCCCCAAAAAAAAAAAAAAGAATCACCAACAAAACCTCCAAACAAACAAAATCACAAAAATGCCCCCCCCCCCCCACCCAATAGAACAAAATGCCAAACAAAGCACATTAAACGAACCAACACCACCACCCCCACACCCTTTAATAAAACATGACTTATATATCAATCAATATCAATATATATCAATCGCATGTAACATTTCCTGAATATTAAATCATCGAATTTTAGGATTATAAAGAAAAATAGAGGAATTGACTGAATTTTTTTTTATTGAAAAAATCATGGTTTATGATCTAAGTTCATTGATATTTACCTTTATGTTGTTGAATTTTGAACCGGTTTTCCGATCAAAATTCAACGACGCGGTTCAATTTTCAACGGACTAGGGTCTGAATTCAACACCTTCGGTCTCTTTATTCAACGTTGAAAAATGAACCCCCGGGTCAATTTTCAAACCGGGTCATAATTCTTCGTTACACCGGTCGTATACCAAGGCTGCAGTCGTATTCATAACATTTTTAATAAGTCCCACTGAATTCTTTTGAAGTTATTTTTTGAAAGTCATTTTATTTTATATGCCTTATCAATAATGTGTAGTTTGTGATTGATTCGTATTTAAGAATCATTTTCTTTAAAAGAATATTTTCTAGGCAACTCGTAGAGTTATTGAATTGTAGAATACTTACTTAGCCGCTTTGAGATATTTCAAGAACATAAAATCGACTTAGGAATTCGGTACATATTAAACATATACTAATAACTTATGAATCACGTTTCAGCAAAATTGTATCATTATTATTTTATTAAATTTAGTCAATAAAAGTACCCTTGTAGATTAAGCATGTACAAGAACCTTTAGTGCACCGAGACCTTTGTTGTTACGTTTTCTTAATCACGACATACCGACCACAGCACACTTGATAGGTGTTGATTCTAGTTTCTCAGCCTGATTTCTAAAGGACAGTGGTTTTTATTCTGACATTCAGTTTTTGTTTTATCTACAATTCCAGAATTGAAAGCCTCTTTATAAGTAAAAAATTATGATCGGAAATAAGACTACATTAACAACATAAGTGCGCTGATAACGTGATGATATAAACATGTATATATCCCATATTGCAATTTCTATTAAGTGTAAAACGAAAGATATAGACATAGAAAAAGTCATTGAAACACGACAGTCACAATATACAACAAAGTACACAAGAGCCGGAGGTCGCGGTTTCAGACTTTGGAGAGAAATAATTTGAGGTACAGCATCAGCATTCAAAGGGCAGATTATGGGTTGGTTCATTAGATGCCAGTTTAATATGATTTTGGAAGTGGCATGTCTATATGCGGTGTACTGTCTTTTTGTGCTAGCACATTTAGAAAATTCGCCCTGACATATTGATGTTCAAGGTAGATTATAAAACACACAAGCACAAAACTTGCTTTCGTCACGAATTGAAAAATTGCTGATGTGGCGTTAAACAAGATTTTTACCAACTAACTATACCATTGTATTATCGAACCTGTGTCAGTGATCAGGTGTATATAACATAGACATAAATCAGCAAAACATTGAAGGCACCAACTATTTTTAGATTATACTATCTATTTACATTTGTGATTTTAGGGCTTGAAGTATGTCCTGGAGAAAAATTCGCACGATATGAGCAGCATATTACAGGCGATATAGCGTTTGCACTAAAACAATATTATATGATGTCTAATGATACAGACTTTATACAAAATGGACGAGGAGGAGAATTAATAAATGAAATAGCCAATTACTGGACATCTAGAGTTGTATATAATGAACAAAAACAACTTTACGAAATACCAGGTAATGAATAGCAAGAAGTAAAAGGTTTGTTAGTTTAAAATAAGTTAATGTAATTAAAATGTTCAAGTATCCTTTAGTTTATTAAAATTCGACATTATTAATTTTCAACTGTTTGGCTTATGTTTTTTTCCATTCAATTTTTCGGCGCCTAGTGTCACTGATGAGGAATGATTTTTTCGAAATGTGCACATATGGTACATCAAAATTTAACAGATATTTGTGTTGTATATTTACTACCCCTGAGCGGGTACCGCTGCTGGTGGAGTAAACTCCCCGACGGTGTCCATAACTCAGTAGACAGTACTTTGTGTTTTCAGAAAATATACCATTTAACGAATTTTCAGCCGTCTTAATTTTTAAATTTATATAAAACTAAGATTTGTTCTCTCGTGCAAAGCATTCCTGAGCTGGATTTTGACTAATATTATATGGACCTTTAGTTTCATTAATTTTCAACTATTTGGCTTGTTTTTTATCTATGAAACTTTTCGGCCCCTAGTGTCACTAATGAGAAATGATTTTCCGAAATGTGCACAAATGGCACATCAAAATTTAACAAGTATTTGTGTTATATATTTATGCACCAGAACTAAACTTTCAAGGAAGTGAGGCAGGGTGCTCTAGAAAGGATAAGCACCTCATGTCCAGCTAGCTACACCCGACGGCACGGGCACAATCAAATTTGAGAATAAAAAGAACATGAAGCTATTGGACGTCATATATATCCAGTATAAGTTTTGATAATGTCTTATTATTTAAACTTATTTTGAAGTTATATTTTTATTCGTATATCGTACAGGTTAGATATGATTTGTTGGAGATGTTTTTATGTTTCAAATTTCAGGTGTAATGCCACCAGATGAATTTCACTCACCTGTAAATAATTCAGCATACACTAACGTAGTAGCTAAAATAAGTTTATTAATGACTAAAGATATATTACCACTTATTAATATGAATTCAACAAAATTCGAAGAAATTGGTAATAAGATGTATATACCATTTGATGAGTCAGCAAAATTCCACCCGGAGTATGACGGCTACAAACTAGGTATGCATGTTAAATTATCATAAACATTAATTATTGATGCATTTCGTTGATTTTTCATTGCATTAAAATCAAAAGTGAATTTAAAGTGCCTATTGAAGATTTTTTTAGTATACTCTCTGTGTCACTGTGCTTGTGATAGAAAAAACTGCAAAATGTGTATAGAAAAATGAATAAACATCAACGATGTTTGATGCTGTTCTCTATCTTGAGACTAGCCTTCGCTATGCGCATACACAAAAGTATTTAACTTAACATGCAGAAGTATATGTAATCGCCTTGTTTTTTAACATGTTAAATCCCCGTATCGGCAACATTTACTCTCTACAGATAATTTCTGGGTAAAAAAGGATGCTCTTGGCATGTTTTAGTGAAACTAGCCTAGGTAAACAATATTAAAACAATTTTTTTTTTACGTTTTCAATAAAAATTTTGCAAAAAACATTGTAACAAACATAGTAAAATATATGCTCATAACTTTTATTGATCGTTTCAGTTATTGATTGTTAATTATTTCAATTAATAACTGGCTTACTGTGACTTTTTTATAGTATTAACGATTGATTTACTTTGCCTTTTGAATTTCTCTTTTAAATATTTCCCCCAATGCTATTGTAGGTACAATAATAAAACAAGCAGACGTTATTCTCCTTGGTTTTCCACTGATGCAAAACTTAACAACTGAAGTCCGTAAAAATGATTTAACCATTTACGAAAAGGTATATAGTTTATATTAAGTATATAATTGTTAAATAATTACATAATTTACAGATCAACAACCAACCTAAAAATACTGTCAATTTATGCCCAGAAAATAATTAACGAGTTAATTAATTTCTGAAAATATAAAAACTGACTTAACTGAGTTGTTTAAATAAGACGTTCCAATTCTTAGAATTTTAGAAGTATCGTAAGATACAAAATTTAAAGAAATGATATTGTATATATGGCTTGAAGCTTATCCATCACTACTACAATGTATAATTAATATAAGTCAAGAAAGCAACAGTTAAAAATACATTATAGCAACTGACACTAGGTGTATAGAAACAAGTTAAATGACAATCTGATGTGTATCACGATGGAGTAATGAAGTTTTACGCCCAAGTCAAAATTCTTATTCTTATATCAAACCGGTCAGTTCGAGATTGATGGAGAAAGTCGGAGTGCCCACAAAAGTCTATTGAACTTCTTAAAGCATTGGACTATTTTTCGTTATGAACTGTCCTGAATGAAAATTGAACCTTAGGGGTGAGAGGCACGGGTAAACAAATGCTTAACTTCTACTTGTTTTAATATTGACACTAAGTCCCGTGAACAACTTAGTAAAATAATTTTAGAAGAATTATATCCTTTTAACAATAATTATTACATAAATGCTATAAGGAAAACACAGTAAACATGTTTAATTCTTTATATCCATAATCCTTAATAACCATAGCTTAATGCACTTTCATTCCTTGCTATGGGTAATTTCACGACTTCTTTATAAGCCTGATTTTGTTACGACAGGCTTCTTTATCAACCAGACGCTAATGTATTGTTATATTTCAAATAAAGTTTAGTTTTATTTAATAAAGTACCAAAAAGTTCTTAAAGCAGATGATAAAATATTTGTCATCTTGTTGTGACTGACTGTCAAGTAAATGTGATGATTATGACCTTCAAGTATTAGGAACTCAAAAAGGTTTTGATATATAAACTGTCATCCATAAAACATTATACACGTTTAAAACTTCCATTGCTACTGTGAATCCTCTAGGTACATGTCTATTCTATTTTGTTCTAGGTTACTCCAGGTGGACCAGCAATGACTTGGGGAATGTTTGCTATTGGTTGGATAGAACTAGGTGATATGACAAAAGCAGAAGAACTATTTAAAAGACAGATGCTTAATGTGAACAAACCATTCAACGTAAGTCCGTCACTTTCCTAGAATAAATACGAGCCTATGTCATTGAATACTACTCGAATTTTATTCGATATATCCCCTTTTTACAACAAAACACTTGAATATGTACTTTTCTCGCTACTGTTTCTTAATTGTTCTTTTAATCTTCGTATAAGATTGGGTACCTTTTTGTGTAAGATAGGAAAAATGATTTTAGCTACACAAATTGTTTTCCCCCAAACAATGTATGTTTTAGAATATCAGAGTAGTCCGGTTAAATTACGGAGATCATATATTAGGTTTAAAGAGTAAATTGTTGTGATATTAATTTGCGCCCAATATTTCAATTATTTCAAATCGGCCAGTTCTTGGATGGCAAAAATAAGCGGAATCCAAGAAAAAACCACCGACCCCCAGCAAGCAAACTGACTAAATTTATCACAATAGGATCTGTCTTATTGGGATTCGAATCTGAACGTTGGAGAACACTCTGCTGTGCACGTGCGCTTTTGAACGATTGGTCACAGTAGCCAAATTATAAATAAAAAATAAAAATAAACTTTTCTTGCAGTTAATATGATAACACAATACAGTAACATAATTACATTACTTAGGAGAACTTGATTCTATCATCGTTCGGCTAATAGCTGCTGTAGATTTGGATAAACGTAAATATTAAACTTTATTATAAATTCAATTTTTTGTGATAATTTTAGGTATGGTCTGAAGTACCATTGGGACTTGGTGCATTGAATTTTATTACAGGAAGTGGTGGCTACCTACAGTCATTGATATTTGGTTATGGCGGATTTCGAATACGGGAAGATAAACTAGAATTTAACGGGAACCTACCGCCTAATGTTACCTGTTTTAATATAACTGGTGTTGATTATCTTCAAGGCTCTTTAAGCTTTTCGTTTTGGGACTATGGAATGAGCGTTAAACAAACAAAAACAGCTAAAACAAACTTAATGGTAGTTCTTGATTTTTCAGGAGAGAAGACACTTCTAACAGTGGGTAGAACCGTTTCATATGGACGTCAAAAAGCGGCAATAGCTGCAGCCAAATAAAATATACATTAAAAAATTAATGAGCGCATTTTTTATCTTTAACTTTCACCCACTTTAGTGGCTCATTGGTAGAGCGTCTGCCTCGAGAGCAGGGAATTGTGATCTCGAACCCTGGTGGGGTCATACCTAAGACTTTAAAATTTTAGATTTTTTTCACTCCTAGGACAGAGGGAACAGAGTATCGACTGGTTCACCCAGTGTCGGATAAAGGTGACTGGGGAGTGGTATGCTTGTCTACGGCAAACTCGATCAGCTAGCATCTTCAAAAAGTATTTCTGTGTGCGCGCTAGTACAAAATAAACCATAATACACACTCGGACATTTAAGACCTACACGTTCCTGATCTTGGAATATTCTTTTTGAGAAATTAAACTTGCGCTCGTCTTGAATAGCTTAACAATTGCTGATGCGACGTAAAACAACATTTTACCAACCTTAGGCTTTCTGATAGTTTATATTCAGTATTATTACTATTCATGTAATTTTTTTATTATAATTGCATCCATGCTATTTCGGCATATTTTTATTATGAAATCAATGTAAGCGTGTTATATTCAAGCGCCTTTAACATGGCATATATTACACGGCACGTAAGAAATGAGGCGGAGTTTCCTACCGTGACGTCGTAAAGTATTGTTGGAGTCACAACCGTATTTGGGTTCCTTACTATTTACTAGAACGAGCTGATCATCTTCATCTGCAAGTTCTGCATGAATTTTTTTTTTTTTTTGATTGGATAAAATAATCTTCTGATGCAATTATCCAATCAAACGCCAATATTTATTCATTGCAAAACTTGCACATAAAGACATAAAGATAGCCGTCGTGTTCTTACAAATAGTTAGGTAGCCGAATTTTGACTGATATGCATGTAAGTAAGCAAGGTCTGAAAGCGTAGTTAGTGCCGAGAGATTAACCGTGATCATGGGTTCATAGCTACAGTCCATTCAGAGCACGACCGCTGCCGCGTATGTGTGATTTATATGGAAAATTTTGTCCTGTATTTTGAGTATAGATTTTGGCTCGGTGGCAAAAATTGGTGTTGTTGTCCATTCATTTTGGATTGTATCTTGTTATTGCAATATCGGAAGGAAAAAAAAAATAAGTTGATCGTGAAGCAAAACTTTTTAAGCCAATTTTGTGCCGGTAGGTGAAATATTTATGATTTTACCAGAAATTTTATAAAATATATAAGCTTTAGAAATCGGATTTCGTTATATTCTTTTCTTATTTTTTATACCCTAGAAAATATATAAAAAGATATAACAACGCGTCAAAACCCTGTGGCATAATGCACTAATCTTCGGGTATATTTTGGCATATAACAGGGAAGAAACAATGTTATTATATAAATATCCTGTGCGGGTATGTTACTGTTTTGACGTTACTACATGGGAGCTTCGATGTCGACCTTTTCGATTTTGATTTCTGGCAGTTGCGTAGAAAACGAAAAATCAATGTGTATGTTAAATTCCGAGTGAACGAAGTCCCCGAATCACTAAGGGTCCGGGGGCATTCTTTCTTTAAAAAAATTTAAGAAGTCAGGTGATGCGTCCTCCTGCTCTCTGGAAAGTTAATTAGACCATTTTTACTTAATAAAACGGACGACGGTGAAATGTTCCAGATATTGCCTGTTACTGAGCACAAATTTCTGTGTTTTATTTGAGCTCATATTCTTTTTAGCCAGATCATCAAAGAATTTAAGATTAAAATAAAATAAGACAGATTTTTTTTAACTCATACTATTCGACGTACGAAGATTATTATATTTATAGAGTGAAATCATCTTTGACTGTTTGAATTTATTTGATCAAAGAATATTTGAAAGAAATGTTAAAGAACAACAAATCCACTTATTTAGTTTGGTTCTTCAAATCTTCACTGACATTCCTTTTTATGTCCGTTTTTATCCTGAAAATAATAATAATTTATGCTACATGAGAAATAAAATAATGACCGACAAGAAAGTTTAGTGCCTCTAAGTTATTGTGAGAGAGAGAGAGAGAGAGAGAGAGAGAGAGGGAGAGGGAGAGGAGGGTGTTGTGATAACTTACATTTCTACATTTATCAGTATTTGGTCTGCCATTATATTTTAATAATCAATCCAAGGATCTTACACATTTTTTATTATCTACCAAGAAATAGAACATTTTATTTCAACGATTAATCTGAACAAAAATTGATGAAGTACATCAATGTGCAAGTGTTTCTCATTTGCCTTGTACCATTGCGCTCTTATGATGACCTTAACAGTGCTAGTTTAATCAGTCACAATGTCTCAGAAATACACTAGGTTGCATCATTGTTGGACACGAATATATATTGGTTGGCTGTTTTGTAGTTGGCTCGTTTGCATATTTGCCAATTAAAAAGAATTAAAAGGCGACACTTTTAATAGATAACGGGAAAAAAACCCAGCTAACTAAATTACCTCTATTATTACCGCATACACCAGTTGCTCGGTTTGCTTTTTCCTTGAGCCTATATTCACATTCAAAACGGCTTACACACCTGTCCGAAGACCAACTAGATGGTTTGTATAAATAATAATTGTATTCACACTTTATACAGTTACTTCGACTTGTACATCTCTCACAGTTAGTTACGTGACAATCTGAAATTATAAATGAAAGTCAGCTACATCATCTACAGAAACATATTTAGCGACAAAGTTAAGAATTATATCAACAGGGACAGCAACAAAAACATCGATACTAAAAGTAATTAGCGGGGAAAAACAACAATTATAACAACGAATCTGTGTTAGAATCGAAAGGATTAATTATCAGTGCTTGCCATATGTATCTGAAGTTTCATAAGGTTAATTTTGGGCCTCAGTGGCCGAGTGGTCTAAGCGGGCGTCTATAGAATGATATGGAAGTGAACTGATCATGTAGAGGTTGGCGTGGATATACTCGCCGATAAACTGGGCAAATTTTATTGCGAGACAAAACCCCAGCAGCCTTCAAAGAGTACTACATAGAATGAATGATAAGGATTACCATAAAAATACTTTGATAAATATGAGGAGGCTATTAACAGACATTTGTCTAATACTGGTAGAAATGTGGGCAATGTTGACGACAAGGAATTTAAAAGTGCAAATAGTGAACTAAATCGGTTGTTAAAACAAAGAACTGCAACTGGTAAATGTGTCCCTACTCAGCATAAAGAAATAATTACAAAACCTGACCTTCAAAATATTTCCTCCTTCCTGCAAATAACCTGTGAAAACCCAATAAAATTCCGATTATGTATGCGATATAACTTATCCATTCATTTCATAAGTAGAGGTTTGAAATTTCATCATCAGTTAAATAAAAACTCCTTCCAATTTGAACATGATGAAAAGGCAATGAGTATGTATGTCTCACGCATGAAACTCTTGAAGCATAAAAACAATCAGGGCGGTCTCTCAAAATTGTAGATTTTTCTGACAAGCGGTTTTACGCCACTAATACTCCTTCCTGTCCAGAAAACATGTTGAAATTATTATTTATCTGCAAAACTGATGAAAACGCACAGAGTTTGTTCAATCAATGTGCCAAAGATGCCTTCACGTTCCCGTCCTGTGAAATCTGGTATACTGATAAACCGTTGGGAAAATTTTCATTCAGAAATTTTTTCCAGATATTTGTAAACTAGCTCGTTGTGACAAACGTTACACTGCACATTGTTTACTTGCCACTGCGATACAATCATTAAGTGATCTCGGTTTTGAAACAAGCCAATTTTTTTTTCTCTCACAGAAATGGAGCTCCTGTCAGGAGCTATTCAAGAGATTTGTCCACTGAGCAAAAACAATCTGTAAGCAATGCTCTGCCCCTAATTGCACAAGGTCAAACGAGTAAACCTTCCAGCGCCATCGTGCAACATTCAAATACTGCGGCGGTTGAGACTTTTCCGCGCCCTTATGCTTTCATCCGCACGCCCTTCAGCAAATTTCTAACACCATGACAGCAATACAATGAGGGATGTTAGCAAATTGAACTTTCAATCATTGTACATTTAATTTTAATTTGAAATTGTGACTTTTTTTAAGTACTATAAATAAAACATACTGTCAGTAAAAGTTTCCGACGGGGTTGTCAAGGCAAACTAAAATTACCGTAAATGTTTCAGAATACACGCACAGTATTGCGTATTTTGCAATATTTTTGGAATTAAAGATTGTAAATATAAGAAATGACATTCCTTTTTTTCTTTATCGATGCAAGTATGAATAACAATGGCCGCTACATGAACGGCTTCGTCATCATGCAATATGGACTGGCCATTGTAATTCATACTTGCATCGATAACGAAAAAAGAACATCATTTTTTTAAGTGCTAGATGTTGATATTGCCGTCATGTAAAATGTACAAATCCATTGGCCTAAACTTCTTATTTTTCAAGCAAGCTAGATTTGTTGTTTAAGATTGCGAGTTTTCAAAACTTACTTGTGCAAAATCCCATCATGCAGTACTGTCCCTTTTTACAAGTTCTTAAGCAGACGCCATACCTAAAAAAGTAACAATTCAAAACTTTTATTTTAATTGTTGATTATTGAAAATAAATAACATGAATACTGAGATAAAAAACCTACTTATTAACAACCAAACAAAATGCATGTTATCTCATTGCACTCTGATTTTCTCTACCATCGCCCCCTTATATGAGGCGTAAAAATGCGTCACTACACTCCACCGTCTTGTTCCTCATTGCTTAAACTTCACTGTCAAAAATTTCCGTTTTAGATCATTGCTTTTTAGGAGAGATTTTTTGTTCAAAGATTTTCTCCGTGTTTCAGACATTTTGTATGATGTACTTACATAGTCCTTCCCATTCGGCCAAAAGATAAACAGTATCCAGCCTGACATCTTCCACATCCTATTGAGATCGGACAGCGAACCGATGCACAACCAGGGGGGCAACCTGAAATACGTTGACAACAAAAACTTGAGTGAATTAAGAGTTATCCATGCAATTCATTATTTGTTTACTGACACGTGAAGTAGAAGAGTTAAAACCTTTCACGGTAAAAAAATCTCTTGCGACGAAAATGGCGCAGCAGTATAAGCTCTTCTGTGAAGGATCTAACTTTAATAATTATGCTGCAAAAATATGAAAATAGTAATGGAAAGCCAACCCAAACTATTAATAGCACGACAATTCTACAATTTTAAAGGCCTATAAAATAAAATCGCTTTTATTTCTATTGATTCCCTTGATTTTTATAGATTATAAAGACACATCCAATAAAAGTATAACCACGCTACAAGATATTTGTAACATTGCTCGTTTAAAGTCGGGGGAATTTTATCATTAGTTGTTCTAATCTGTGTTTGACTTTTGTTATCTTGTCATGTTTCGTCGTTTTTCATTGTCTTGTATTTCGTCGATTTTAGACTCGTTAATTGGATTACAATTATATAAGAAATAAAAATCGTTATTGGTCTCATTCAAAGTAACTATGATGAACTAAGTTGTTTTAGCAAATTTTAAATGAAACCACAGAAAACTTGCGGACAAATTCAGAATAAGGGTATTGTCCCTCACTAATAAATAATAATAATAATAATAATAATAATAATAATAATAATAATAATAATAATAATAATAATAATAATAAAAACAGAACAACAACAACAGCAATACTACTACTACTACTACTACTACTACTACTACTACTTATTATTATTATAATAATAAAAAGAATAAAACGTTATTTCGCTAAAAATATTATAACAACAACAATAACAACATCATCAACAACAACAACAACAACAACAACAACAACAACAATAATAATAATAATAATAATAATAATAATAATAATAATAATAATAATGATAAATAGAATAAAACGTTATTTCGCTAAAAATATTATAAAATAAAAGTGTACATACTTGACATAAACGGGTTGAACCCAAGTACAAAGGGAACAAGGAAGACTAAAAATACCAAAGCTGTATGCATCATGGAAGAAATTTTCTGTCAAAACTATAAAATTATTTGTTAGTTATTTACTTATATATACTAAAGATAAGACCTAGAAATATTTCAAAATGCAAATATATGACCTACCTTAAAAACCACATTATGTGACGGAATATTTTGACTAATGTTTTCTGTTCACGGATGTTAATTTCAATATAGCGCATTTTGATAGTTTATTTTCAGAAACAGATGTTAGTTAAACAGGATCTAATTGAAATCTGATCTTATAATGTTTGAGCGTTTGTAATAAAAGTGATTTAATACGGAAATATGATAATTCCAATGCATTTTATTATTAGATTCTAAAATATTCCCGGATCTGATTCATAATTAATAGTCACCGTAAATTGACAGAAATTGTCAATATTACGTAATTGCACAAATATCAAAATCTGAGTAAAACTTCGATGTTTATAAATTTTTTTAAGAAAATGAAATATATCATTTGAAATGGAACATAAATTGAAACCTCTTATATCATCTTTCTTTTTTTATCTTGGTTTTTCCTAGAAGCTGAAAAGTTATACATGTATTAAAGTGTAGTTTGACAAGTAAACACATGATATACCGATTGGAATACTTAGATTGGTGGTTGATTAGCAGAAATCCTATTAGTTTATCACACGCTTTTAAAGTCGTAAGTTCAAAGTTCAAATACCAATCTCAAACTTTCCGAAGTAATTTTTTGGACTTTGGACTTTGGACTTTCAAAAACAATGCTGTATAAATTAAAAATCAAGGTTCCGTGTCTAATTGCAATCCATTGTAGAAGTCGAAAAAATATTAAAAAAAAATATCCGTTTCGTTACAGGAGATGCTTATTACTTCAAACAATTTAAACAGATTGAGTAGATTGTGTTTTAGAAGCGAGTAAAAATTAGTAAAATTTTGTTTTAAAACTGTGTAATATGGTATGTCGTGTAATGGCTAGCACCCAGGACATCTTTTTGGTAAGGTGCGAGTTCACCGAGTCAGCATACCACTCCCCCAATCCAATATCCGGGCACTGGGTTGACAGGTCGAGTGCCAGGCGAGGAAGCAAAATCTGAAATTCTAAAGTCCTTTGTATGGCCAGGCCGTTTCGAACAACAGACCTCCCGCTCTCGACACAAACGCTTTTCGACGGTTTCTGTTTTTAGAGTTTTGCCAATCATTTATAGAGCTCTAATATTATTCGGAATACAGTTGGTTTATTATGCTCATGTACCGTATGAATTATATAATTAGAAATAAAAGAAAGACGTCGATTGCATATATAGCGAAACTATCAACACAAGTTTCACGTGTTTAAAAAATTGTAGTGTTATACATATGATGCATAGTAATTATATAATGTCTAAGACATTAGTTTTACAGATGTAGTAACCAAATGTAAATTATCAGCTGTACTTATAAAGAATGCACACCCCGTAAGCCTTTTCGGTTTATTTTAAACAATAAATTGTTTTTGTCCAACAACTCAGCACAATTTAAGTAAACATGCATTTTTGTCACAAATGTTATAAATATATATATTTTAATGTTAGAGAGCGCTACACTTAAAATACATACACTTTGTTTAACATAGATAATGTTGCTTTCCTAATTTTAAATGTATAATATTCAGTATTTTTTAAAAATATATATTTTTTTGATACAAACAAATTAAAAATTTTTATATTTAAGACAAAATACAATAATTACAATTCACAAAAAAAAACATTTCCTCAAACAAATATAAGCAGAGAGTACTAATAAAATACAGTGTATTCGCCATATTGCAAGAAGTCTACTCCTTTTTCTTCATTAAAAAATCTATTATTTTCAATTTATTTACAATGAAGAGATTCTGAAATGTTCTTCTAATTATATAAAATATTTAAATTTCTTCAAATCCGTTTTTTCAACTTTTGGTAATAAAACAACTTAATATCATGATATTTCTTAACGCCGAGTATAATTTTACAAAATGAATCCTATGTGGATGTCATCAGACGTTGTTTTATTGATTGAATTCGAATGAATGAATGAATGAATAAATGAATTTTTTCGCAAAAAAATGCTATAGCAATGAACATACATTACATAATAGACAACATGGCATACAAATGATATTGTTATTTAACAACTGTGTATCTGGTAATGCAGAAAACAGTCATAAAGTTAATAATTGGCTTTTTTTTCCAAGTTGAACATTAACACTGGCAAAGTTTTTGAGTCTTTTTCAGAAATCAAACTTAGGAGCAATTTTATGTTTACTCGGCCATACACAGAAATATTTTGGCAGATATGTACATTAATTGTCCGTAATACTGGGGCACACAAGAATGAAATAATAATCCGATTCAATCGCTTTTAGATTACACAATGAACGTAGACGTTGGTCACTTAATGTTTTGGTATTCAGTGTTAAATTTCTCTTACGCAGTTTTCTTAATAATGATTTATTAAAGTTATATTATAAATATACTGATTATTCATAATTCTCTTAAAAAATCACATAGTCTTTTAGCTTTTCTCAAGAGTTAATGGCTGCAAGCCACTGTTGGTAGTACTAGGTCATTTATGCGCTGCTTAACGACTTCAGAACAGTCACTTAGTGCTTTCTGACCTTGTTGTGATATTCTTTTTTGTGTTTTCGAAAAGTTGTCGTTGTAATGGAGTAATATACCTTAATACACATACAAATTCGACTTTCTCTAATCCCTGACTGTTATATTAAAAACAATCCCTGACTGGGCGACATCCGTTTCGGAATATAACCACTTTGGTTTTATCTGTATTAACTGTTATGTTCCATTTTTCACAATAGAGTGAAAGTTTATCAAGTAGGAGTTGTAATGTACTCGGTGTTTCACTAAAAACTACCAGATCTTCAACAAGAATGAGGTAAATTAAATATCCATTGATACAACAGTAATTTTCGTTCCTGGAAAATCACAAATCCTGATTTATATCATTAATAAAGAACAAGAACAACAACGGAGAGAGCGGTTCTCCTTGCTTGACACCAACAAAATGTTCAAATGAATCTGAGATGTCTCCACCATTTCCCACACGGTGGGTAAAATTTGGATTCACCAATCGTTTTACATCAACGGATTTACTACTTCAACAAAACTTTAGAGGTTTGTACCAAAGTAATTTCCTAACAACACTATCAAAATGCTTTCCGAAAGTCAATAAAGGCGCAGAATAGTTTTTCTTTGAACTGTAGTGAATGAGAAATAATTCCATGCCATTTAAATATTTCGTATTAAATATAACATCCAGGTCGAATTCTAGATTATATCACTGTTCACTTTATTATATACATGCATAGAGTTATGAAAATAAAAATAAATAAATAAATAAATAAATAAATAAATAAATAAATAAATAAATAAATAAATAAATAAATAAATAAACAAGAGGCCCATGGGCCTTAACGCTCACCTGAAGATATGTCCAATATTATTTGCAAAGTGCAAGGACAATATATTAAGTACATCAACTTTAAAAGTTTTCTCAAGTTAAGAACTCCCAAAAAACTTAATCAGAAATACATCCACTCACATTTCATTAAGTAGCTTATATAATACGCATGAAGTAATTGTAGTGCAATGAATAATTTCCAAATCATTAACCAATTTCAGTATACTTATGCAGCTATGTCCTTGACCTTTGAACATATATGACCTCGAACGATATATGATTGTCATGTCAATACCTACGATATTCTAATATACATGCCTATGCGTGAAATAAATAGCTTTCAAGATAATAAATAATTTTAGTATTCCTATGTTGATATGACCTTGACCTTTGAACATATAACCTTGAACCATATATCAAAATGATCGTTGTCGCAATACCTACAATACAAAAAGTCAATAGTTTTCAAGATAATTAGCAATTTAAGTTTTCTTTTGCAGCTGTGAACTTGACCTTTCAACATGTGACCTTGAACCATATATCAAAATGATCGTCATGTCAATACCTACAATATTCTAATATATATGCCTATACATAAAGCTAATAGTTTTCAAGATAATTAGCAATTTAAGTCTTTTTTTTGCAGCTGTGACCTTGATCTTTCAACATATGACCTTAAACCACATGACCTTGAACCATATATCAAAACTAACGTCGTGTCAATACCTACAATATTCTTATATACATGCCTATACAAAAAGTTAATAGTTTTCGAGATAATTGGCAATTTAAGTCTTTTTTTGCAGCTGTGACCTTGATCTTTCATCATATGACCTTGAACCATATATCAAAACGATCGTCATGTCAATACCTACAATATTCTAATATACTTGTCCATACAAAAAGTTAATAGTTTTCAAGATAATTAGCAATTTAAGTCTTCTTCTGCAGATGTGACCTTGACCTTTCAACATATGACCTTGATCTATATATCAAAATGATCGTCATGTCAATACCTACAATATTTTGATATACATGCCTATACAAAAAGTTAATAGTTTTCAAGATATAGTGACAAATTCATAATTTTTAGCAATTTCCCCACTCACTGCCTTACAATTTCCCCATTTTAAGCCCCATGGCTACCACTTGTGCAAATCTGAAAATAGATGACCTAAGGATGTTATAAATGAAATAACTAAGGTATATCTTTTGTAGAATTCAGAGGAGAAGATTTTTAAAGTTTTTCACTATTTCCCCCTTATGGGGCCCCAAGGGGACATAACTCCTTCATTTGTGCAAATCTGAAAAGGCTTCACCCATGCATGATGGTTACCAAGTTTAATTAAATTTGGCCCAGTGGTTTTGGAGGAGAAGATTAAAATGTAAAAAGTTTACGCACGACGCACGACTGACGACGGACGAAGATGGATAGCAATAGCTCATCTGAGCTTTCAGCTCAGTCGAGCTAATAAATAAATAAATAAATAAATAAATAAATAAATAAATAAATAAATAATAATAATAATAATGATATTGATTTGATAAAAATGTAATTTGTATTGTAGCGCTCGACCTATGCTTCCAGTTGGAGATAACTCGGTAGGGTTGTAATTAAATGGTTTTAGTATCAAGCATGTGTCTTAAACCATGCACAAGTACATGTATTCAATTTGCAAAACAATTATTTCGGATTATACGCCAAGTACTCTGTACCATGAGCGTATCCGGATCAAGCAGGTATATGGCATGTCAAACGTTGCAATATTCCGTCTTTTACATTTGAATTCAATTATTATGTATTTGGATTAATAAAAGTTTGTATTTGAATTCAATAAATTGATATTTAACTTCAAGAAATTTACTATTTGAATTCAAAAACATATATTTGGATTCAAAAAAATATATTTGAATTCAAAAAATGTACATTTGAATCCAAAAAATGTATTTCAATTCAAAACTAAATCTATTTGGATTCCAAGAAAAAATATATTTGTGTTAAAAATAAATGTTTGAATTTAAGAATGTTTAAAAAGAATATTTGAATTAAAAAATTTAGGTATTTGGATTCAAAAGAGAAAATGTTTTTGAGTTCAAAAAACTCCATTTGAATTCAAAAAATAAGTTTTATGCGTTCGAACAATGCATTCTGGGTAGACGCTTGTGACGGCGGTTTTTATTGGTTGCTAAATATATCACGGGGAAATGCTCATAAGAGCGTTATAGTATTGGAGTGTTACACAACCGCGCGGAGTAAGTATAAATGTTGCAGAGTGGCCTATAACAAACTTTTGTATTTTTAGTAAAAGTAAATTATAAAGGCCGGTTAAATATACTTACTATATGATATTTTTATACTGTGTATTCCACTGTCGATGGTACCTGGTGGTGTTTTACTTCATATCGGGGAATTGATCTCGTGGTAACACAACATATTGCGACTTTTGATGTTACTGCCGCTGCTCGGGTTCGAACTCTTAACTGGGGAATTAAGCTCATTATGCTCGCTTTTATTTTTGCATCTTAATACCTTAAAAAGATATGTCCAGGTCGCATTTTACCAAACATTTATTTCCAACCTCAATCGGAAGTCTTATATACTCAAATAAAATTACTTTTCGTTAGAATAATTTTTGAACAATATAAAATGAAAACGCGATATACAATTAGAATGAAACGCGTACAATAATAAAATTCAACTGAGTGTCTCCCAATTATTAAGTATAAGGAAACATTTGAATTTATTTAAATAGAACTAGAATAAACTATTATTATTATTATTATTATTATTATTGAGTTTATTTACCAATAATGATTTTAATTTATTTAAAACACATTCACTTTTTTTAACTTAATATTTCCCAACATTTGAATTCAGATTTTAGACACGAATTTAACAAACCTTATGAAAATAAGTCCAGGTCACATTTTATCAAACATTTATTTCCAACCTCACATCGTAAGTGAGGATGGGCGGCCTGGACACATATTGTATGATGATTTATTGCAAAGCATATAAATTAAACATACTATAGCAAACAATACATTGTGTTTTGACAACAATGGCAGAGAACTTATCAACATTTGCAAACAAACATTATCGATAATAATGTAACATTATGTTATGTAAAATTAAACATTAGTCTAGTTCTTATTTTCAATGCGACTTTCAAATAATTACAGAACTCACGAGTTAAAGCTTCAGAGTTTGCATTTAGTAAAGTAATAAATTTATGCCGAGAAGGCCAAGAATGAAAATAGCGTGGTAATAAGTTATATCTTAGTACTCTTTAAGCTGGACAAATCAACACAAAGTGGTATTCACTTTCTATACATTTCATATTGAAACACATACATAAGCGTCTATCTCTCTGTGTTCCATCATAACGTCCATTCTCAATATTTAATCGAAAAGTACCACTGCGTAGTTTTATCAACAGATCTACATTAAAGTCATACTGAATATATTGCTCGAAACAAAATTCAAATTTGTATAGTATGTAATTATTTAAACGAGTACAACCACACATAGCTGCATACCATGACTGGTAATATTGATCATTTATACGTATTTTCAAAGCATCAAATATCACATTTGTTTCACCTTAATCGAGCCAGACATTATTCATACCAAGTGAAAATAGAAGGTCTCGAACTTCTGAGACCCATTTTTTCCGTCCGTACTGAATATCACTAAACAAAAGTGTATAAACATCATATAACACAGTAGGTTTGTGAGTAACAATACGTAACCAATACTCGATAATTCTATGTTTCCTTATAATGGACATTGGAAGATGTCGAAGCTCACCATATAAGAAGTGTTCAGGAGTACACTTGCTAACCTTTAGAACATAACGACAAAATCTATTATGTACCACTTTCACATCTTTAGCTCGATGAAATCCCCAAATTTCAGAACTGTAACTTAAAACAGATTTCACCATACTATTGAATAAATAACACTATGTTTTACAGAAATATAGACGTTCTTGAACGCATTCAGTAAAGACGACAGCGCTCTAGCACCTTGTTGAGATATCCTTGCTGAGTATGCCGGAATTTCCCATTAACAATGTAGAAGCATTCCCAAGTATACATAAGATTCAACTATTTCAATTTCCAAATTTCTAAAATAAAATTTATCCAGGATGGGTCTCCAACCATTCCTGAATACAACTATCTTTGTCTTATCAGTGTTTACAACTATATTCCATCTCGCACAATTATACACAAGTTTATCTAATAGTAGCTGTAGAGTCTGTGGCGTTTTACCAAACATCACTGTATCATTCGCAAAAAGTATTAGATATATCATATAGCCATTAATATTACAAAAGTCGCTAGTTCCTTGGTCAACAGAAATGTCTTGAACAATATCGTTTATAAAAAATAAAAATAGCAAAGGGGATAACGGTTCCCCTTGTTTGACACCAAGAAAGTTCTCAAATGCATCGGATAATATACCATCTGCTCTAATACGCAACTTAACCGACGAATACACCGATTTCACATTGGCTACAAACTTATTGTTCACTCCAAATTTTAACAGCTTGTACCACAGAATTCTTCGAACGACCTTATCAAAGGCCTTCCGAAAATCCACGAAGGCACAATACAGTTTTTCCTTTCGTTGTAATGTGTGTGTAATTAAACCATGTAGGACGAAAATAGCATCTATTGTAGAGCGCCCGCCTCGAAATCCGAATTGGTTATCAATAAGTTTTTCCTCATCCTCTGCCCACTTCATTAAACAGTCTGTTAGAATGGATGTCTACAACTTTGAAAATACACTTACTAAAATAATAGGACGATAATTATAAGGGCCCTTTAAGTCGCCGGATTTCGGAACCCGGACTACAATCCCTTCAGTCCAAGAGTCTGGAAACATTTCATTATCAAACATATTATTAAACAGAACTGTCAACAATGGTGATAAGATTAGCGAACAAGATTTAAACATTTCACCAATCAATTTGTCAATACCTGCACTTTTTCCACATTTCAGTTTTGAAAATAGGAGACAACACCTCCTGTGAAATACTTTCATTTAACGAGTCTATTGCAGGAATATTACTATTACTATCTATAAGGTCTAATATTTCCTCACAAATTTCTGGTGGTCTTTCACCTAGAAGTCCTTCAAAATGTCGTACAATGTCATAACTATCGGCTTTACATCTGGATGTATGTTTTGGCTTTACACAAGACCATATTATAAAGCGACCCTGGACAGTCTTGACGAGTGATTAGCGTGGCTCAACATTAATTAACATTTCCTGCTTAATTGCTTAACAAATATGAGAATTAACTCAAAACAAAGGTTTGTGTGCGGTAATTGACATATGTTCCTAAATTTTCCATTTGGCCTTAACGTTGAAATCACCTAACGTCCTGAGAAGTTTATTTTACTGATTACTAAATTTGAACATCAGAATACCGAACACTATACGTTTCCGTCTTAGCTAATTACTGGCTGTACAAAGTTAATTTTTGTAAAAACAAATTGCTTAACCAAATTTTACTTAAAAACAATACTAAAGAAAAGTAGTAACTTTATATGTTTGAAACTTTAAATAACAATTTTGACTTTACAATTATTTATCTAAATATTTAATGAAACTTATTTAAATGATATATTTTAATAATAGAATTTAAAACTTTTCTTTACTTCATAATTGATAAACTTCGCTAAATCCTTTTCATGATCAACTTTCCTTATTTATTTATTCATTTATCAAAATACATGTACATCTATTTTTACACCATTACAATATTCTAGTTGCTTCCATGAGTGGTATTGCACAAAAGTACTTATAATGAGATTAGACTAGCTTTCAGTAAATGTTTTCCGTAGTCGTAATTGAACTTGGTAGCGTGTTCTTAACTAATTAAAGATGACCAGGGCGATCAAATGCTTAAAATATTAAATTTATTAAAGCTCACAATGGAGCGGTCAAGCAACAAACATGTCAATGGATTTCAAGTAATAATCAAATAATCATAAATTTACATAAATGCAGCATTAACTAAATATTGCTTAACTCTATTACAATACTAAGTACAATATTACTTCTTGCACAACAATTTATGCTCTGTAGATCGCCAAAACCAAGAAATATAAATTTATGCCTTAATAATAATATATCTAATAATAATAATAATAATAGCCTAATAATAATACTCAAGATTAATGATCTATATTAAATGTATTTCTTATATGTGTTGTAAAATTAAAATAAAATCTTAATGTATTATTTGAAGAATTTAAGAATATTCTCAAAGTGAGAATAGACAAATGTTCGAAAAAAGAAAGATGGCGGATGGTGTGATGGTGTGATGGTGTGCTGTTTATAGACACAACACAAAAAATCTATGCTGCAAATGGACGCAGTACCATGTCAGAGTGATGCAATATATGCAGTATTTAGGTGCAAAAGTTAATAAAATAATGCAATTATTTCTTGCATTACGACGCACCTTCTAAGTTAGTTGACTTAATTTATTGACGCAAGTCAAATCAGACGCTAGATGGACGCAGTCAATAGAGGTGGTGTCAAACAATTGATGTTGACTCGTGCCCAAATGAATCACATCTGAAACTGGACGCCAGTTTTGGTCTGCTTATATACTACTCTATGACGCAAGAGCGAGCGACGCAAAAAAAAGGTCTCGTTCAATCAGAATGGCCGTATAGTCAGCCACACTCAAAAGTTTGTATCCCGCCATATTAAGAAATAATCCCTACTTCAGTAATTTATAACCATGAACATGTTGCAAAAGTATTGTTAATAAATGGTTGAAAATATTAAAATAAAGTGTTTTAGATTTAATGTAAATAAAAATTTAGCATTTAAACATTATGTGACAAAACAGTGTACTTCCTACACCAGTAATGGCGATCGTAAACACATACAAGTTTGTAGGGTGGAAAAATACAAACATGAATACAAAAATTCATTCACATCTTGGTATAAACATGTGAGTAACATTCATAATATGGCAATAAATAATTCAATAATGATTTTAATTATACAATAATATGATAAAACGATGTACCATGGTACCTAGTGTATTAAAAATAAAACGTGCTCGGATGTGATCGGCTGTGATAAAATGTGACATTACAATACGAAAAATGATGTTGACAACGCTTACGGTTTGAAACTAAACTGTCTATAAGAAAACTTTCCAAAAATACATTTTAAAAGTACAATAACAAAAATACAAACGTTAAAGTATACATTATGAACATTATAGTTTGTGTTCTATATTTATCTTCAATACTGAATGAGGGTTATGCACACACACATACATTGAAAGATATGCTTATTGTTAGAACATATGTTCACGTGTATGTTGATAGTTGTTATCAAATGTTTCAAAATGTTAATAAGCATGTTTTCATGTTATTTGAACTTTTTTGTTTTTCGTATGTTTTGAACTTTTTATGTTTTAAATGTAATTTGAACTTTTTAAAAAATGTTTTTTATGTGATTTGAACTTTTTAAATGTTTTTATGGGATTTAAGCCTTTTCTGTTTTAAATGTGATTTGATCTTTTATGTTTTTTTTAAAGTGATTTGAACTTTTCATGTGATTTGAACTTTTTACATTTTTTTAAAATGTGATTCGAACTTTTTAATTTTTTTTTTCATGTGGTTTGAACTTTTTAAATATTTTTTTCATGTTATTTGAACTTTTAGAATATTTGTTCATGTTATTTGAACTTTTTTATTTTTAAAATGTGATTTGAACTTTTTATGTTTTAAAGTGATTTGAACTTTTGAAATAACATGACACAATTATCATATCATACCAGAGCAATGTACGCAGTCATCAGACTCTTAAGTTATCAGCTAGTGTCAAATAGATACGAACAAACAAGTTAAAGATGAAGTCACAGGTATATACCTGGAGGTTTATCAGCCATCAAAGGTTATGAGACGGTTTTTATTTCACTACCACTCTACATAGATATTTAAATCTGTTGAGGTCAACTTTTATAAGCATTGTGCATGAGAATCTTTGATTTAATTTTTTTTAACTGATCGTAGTTCTTCAGTGTGGCGACAGCTGTAGGATAAATACTTTCTTACAAGGTTTGAATTTAATTATTGACTTTAATATTCATCAATGTACCGTTTTCTTAATGGTTCCATTGGTTGTTATGACAAGTGGATGTTTTTAGCTTGAAATTTTTATATTCTTACTTATCCACTTAAAAGGAAGAGAAGTGATGTTTTAAAATGTTTTTAACGTGTTTGTATATTAAGTGTTAAGGAATGTTTACTTTTAAATATTACATGAAATGTGTTTTAAATCAAAATGTTTTTGTCAGAAAAAAAGTAAGTTATATAGTATAATATACAATAGATAATCTAATCACGTAATAAGAATGCAATTGTTTGTGGGTTATTTTTACATATGAGAAAACTTTAACTTTACAAATTTAACTTCATCATCATCACCATCATCATCATCATCATCATCATCATCATCATCAGCAGCAGCAGCAGCAACTGCAGCACCACTATCGTCATCGCCACCACCTGCACCATCAACATCACATTGATGATGATGATGATGATGATGATCAGAAAAAAAAAGATCTATTAATTAATAATTTCAGACTATGTTTTCAAATGGAAGAATCATAACTCTGGCAGTAGTCATACTCGGATCGGTTATATGTCTTGCCAATACATCAGGACTGAAATCGTTGTTTACAGCATACCATCAGGCAAAGGATAATTATAAAACAGGTGGAGGAAAATCACCAAAACATTCTAACTACAGAAACCATGACGAATATATAACACTAGCACATGGTAGTTATAGAAATAAATTACATTTTGCAAAAACGTCAGAATTTAAATCGCTGTTAACAACATTTCACAAGGCCAAGAAAGATTTTGAAAATAACAGAGAAGAAACCCCCAAACATGCTGACCACGACAAGAATGATGGAGAATATGTGACACTTATACATGGCAGTAAAAGGAAGAAAATATGGAAACCTAAAACACCATATCCAAACTTTTTAGATCCGTCTGTCACCGTACTATCGACTAAATCGTAATGTATTAAGAATACTTTATTATCTTTCTTCCCATTCAAATCTTATAATCGGGGCCTCGATGACCAAGTGGTCTAATGCGGGCGCTTACTGTTCACTCATTCTCTATGTTCGAATCCCATTCGGATAAATCCTAGTGTGAGGAAGTTTGTCAGTTCTCTAACCGTCATTTGTTTTTTTCTTCACCATTCCTGAATAAACCATTTCGATATAAGTGAAAGAATCTCGACAGGGACAGTGTAAAACACCATTACTCAAATCTTTTATCTTTTTGCGTTCCAGAGTCATAAATACGTTTTTGCAATAAAAATCTTTTTTCGTTTTTAAGTATAAAGACTAGTATTTATCCAATAATACAATGTTAACTATTTACATTACTATACTCAGTTACAGAAGTTAAATAATTTATGATAGAGATTTATCTTCCGGCAGATCATAGAATGTTTATCACTACTCTTCCTGAAGGTAGGGTGGTTTTCTCTGGGCGTTCCGGTTTCCTTCACATAAGAACTGACTGTTTCCTTATCAGTGAAATACTATTGAAAGGGGTAAAAAAAAACTTTTACCACTCCAGCAATTTCACTCAATCAGATACATTGAGACCAAGGTGGACTAATGACATAAACATTAAAACAAAATCCAAATACTAGTTATCAAATTAAAAAGAGGTTTTTGATATCAGATATAGTATGCCAATGGTTTTAATTTGGTCAAATGACCATAATTGCAAAAATGTTTAACCTTGTTTAAAAGTTATATATTTCGTTTTTCATATATTTTCTTGTCTGTTTTCGAAAGGTTACCACGTCAACGATTTATGCCAACCATTGGTAACGGTTACTTGGCAACAGTTGTTCATAGCGACACAATCTACAGGAGTGATTTGTATAACGGCTACAAACCAAGTCATCGTGCTAGAATCCCGTCCATGTGTGCTGTAAATATTACAAAAATTTCAGATTCAGAAATAACAGACAAAAAGTATTCATTGGATTTAGGAAGAGGTTAATCCATTAATTTTTTTTTATTCCAAGTAAATTGTTATTTGTATAGGCGATGTATCAATTCTCGAAAATCAAAGATTGTATAATTCATTGATAACTGTTCAAAAACAAGATGAAAAAAAGTTGAACATAAATCTAAGCCAAACACAAGAGTAAACACACACACACACACACACACACACACACACACACTACCGGCTGAACTAGGAGTAAAAATTGATATCATAATGATTTAAACCAGATAAACCCATTCCTAATTTATCTATTGCTTGAAAGCCACTGAACACTTCAAAGAGCAAATAGACACAAAATAGACAAACTGCATAATACAGGGCTTAGTATGGGCCAAATTGAATAACATGAGACAGACAGTTAATATCTGATGATTTGGAATAACAATTTGTCTATTGTTTGGCAATATAAATTGCAACTTTGGAAATTCTGCTAATTTAGAGCCGAAATAATTATTTATCTAAACACATGCATTATGTATTCACATTTCAGTCTGTATACTATCAAATAATTTCTTTAAGCCATGTATATTGAGGAATACGAAGGAGAATATTTCACTATTGTTTTGAAGACATATGCCCACCGTTTATACAAAACTCTGCTGGTTACAGACCTTACAATACAAGCGGAAGAAAATATAACAGTGAATTTGGAAGCTAATATTGGGCCTTTGAGTGACGATTTAGTTGTTGTTCAAAATGAAACAGAGGGGCAATATATTTCGTAAGAATAACATTTGTTTTTTTTACCAATTGGGATCTCGTATATAAATAAATAAAATGTAAACATTGATTTTAAAGATTTTATGATATATTTCAATTAGCTCGGTCTGTTCTATTTTACTAGTTTCAGTTCTTCTCCAAGCCTGTGGATATTTATGACCAGAAAATCTGAAAGACATATTTTTTTCTTATTTTTTTTTACTATAAAATGTATATACATTGAATCTGATCATATCTACAATAACTAACATAATATTTTTTTTGTTGGATACAAAATCTTTGATGATCATTTTTAAGAAACAATTATTTCAGCTTGTTAGAATTACAGTTATCAAATCCAGAATATAATTCTACGAAAAATGACGTGTTTGTGTTTAATACGATAGTTCCGAAGAAAATAACGGTGGAGCCATTCAGTACTGTTAATTATCTATTTTTAACATCTATCGGGGATACTAATGGCGGGACTACATACGGGTTCTTAGAAGGTAAGTACAACTTGAACAATAACTATACTGATCTGAGCGTGCAGTAGTTTCAAATTTCAGACTTGTATGACTCAAATGATAATTTATATTTTGTTATTTGTGATATCGTGCGTCTTTGCTATAGTCATGCACTCATAAACGCCACTTGGTGGTATATAAAGTACTTTAAAGAGTTTTTTCGTAATTAAGAAAAACTTATTTGCGGGTTTGCTAAACAGCAAAAATAATATTTTTATTTAAACAACATAAACATTTAGTTACTATTATCTCATTTTGGACATTTTCTAGCAAAACCTACTTTTTGATAATAATAATTTTCAAAAGCCATGTTATGTTGCATCATCGACAAAAACTGTTAATGAGACATACGTCTTCAATGACATTTACATATCTGCTGTTGTAAACAAAAAAGCCTACGTAATACTAGTAATATATTTATTAACGATTTTGTAAATTCTAATCGAGACTATATTTCTTTAGATGTTAAATTTTCCATTCATATCATTAGATCTAGGATAGATAATAAATTTTATTTTATATTTCAAACCAACATCATTAATCAATAATGATAATAACAATTCTTTTGAAGTAAAAATAAATTTTGCATATTTACTGAATGACATTTTTTAAATTGCCATATGTTAAAAATTCAATACGCATATATAATAAAACGTGAACAACTGTTTATTAAGTTTCCGTTTTCTGTCAATAAGGAAAAACTGACTTCCACTGAGACTTTAAAACTTCATTGGATGTCTATTATTACTAGAATATGTATATAAGTTGAGGTATAAACAGTTGTAAGGCTTAGAATAATTAATGCCACACACACACACACACACACACACACACACACACACACACTGTAATGATAAATAAAATAAAATAAAAAAAATTATCGTAGTTGCGAAAATAAAATATAACAATTTTGAGGAACAAGCAGTTAGTAATATTTGTTGACAGCACTGTTTGTGGTATACATACATTTAAATCTATGTTTGATCTAGTAATAAAAACTTGCGTTAAATAATAATATGTTTAAGATAGTTTAATATTTAATCCATTAATTATTAACGTTATACAAGTTACTTTTACTGTCACGTCAAAAGTGTTTCGGTGAATATTGATACTTATACAATAGCCGTATTCGACTGGTAGTTTTCCGTTTAGCAAGAGGCTCTTCCATTAAACGATATTTCCCCACCTTTATTTTTGACCAATAAGATCACAGGATATAGTTTTGTATTTGTCATTCGACTGGTAAAGTGCTCAACACACTTTTCACTTCTAAAAACACTGTTGTTCACGGAGGTCGAGTTGAGAACAACTTACCAGTCGAATGACAAATACAAAATTATATTCTATGATCTGATTGGTCAAAAATAAAGGTGGGAAAATATCGTTTAATGGAAGAGCCTCTTGCTAAACGGAAAACGACCAGTCGAATACGGCTAATGTCAATGTTATATGTAAAATATATCTACTTCTACTAAAGTACATTGTACTTTGCGTTATATGTATATGCGATAGTTTTTACATCAAATATTGATTGTGTTACTTTTTTCTATTTTTCATTGCATATATTTGTTTTCATAAACATGTGTTAGGAAAATATTTAAATTTTACTCACTTGTACATGTACATCCGGGCTGTCTGATGATACTTTTGTAAAAAGGTGTATTCATTTTATTGTGCTTATTGATGATGTACTGGTAACCAAAAAAAAAAAAAAAAAAAAAAAAAAAAAAAAAAAAAAAAAAATTAATAAATAAATAAAATGGCGACAATATTTAGACATAAAACTACACTTCGATACGAAATCTACTGCTCGTTAAAATTTCCTGAGTTTTATAATCATTGATTTCTATATGCTTGGCGTTTTATTGTCTTGTTTACTCTTTTTGTCTTTTGTTCTGCATTGCTTTGGCTTATGATACGTTAATGTTATTTCATTATTGGTTCCAATTTATACCAAGTACATACTTATTTACTTTTGTTGTTTGCCGAAAGGGTGATACTTTAGTTTCCTCCTCAATTCTAGAGCTGCTTGTCTTGATATAAGTGAAACAATTGTGTCTGGTATGTAAAACACTATTCTCTTTCAGCAATCCTAAAATTTTTTAAATACTTTCTAGGTTTGACAATTCGAAAATGTTAAAATTTATACTGTAATTTTTGTCAGGTGAGGTAGGTTATATAGAAGGAAACTTGGAACTTCTGCATGTGAAGGCATGGGAAAAGGAATGGAAAAACGGACGGATAGATCTTAGTGGGAATCCTGATTTAACCAAAACAACATATGCGTCCTTATATTACCTGATGAGCTCTATGTTACCACCTGATCAGTATATTTTGACATCTGTTTGGCCGTTCGTAGGTCTGTCGCCAGGGGATCTGGCACATGGTTCAAAAGGAAAGGTTAATTTATAACTGTTTTAATTTAATCCAGTTTTGTTATTTTGTTGGCGTGTTCTTTCTAACGGCATTTAAATGATTTAAATTTTGTTGAATTTTGCACCAATAACTTTTCACTAATTCGCGTCGAAATTAAGGTTATTTATCCTAAGGATTTATCCAAGAACAAGTGCGTGTATGTATATAATAAATTTTATTCCGGAAATACATCGCTGTAATAATCATGCGACTTAGGGAAGAAAATTCTGGGATAGTTCATTCAGCTGTAGGTAAGATCGCCGTTGTTAGACCTTACAGTATATAACCTTTTGCTGTCAAGTTGTAGACTAGATATTACCTGGCAATTCTATTTTCTTAACCCGCATGATTTTTCAGCGATGTATTTCCGGAATGAGTGTTTGTGTCTTTTCCAATATTAAATCCCCGTAAGGATTTTAAAAAACTCTGATTTTATACTCCAGCTAAGATGGCATTTAGTTCGGTGTCAGTTAATTACGACAAAATGCATACGTCATAATTGTATGTGGCATGCTACAAAATTTTTTGATATCTCTTCTAAAACCTTGAAAAACTAGTGCTACGGCAGACGTGAATCAGACAGTAGATATTTTTTAAGACATACATTTTTTTCAGTCAATTGTTATAAATTTTGAAACGGTCTTTTTTTTACTTAAGGCAAATTAAAATCTAAATGTTTTTATTGTTATAATGAAAATTAATAATTTTGCTCTCAAATAAATCTTTAAAGACGAAGGACATATTGTTAACGTCGTCTATGTCTTATACTTCTTTCTTACAGTTAAAGTCACAATTATTTTATATAAACATGGTATATTTAGAAATTGAAGAATTCTGAAGAACACATAATTTTGGAGCTATAACGTTCACATCGCCACTGTTCTTCCGTATTGTTTTGTTTGACATAAATATGATATGAAGCTTGTTTGTGTATTTTATAATTAAAGGATTATGAAGGACACGTTTTTTGGGATCAAGAGACTTGGATGTATCCTCCACTGCTAATGTTACAGTCTGAGTGGGCGAAAATCATCTTAAACTCACGTATACGAACATTAAATGCCGCCAAGTCTATTGCTTCAAAGGGAGGGTATAAAGGTGCAATGTTTCCTTGGGAGAGCGCCTTTACAGGTAAACTGTTCAATTTGTTTAGGAGAAGGAAAAGATACTTTAAATGTCGTACAAAACATAATAAACATTTAAAAACTTTTTTATTTCAGCCAATTGTTTAACAGATATTTTTGGGTTTTTAGAAAATGAAATCTTTCTTGCGAAAGCTGGATGCAAACATTTACATTAAACGGTTTTATGGGAAAACAAACATAATGCAGTTAGTTATTAGGGTTCCATTATTGTCATGTAGCGATCCGATTGGAGAGGCGTGTAAGAGAGAGAACATAATTATTTCAAGAGGCGTAAAATGTTCTTTCAAATTGGTTTTTAATGTGATAATTTAAAACAAAGAATTAGATATGGCAGCTTTAATACAGCTTTTCACCAACAACCAAGCCATATGCTAAGTATATAGTCAATGTCGTTACAGATTCTTGTATCATTTTTCGTAACTTTTTGTTTAATCTTAGATTCAAAACATTCGTGTTACTGGTAGTAGGATTGTTAAAAATGTAAAACTTGTAAAAGTATGCATAGAATAACATAATGTCTTCTGATGGTTGAAGCAATATTCCAAGACAATTATCTTATGACCGGGCAACACTGGAGAAAAAATGAAGATGTTTTAAAATGGTTTCAATATCAAATAAAGGGACAAAATCCACTCGCACTTTGTTATGAACATATAACCTTTGGTTTATTTTCAGGGTTTGAGGTAACATATAACCTTTGATTTATTTTCAGGGTTTGAGGTAACATATAACCTTTGATTTATTTTCAGGGTTTGAGGTAACCTATAACCTTTGATTTATTTTCAGGGTTTGAGGTAACCTATAACCTTTGGTTTATTTTCAGGGTTTGAGGTAACATATAACCTTTGGTTTATTTTCAGGGTTTGAGGTAACATATAACCTTTGATTTATTTTCAGGGTTTGAGGTAACATATAACCTTTGATTTATTTTCAGGGTTTGAGGTAACCTATAACCTTTGATTTATTTTCAGGGTTTGAGGTATGTCCAGAGGATGTGTACTCTAAATACGAACAACACATTAATGGAGATATAGCGTTAGCAGTAAAACAATATTTTATGATGACTAATGATACCAATTTTATCATAAATGGTCATGGAGGGGAGTTGGTAAATGATATAGCTACGTTTTGGGAATCTAGGGTGTACTTTAATGAACATACTTCCATGTACGAAATATACAGTAAGTGAATTTATTAATGTTACGTGTACATATATCATTGAAGGGGAAGGTGATCTCTTATTTATTTAAATATTTATTCGAACATTTTTCAAACATTTTTTCGAAACTAAACATCAATTTGTTTTTCTATAGAAAAGTTGTTTGGTTCTTTTTTTATTCATCCACAATCTGTTACTGTCTTTTATCTATGCAGGAAACAAACGTAAAAAAGTGTGCCAAAATAACAGCGTTCTTGTATTACGTGATAACATTTCTTCCCAACAGTTTTTTTCATTGGGTATAATTTCTTGAGGATTGCAACATCCCTTTAAACGACGTTTTTTCGCCAATATTTGACAATAACTTTTACAGTACATTCAACACAAACATAAAGCTGTAAGATCACGTGCCTTAATGGCCAAGCCCATTTTGTTTTTATTTCTTTATTTACAACTCCTCACCCCTTTACTTGAAGAGTCATCTGAGTAATTTAGTGAAACTGCTTATAATGATAACCCTTTTTGTATTTTTCAGATGTTATGCCACCTGATGAATACCATGCGCCAGTCAATAATTCAGTTTACACAAATGCCATAGCTCAAATAAGTCTACTAATGACTAAAGATATTTTACCTTTGATTAATGTAAGCACGACAAAGTTTGAAGAAATTGGAAATAAAATGTTAATACCTTTTATTAAATCCAAAAACTGGCACCCAGAGTATGACGGATACAAAGAAGGTAGATTGTTTTTTATTCCCTTTGGATTATCCTTTAATGTTAATGCTTAATTACTAATTACAATTTGAAAAAACTCTTTTCCCTATGAGATGTTATTTTTTTCCAAAATTTTCCATAAAACATTTGGAAAATTTATAAACGTGGATCATTTATTGTACTTGGCAATAGAAATTCCAAAATAAGGAAAAAGTTTTTTTAAAAGATACGAAAAAACGTAAAAACCAATTGTCTCTAAGAATCGATATTTAATAGGAGAAAAGTTGCGATTTCTGTGTATAAAAAATCAATGCAATAAAAATAACCAGATAAAACGACGTGATTGACAATGATTTAACGTAACCAAAGGTTCCCTGTTTTCTCTTAAGCAAATTGTGGGAACCTTTTTATTTCCAAATAGTAAAATTTTTACGTGTGTAATCAATATTGAGAATTAAAGGGAAATGAAACTAGAGGACGTCAAATATTTATCCAGGATAATTTTGGATAAAACAACATAATACTTAAAAATAACAATGTGTTTTATTGTAAAATAGATATTTTAAATAATTGTGATTACCGGGACACTTTAGTAGTATTATAACAATGCGAACTATCAACTACCCGACCTAAGTCGAAAGAGATCGCCAACATGTTTGTTATTTTTTTTTATATATATTTTTTGTCTGTTTTCGTGTTTCAAAGTTTTTGTTGCAATTTCTGTCACCATATGCATGTTTTTGAAGTTAAGACTTGTTTCAATCTACAAATAAAGATTGATTTTGCACCTTAAGATATGTTTAAATCTACAAATGAAGATTCATTTTGCAGGTACAGTTGTAAAGCAGGCAGATGTAATATTACTTGGTTTTCCTTTAATGTTAAATATGTCAAAAGAAGTAAGGAAGAATGATTTGTTAATGTACGAAAAGGTTAGTGAAATAAGAAAGAATGATCTGTTAATGTGCAAAAAGGTTAGTGAAGTATAAACGATTTGTTAATGTACGAAAAGGTTAGTGAAAAGGGAAGAATGATCTGGTAGTGTACGAGAAGGTTAGTGAAGTAAGGAGGTTTGATATTTAAATGTAAGAAAAGGTTTGTGAAGTAAGGAAGTTTGAGCTTTTAATGTAAGAAAAGGTTAGTTAAGGAAGTAAGTTTGATCTGTTAATTTTCGAAAAGGTAGTGAAATGAATGATTGTATGTAAATGAACGAAAAGGTTAACAAAGTAAAAATGATCTGTTAATGCACGAAAAGGTTACTTTAACATTTCAATCCTCATACAATGCTTTATGAATTAGCATTTGATGTTGCCGATAGATAGATTAAAATAAGTACAGTTTAGCTTTTAAACTTCTCTTTTTAAATAATTCATAGCTCTATATTTTAAATTGCGATGCACAATGAACAATCTTCAAAAACTGGGTATTTGGTAATTTTAAAGGTAACACCAAGAGGACCTGCGATGACATGGGGAATGTTTGCTATTGGATGGCTAGAACTAGGTGATTTAAATAAATCAAAAGAACTTTTTGAGAAACAATTGCTGAATGTAAACAAACCCTTTAATGTAAGTAAACAAAATTATTTCCTATATGGGGTCTCGGTGTCCGAGTGTTATAAATGCACGTTCACGGATCAGTGTCTCTTTCTAGAGGTCGGTGGTTCTTTGTAGACATTCCAGTTTCCCGAACTGAAGGCCTCGATATAAGTAAAAGAGTCTTTCCTTGAGCGTGAAACACCATAACACAACTTGTCTCTACAAGGCAAGTAAATGCTGTTGATTAAAAGAACCTGATCTGATTTCATAGTGTGACATTGAAAAATGAACCGGATGGATGCTGTTTACATTTTGTTATTAGCGGAGAGACAATAGAAGAAAAAAAACCAATCAAAAACTCGACAAAACAAGAAGCATTGGCTATTAAACAAAATAAAACTCACTCTAAAACTGTAAAATACTAATATTAATAAGACTCTCCTTAACATGGAATTAAAAGAAACGCTTAATTTTCTAGAAATTTAGAAAAATTCAAGAAAAAAAAACTTGGTGCACTTAAAGATCGCCGTATAACTTATGAATAAGTAAAGTATGCTGACAATCTAGGCATTGACATATCGGCAACAACATTGTACTATTTATTTCTGACACTGTTGATTGCGATTGCTGCAATGCAATCAGAACTAAGTGCTAGCTGTTCACTAATTATTTTATGTACGATTTTTATTTATTTTAGGTTTGGTCTGAGCTTCCATCTGGTAACGGCGCAGTTAACTTTATCACTGGTATGGGAGGGTACCTACAATCATTAATTTTTGGCTATGGTGGTTTCAGGATGTTATCTGACAGATTGGAGTTTAATGCGAATTTACCCCCAGATGTCACAAATTACAATATAAGTGGTCTTGATTATTTTCACGGATCGTTTGACTTTCATTTCTGGGATAAAGGAATGAATATTACACAGACCAAAGAAGGCAATGTCGATTTCGATATAGTCCTCGCTTCTTCTGGTGTGCGCTATGCTTTGACTGTTGATAAGACCATTACCTTTGATCGTCAAAAAGCTTCTATATGCAAACAGTTAAAGTAAATAAAAATCAAAATCGGTAACAATTTCCTCTAATTGAATGTATGCAAGTTCTCTACAAACATGTCTGTTCGAGATTCTTTCGACGAAAACATGTTTTAATCATAAATCTATCTGTTGGACAAAACGCGTTGGTTTTTTGAATATCTGCTAATGTTTCGATTGTAACAAAGCAGGATAAGGACGGCGTTCTACAAAACGTAGTTATGATAATTTAAATTTTCATTCTGTTCTAAAATTGAAATGTAGAGTGTGTCTACCGGTATTTACTTATATGAAACGCAACCGAATGCATTAAAGACGCAAGTTTCATTGTACAGCTCGCATCCACCAAACAATTTTCAATTTAATATTTCTGTATGTATTAATTATACTACCTGTTTAAGATATTCCTCAATTCAATACCATGGTATAAATGACAAATAATCTCCAATTAACATGAACTTTTCTGAGATTAATTAACAAAAATTGCTGTCACAAGCAGTGTTAGAAAATGATTTTTAATTGTAGTTGCATAAAATTACAAAAGCAATAGACAAAAACGGACATGTTGTGTAAGAGCGGAAGAAAATATAGAAAAACGTACACTGTGTTGTACTTAGTCAAACAGTTTACAAAATTTAAATGATAATGATAACATTGTATCCCTTAAATTTTACTGTTTCTCACATTGATCTTGAATAATAAATAGAAGACTTTGTAGCTACAGTTACGGATTTAAAACATACAATCATTCTTTTACTAGATATTAAATTACATACTTAAATCTAATGATAAAAGTGTAACAAGTTTTGTATTTTTTAAGCCATTTTACTGAAGAGAAGTTTTAAATCAATGTTTTGAAACTGAATAAAATTTTACCCACAAACCCATTTACATGGAGATGTTGTTTTGTAGCTACACTTGTCTTTTGGCTTATAGAGATTAAATACTTTCAAGACCTCGTCTTCTGGAAGGTTCCAGAAATCAACAAACATGTCGGGGCAAGGACAATTCTGTTCTGTAGCTATACAATTTGGCATTGTATAATCTAGGTATGTTTTTACTTCAGTCAACTCTGCTGCCCTGTTGTCAATATCTTGGAATTGCTGGTCTGTGACCTGGTTACAGTCTGGTCGAAAGTCGGATAACGGAAAAAATCTGTAGCTTTCGATGGCAGGAAACCTAACAGCTATTGCGCATACCATATCTTTTCTACGCAAATTATTTCCAAATTCCTGAAAAACTGGATTTGTGTCCTGGTTATACCAAGTTTTAGCAGACAACAACATGACATCAATAGATCTATCCTGAGGAACCCCGTTTCGAACAGTTAGGTATAAAGGTTCGTGAAGTTGTTCTCTTTGTGCTTTCTCTGTCATTTTTTCGAAAACTGAATCAGAAATTTCACAGTTTGCAGCACGAAATTCTGACAATGGGTAATAATCATAAGTCATTTTATCTGGCGATACAATGGCAGCAGTGCATACAACGTCTTTTAGTGATAAAGATTTTCCAAATAACTGCTGTATGTCTAAATTACTTTTTTCATACAATGTTTTAAAGAAGGAATACATCTCGTCTAATGGTGTATCTTTACTCACTTCTTGTTTAGTAATATTGAACAATGTTTCTCTGCATTTAAATTTTAAAGTAAGCTCATTTAATTTAGTATAAGTTTCAAGGAAAAAGTCAATCGCGATTTTTTGCTTAGCGTCTATATTCGTAACGTTTACCGTTTCAAAGTCTGTATGATAGAACGGGTGACTTTTGTCGATTTTCACCTTATCCAATCCATATGCTTCAGCATACACCGTTTCTCTAACCGTGTGCGTTATGTTTTTATAGGTTTTTATTAAGCTGACAAAATGATTAGTTGTGTTTTCCCAGTACTCATCTATAACTATTTTTTGCTCTTCGAGGTCTTTAATTGCTGCGGTCAAATTTGATAGATAGGCTTCATATTCTATTCTTGTTTTCCGCGTTTCTTCTAAAACCTGATCCCATTTATTATCTATGATGAAAAGTTCGACAGCATCAATTACAAGTCCTATCCAGTTCACGAACTGTTTGAAAGGTTTAAAAGTAAACCCTTTTAGAGTGTATTTTTTGACTGGAATCTTTCGTAGGTATAACATCATTGCTCTTGTCCACAATATCGTCCTCTGTTTTTCGGCCCAAACATTCTTCTTCAATGACTGAAAATACTTTTGCTCACGCAACCAACTATTAACATCAAATAAGCTAAACGATCCAAATTTACTTTTTATATCCATACTTATAATTTTGAACGCCGTGGCTAGATCAGTTGCCTTGCTGTTAAGGAGGGATCTAAATTTCTTCAAGAACTCATTGTTAGATCCGATTTCTTCAAACAAGATTTCAAAAATATTCACTTGATCAATGTTTGGGATATCAGCAGCTAAAAAAAGTTCATTTGTGTAGCTGGCTAAGTTCTTGTAAAGCAGCTCGGAGAGTTTTTGGACGGTAACACCAATGACTTGATCACTAGAATACGATTTTATGAGCGATTTAGTTTGATCAAAAACATTACCTAACGGAACAATTAAGTTTGCTAGGACTTCTTCGTAATTCTCGTTATTTTGAAACATTTTGCGTACGCTTGATTCATCTAATTCTGTTGTTGCTAAAATACTGCCAATATCCTGTGTTTCTATTTCGACATTTTCCATTATTTTTTCAAGATAATATGTCACATAATTGCTGTTATTTACTGCTAGATAGGCGCCAAGCAATCGAGCCTGATTTTTATAAAAATGAGCTTCGTATTCATCTGACAGCGTCTTCATTTCTTCTTCTAATTCCTTGATTCTATCTCTTTCCACGCATATGTCTTTATGTGTTCCGCATCCCTCTGAATATATATATATATATATATATATATATATATATATATATATATATATATATATATATATATATATATATATATATACTTGAAAATAAGTTATTTGTCGAAACCAACAGCCTCATAATTTGCAGAAATAGATATACATCGGCAATTATAATTCTTTAACGTAACATGTTAAACTAAGAGAAATTATTGTATCATAGGAGACACGGTTTTCATAAGTGTTCAAAAATTGTTACTGAATCCAATTTGTCACTTGTATATAACATAATGCTTATTTTTCAACATGTAATTATTGGATATGATGAGTAAAATACGTTTTAACTAAACTAGGATAAAAAGTAAGTGATCTTGAATATGTATCATGTATTAATCGGGTTTAAGAAGGAAAATAAATTGAAACTTACCAGTGATCGCATCATACACCTTCTTACCGGCTGTAGCCAACTGCACCGAAGAGAAAAATACATACACTGGAAAAAATAGTTAAAAAAAGTGAAAAATACTTGTAAGCAAGGATACACATTTACAATATGTATATTTAAAAAACAGTGATATATGTCGCGTGTATCGAAATAGCATAATTGATATAAAAATAAATAAATAAATAAATAAATAAATAATATTAAATAAATAAATAAATAAATAAAAGAGTGATATATGTCGCACGAATTTGGCATTAAAGCAGTTGGACATTAATTCTTAAAGTATAAAACAGCAAGACACTTAGTAACATACAATTTAAGTTAATTTTAGATTATTAAATGGAATTTAATTTGTGGTTTTTCTTACCAATATCTTATTATTCCTTACAAAGCCCACACAAAAATTACTGATTTATTAATGTAGTCTCTGTATCAAGTATGACAGCGAGATGTATTTGTACTTCAAGTTACTGATATTTGCGTATTGTAAATAAAAAACGTTCGAGTCTATGCCTTAGTATAGCGATTGAAGAAAACATGAAAATGAAATAGAGTTCAGATTGTTGTTTTTTAAACACAAATTAACTTCATTTAAACAAATAAACTGAATTCTGATAGATGTATTATTTTGTCCTACAATCAAGTTTTACAAAAACCCAGAAAAAAGACGAAGAATAATAATGTATTTAGACAATTAAAACGCAAACCGATATGTATTTAAAATTAGTTTAGGAAATATTAGTTTTTTTTAAAAACAATTATCTTGCATTTCCAACATTTCTTGAGTATCAGCGATTTACATACACAATAATGCAATAAGAATTGATATTGTTCTACTTACAAATAACACTTCCAATTGATCTTTTCTTGATGTTGCTGTTTAAATAATTTATTAGCCCAAAATTCAAATCCAGATCTGAAAAATAAATAAGAGATTGTATGACGAAATTGATCAAATTACGACTTTTTTGCATCTAACGAATATTGGTGGCACAATTACTGAATCGGAATCACTGCTTTTAAATGAAAAAAAGAAAGAATTTTATGTTTCTGATTAGTTACACATTCTTATAATTCATAACCGATTACTTTAATTAGACTGAATAAAAATTATTTCACATATATCGAAACGCCACCGACAATAATAATAATGTTAGAACATGAAATACCACTGCGATTCATATGAAGTGAATTAGTTCGTTGGTAAATCACTTCGTTATCTAATACCACTATTTTCATTTTTTCAAGGATTCTTGGCAAATTTTGATTCCTGTATATTTGGTCTTTTGTATAAAACATAAAGTACTCAACGTAGATATACTTATAAAAATTAAGATGCTTTGTTAAAATTTTGTAAGTACTTACCTTTATCAAACAAATAATAAAAAGACATACAGCTGTTTCACAGAGTAAAGATATTTAGAAAGCGTTTTCGTTTACAATGGCTTCTATTACAACAATGATTTTATTTAGATAATGATGTCCATAGGTGGTCTGGCGAGGGTATTATTAAAAGTGCATCTTCCTCCTGTATAATTTTGACCAATCTTCATTATTTAAACAGCTGTTTCAGATACAGACAAATCTCTTTAGGCTGTATTTATTTCACTCAATACACAGTACCTATTTTTACCTATTTAATCAAGGGTTTGTTTTGCTTCAGTATCCAGAGAGAGAGAGAGAGAGAGAGAGAGAGAGAGAGAGAGAGAGAGAGAGAGAGAGAGAGAGAGAGAGAGAGAGAGAGAAATCGACTGTCATAATACCATCTTTTTCTCGGATGTCAATCTGATCTGTCAGCGATTGTCCGGTAACAATTACAAGGGGGACTGCAACCAGTAAGAAGACTGGTAGGCGAGGCTTCATCTTCGTTACTGTACACAACGATGAGTAAAACTAGAAATACTAGAATTATAATAGGTATACTGTAACGTGTATGTGGTATCAACCAACAAATAATAATAATAATAATAATAATAATAATAATAATAATAATAATAATAATAATAATAATAATTATAATAATGATGATGATGATGATAATGATTGTCACAACTATTGTTGTGTATTTATGGATCTAGGTAAACGACGACTTTTGAATTAAAATTATGTGAACTAATCACATGAAACTATTAATTTTAAACAACAAAATTTATTTTTAAAAAAATTAATAATAATAACAATGGCAATAATATAAAAAAATGCATAAATGTACCGGTACACAAAATAACATGGAAAAGAAAATAATGCTTTACATCAATTCAGTTCATATTATATGTCACAACTTTCAGTCCAAACACATACATGTACATGAGTGTAGTGTATGATGCACACATAAGACGTTCATAATTTTTACATATTCCAGAACTTCAGCACTTTAACACATTGCCACTGCAAATTAACATGTATGAAAAACAAAATCAACATAGAGAACTGCATACACATATACCAAGTTCTGTAGTAACTCCTTGTAGAATAAAATGTTAATTCTCACAATTTAACACTGACTTAAATACCTAAATGTCACCATCAACATATAGAACAAGTTCGAATTTGTAAATATCTCACAGTCTGCTACAATTTGTTATACACCTAACTGACTGGTCATCTACAATTACAACAAATATAGGGATCTTGTAGAGTCAATATTAACAAAATTTTGTGAAAATACTGTTACACCAAAAATTGTATGATAAAAATTTTTTTTACATAAAACTATGCCAGCATTATGCACTCATGAAATACATTTTTTTACATAGATAAATGATTTTGCACTTACAATACCATTCTTTGAAAATGTCATTATTTTATTATTTCTTCTTTTTTATATATATACATTTCACCTTCATGATTTAACCTCAGTAATTTACACATTTATTAAACACACACACACACACACACACACACACACACACACACACACATATATATATATATATATATATATATATATATATATATATATATATATATATATATATATATATATATATATATATATATATATATATATATATATAATAAAATAAAGCCAAATAAATAATAATAATGAAAATAATAAAAGTAATGGACAACTTACTGTTGTTAATGCAAATCGTCTCACAAAAAAAAAAAAAAAAATCATATCCACATAAGCACAAGATACTAGTATCTTGTCCCCACAGGAATCTCCACACAGGAAAATATGACCATGCTGACCACACAGGTACACCATTCACAACCACACAGGTTCAAAATGTCTTAACCACACAGGTTCATAATGTTCTTAACCACACAGGTAAAAATTATTATTAACCACACAGGTAAAAAAAATACAGCCACACAGGCAAAAAAAAATTAACTCAAAAATTCCAGACCATTCTCCAAGAAAAAATTCACATCCACACAGGACCTCCACAACACATGGTCTGCCTACACTCCTACCTTACAGCAAGGACAGGTTAAAAAAATTACCATATAAGGAAATTGATTTGCAAATACGCATGCCACAACAATGACCAGTTGACCAAAGAACTACGCCCATTTTCCTATAACTTTTACCTACCTGTACACTAGATATTACACAATAACAACAATATGTGACAATGATGATGATAATAATGTGATGATGATCGTGATAATAAAAAAAATATTATAATAATAATAAAAATAAAAATAATAATAAAAAAAATAATAATAATAAAAACACACACAAAAAATAAAAAAAATATTATAATAATAATAAAAATAAAAATAATAATAATAAAAATTAAAATAATAATAATAAAACACACACAAAAGAATACATTTATATTTATCTTATTTTTTCATGTGAAATAATATATGAAAATGTTTTTAAAATTTCATAAATATCGGAAAATTTTAGAGGACTTAATTTAATATTTAACTGAAAATTATATTCTCCTCAGATAAAAAATTGCTGAAATATTTTCAAAAGTAGTTAAGAGAACTTAAGAAGATTTTCAAAGTTGTTTCTCTGTTTTTTTTTTCTTTTTGGTGGACATTACAATCATGTTCTCTTTCAATTTTGATGTCTAATATTTATATTTTTTCAATTAGTTGAAACATAAAATATTTTAAGTTTAACAAATAACTCGAATGTATAATGTTGTCGGACAAAAATAGTTAAGTTTTTCATCGTTGTTACAAGCGACAAAAACAAAACAGGAGAGACATGATTGAATTAAGAAATAAAGTATCCAACAGGATTCTCACAACTCCAAATGTGTTTATATTTTGATAGGAAATACAAAATGCCCACTAAATACTGTAGTAATTTTGTTTTAACTTTGCAATATTCGTACAATAATTTTTGTTTTTGAATATATTAGAATTTAAACAGTGTTCTCTTTCAGCTTATAATATTTTCTGCTTTTCTGATTTAACAATTTAAATTTCAGTTTTGCATTGTGGAAATGATTTATAAAGTAAATAACAGATTATCAAATCCAAATGGAGAAATTATTATTATTTTTAAAAAAAAAAGTCAATTAGATTAAACAAATCACAAAATTACATTGACGATATAATTTAGTTGATTGAGTTAGACCTTGAGTTAGACTCACATTACCTGAAAATCCCCATCCAAGAAGAGGGATTGATCGAGAGAACTTTTATATATATTGATAGATAACATCTTTTAATTATAAAATAATACTTCAAATCTAACAGGTGATGCTATTTATTCAATTTAAATATAACAAATGTTGTAGAATTGTAGTATATATAGAACCGTTGTCTTTAAATGGGGTTAGATTTTAGACCGGGTGAAATAATTTTTGGTCGTAATTGCAATAAATTATGTTTTTTGCAAAGTACGATTTTGATCATCAAAGCGTAGATACACTTTAAGCTATCGACCTTGTCGAAAACCAAAATATATATTGATGAATTATTATTTATTTTTATTTCAAACCTCTGAACTTTAGCTAATCTTTGGATAATCCTTAAAATAATGGGGGCTTAACTAAACTTGCAACTACATAGACAATTGCACACACACACACACACACACACACACACACACACACACACACACACACACACACAGAGTTCATATTAGTTTTATCCTACTTTGTAAAATAAACTGATTGAATCTAAATACCCTTAACAAAATGTAATTATATATTTCATTTAAACTATTGAACCTTGACAGATGGCGATTGAAGGACTTGGAGCTCGACAGCTTAATGAAAAATTGCCTCTCTATAGTGAAAAGTCAACCAAATAGTACTATAAATGAAATTATGTCTCTTTCTTAGAAGTTTTTATGTTGCAAGGTTGCAGCTTTTCTGTAAGATTTTTGATATGCAACTGATAACTGCAAATGGTTGATTTTCCGTATTTGGAAGTTTAAAGCATTTAAGGAAAATAAATATTGGATAAATAATTAATTTGACATTGGTTCAACGGAATACATGTATTCGTATTAAATACTGTTCTTTCGAGATTTATTTCCTTAGGAGGGCAAATCTTGTTATTGAATTTTACAAATATACTAAATTTCAAAAGATTATAGGTTTCTCAAAGTTGAACACTTAAAAAAAATTATATTGCGAATGTTTAACGATAAAAAAATTCCCTTTTGAAAAATTTGTAAGTAAAATCGGCATATTAGCTTGAACTTAAATGATTGAAAAAGAGAAAATGTTAGGTTTTTATAATTAAAACAATCAATTTAACAAAATAACAACCCAATGTCCATTTTCGAGATACAGGCTAATATTTCAACTACAGAAGCTTTACGTTTAAATTCCAAATTTGAGCATTTATGTTTTTGATTCAGTTACTCGTTTGAGAACATCTAAACAAGTATCTCTTTCTTTGATTTGAACAATCTTTAAAAGCAACTTAACAAGTCACTGTAGTTGGATTATTTTGGATTTATTTGAGGGTTTGCGGAGTTCATTATCCCCTGAAATTTCGGCCCGGTTCATACTACTAGTAGTTAGTCATTTCCCGTTATATATTTCTATACTATACATATAAACTTATATGAACTAATGTTATAGGCATTGGCGAAGGTCCGTGTGTACAAAACCGTTTAATGCAATTTTTAAAATCTGGTGTCTTTTTGGCTTTTTAAATAATATCCTGATCTGCAATTTTTATTTAGCTTATCGTATCTGTCAGGTGCTATTTTTGAATTTTTATGAAATAATACATTCAAAAGTAGCACATGACATTTCTAAAATTACTGCATCTGGGAGAAAGTTTATCGCTTTCATTAGCGGATGTGTAACAATATTAATTAAATGAATGGACTTCGACTCCATGGTGAAGGTTTCAGTTCTTTTTATTCCATATAATAAGGGTGCTGGTATCTGCCTGTGTTGTATGGTTGGTGGGTGTATGTAGGGAAGCATGCTGCGTCGCCGCAGCTTCTTGGAAGGTTTCTATATCCTTCCGAGCTTCTCTCTTGTTCGCTCTCTCTTCTTTTTCTAAAGTGATTGTCCTGAGTATTTATGTATTTTTGTATGCATGTGAAGGCATATCATTCGTACGTATTTGAATGCTTTAATGGACATTACACAAGCGATAATAGAGTTTCGGAGAAACCATGTATTGGTCAAGTTATTCTATGCATCAATTAATGTAATTAAGAACAACTGAGATTATACACTGGTCGGCTATATGTATTATCCCAGATTATCTAATCACAATCTGATGTAAGTTAAACACCATATAGTAATTGTTGTTAAAGCAGCATGAGGTAATTAACTATGCTACTCAAAGCTTGATCTGCAATAATTGATACATTACAAGATAACTAATGACCTTTGTCCGAATTTATCAAGAACTAAAGATTTATAAAACTTTTCAAATTTTTGAAATTTCTATAACGACATGTATATTGTTACACACGCTCTTATGTTAAATAAAATATAAAACTTGTAAAAATTTTTGATTTTAGATATAGTTTTAGAAATTTCTGTAACGACATGTATATTGTTACAGATGTAACTTACGTTCTTTGACATAAAACTCCTTGCTTTTATTAATCGGTCACTATGTAAAATTGAAAGTCAAATATTGGTACTAACGAATTTTATTTATGTTAGTTATCGTGACATGATTAATACTGACGAAGCCACGGTTTTTGGTTATCAGTTGCAATACATGACACATTTGTCTAGATATCGAATTCTTTTTTTTTTTAACGAATTTTACTTCTGTAACAAATATATACAGCTCGACTCATAAAGTCTTCTCCAACAATTATTTATGTTTGTATATTTAGTTTTTTTTGATTATACAATACACTGTTAGCAAGATTTTTGTCCGTTTGTAAGTTAAGGACCTTGCTCAAAAATGCAAAATTTAAACGTCAAGTTTTCAGTCAACCCCCCCCCCCCTTCAAAAAAAAAAAAAAAAAAAAAAAAAAAAAAAAAAAAAAAAAAATCATTATTCGCCACACACAAGGTCACAATTAAGCCGATTAACTCACCGATTATTGAGATATTTGCAGTCTTTATTAGTAACATTTGCACTTTTGTCGTAAAGTACAAAGAAAATGATATGATCTATTTCATACTCACATCTATTATCTATTATCACACTTGCAATGATAACATAAATGACTAATTTCGACATTAACTTTGTCTATTTTAAACACGTTTTCTGTTTTAATCAAAGAATATTCCAGACAAAAGTCACGCTGTCGTGTCCCATTAGTTCTTTAGTACTCAAAGCTATTTAGTTGACAATAGTTTTTAGTATAACGAAAGATTTTTTGGTAGGTTGGTTTAATCTTGTTTTACATAACGTTTTTTTTTTTTGTTTTTGCGAAGAGAATTTTGTTAAATAATCTCGAGAATTAATCGTAACAAAAGTGCATGTGGTGCGTAATAGTGAGAAAGTGTCTCTGCATTGTACTAGTTCACCCTTATGGACATCTTTAGAGTATTAGTATACTACTAAGTCCATTATCTGATAGAGAGCCAACAAGTAAGGGCCTACGACAAGGAAACCCTTTTTTAATTGTGATTGTCTAGGGTTGTATAATAATAATTATGAACAAGAGGCCCATGGGCCTTAACGCTCACCTGAGGAAATACCAAAAACTTGCAAAGAACTTCATTACATAAACTTTACAAAATTGGAAATGCCACAATAATTAATGAAAAATATCTAGTCACATTACATTCATAAATAGCTAATATGCATGATTTAACTATAGTGCAATAAATCATTTCCAAATCATTAACCATTTCGGTATAATTATGCAGCCATGATGTTGACCTTTGAACATTTGACCTTCAACCCTATATTAAAATGGTCATAATATCAATACCTACAATATTCTAATATACATGCTTGTACAAAAAGTTAATGGTTTTCAAGAAAATTCACAAATTCAGTCTTCTTCTGCAGCTATAACCTTGAACTTTCAACATATGACCTTGAACCATATATCAAAATGATTATCATATCAATGCTTACAATAATTTAATATACATGCTTATATAAAAAGTTTATAGTTTTAAAACTAATGCACAATTTTACATCCTACATGGATTATAATATAGTTACTAAACTTGGTACCTTGTTAAATTTTGTAATGTTGAACATTTTAGCAATGTTTTGAATTCATATACATTGTATCTCTTAATATTTGCAAGAAAATTGCCTAAAACTGCACAAATCACAAATTAGGTCACGACCTTGATTTGTGACCTTGACCCCATTTTAAAGGTCATTTCAAGAAAAAGTCGAAACTGAAAATCTCAGGTCATTATGTGTTCAAAAAGTCAAGATATAACAATTTGAAGCCATTTTTCGAAATTTTAAAATTAAACGCAAAAAAGCGTTACCCATTTTTTCGACCAATTTTCAAAAAATGAACAAAGTATAGGCTTAAGACCATAAAGAAGCCAAATATCACATCAGATTTTTTCTCCCATCATCGATTTTGGAGAAGAATTTTTAAGATTTTTGGACCCCCAGGTCACCTTGATCTATTCTGAATTGCACCGGTCTATATATTCTTCTGACCAAGTATCATTGAAATTTGTCCAGCAGTTTCGGAGGAGGAGTCGCAAATAGGTGTTAACGACGCACACACGCACGCACTCATATAGACACACCGCGCCATGCCATAAGCTCACATGACCTTTCGGTCAGGTGAGCTAAATTGAAAAATAGTTGCATTTTTTCTTTTTAAAAAATTAGTATTTAACATTTAACATCCATTCAAAATTCAGGCTTACGATAAAGAATATGCATATACATTTGCATAGAGACATTCACGTGTTAACTCTTATTTAAAAAAATGAATCATTGAATAAATAAAAAAATTTAAAAAAAAAACTACAAATGGAAATATTAATGTTTTCGAACAACAAATCTTTAATCTCAATCGATACTTAGTGCTTTTGTTTGCCATTGTTTTCAATAAGTTGAAACTTGCTAGTTTTGTGTCATTCTTTAACCTTTAAGAACGATGGAATGTGTTAAAATTACTGTAATAACATTTACTAGATTTCTTTTTTACACTGACAAAACAAAATGATCTTGTATCCATTCCAGATTTGTACCTCAATACTGACAAAATGACTTTGTTACCAATCTAGAATTTTATATGATATAGTAACTATTTGTTAGATAGGTACTATATACCTGAGAGATAGATAAGACAAATATTGAGACTGGATGATAATGGAATTGATATTAAATCTCAGCTATTCGTCCTTGTTTGTAGATGACAATGAAGGTGGTATTGCTTTTGTCTCTGGTTTGTTTAGGGGCGTATGCTCAACTGCCAAGGCCTTGTAGTAAGTCATTATGAGAGAGAGAGAGAGAGAGAGAGAGAGAGAGAGAGAGAGAGAGAGAGAGAGAGAGAGAGAGAGAGAGAGAGATTAAATGAATCGAAGCGCTTGTAAGTACTGATAACATCGCATATAACATTGCGCTACATTACCTACAACAACAGTGTAATAATAATAATAATAATAATAATAATAATAATAATAATAATAATAATAAAATGCGGTAATTGGACCTTTCACATTTTTTACAACTCATATAACACATTTTTTTTTAAAATTTTTATCAATAGAACCGCCTCCTCAATGGGAAGGACGACTTCTAAGGGTAAGTAAATAAAAACCAGTTTTGTTTGCATATATACTTTAATTTCAACGCCTTAAAATAAAAAGAACCCATTGCTTTTCTAATGTATAAAATATTGAAGACTCTAAATGAAACAAAACCCTTCAGGAAGGGGAGATAAGCTATTGTCGTTTCAAACTTGTTCAATATCTAAGGCCGTCAATTTTTAAACAACAACTTTGGTTTAGAAACAATCATATACGTCGTGTTTAAAGAATGTGACGTCATAGAAATAGAATCTGGAACTCCGTAATTTGAATTTTCAACACGTATTAAATGTAATGAAATGGTTAATAACTTCGTTTTTGGTTTATACATTCTCTATAGTATTTTATGCTTATAAAATCTAATAAACCCTGTAAATGCTTGATATAGTTCGCTAAACTCGGAGGATAGACGTAACTAAAAATATACATGTTCATCATCGATAGCCATAAAAAAGTTCTGTTGTAAAAAGTAATGTTGCAGCTATGAAGATTTTACTCTGGCAAAAGGTGATGTTCCTGGTGACGTTTTACCCCGTCTTCTCTTTTATGTCTGGTTTTTTAAACATATGAAACCCTAAAAATGTTACGTTTACTTTATGCTGAGATATTCTATGCTAATCACATATAGCAATTTACGTTCTACAAAGTTTAAGTAAGTGAATAATATGATTTATAATTTTTTATAATTTAGTTTAATGGATATTCTGCAAATATTTTCATTTGCCTTGTGAATTTCTCATTCCCTCAAACTTGAGAGCCCTTGCGTTCATATAGACTATGAACGACAAAAACCTTGTCACCCCGTGTATGTACATGTGTAAACATGTAAAATGGAATACACAATCCGGAACTACAATATCATAGTAAACAAACACGGCTGACACGGATAATTTGAATATCCAGTAGAATAAATGTGTTGTTATTTGTAGGACCTATATTTCGGTCGAAAATCATGATCTCGGTCTAAAATGCACGTGCCTATTTATTTTTGCTGTTCTATCTACTGGACTCCTCTTTGTGTGCATGTGTTATAGATGGGAAAATCAACGAATAATTTGTTTTTAAACTATTTAACAAAAATATAACAATTACATGTATACTGTTTTAAAATGATGTTCATTGACAATAAGAATGCAAAAACTTTGCAAGGCAAACTAATCATAACTCACTAATGCATTCACATTGACAATGAACATCATTTTAAAACAGTTAAATTGTTTATTACTGACTACTGTCAATGACTCCGGTAGTAAAACAGTCGTTCCGATACCCTCGGTTAGATTTTTAAAATTTGGCGACAATAACCGCTGATGCCAATCATTAAAATTAAAAGAAAAATTTATTTTATTATTATCTATAACAATAAATTTCAACAATTTTAGCTAATGCAATCGGGAACAGGCTAGGAAACTTTAGACCATTTATCAGACTTTACTTTTTGAAGTATCATGAATATTTTTGGGTTGAAATTTCGTGGTGTTGCCATTTAAAAATTCTGTTGGCAGTAAATTTAATAGATTTGACTTTTGTGAAAATAAATCCCTACTGGGGAAAATTGTAATTAAATATTTCGTTGACATTTAATTTCTTTGTTCACAAACCGAAAGAAATAGCGAAATTAAATCCTTCATAAATATTTGTCATTATATTTGTCATTTTACAGTATTTTATTAGTGGCATCGTATACAATAATGTGATAAGAACGTGCAAGGACATACTTTCTTATCGGAATTTCGGAACGTGTTTAGTTTGGCAAGTATACAGATTTATATTCTATATTTGAATGATATAGGTTGACAGAGAGAAGAACTATCGAGTATATGCAAAACTTACCTATGACGAGACAAACCTAAGATACAGGAGGATTGAAGAACTACAAGAGGGATCTGAGGAAGAACAATTAGATATCATCCATCTGTTTAAAGAAGTAAGTACAAGTGTATTATAGCTATTAATTCATAACAAACACGTGATTTGTTTTAAATAACAAATCAGAAAAACTTATACAACAGTTCAGAATAACCACCCCCACCACGCAAAATTGAATAACAATATTACATGTAATTTTAAAATGGACAGACTTGTGTAAATATTCAATAGCTATCAAAACAGAGTTTTAGAAAACTATTGTGTATATTATTTCGGGTCGCTTAGTGAACCACGTGATCAATAGCCCTTTAGTGGAAGACATTTACAACGCCAACTTACAGATATCATCGGTTTTTTTTGGGAAACGTCGTAAACTTATTTGATTTCATATCACACTGAAACAATTGTACCGCGAAAATAGTAGGGACCGTGGCAAACTCCATTTTGAAGTTAGAAACTTTAAATGTTTACTTATCTAATGCACTGACCTAACATTATCTGTTATATAAAATAAAATAATTAGAGAATGGTTTCGTTTCGTATACCAGGGTAAAGAATACAGAATAGACCTGAAGACTCAGAAATGCAACACAACATTAAGCGTTCGCCCTTGGAGACCATACGGCGTCCCAATGAATGCCAATTTTACCGGAAGTGCACTTGTAGGTGGCTCTGGTCTTCCTGGTGAATCTTTGGTGGTCAACAATTTCTTTGGCAGATTGTCACCTAACATGTCATTTGCTGGCGTTGTTACATACACGGGATGTATACCTATTAGACTGGATTATATTGATACTTTCTCCGGCACATTAAACATTGAACACAACACGTACGTAAATCTCATTATTATGTTCTCTATCACTTTGCCATCCTAATATCATTGCATTTTAACATTTTAGATCATTTTTCTTAATATGTATTGATTTATTTCTGTTAACCTTTACAGACCAAGGACCAAGTTTTGACTTTACCATTGAGAAGTTGTCATGTGCTGATTTTAAATGCATTATTTTAATAGAAATTCGAAATCAGCATATGACAGTTCAGTTGTTATATCGCCTGTTGCTACACTGCAATTATTTAACCTTAATAGCCGACAGTATGAACAAAATTATTCCAAGAAAAGACAAAAACATTAATGTATAAATTTGGGAATGCTAAATGGAAAAATATGTGTTTGGCTTTAGATTCGATTCCTTTTGATTACTTGATTTTTGTTTTATGAACCTTTACAAACATAATGCTAACAAAATAAAAAAGATTACCTTTGTAGAGTGGGATATCCCATGGCTTAGTTGTCTAAAGTACCGGCTTATAGATTACATCGCCACTCACTGTCTAGATTCAAATCCTATGAAAGTGTGTTATCTTGATTCCCTAACATCGATGGTTTTCTCCACCATTCCAGAAATGACAGCCTACATAGGATTAAGGAAATCTTTTTTTGAGTATAAAATGGTATAATTTCATTCCGCACCTCTTTAGAGAAGTATTTTTTTGGTTCAAGTTCCGAGTAACAAAAAGCGAATGTGTGCTAGAACTTCGTTTTTTGTTGTTCTTACTGAAATTTTGTGAATATTATATATACAGTGTTTTACTTCACCGATGATTTTGGGACAATTTTGGCTTGTCGATATTTTAAATAAGTCCATTTAAACTAATTTCATATTTATCAAATTTTACATAGAATATATCAAACTTTTGTTTTTTTTTCCAGGTTTTTTGACATCACCCCCGGAATCAAGGATCCAAGCGTATTTACCCCACCAAGCCAATGTAAAAAATAGTTTTGTTTCACCGAGTATTTCTTTGAAATTGTAAATGTCACTATTATAGAAAATAAAACTGTGTGATATAGATCTTTTATAACTAAGGGCGTCACTAATAAAATCAAGACATTTTAAAATGCTTCGTAAACGTTGTTATTAATATAGACACTTTGAAAGGGTTAAAATACACACACACACACACACACACACACACACACACACACACACACACACACATATTTATAAAGTGTTTCTAATATTTGATATTTCTTTGCTTGTTTTTTTTTAAATAATATTTTTATTTATGAAAACAGAATTTTAAAAACATACTTGATATGTAAGAGTTAACCTTTGGAAGTCTTGTTGGCTGGCTGGTTTGTTTGCTGTTTGCGACGATGACAGAACATAACACTTTCACCACGTGAACACACTTCAAAGCTTAGTGTTCTTCTTGTACTTCTTGAAATATTACTGTATTGTCTGCAGTAAATTACATGTGGATGTTCTGAAAAATTAATTATCCTCACCTTTTCCTGAAATTCGAAGCATAGACTAAAATTGCATCCACATTACGAAACAGATAAATATATAAATCCTGAATTTACATTTACATTATCTGTTTCGTAATGCGGATGCAATTTTAGTCTATGCTTCGAATTAGCCAGTTATTACCGAATGGTGCTCCTTTCCAAACTTTAGGCTGGATTTACCGTTTCGTTTCGCTTACCAAATCTGTAATTAATAGTCGCTTCCAAAGATGGATACGATACAAACTAAAAGTTCTGCTATACATGGATTATCATTTGCTGTAAGTCGGTTACACTGGTCTGCAGAAAACAGTTTAAGGCAAGTGTGTATAATAAAAACCTTAAAGAATCGGCAGGCGATAACATTTCTGTGCGAATCAGGGTTCAACTGTGAAAAAACAGTTGAAAATGTTCCGCACCAATTGCGGGCGGAATTTGCCACGCAGATTTTTGATTCAACTATAAGAGTCCGACGTTGGCACAATATCTAAAAACGTCTTGCCAGCGTCTCGGACTCTTATTTAATAGGAGTAGGTCCCTACGGTGATGCAGATTAAAGTTTGCACAAATCAACTTCCTGTGGCATCCAAGATGGCCGCCGTTTCTATAAATAGCAAAAAGTGATAAATGGCTGATACACGTTTATTTATCAACCGATTTAGTTCAAATTTGGTATATAGAAAGTAGATGCATAGCCATTTAACATATGTAACAGGTTTTTCAGAAACAATTTTAATTGGGTCGCTATTAGCGGAATACTCAAATAGGGTTCTCAGTATATTTAGCGAATTCTTTAAAAATCTTCTGATCAGAAACTACTAGACCTATTTGAACCTAATTTGGTGTGCAAGGTCCCTAGGTGGTGCAGATTAAAGTTGCACAAACTGTGGCATCCTAAATGGCCGCCGTTATTATAAAAAGCAAAAAGTAATGAATGGCCGATACACATTTATATATCATACAATTTGGTTCAAATTTGGTATATAGACAGAAATGTATAGCCATTTCATGTACATATCATTTTTTCTGATACATTTTAGCTCAACTGGCAATAACTAGCGGCATGGCTGTCTGAAATCCACACGCAAATGTAGTGCCAGTTGAGCGATACAGGCCCTTTTGGGCCTCTTGTTTATGAAACAACAATATGATATTTATTTATATTAGTTTTTAGGTCATACCTAATTAATCTTTATTTCTTATGCATTTTTTAGGAAAAAAGGCGAGCGAGCGAGCGATTAAAAATTAATGTATTTTTTCTAACCCTAACCCTAAATAGGGGTTCTTTAGGCGAACAAAATTTTAAACTGGCGAGCGAGTAAAAAATTCACAAAAAGATTAGTTATCGCTGGAAAAGGCAAAACGTTTAAAAATAACTGATCAAAACAAAGAATATGCTGTGAATGAAGTCAAAGATTTTGCAGAAAAAAGGATGCGGGATTTTACCGGAAATTTTAGACAGGCGGAAAACAATTTAAAAATAAAATTATTTTTATTTTTAATTCTAAATTTTAGAGATGTGCGGGTCCGACGAACTACAAATTTGTCATGGCCTTAGGAATGTTCTATCTAAAATTAATATAAATACAAAATTAATCGTTTCAAATGTATAGATTTTATCGCGCATAGCAAAATTATACAGACAGAATATACAGAATGTAGATGCAAAAAGGAAATTTCAGTAAAAAAGATGAATTATATAAACAACAAATAAACGAAACTAAAATTTAAAACATTGTTATTAAATGTTTCTAAAACTTTTGACGGACATTTGATTTTTACGAGAATGTGACATTAAATAGTGTGATTTAATTCCTTATATAGAGTCTACTTTCGGGATCATTGTGCTTACGGCAGTTAAAAATAGTAAAATCTAATAAACTTTTGACCTTTATCTGTAGAAGGAAAATATTGTTGTTATGAGGACTTTAATTTTTTTTCGGGTCGAAAATCATAAAGTTCACACTTGAAGTGATGTCTAAGTGACGTTTAACGTCGTAAGCGTATAAGGGTCCGTTATTTGTCATGTTTTAAACATGTAAAATCCCCTTATCAACACTTTTTTCTGTGCAGAGAACCCTTGCAAATCGTGTTTATACAAAGCCAGAAAAACCAACCAAACTCCATTCAATTTAATGTGGAAATTAAACATCAATTATTGTAAAAACACGTTGAGTCCAATATATAAATATGACATGACTGAGAGGGTAAAATTAAAAATGATACCCTCTCAGTCATGTCATATTTTTTTTTTACACCGAATGTCTTTTCTAAATGTTATCGTTGCACTGTAGTTACTCGCCAAACATGATCATAACACATAAAATTCACCTTTTCATTAATTTATTCGATCATAATAAGCAAATTATGAATTAAGTAAAATATTAAATACACTTCAAAACCTATAGTTTTAAATTAGGATTATTTTATTTGTCCAAAATTGAAGTTTATTACACAGTTATTCAGTACAGAACAAAACCGAAATCCATCTCCTGATGCAAAATCCTTTGGATTTTGTTTCATCACATTTTGATTAAGAACATTATTGAAAGCCATGTTCAAAAACTAACTTGAAGTAAGAGGGCCAGGTTTGTTTGCGATGTCATTTTGCAATCTTAACATATTACTACATATGTATTTTCCGCAGGTAAAAATCGCCCATCAACAACGAAAATTTCTTCAAATAAGTTTTTGTTGTGTCGTCGGTCGACATTTTAGTTGTCTCCGTAGTTACGGCGTTTGACGTATAAACTATAAGACGTTGAAAACGTTTGATTGATGCAGATTGATATGCGTTCAGCCTACCAGATTTTCGTTTCATCTGCGCATGGGACATTAAAAATATTACCCTGAATAGGTACCTTTGAGAGTGACATTAATTTTGTGAACTGGCTGTCATCCAATCAGATTACAGGAAATTTACATGATGTGTAATAATTAGAGATTATTATATGAATATTTTAATATCACACCCTTTATCAGCCCGAGAGTCCTGATATCAGGACTCGAGGGCTGATGAAGGGTGTGATTTCAAAATGGTCATATCATAAACTTTTTATCATATGTTTGCTTTGAAGTAAAATTAACAATTGATAATAATTAAATTTTTAAGCAGTCAGCAGGTTTTATTTTTTTATATCTATCATGATCTCATAGATAATTTTTTACCGCATACGTCATACGTCAATGTTACCTTAAGCAACCGCTGACGTCGATCTTCCAACAACTAGGTCAGTCAGTCAGTCGCCATATTCGTCCAACATGACGTGGACAGAGGCATTTGTTTTCTTCATTAAAAAGTGAAGGTTGTTAAAATTAGTTTTAAGATCTGCAGTCATGCAGTCAATTATCATGATCGTGATGACAACAGGGAATCTGAGTTTGAACCGGCAGGTGCATCATATTTTGGATATGTTACAGTGATGACAGGGAAACGTCACCGCACAAGTACAGGAACGAATTGGCTACTAGCTGGAATGATTTAATTTTTGGCTTCTGTAAGTTCATTTATTGATGATAGTGATGACAACATATTATTAATTGATATTTTGTACGGGTGAACAGTTCCGCTTCGAACTGATGTCTCATTTTTGTCTTGACATACTTGTCTCAGCTTGAAGCCAGCATCGTTTATATTTTCAAGTGCCGTCGTGCACAATCAGTGTAAACTAGTTGTACCTCTCCGATGTGTTTGTATGTTTGCAAATTCCGAAACTCTGTTTAAAATAAATTTAAATACAACTGATACATGAATGTACTGCACACATGCTCGTCGTGTTAACCATAAACAGTCAGTATCAAGCTGAAGCGACACTAAAAATCCGCCATTATCGGAATTTTATGAGGGGTGTGATATCACTTTTCTAGGGGTGTGATATCACTTTTTTAGGGGTGTGATATCACTCGGGCTGATATCAACTTGTGTAAATTCGAGTTATCACACATACAAAAATAGTGATATTATTAGTAAACATATGATAATTAAAGATTATTATATGGCCATTTTGATATCACACCCTTTATCAGCCCGAGAGTCCTGATATCAGGACTCGAGGGCTGATGAAGGGGTGATATCAAAATGGTCATATCATAAACTTTTTATCATATGTTTTATTTGAAAAAAAAATAACAATAAATAATTAAAAAAATTTAACAGTCCAGCAGATTTTATATAAATATAACATTCATAAGAGGGTGATATTGCAAATTTTCACCCTGAGGAACCGAGGCGAACTTGCAGAGGTTGACAATGGTTTCCGAGGGGTGAAAATATGCAATATCACCCTCTTATGAATGTTATATTTATTTTATTATGCCAAATGTCTTTCTCCAGATATTCTCTTAAACTGAGATTCTCTGTTACTTGAGAAAAAAATGATTACTGTACCAATCGACGGTTGTCGTCTGTCGTCTGATGACAGGTAGTCTTAATCAAGGAAACGCTTGCATATGAATAAAATGTATATTAATAAAGATCGTATCCATCAAACATTTAGCTGCTTGTGATCGAAATGCGTTCGATTGTGTGATTTAGGATTCCTTTTGCGCATGCAATATTTTTTATAATATTACCCGTTACCATAACTCCTCAACTAATGTTACCCTGAAGCACGCGCGCCATTCTTTATTCTTAGTTAATCTAAGGGTGATATTATTTTATTTTCAAACAGTTAGTTATCCAATCAAATAACTTGAAAATTACATGAGGTATAATAATATTTTTTATATCTATCATGATCTCATAGATAATTGTTTTTACCGCATACGTCATACGTCAATGTTACCCTTAGCAACCGCTGACGTCGATTTCCCGACAACTAGGTCAAATATTCAGTCAGCCGCCATATTCCTCCAACATGACGTGGACAGAGGCATTTGTTTTCTTCATTGAAAAGTGAAATAGCCTATGTTCAAATTAGTTTTAAGATCTGCAGTCATAAATCATGATCGTGATGACAACAGCGAATCTGAGTTTTTGAACCGGCAGGTGCATCATATTTTGGATAGGTTACACTGATGACAGGGAAACGTCCCCGCACAAGTACAGGAACATATTGGCTACCAGCTGGAATGATTTAATTTTTGGCTTCTGTAAGTTTATTTATTGATGATAGTGATGACACCGTGTTATTGATTGATATTGATATTGTACGGGTGAACAGTTCTGCTTCGAACTCAACTGATGTCTAATTTTTGTCCTGACATACTTGCCTCAACTTGAAGCCAGCATCGTTTATATTTTAAAGTGCCGTCGCGCGCAATCAGTGTAAACCTCTCCGATGCGTTTGTATGTTTGCAAATTCCGAAACTCTGTTTAAATTAAGAATTGATTTTCACTTTTAACGTTGTTATCGGGGTGTAATAATTTGTAATAATGTTCACGTTGTTACACCCCGATAACAACGTAAAAAGTGAAATTCAATTCTTATAATTACAAACCCGAAATTGAACAGTTTTTTAAGCTGACCTACATTTCTGAACTGATGAGTTGATTTTCCGAAAATCGATGTTACAACCTCGCGGCGTAATAATACATTAAATGTCACCTTTAAAAGACGATAAAATGTCTTGTAAAAAAATAAAAAAAGTTTTAAATTGATATCTTTTTATTCATTTTCTTGTTAATTTCAGTCAACATATAAATGATATTACAATTAAATCCTTTGAGAAAAAAGGTACTATATTATGTCTCGTGACAACACATTTACCAACAACAACATACGACTATCGTACGTTTGTAGGACACGCGTGTCAATTTACAGGTTGACGTTTCCCATAACAAAAGAAAACTGAATGAACAGTGTTTAAAAAACCGTGGAACCAACTAATGAAATGGAATTATTTTTTTTCTTGGTTGAAACCGGTTTTTTTTTTTTTTTGCCAACTATGGACTGGGAGTGAGACAAAAGGATTTCGTTTAATGATGACACCTATGGTAGCTGTAATGGCTGATCATAGACGTGGAGGTACAACAAGCGGTAGGGATGCATTAGACTGGACGTTACCCGAGAGGGTATCACTGATATGTTTCTTCCGTGAACGGAACAATCCCTAAAACAGCTATAAACTGAGACCTCGTTTCTGTGTCCTGACATAAGCATGACGTGGCGTAACTGAAATTCAGCATCACTCAGCATAGATATAGCTTTGCCTCTCGGGCAATGTGCAGTGTATACCTGACTACAATTTTAATTTTTTGATATTTTTTGCATGAATTCGGAAAACAAGCATTTAGAAATTGGTTTAGATGTGTAACAAAATTTTGACTTTGGATTTTTAAGTGGTGTACAAAAGGGATTCTCCGCGACTGGATTACAGAGATAAAAATATTTCATACATAAATATTTAATAGTCTTGAATATTTTGGTGAAAAAATGTCAGAACATGTCAAAATGAATAATTTTTTCGAAAAAATTTAATCTAAAAAAAAATTGATTTTAATGTTTTAGGTGGAATATTTGCCGATCTCGAAAACATTCTCATTTGTTTACAATTTAAAAATAACTTCTGTTAATAGATGGCTAGGGCCTAATCCCTGAAACTGGTCGAAAGTAGTTCCGGTAGAAAACGTTGTTACTGGAAAATAACAACGTCATTTGACAAGAAAACGACCAATGAAATTGCTCTAAATCGTTTAACAATGTGAAGTTTGTAATATGACTGTACTGCACCATGCTCATCGTGTTAACCATAAAAAATTAGTATCAAGCTGAAGCGACCCGAAAAATCCGCCATTATCGGAATTTTATGAGGGGTGTGATATCACTTTTCTAGGGGTGTGATATCACTCGGTGTACCAAATTGTGGTAAAACTTCACCTAAAGCGATTTCATTTGCCAATAGAAACAGTTGTTTCGTATGAAGCTATAACGGGTACGACGTGGTGCGCTGGGGGAATTTCAAGAAGCTACTGTATATTAAAATCCAGAATTTTTTAGATGTAGCATTTCTGTATGGGTCTTACTGATAATAAGTTACAGTACAGGCCTGTCGAAAGTTAAACATTTTAGTGCCGACTCGGCAACTCGTCTCGGCCCCTCGGCAGTTATGTCTCGGCCAATAGTAATCAACAGCTCGGCACCTTTTCAGCAGCCACTGTCCATCGCTCGGCTGTTTTTCGGCCACTTTTCGGCTGCTCGGCACCTTTTCGGCCGCTCGGCTCCTCGGCACTTTTTCGGCCACTCGACCCCTGGATCGTTAGCTAGAAAACTTCAGTTCGGTAAACATGCCTGCAGTTACGCGTATATCGCCATATTTTAGAGAGAAGATTGTGAGATTATCTAACTCTGGAGTACGTCAGAGAGATCAGTAGGAAAATTAGTAGAGAAGATAAAATATTAACAAGCTTCTACAGCGTTTTTAACGATTTTCTTCTAAATCAAAAGTTTTATGACAGGTGTTGGAGTCTGGCCGATCTCGGAGACAATGTGTGTAAATAAAACTCCGTTTGTTCGACATGCTTTTGTTTTGGTACTGAGAAGGTTTTGAACGTCGTGTATTGAAGCCAGGTATCTGATGATGACATGGGATTAACAGATTAGGATTATGACACCTAATGTTTACCTGTATAGGTACATTTAATTACTAAATTAAAAGTGCGATGGCAGAAGTCCAGTTTTTTATTTTTAAAAATCCGCTCCATAATGGATATCAAAATTTATGCAATTCTGAAAAAAACAATGACATATGTATCTTTTCCACCGTCCATTTATTTAATGATATTTATTTATTTATCTTGTTTATTTATTTATGTATTTATTTATTTATTTATTATTTTTATTATTTTTAAAAAATATATTATTATTTTTAAATTTATTATTATTAGCTTTATTATTATTTAATTTATTTACTTTTCACTTATAGTTCTTATTATTAACGAATGATACTAGTATATTTTATTATTATTATTATCATATATACAATTAATCTATCTCAATGTAAATTGCTGGAAAAAAATCACATATATATGTATCTTTTTCACCGTGCATTTATTTAATGGTTTTATTTATTTATCTTGTTTATTTATTTATTTTATTTATTTATTTATTTATTTATTTATTTATTTATTTATTTATTTATTTATTCGGTATATTTTCATATATACAATTAAACATTAATCTCTCAGATGTTAGTGCCCGAGACTCGGCTATTGAAAGACCTAATGAACTGCCGAGTCGTGGACAATTCAAAGTGCCGAGGAGCCGAATGAGTTGCCGAGACTCGGCTCCCGAGTTGCCGAGCTGTGGACAGTTCAAGTTGCCGAGGGGCCGAGAGTTGACAACTTTTCGGCCACTAGTTGTCCACAGCTCGGCCCCTCGGCAACCGAGTCTCGGCTCCTTTTCCTCAGCTCAGTGTTAAACTTTCCACAGGCCTGTACTGTACTTAACTCAAAACAAATTCAAAGGACGCTACAAAATGACACCACTTTTGAAGTCACTGTGTTTGTGACAGTGCATTATGTTTGAAATAATATATTATAGAAAGTTCAATAGTTTTGAAATAAGTTTGATATTTTTATTTATTTGAATGTAGTCGTAACGGGAAATGGATATGCACATCCGCAAATACCATGGAATATTTCTGCACAAAATAAAAAAAATTGCCGCAATGGAGATTTTACATGTTAAAATTTGCGAATTGTTAAATATTTTGCGCCGTAATGCGTCACCGAGAGCATTAGTTCCTGCGATATTGTCATTGTCTTTCTAGAATAATGTTTACGGTAATCAAAGAAGCGCTTAATGCGATTTTCAGTTACGACTAGACTCTAGTGTTGTAACCGGCTACTGGAATTTATTTTGACATTATTCGTAATTATCGCCTATATGCAAAAATGATTGTAAAATATCGGTTGTAATCTAAATTTTAATCATGCCTTACATTATTTTAAAGATGAAAATATTGATTGTAAATGGAGAAAATGGTTGTAAAAATAGGCTTGCAATCTAAATTCAACTTTCATTCTTATCATGTCGAGAAACCAATGATTGATAAGCCATTTGAAGGTCATATCTTGACTCAATTTTACAAAGTTATCTGTGTTGGAAACTTAATAGCGAAAAACGTAAGAAAACGAATCATGATTAAACAAGTTGTAGTCCTGCTGGTGGTGCCCTTTGTAATTACTCAGGTCCCAACGCGTTGTCGTAAGTAAAACATTCATTCTTAGTATATATTTTCATTTGTCTTGTGAAATTTGCATAGCTGCAAGCTTGAGAGTCAATGCGTTCATGTTTGACAATGAACGACAAAAACCTTGTCACTCTTTGTTTGAATACATAAAAATGCAATACATAATCCGGAACTACATTACCATAGATAACAAACATGGCTATCACGTCACTTTTGTTTATATTCGAGACAGGATTGAAAAGCGCATTTTTTACGAAATTTTACAAGAACGGTTCAATGGTTAAAATGCACTTTAATAAAATCAAAGAAACTATTCAAATAAAATTTTAATAACATATATTGACACCTGACTGATATTCACCGTAATATTGACATAGTGAGAGACGGAGTTTAAAAAATCAAATGGCGGTTTTGAAAGGACAGACAAGTACTTGTCTGTCAAAACCATCAAAAGAAAAAAAAAAAAAAAAAAAAAAAAAAAAAAAAAAAAAAAAAAAAAAAATTTGAACAATCGGATCTTATAAAAATTTCTTCTTACCTTGGCAAAGCTGCTATATCCCCTATTATTTTGAAGCAATGTGTATTGGAACAACTTGTCAATAAAGTTTTGTTTCGCGGGATGTAAATTTCAGTTGGAATTAGATTCACGCATGTATGCCACATCCGGTCGTGTCACATGCTGTGTTTGTTGATCGGAAAAACTGAAAAATCAGCTATATGCTTTTAATCAGTTTATTAGGGATACAATAGCAACTCCTCAAAACTATAATAAATGGTTTAAGTACTACAAAACTCCTTGCTTAACTGAAAACGATCATTTTCTAAACTTTGAGAGATATTTGCACCGCATCAGGCGTAGAGAGTAAGTATATTTCTCAGTGTTTTGCTGTCTACATTTGAACGATACCGAGTATGAAGCTCGGCACATAATGTTAGACATATAGCCAGCAATCTTTAACTCCAAACTTCTTTACAAATTTTTCCATAATTGAAATGGGGCGACAAAGGTAGACCTGATTTTCATTTATTGTTGATATTCAATTTTATATATATATATAATGTCCAATATCCTCAAAAAGATATTATGTTAATGAAAAATCGAGAAAATACCATCAAAATACCTAATAACACTATAATTTTTCACACCAAAGCCCCCCCCCCTCACCCCTGTTGTTACCCCAAATAAAAATAGTGCGGATTAATAATATGTCGTTCTCGGTCTAAAATTCAGCTGTTGCGTCTACTGGACACCCCTGATGTGCATGTGTTATATATGGGAATTTTCAGTTCTTGAAAAAGATTGATTTTTTAAAAAATCTTTACGAAAATATAACAATTGAACTGTTTTAAAATGATGTTCATTGTCATTATGAAGGCAACAGCTTTGGAAGAAATCTTATCATAAGTTATTTCGTTTGCTTGCAAAGTTATTGCCTTCATACTGACAATGAACATCGTTTAAAACAGTTCAATTGTTAAATGTATGCTCTTAGGCCAAAGAAAAAATCTATTGCCGTCGGATGCCATTCAGAATGAAAAACATTTTTAATGAATTTTTATGATGACCAAAAATATAATTTTTTTAAAACAAATGTGTATAGTTTACTCCCGTTTTTAATGTCTTAAATGCCATTGATAAATTCTGTTTTATTTTAGAAAATAATTTTTAGCATGGCCTTTATGGTATGTTTAGATGTTGATTGATATTTATTGATTTTTACCGTGTCTCGTAAGTCTTAAGGGTAGGTCGAAGTTTTAGTTATAAAAACTTACATGTTACACAAAAATAACGTTTTTCTTTACAGAAGACTTTAGAAACAAATCTTGAACTCCTCGATTTAAATAAGTCAAACCTGTTTTAAAGGCCACCTCTCTATAAGCACCACCTGCTTATAAAGGCCAATAAAATTCTGTCCAAGTTGCTCTTTATTTATTTTATTTGAACTTGTATATAAAGGCCACTTTTACTGATTCCGGAAGGTGGCCTTTATAGACAGGTTTGACTGTATTGCCTTTAATAACTAAATATTCTCATGTTTTAAATATGTCATTTCTCTGATATGACTTTTTTTTTGCAATCTAGAATCACCTCCACAATGGACAGGTAAAATGTTAAAGGTAAGAAATACAAAAATAGATGAATAACTTCTTGAAACTTTGCTTGACTTATTCTGTATTAGTAACACCACTTACCCTGTATATTACTATACCATAGATAAAATCTAGTGTCGTCGTGAGCAGTATTTTGATATTGGAAAGAAGAATCCTAACTCTGCACATGGCATGGATAAATTGAAATTTTTGCACAGGACACTAGCATAGATATAACACCTACACAGGCTCTGATATGTCTTCTTTTATATAAGTTATGTCAACATGAAAAATTCCATTGTCTCAATATTTCCAATATTAACTTAATTAAGCTTCCTTTGTTTGTAAATTTAGACGTAATGCAAATGCGTTAAGAATAAATATTAAACGTCCGGATCTAGATTAAAAATTTGAATTATTGACATTTAACTTTTCATGATTTTTGTTTTAACTTTTCGTTTTTTTAAAATTCTAAATCAAAATACTGCCATTGGGCTAACAAACTATATATAAAAATTTCGGTAAGTTTCTGTCATAAACTTTTTATTCGTTTGTAGTTGGAGCCTGGTCGTCGTTATTTTGAGCGTATAACCTATGATGAGACACAACGTAGAATGTTTCAGAGTGAGGAGAGAGACTACAGCACTGGCCAAACTCAATATATTGACAAACTAAAGCTTTACAACGAGGTATTAAAAATCAAAATACTTGATGTTGAAAATTGGCAAAATGGAAATAAATTTTGTCGATAAATTCGTTCAGAAAATTGATGTCGCAACAACACATATAGTAATGTAATATTTTATTTCTAATTTTGACATTTTTTTCGTTTACCGTGCGGCGAAAGAGCGACTACTCTAGATTATCGTTTTTATATTTTCTGCAAGGTGACAGCATCTGCTCGATGAAATTCTTTGTTAAAATTTTATATAAACATCAGGCCTCAGTTTCACAATCATTCATTTAATTGAGTGTACACTCAACTCAAATATACCAAATTTTTCTCATTAATATTTTAAAAAATTTAAGTAGACAATTTTATTAGACAGTGTTTTATTTTTTTCGATTTTAACTGTGTAATGTTTTAAAAATTGACATTAAAATTTATCCCATTTGAAAATGGATAGAAGTCGTTTCTTGTCGAAAGTGAGAAGCATATGCATATTCTTGTTATAAGGTAAGGGTGATTGAGGTTGATGTCACCGATGTTACCGATGTAACCTATTAATTATCTGCAATATGCAGGAGATCCTTTAAATTCTACAAGGTTTAAAATAAGGTCAGTGCTAAACTGTATCCAATACCAAACCACCGAGTCTTCTAGTCATTTTTAGTTATTTACTTCAATTTTAAATTCGTTCTATAACATTTTCTTTTTTTCCCCACGAACTTTTAGGTTTTTGTTAGTTCTCACTATATATTTATTGATGATTCATTGTTCGGTAAAATGAGACTTTTGGCAATCATTTAGAGAGAGGTGTATTTTTATGGTCCAAAATGGGTTGTAAAATAACGGGTATAGGAGAATTAAAAAGGCACAGTAATCGCAACAATGGATATTTACTCCAATACCCGTCTGAATTCGTGAAATTTCAAATCGATTGTCCTGTTACATGTGTATTAATTTATCAATTTGTAAGCTTTGGATTTGTACACAAGGTACCTGTTAATTTTAAGAATAACATGTACGATCAACGTTTCTGAGAATGTAATGACATTTACGTATTTTGTCAAAGCTCTGTTCGATAAAATTCTGAAATGGATGAGATCGGACCGAATTGGACTACCGGATCTATAAGGCCCTCTAAATACTGGCCCCTCTAAAACCGGCCAAATTCTTCGGTCCCGTACGAAGCCGGTTTTCGGAAGTTGCACTGTATTATTTTTTCGTGTAAGTTTTGTTGTTTAATCGTTAACTGGTATTTTGTCGTGTTATAAATTACCTTACGATACTTTTTTTAGTTGAAAATTTACTTCTATTGTCCTATATGTGCTTACAGAACATTGAATATAGAGTGGACAGGAGAACAAGAGATTGTAATGTAACAGTACTAAATGGTCCATTCCGTCCATACGGTGTCCATCCATTGGCAGTATTTGACCATGCGTTCACCATCGGAGCTGTTGGTGTTTCTGGGGAATTTATGACGCTTAATCACTTCTTTGGTAAATTTGAAGACGGAACAACGTTTGATGGAACTGTTTCCTCACCAGATTGTATTCCAGTGGAGTTAGATTATAATGGAACATGGGGATTCGAACATATGACGTAATTAAATTACTGCTATTATTTTATTTTTTTAATTCATTTCAAATTGCTTAAGGTGAAACTCTTTGTTCTCTATGTGTGAACATATGCATTACTTCTGGTACAACGTACAAAGGTAAAGCTAGCGAAAAAGAGTAGACATGTGCTTCATCGAAGGCTTTATCAAAACCATTACCTGAATTTCTGATAGAGATGGCTAATTAAAAAAATGCTAAAAGGTTAATTAACCTTTTACTTGCACATCTAAAAAGGTTTTCTTCTATGTAAGTTTTACCATCATCAATAATCTACTTCATGAGATATTGTTAAAATTTTTTTGCGACAAAAAATCCAGCAATTTATAAAACGTACATAAATGTATTTTTGTTTTCCAGGTTTTACGATTTAACACTTGGAATAGTTGATCCGATGGTATTTTTACCGCCTTCAAACTGTAAAGTAATACCACCAGTACAACAAACAACAAAGTAATGAAACACTCTGATATAATGATGTTTGATTTTTGTGTTTTTTTTAGATTTGTTTTTGAATATGGTATGAAATTTTAAATACTTTTCAAATACGGATAAAAGCCTTCGCCGCAATATGGCGTCAGTCTTCACCGCCGTCAGTCTTCATCCGCAACATGGCGTCAGGAGAACAGAACTTATTGCCTTATTTGTAACTTAATTTGAAACAAAACGGTTTTGATCATGTCTGTTGTTGTCCGAAAATCACGTTTGTCATATGACGATACTGAAACCCGTTATTGCATTGGATATTACTGTGTACGTTTTCAGTTAAAATACCACATGTCACATTTAATTTGAAATAGCAAGCAAAACGTTATCATATATACACATACAGTAATATATATATATATATATATATATATATATATATATATATATATATATAGAGAGAGAGAGAGAGAGAGAGAGAGAGAGAGAGAGAGAGAGAGAGATTTAAAAGTCCACATTCTTCTATCTTTCACTTATATCAAGACCGTCAGTTTCGGGATTGTGGAGCCAGAGCAACCGGAGAATTCCATCAACCTTTGGCAAGCAAACTGACAATCTTTTTAAAATATAGTGACCAATCTGATAGAAATTCCAATCTTTGCGTTAAGAGGCCCTTAGATATGTCAGCTGGCATTTAAAACAAAGCGGTTACCGAGACCAATATGGTTCGCCTGCAACCCACACCATCAGTAACGCTTCACATTTTCAAAAATGTTTACGCACGTACAAAATCTCAAATTAACGTCGTTTTTGTTAGAAAACATTAAATGTTGCGATTTTATATTCATTGGAAGTGATTGTTCTTAACAAACAGTAAGATCATTGATATGGTAAACTGCCCATTAATTAAACATCTTAACTTCTTCGAACGTATTGCTGATGTTTATCTAGTCAGCTATTATGAGATGTTATATAATACAAAAACATTATATATGTAATAAATGAAAATATTTGATAATTTAATTGATTTTTGTTACTAGGTTTTTTATTGTATAAATTATAAAGAAAAATGAGTAAAATGAATTTTGGGAATTTCTTAGGTGAAATTTTTCATTTTTAACCTCTTTGAAATATCCCTAACTACAAAATCTACTGCCCACAGGAATGGTATGTCAGCTTAATACTGATAAATGTCCTGTTTATATAAATATCACTGACCACTTCTAGAAACCACGGCTACAGATAGTCTTCAGAATGATTTTACATCCTAAGTGAATATACTATGTTTATGTAAATATTAATACTGAAAAGTTTACATACAACGGTCACAAAGTGATTAATTATGAAACATGTCATTGGATAAATATGGCTAACCAATTTTACACGTGGCTGTTATGGTTTACGGTAGATGTCGCAGTGATAATCAGAATGTAGGTCAAGTTACCTAACTGCAAGTGTTGGAATGTGATGATCTTTTAAGTTTAAAACTTCATTTTAACTGGACAAGGTGAACCATGAAGGTTCTGTTGTTACTCGCATTTCTGGCCTTGGCTTATGCCCAGCTGCCGACTCCATGTGGTAAGTAACTTTCATTTTTTTTTACTCAATTCTATCTATGATAATTAAAAAAATTAATGGAAACTGATCAAATGAACAATTATTTATTATCAAAATCATTTATTTCAAAACTGTTACGACAGTGGCGTAACATTTGTGTATGCACAAATTTCGATTAAAACGGATTTGTGCAACTAATTTTGGAACACAAAGAGAAAACAATTTGAAACTTTATGAAAAAGTAGATTATGTTAAAGCAGAGTAGTGTATTGCGTCCAGTCAAGATTGTCTAACATATTGAGATACTCAGTTCAGAAATGGTGGAGAAAACCGAAAACTTTCAGCAAGCGTATTGAGAATCCAGTGTTAGTCTGAGTAAAATTTAAACCTAGGCAGAAAAGAACACCGTGCTACATATCACCCGGTCAGCGAGACCCCCCACGATGTGTGATGGGGATAACGAGGTTGTAATACTGTTCGATACTGTGTTTATAAATGATCTAACACAAATGGTAAATCCTGGTGTCTCATTAGCTTTTTCAATCAGTTTTTTTTATAACCATACCAAATCATGTACAGTAATAAAGAATATCTGAACTGGAATTGATACAACGCATACTAATACTTAATATTGCCCTTTCAGAATCACCAAAGCAATGGACAGGTCGTCTTCTTAGGGTAAGTTATTCCTTTTTTAATACTACTAATGCCATTTTTTATGCATGACAATCTATTTTCAAGATTTTGTAGATAAAAAAAAATAAATCAAAAATCGGATTCCGAATCACCAGAATTGCTTGAAATTACATGTACAATAAACATGATGGCTTTAGGCTTTTTGACAATTTTACCTACAAAATAATTGGGTAAATTATAAAAAATGAATTTTGTATAAAAATAAATTGTGTATATATAAAACCTTTTATTTTTGGAGGGAAAGCGGTCTTAAGTAAGGTAGCGGATCACGGAGCCTCTAATCGCCTAGTGTTTGAATCCCTTGAACACAGATGCCTGTGTGAGAAAGTAAAAAATATGTCAAAATATTGATAATGATAATAATTTGCTACTTTTAATGTTTCTTTTTATTTCAAAATTCAAAATTAGCACATACCATATGTTTTGACATTGGTTTTTATTTATATAGAGAGGGGGTTACGAATATTTTTTTATTTATATAGTTAAACAGAGAGAAAGGCTACGAATATTTTGAATATGTGACCTACGACGAAACGGAACTAAGAATTAGAAAATTAGAGGACAGAGAATACGGAGACTCAAACAGGCAATATCTGGAAATTCTCCGATTATATAAATTAGTAAGTATTTGGTTTTTATACCACTACATGTAGACAGAATCAGTGGTTGTTGTTGTTGTTTATAGTGGCCGAGGATTTAGTTCGGTCTACCTACATTTCCAAATCAATAATTCTGCAACAATATTTATATTTTAGATTAGAATATCTTATTTCAGCATTTTAATTCATCATGTTCTTTATAAATAAGGTATGATGATGATGATAATAATAATAATAATAATAATAATAATAATAATAATAATAATAATAATAAATAATAATAATAATAATAATAATAATAATAATAATTTACATTGTATTTGCTTTTGAATACGTTTTTGTCTTTCATTGTTTTAAATCTCATGTCAAGTCGTGCACGTTTCTAAATATTTACAGAATGTCGAATACAGATTGGACCTGAAAACCAGAAAATGCAATGTGACAACACCAAGGATGCCGTGGAGACCATTAGGTGTTCCTCCAGGTTCCAAATTTGAAGGAAGTGCGGTTATTGGGGCTGCTGGAGTATCCGGTGAATTTATCACTGTCAACAACTTCTATGGTAACTTCAGTGACGGGTTCCAGTTTGCCGGTGTTGTAACATCACCAGATTGTGTGCCCATTCAGCTGGATTTCATCGGCCAAAATTCAATTGAACACAACACGTATGTATATGTTTTAATTTAACTAATGATTTTGTTAATTAAATTTTGTAAAGAAGACAAATATATTTGACAATATCGAAATTTGTAGTCCCTTAATTTCATAATCAATTATAAAAAATGAATGTAAATTTCTGATAAAAGTTTGACTTTCTTGACTTAATTTAAATTACTTAGTATTAAAAATATTAATTTTCAATATATTTAAATAAAGATCACACATTTCATAGAATCACGCCTCATGTAATTTTGCAACACAATTTAACCCAGCATTGGCAAAAAATGCTTTCTTAATGGATTGGTGTTTTTTGAATGGATTGTCCCAATTGTCAGACAACTGTAGTTGTCAGTTGTATATTTTAACTCTTTTTTGATTTTTTGATAATCGTAAGTTTGTAAGTTGTCGTAAATCTATTTGAATTTGGTGAAAATAAATTGCTATTCGATATAATCTGTTAGTCTTGTTCCAAATGATATAATTGTGAATGTTATTCTCAACAATATGTTAATATGTTAAGTTGTTGGAAACAATATGATGTTCAAAATATTATATTGTCATTGATACTTATATTGTGATGAATCATTTTTGTTTTTATTCGAGATTCTGGTTAGGGTTAATAAGACTATTGATTATTTTAATTTATTTTCAATTTTAGTTCCACTGGCGAGAAAAAATTTTAAAAGTCTAAAGACGTACCTTTTTTTCCTTTTTCAGATTTTATGATATTGCACCTGGTATTACTGATCCAAATGCTTTTATTCCACCAAGAGAGTGTTTGTCATTGTAGAATGTAATATAATTATGTTTATTTCAATAAAATGAATTTTTCATAAATTGCTTTTTGTATTTATTATGAAAACAGAATAAAATTAAGAAACCCATAAAGAAAATGTTTAGTTCTTAATAAACTTACGAAGGAAAGCTGAAGAATCCAACGAAGTAACATCAGTGACAGTACCAGATTGAAACAATATAAAATCTAAACCACATTCTAATGAGAAACTAAACCGCATTCTAATGAGAATCTAAACCGCATTCTAATGAGAATTTTCTGTGTTCTGTATTCAAGTAGTATTTATGTCATTGTACATTGACTCTGCTTTCACGATAATTGTCGCAATGGTTTATTTTGTGAACACATTTAAAGTATAGTTTAAGTACGGGTATACTTTAACGAGAAAAAAGAAAAAAGTACTACCATTATCATAGGCTCACTCAATGTTTCAGAAAAAAATCGTTTGATTGACAAATATCTTTGATGTTTATCGTTTGACGTCATGTTGGTAATTTTCAGCCATAAAAAATGAGATAAATAGATAGATAGGTAGATAGATAGATAGATAAATAGATAGATAGATAGATAAATAGATAAAAAAATAAATAAAAATAAAATAAAATGAAATAAAATAAAAAATACATATACCTGGAAAACTGCTGGTCGATTTAAAACAATCATCTCTTTGGTTGCTATTAGCAATATATGTTTACGTTGTTTCTGTAAGTCTTACTTAAGGATCAGCTAAGTACACACGGACGCACTGATGTTATGAGCACTAAAACAGTGGCTCAAAAACACAAATTTAAATTACGAACCATGTTTCCAGAAAACTGAAAACCAAGAATTAAACGCTTAAAATTATCTTAAAAAATAAGAAATTATTCAGAACAGTGGTTATTATTGATAAATAAACTATCCTTTATGGAACTGACCCCCAGCTAATAAGATCACCTTAAAAAAAAGCAGCAGAACAAAATCCAACTAAGCGAGTATATCTGGTGAAAAACCGACAGTCTTAGATTTTCTGGTTTTTAAAACTTATGATCAAACAATGGGTAATAAACTTTATATTCTAATTCGCCTAGCTCAACCGAATATAATATATTTATAAAATAAAACACAACTCAGTTACTTATAGGATAATTTTGCCTACAAGTACAGCAGCACTTAATGATAAGTATGCCTACAAGTACAGCAGCACTTAATGATAAGTATGACTACAAATACAGCAGCACTTAATGATAAGTATGCCTACAAGTACAGCAGCACTTAATGATAAGTATGCCTACAAGTACAGCAGCACAATTAATGATAAGTCTGCCTACAAGTACAGCAGCACTTAATGATAAGTCTGCCTACAAGTACAGCAGCACTTAATGATAAGTTTGCCTTCAAGTACAGCAGCACTTAATGATAAGTATGCCTACAAGTACAGCAGCACTTAATGATAAGTATGCCTACAAGTACAGCAGCACCTAATGATAAGTATGCCTACAAGTACAGCAACACTTAATGATAAGTATGCCTACAAGTACAGCAGCACTTAATGATAAGTCTGCCTACAAGTACAGCAGCACTTAATGATAAGTCTGCCTACAAGTACAGCAGCACTTTATTAAACATAAAATACATAAAATAGAAAAAGGCGATATGTTGGTGATATGATAGATCCAAGTAAAGTAAATCTACAGTAGAAAAAATACTATAAAAATCGTATCAAAACATTTAGGGTAGGTGGGTGGGTTTATACCTTGAAAAACGTGCTGCCTATACAAGTGACAAATTTCGAATGAGATACACCCAAACAAAAACTCAATATATAACCATATATTTCCGTGCATGCACCCGTGAAGCATTATCCACCCGTGATAACCTTTTATTATTTAAAATAAACACAACTTTATCACTATTCACATAAAAATAAAATTAAGCGTTAACACACGAACCAAACTTCGTACCTGTAACTTTATTAAATATAAATATATTCATCCAGTGTCAGATATGAGATTTATTTTCGGCGATACATTTTCTCGTTATCAGCCTTGCGATTAATAATTACCGTCCCGGGCACCATTTTAGTCAATATATCTAGACTGCATAAGGCATGTATTTTATAATCAGTGGCCCGGTCACCAATTTGTCAATATATCCAGCCAGAATAAGCCATGTGTGTTTATAACCAGTGGCCAGGTAACAAATCTGTCACTATATCTAACCATTGCAAGTCATTTTCTTTATATTCATCATATCCAGTGTCAATCGTGTGATTTAAAGTCATTGGTCTGGGTACCAATTAAGTACTATATCCATAATCTGTGGTATGGGTACCAATTTGTCACTATTTCCAGTGTAAGTCTCAGGATTTGCAATCTATGGTCTGGGTATTTTTTGTCACTATTTTCACTGTCAGTTTTAGGATTTACTATTTATTGCCTGGGCATCAAGTTCTCTCTTTGCCAATTTTAGGTCTTGAGATGTATAATAAAAGGTTTGGAATTTGCTACTTTATATAGTTATAAAAATGATACATAGTCCATAAAAAGCAAATAAAATTTTTAGATTATGTAAGGTTTAGTTTTAAATTGAATAAAACTGACCCAGTTTCACAATCATTCTAAAACTAAGATTTTCTTTAGTTTAAATCGGACAAACACAATTTTAATATTTTTTTTAATTGTCAAGGAATTTAAGTTGTTAAGTTGTCATTTTGAAAATAGCTTCAAGCTTATAACATCTAAATTAAGAAAGGATTGTCAAAATGTGCTAAATTGGATTAAGGAAACTTTAGTTACGGAATGATTATGGAACTAGGGTCTGTTCTATTTTTTTTACCTTGTTCTTAATTTGCCCGGCAAAATCAGAATTCAGTCATACATCTTATACATGTACTTAGAGGTCATACAAACCTAAAGTTCACAAATTGACGCCATATTTAGGATAAAATATCACTCTAATTTTTTACCCTTTAGATATTGAAGGAACGGACTATAACATAATTTAACTGATACTGATTCATTGTGTCACTGATATTATGAATGTCAATTTCTTTTGACTTTTTATTTATGCATTCAATTAAGTTTGATAACACAGAAACCCGAATTTAAGAATAACTTTTGCATATTCCAGGAAATTTCTATTTAATAGTGGAAATTCAGTTTTCTACTATGAGAAATAGGTTAAATAATAACAAGACCCCAAATTCACTGAAGATGTAAGATGATATCGTTTCCATTTTCAAACAGTAGAATCCATCCCACCAACAATGACAGTGAAAATAATAATAACAAGTCGAGTCTAAAATGGTATATATTAAGGTTTATCAGTTACGTAAGTTTAGTTCACATACGGTGCCAAACTTCCTTTTTAAAGTAAAACACATACAATCCATCTTTATAATTTGGGGAAACCGGAGTTTTCGGAGAAAACCACCAATTTTCGGCAAGCAAATCTAAAATCTTTCTCACTAGTGTCTGTATGGAGTAGAGTTCAAACATATGAAGAGAGAGGTGTAGGCTTAAGAACCATTAAGGTCAATAGGTATCGTGTAATTGGAGGTGATGGATCTTTTTGTTTATACACATCATCAGTACTATATATAATTCCGAGAATGTCCGAATGGATATCAGAAAGTGCAGAAGAAATGGCAGCGGATTTCATGCTTATACTAGTTATAGAATTAACATGCTTTAAAAAACTTTCTGAGGATTTGATACATGCAAAATGATGCTTTACTTTAAAAAATTTAAAGGAGAACATAACATTATGCACATAAAACCAAATAATGACAACAGCATCGGACAAAAGCCGGATATAATATAAATTACTCATTTCATGAATGTACTTACAGATATTTAAGTATCACAAGCATAATTAATGGAATGGCATCAGGAAGTCCATAAGTAATAACGATGTGAGATATAAAAACAAAACACAGCTTCATTAATCGAAAAAAAATGTTATCTAAACGAAACAACAATATATACGTGAGATGCATAATTAAAACTTACGTATTTGTTTTTAATTTTTGATTATGTTTCACAAAAGCTCTGAAGATAAATATAGTTTATATTTGGACAATATCAAACATACACCACCGTCAAGTCTGAACTAGCGTAATTGATAAACAAAGAAGAAATTATCAGGATCAGTCAGCCCTACAGTCTTGTTTGTAATTCAAAGACCTTATTGTTGAAAATGACCATCTTCATTGAGCCCTTCTAGTCAAAATCAGGTTCATGTATCTCGGGTGACAAAGGAATTTGTGAACATTATCTTCATTTCATAACCTGTAAGTTATCCAAGACTGTGACTAAATATTTACTTTATAAAATGTTCTTGATGGAAGATTAAAAATTTTGCATTGCTTATATAAGCAAAATTCGTTACTTAATATAAACTTTCCATAACCTTTATTAACGTGATGTAAGACAAAGCATGTGTATCCAATGCCACAAAGACAACATAAAAATGTATTTCTGATAACACTGACATAGTCTTAAAACAGGGGGTTAACAAAAACCGGGTAATATCAGTCAGTTCTTGTAATTTTATCCTGAATAAATTCATTCAATTTTAATACCAACGAAATGCCGCTGTTTATGACAAATAATACCAGAGGTTTCCTACAAAATAGTTGGCTCTGAATATATTGATTAAAATTTCCATGTATTAGTTAAAATTGTAAAAAAAGGAACTTAGAAATAAAGTAATATTAATAATATTGAAATTCAAGTTTTTATACAAATAAATATTATGGAGTTGTCAATCTTTAATGACATTTTTAAACAATATTTGCTCTCGACTATCTACGACAGTTTACAAATGCTTTTGCCTTTTCATTTCTAGATTTTTACGTGACTTATTTTGTTCTTGACATTTAAATGTTTAAATCAGAATCAACAAGCGTAGTTCATTTGATAAAACATATAATCATTTTGCTTTATTATATCTAATCGTATCGGTTCATTCACAAAATTGCATTCAAGACACAATTTGACAAAAACAAACAAAAAACAAACACACAAACAAATAATAATATAATAATAATAATAATAATAAAGTATACAATAGTATTAGTCAAATATTTCTAATTCTAATGTACACGTAAAGATTCCTACAATTTTTAACATTGAAGAATTGAATAGAGTATTTAATTCTGATGTACCTCGTCAACGATGTAATGATAACAGCCATGGCTGAATTTAGAATCGTAGTCAAAATTATCATTAGCAAATTATCTGATAAACATATATTAAAACCATCGATTACAAAACTTTTAAGACTGTGAACTGACACTGATAAAGAGACAAAATATTATATAGCAGGATTTTTGAAATACTTTAAAGCATCATAACAATCCAACTTCTAAAATATGCCTTATATACAAAACAGTATACTTGTTATAACTGTACGTAATCTAAGATACATTGGACCATATATAACATAGACTACGATTTATGAAAGATTGTTAAGGGAAATTGTTTGAATACGTTCTACAGATTTAAAAATGCAGATTCTGTGGTCAACTTAACTTGTAGAAATATCCGATGAGCTGATCAATGATTGTCAAGAAATATTAAAGTTTATAATTTCCTCCAATTTTCTGTGTCATATCACAGTTTTTGAACATTTAATTTTTAAAATGTTTTTTATTTGGATACAAGGTAGTGGTTGACATCTTTATGATTTTGGAATACAGAATCATCAGCAATAATTTTCAATGAGATATAGAACAATATTTTATTATTTAAAAAAAAAAACAAACCAAAATTATCGGTATGAATAAGTACAACAAGATGAACATATCAAACCTAACCGGACATGATTAAGGTTTTAGTCAAGAGTTGCTGCAGTCTGTTACGTTAATTTTTTTTTCGGAACTTTGTATTTAATTGAAATTAGAAGCAAAAAAAGATTGTTGCATTTCATAATCAATGGCCGTATTTGTTTTATTTTTCTTATATATGTACCAGTATTTTTTTAAATTGAAATTGTTGATGGATTTGTATTTTGGTAATTTGCGTTTGACTGCCTTTATATATACAGTTGAATCTCGTTATCTCGAACTTTCGGATAATTCAAACTTTTTAAAAAAGCCCGGACAGGGTTGTTTTTTATTCGACCAAAATAACTCCGGTTAACTCGAATTTGATGTATTGGTATTTTTGTAATTTGCGTTTGATTGCCTTTTATATGTATATATGACATATGGAGTTCAAATTTATATTTTTCATATTCAAATAATATCAAATTCACAAGTCATTTTAACGGTTGCTGTAAATTTCGTACTTTTAAATACAAGGGTAGTTAAAATTTGATCTCAATGTCATCCTATAATATATCTTAGTAATTCAACAATTTAGAGACGGCCTTTTACGGAATGTCAAAGCACCTGATAGATAAGATAAAATGTGTCCTAATTTCTGCCTGCCTATTTGTCTTAAAACTTACACTTATGTTTCAGTGTAGAATACCAGCAGACCTGATAACACACCATGAAGGTATTTCTTGCCCTCGCTCTTGTAGCACTTGTCTACGCACAGGAGCCAAGACCGTGCGGTAAGTCTGATTATTTTTTGTTTTTCATCTGAGTTGTTTTCAATTATTAATCATCAATTAATTATTTTTAATCTCGCAAATCCGATATTATAAAACTTAATTGTGAAATAAGCTCATTTCATAATTGAATTACTTTGCAAAATAATTCTCCGCCCACATAAAAAAATGAAAAATAAAAATTAAATTAATTATTTTTTAAAAAAAATCTGAACTTGTTTTATTCTGCAAAGCACCGAACTTACCCACCAGCCTTCGTTTATGTACATGAACCTTAACTTTGCGACTTTTTCTTTAATTAGTTTTACACATATATTTTAAGAACAAACTTTATTTTTAAAATTAATATTTTCAGAATCACCAAGACAATGGGAAGGACGAGTATTGACTGTGAGTATATTATACTGCAAAACTTTGAGGCTGAATTATTATGCATTTGACACTGTCATTTGCAAAGTTTTGAATCTTTTTAAAATAAATATTCTAAGTTTTGCAAATGTCTGCATTAAATTGATCCACTAGGAACAAAATAAACCAGTGCAAATATGTATATATTTATTTATAACAAGTGTATCAATGTATTAATATCCATAGGCTTTACTGTTGCAATACGATTGAGATTTCTGATATCCGAACGCGCCTTTTTACCTACTTTTCTCCCATTCACGTTTAAGAACTGCCAATTTGTATAATGGCGACTGGCAAATGTGCTTTTAATTCAAAGCTGCAAACATATCGGCTTTGAATAGCTTATTTTGGCATCAAATTTAGAAATATAGAGTATTTCAAGAGTTTTAAACCACAACGCTTTATACTGTTAATAGTTTTATTATAAACTCAAAATACTTGGTTATGTTACAGTAATAGATTTTTTTCCAATTACATCAGAAAGAAACACTCATGATTTATAAATTCTGTAAATTCTGAGAAATGATACAAATATTTGTCTTCATCAACTGGAACCTGTGAAACGACATACTCTTACCCTTATAAACATATAAGGCTTTATTTATTTATTTATTTTTTATTTTTTAAATCTGAGTTGGCTTTTTTTTAAGGTTGGATTATTAGTATCCAATATCTAATCTTTAATTGCCTTATATTAACTGATTCCTCTTCGGTTACGACAGCTTATCTGGGTACACTCGATTGCATTTGCTTTTTTCATTTTAAAAGAATACAAGATTTGTTAAATATATAGCTTTTGGGTCTAAAATCCACTAAGTTCGTAAAATGTTGCATATCGTATAAATATAAGTTTTAAAGAGAATGCAAGTTGACTGATAATTGTGTATGATTAGATTAAAGCAAGCTTGTTTTTCCTTTAAATTACAACTTACAAAAAAATAATAATAAAATAAATAAATAAAAAAATAAAAAATAAATCAATTGTTCTGGTTTCATTCCAAGTATTCCAGTCACCTATTTTCAATATGGTTTTAATAATCACTTTTTGGAGGTTGTTCAAGTCGGTCAAAAAAAAAAAAAAAAAAAAAAAAAAAAAAAAAAAAAAAAACAAACAAACAAACAAACTATAGCAGGTACCAAGTCATTGTATTTTTTGTGTGGATCAAGCTTTTGTTAGAACAATTTCTCTATGTTTATTTTCTAACGTAAACTTGAGCAGATAGACAGAAGTAAGCAGTATTTTGAAAGAGGACGAGTCAGCTATGATGAAGATTCAACTAGAATAAGGATTATTGAAGAAGAAGAAATCGGTTCACAGAGAGAATTTTATGATACTCTTTACCTACATAACATTGTAAGTATATCCCTGTCAATAAAACGTTAATTCTAAACCACAGAAATAAAAGTTAAGGAATGGTTTTGTAGAAACTTCATATTTATAAACGCTCCAGCATACATTTATTCATCCTCAGACATACCATTTTCATAAATTTATCAAGACTTTCTTCTAAATAAAGCGTCAGTTTTGAATGATATGTATACTATATGTTATGTCATAATAACAATATATAGTATGCGTCTATTGATGAAAAGAGAGGCCATTGTTTCATGTGCGACTCTTAAAATGTTTTTGAAAAAATTGTAATCAATTGGCGCTTCAAATCTGTAATTAAGATAAATAAATAAAAAGTAACTACATGTGAATGAATCATTATCTAAACTTACTTTTGCTAACTGCAAAATATTTTGAAAATAGCAGCCTGCCTGTTAAAGAGAACATAACGTTTAGTGCTCTTTAGTGCACCTTTGCAGCACGATTTAAGATTCTAACAGCATGTTGAAGATATGTACTATAAAGGGTGTTTAAAGGTAAAAAACCTGTATACTTTAAGCTATCTTATAAATTCTCTTTGATAGGGCAAGGAATACAAAATAAACTTAAAAACCCGTAAATGTAATGTAACCGCATTGACTCGTCCTTTCCGACCATTTGGAGTTCCACGGGAAGCCAAATTTGATGGTGAAGCAACTATTGGAGCAGCAGGTGTTCCAGGAGAAAGTCTTACAGTTGTCAACTTTAACGGAACATTTTCAGACGGTGACAGATTCTTTGGTGTCGTTACATATCCAGATTGTATTCCAATTGAAACTGGGTTCTTCAGCAAAGAAACCGGTTTTGTTCAACGTTCGTGAGTATTATATATTTATTTTTTTCTCGTAACCTCAGTTGCTAAGTGGTCTAAAGCGTCAAATGACAGATCACAGTGTCCCTCACTGCCTATGTTATAGACTAATTTATGACAATCCATAGTGTGTGAAAGTATGTGAGTTCACATAAAAATGGCAACAAAACTTATTGCAGTTGTATTTGGCAACAACAGAGTAATATATTACGTGATCAAGACACCTCTAAACTTCAGTAATCAATAGAATCCTAGTTTTACTTGAAATTATTTATGAAATGTATAACAAAAATACCTGTTAAATTGTGATGTGCCAGATGTGCTCATTTCGGAAAATCATTCGTCATCAGTGCACTAGTGGCCAACAAGTTTGAAAAAACAAAAAACATAAGCCAAACAGTTAAAACTAAATGAAAATAAAGTTCCAAAAATTATATGAATCCAAATCCAGCATAGGAATGATTTACATGAAGGAACAAACCTTGGTTTTAAATAAATTTCAAAAATTAAGACGGCTTAAAATTTTGCTAAAATATCATCGTATATCCTTGTAATACTTACAAATACAGAACGATTCAAGCATTTTTTTCAAAATTTATCTTTTTTCTTTTACAGATTCTTCGATATTAATCTTGGAATTACAGACCCTATGGCATTTATTCCACCACAAGAGTGTCAAGGCAAATAAATCAACAATTTGTATCTAATTAGTGTATCATTTAAATAAATTTTCTTATAAAATGAAATGTTTTATTTGTTTTTGATCAGAAGTTTAGACTAATAGGAAAAGGCACTCGATAAACACCGAATAACAAGTTATAGGATACGATTTCTGGACAAGTCAACCCTTTCCAGTAACTGTCAATAAGCGCAATAGCTAATCCAATCATATTGCATATTTACTTCAAAGTATGAAACCACATTTATACTATTATTTTTTTTAAGTAAGTTCTAATAAACTTTTGTGAGAGTTGCTTGCTAAAATGTACTCGGGTGTATTTAAATTATCATCGTAACCGATTTAATAAATATATATATCCAATAATCCAGAGATGGTAAGATATCTACAGTTGAACATTTTTCACAATCTTCCTTTCTTAATGCCATGTATATTTAACAAATGAAAATTCTTGATACTTCTCCAACCGTATATATGAGTAACAAAGTCGTCATAATTAACCGTTTGTATTATGACATGTAGAAATTTACAGCTCAATGATTATATCTGACAGTAGCCATAGAAACAAAGTAGATGTAAAAACAAAATGAACAATGTAAACAGACAAATTTCGATATAAGTAAATATTGTTGACTGCATATGAAGTAGAATGTATCGTGAGATGTTGCTCAAGTTTCTTTAACAGCTATGATATCTTCGCTAGCTTATTTAAAATAGTGGTCTCTTAATATAAGACATTTGAAAAGTTTTAAATAAGCTTAACAAGTATTCCGCAACTTATATAAAAAAATCGCATAGTTTAGAGATTGTTATTGAAAAGGTTCTCATTCGGAAAACATCAAACAGTGTTCGTTTGCAAACTAGCAAATTATTTCTTTTGTGTCCTTAATTATGAAAAGGTTATCAGCGAAGATTAAAAAACTTGATTAAATGTATGGTAAGGAGCATTAAGCTGTATTCTTATATGTAAAACCATGCTTAAGTAACATATCTATAACTATATATAGCTATATCTATCCGCTAAGGTTCGAATCCTACTCGGGTCACATCCTTATATAAGAAAGTTTGTCAGTTCGTTCGACTAAGGTTATTGTTTTTTATGTCACTTGGTTTCATCTACCACCCCAGAACTGAACGCCTCGATATAAGTTAAAGATATGTTAAAAAAATTTAACTGGAGTTTAACTCCTTTATCCCACTCACTCAAGATTTATTTCTATCATCTGCAACTGAACGTTAATGCCAAATTCTGCAATTGTGGACCTGTTTTATAAAGCTTCTTTTGTGGAAATTTAAAATGTTATAAAATTTAAAGATAATGGCTTGGACCTAATTTTTTGTGTGATATTATGATCGAATACATTAACTTTCGAACAAAATTTCCAAATTAATTAAAACACAAGATGCGAATTTTTGTTAACCAACTAGTTAAACTGACAAAGCTTTAAACAACTGGGGCCAAGGCAAGTCTTGTAACTCGGTGTATTGTTTCTCCAGTAAGCAGATAAAGGAAGCATTTTAAGTAAGAGGTCTCAAAAACATAATCTGTGTTTTAGTTGATACATTAAAAGAGTTCATTCTTAACTTTAAACATGGTATTCTAACACGAAACGTCTTTCTAAACATAAATGAGATTGCCCGAAAAGGGCTTAAAAGGAAATAGAAATTAAATTATTATTTAATAATAATTTAATTTAATTTCCACTTTTCCGTGAATAATACAACTGGATAAATGAATTAATAATATTTTATATTAAAAATATGTTTTATTTATTACGTCAAAATGAACATGTATTTCGACTAAAGACATTCTTGCGGTGGTACAAACACATTTGGATCCCTGATGCCAACGTTCATGTCAAAATAACTGCAAAAAAGAAAAAAATTCAAATGCATTTGCTCAATAAATTTTAAGATATAGCTTGATAACAAAGACTATTGTACGATCTTTTCTTCAAATAACTCGTACTTACTCAAAAATGTTTAAGCTTTTCAAATAAGTTTACAAATGCTACCAAACATAGATAAATCTTATTGGTATTTTTGTCACTGATTCTGAATTAAAAACTTTTCAAAAAGTAAAATGGTGATTTTTAAAAGATTTTTCCGGAAAACATGTTTGAATCACGTGAGCTGCGTGCAGTATCACACAATTTCTTGAATCGAAGTATGATAACTATAATTTACTGTCAGTTAAAATAAAACTTCTGTAAAATATGTAATTGAAAGGTCTTATTTTTGACTTCGTAAAAGAAAATAAATTAGTCAAAAACAAAGATGATGACTACTTACTTTCTAACTGTAATACCATTAGGATCGGACGAGCTTCTAACAGTGCTGGCGATGACAAAGCAGTCTGGTAAAGTAACTGTTACTGTGTAAGCTGATTTGTCTTCAAATGTTCCATTAAAGAACCCTACATTGGTGTGTTCTCCGGGAATACCTGCAGCTCCAATTGATCCTTCTCCGATGAAGAAAGAACCAGGAGGAACACCACGGTAATGGAATCCTTCATCAGCGACTCGTTTTGTACAGTTACGTGTCTTCAGATTCAGAGTGTAATATGTTCTCTGTAATGGAAATTGTATTTTAATTAGATTTAAAAAAAAAAAAAAAAGTATAAGTTCGCTATGTGTAAATGTTTTGTTGTAAAGTGTTTATATTTGTTCTGGTTATAGTCAAATTAAATTATTCTGACTATAATCAACCAATACAATGTATAAAGTCATTTTGTACTAACAGTGCTGTGGATATAAAGTCTATCTAGATATTCCCGCTCTGTAAAATTTCCCACTTCTTCAATATGTCTCCATCTCATACTTGCTGCATCATAACTCAGTTTTCCGTATGTCTCGTATTTTCTCTCCGAATCAAACTGAAAACATTTAAAATATTCATTGATATAATATTTTGATTTAAGTATTAAATAATCTGAAATAGTTTGTAAAACAGTCAAAATATTCATACAGAATTGTATGTATCAAGCTGGAAAGACCAACAGTTTTGTTTATAGAAAAACAAAGCAATTGGATGAGTTAAGAACCTGCGATTTAGGTAGAATCGAATTAAGCCAATAGGGCTTTTAGACATAGCTTAAAAACGAAACAATAAAGTAAACGTTGCATTATTAAAATACATATGGATTCTTTGAGTTATGCTTGGTGTTTATTTTCAATTACATATAATTAAATAATTTGCAAGGTCAAAATTGTCAGGTCATGTCATATATGTTTCAATATCGAACGCTCGGCACGGAAACATACGGCTGTGGCACAGAAATATTTTGGCATTATTCAGTATGATAATATGATTTCTACGGGAAACATTCACAAAAGGCATCATTTGTTAAAAGTAAATCATAACAATAAAATAGAAAAAACATACGTGAAACTCTCTTGCTTCCCATTGCGGTGGTTGGTTGTCTGGAAAAAATGATATTCATTTTTGAAGTAAAAGTTCAAAGAAATTATCGAGTTTTACATGCTTTTTTATCCTTTTCCACTACCTACAACCCGAAGAATTTTTTTCATGTGACGAGCGGATATAATAATAATCAGCGCGATATTATAAAGTAACTTTACGAACAAAGTAACTACTTTACAAGGCATTTAGAAATATGTTAATATGTTGCAGATATTAGAAAAAACATAAAAATTAAATATAAATAAAACTATACAATGTATATAATATAGGGAATCTATTTTTTTACTCATCAAAAACCGTTTTTGCAATGATAATGAACCAATAAAACGTAATTTTTCCGACATAATATACAAGAAATATTACAATTAGTAGTCTAAACCCTATTTAACTTAATACAAAAAGATAACATAAAAAGACCACATGTTGTTAAAAAGAAGAGTAATTTTTTTTTGAAAAATAAGCGTAGCAGAACATGCCTCGATAACATTCATCAAACCGTTATCATCACCAGTTTCATAGGATGAAACAACTATATATCCTCCATTTGTGTAAATAAGATATCCCCATATTCTAGCATAAACAACTTAGTTCAACACTCTTGCAATGGTTTCAGCAAGAGAGAGAGAGAGAGAGAGAGAGAGAGAGAGAGAGAGAGAGAGAGAGAGAGAGAGAGAGATTAACAGAAATGAATTGTTAAAAGTCTCTTTGATTTAAAGATTGACTTACTACAACGTGGGACCTGAGAGGCTACTATGCCAATGAAACCAAAGAGAAGAACGATCTTCATGGTTAGCTCTCTGAGACAAACTGAATATCTAAACGACTGTCTAAGATAATTTAGATTGTTCAAACATTTGTCCTAGTTAAATTTTCTTATCTTTTTGGTTTATCTGAGAGTCAAAACTGCAATCATTCTGTCCGACTTCATTGAAAGTGTTAAATTTTAGAACAGCATTGAAGATATAATATAAATGCTCATACCAAAATTTAGCTTATTGACTGGCTTGCACTATATATTTGTAAAGGCAAAATATCTGTTAAAATGTTATAGAATAGCATAAATTATAGAAATCAATAAAAACGAAATCTATACTGCTGTTGAAAAAATAAGAGAAAAAACCTTATTGAAATAAAAAAATTTATTTAAAGATAGAAACATAAATATTTCTGTCCCATTTTCTGTTTCCATTTATTATAATATCGTTCACTTTTGAGATCTAAAGAACTCTTTTTATATGTACTCAATTTGCAATATAAAGCGAATAAAACCATTTAAAAATTATTTTGCTTAATATTATTTTTGGAACGGCTGTTTTATGTATGATTTATATCCATTTATATTTGAAAGTCGGTGTTTTTATATTCACTGGTCTCATTTTTTTGATTTAGGCTCATATTATGACTTTTGTTGTAAAAATCGCTAAATCTAATACTGTTTTTCAAATCAATCGCTTGAAATAGATCTGTAAATTAAAAGTCATATACATGCATATGTCCTTGCTTCAATTTATTACATTTTTGCATCTGTATCAAAGTTATCCAAACCTCAAAATGTTTAATATTACTCCAACTGTTAAATGAATCTGCCACTACCGAAAAGGAATAATTTATCTTTTTGTAGCATCTTACTGACACAGATTTGATATTATCATAGAAAATTAACGAATTGATTAAAAAAGAGCACCTGTTTTAAATACAAATTTCCTGTGAAGTAAACGTTTGTTTCTAATTTTATAAATAGAAAAAGATTATTCATTAAATACATCTTTGCTTTAGAAATCACCGTGCCTTATCTATTATCAAGAACTTTAAAGTAACAAATATAATTATTGCGCAAGTTTAAATGCACTCGTCCAACATGCTCAAAGTCATCCTGTCTTTAAACGTTAAAATCACTTTTTCTTCTTTTGTACTTTATCTTTAAACCTTTATTAATTTTAAAAATAATAGCAATCATCATCATCATCAACATCATCATCACATAGTGTTTTTTAATACGGCGTTATTAAAATTTTTGTAATTTTCATCAACAAACTTTAATTTTCTTCCCGTATAAAAGATATTTCCCGAATTTGACAACGTTATTGCACAAACATTGAGGTCGGTAACGTCAAGGACGAAATGTTACGTGGCGTTAATTTACTTACAATACTTACTGACATACATAACAGGTATGTTGTTGTCCCGGCTGATAAAGCTTCTAATAACATTATTTTGGTTTGTAAGAAATTCTATGTTGAATGTCTTATTAAGGAGCTTGGTTTAGAAAGTATATCGGAGAACCCTACTTATACCAAAACTAATTTTACCAAAGATGAAGTTCTTTCCAATCATAGGGGAGTCCTTAAGTCTTTTGGTATCAATTTAAAACAGGAAGAACTTGACCTGCCTTACTTGTATTGGATTCCAAAACTTCACAAAAATCCATACAAGGAAAGATATATAGCAGGTTCCTCTCAATGAATTACTAAATCATTATCGGTAATTCTGACACAAATTTTGACAGTCGTCAAAGATGGCCTTCAGACTTATTCAGATAAAGTCTATTCTACATCTGGCATCAACCAAATGTGGATTCTCAAAAATTCTAAAGAACTACTTGACCATTTTGTTTCTAATACTCTATCTTCTGTAAAAAGTATAAAAACTTTTGATTTTTCTACCCTGTACACCACTATCCCTCATGCTAAATTGAAAGAACGTCTAAAACAAATCATTCACTTTTCATTCTTTTACAAAAACGGTAAACCAAGATAAAAATATCTAGTGCTCAACAGGGATTCTGGTTATTTTGTAAAACACCATACAGTCTGCAAACAAAAATATACTGAAGATACCATCAACAAAATGTTAGAGTTTCTGATAGACAACATATTTGTTGTGTTTGGCAATATTATCTTTCAACAAACAATCGGTATACCAATGAGCACAAACTGTGCACCTTTGCTTGCTGATTTGTTTCTTTATTCATATGAATCATAATTGTATCCCAACTTATACTGGATATATTTGACTTACCATAGTTCTTTGTTCCTTTTATTCTCAAAATTGACTTGCACGTGACGGGTGTAGCTAGCTAGACAAGAGGTGCTTACCCTTCCGAAGCACCCGGCCTCACTTCCTTGATGGAAGTTCACGTGTATAACATATTTTGCCAGTTTGCAAAGTTTTTACTTTGTTTTTTTGTGATATGGACAAAGACTGGTATGTTTGTTTTATTTACTATGTTTGACTATGTTTCTTATCATATCAATTGTTATATCATATGGAAATCGTAAATCCGCGAAGGTTATACTCGTTTTTCCTGTAAATATTTATCTAATATGTCAATTATGTGGTTATGTTATATTGTTTTTTAAAAAGACATAAAAATATTTGTACGTGACAATATTACAAGGGCAGTTAAACGCTGATATATCATATTTGACTTTGCACTAACGGATGTAGTTAGCTACACAGCAGGTGATCACCGAAGCACCTTGTCTTACTTCTTGGAGGAAGTTCACGTGTATAACAAAAGAATAAGTTTTTAAAGTTTTCTTTGTTGTTTTGGGATTTTGATTTGAACATGGACTGGTATGTTTGTGTTTTATCATCACAATATTAGTGTACAGTTTTTTTTTCAAATGAAACACTTTAAATATCATGTAAGCTGTAACATATGTTGCAAATAACAATATGCAGACCTTCAATGCAATGTTCTTACTTTAGAATGTTCATGATGTTTTGGTCAAATTGTAACTAGAAACGTGAATGATTATGATAAGATGAAACATTTACAAGATTTCAGTTGGAAACAGCTATCATAATGAAGGCTGCGATACTCTTTTGTCTTGTAGTTGGTGCTTTCGCACAGGTTCCAAGAAGATGTGGTAAATACATTATATTATAACGATTTAAATAATGGTTTATTTCCCTCCCGCAATATATTTTTTGCATAATAGTGCTAATTTTATAAAACGATATGCACATAGCAATCATAAAACATTTATCTGCAAATATAAATTGTAAATAAACAAATAGTAAAGAAGAAAGTCTGCAATTCCCAACAATTCTATTCAATGCGCTTTTTAAGGCATTAAATTTGGAACATTTTAAAAGCAATATAGACGTTTTTACTGTCGTTATGTATTTCTAAGTTTTAACTAGCATGACAAAATGTCAAAGCGAATAATTATATCTTAAATATATCATAGAGTGTAAACATTAGCAGGCGATTGACATGTACTGAAAAACAAGAACATGCTGTAACAACAGAATAAGACTGAAGTATTTTTATCCACGAATACATGCATGATACTGGTAACTAATCTCTAGACCCTAGACGGGCATATTTTATAATTCCCTTAATGTATTGTATGCAAGTTCTCCCTTGTAGGGCAACATCAATCCCACTAGTCACACAACTAAAACCCTTTTAATACGCATACAATGCTTTGATTACAGCCACGGTTGAACTGCATATAATTAGATCAATGTATAACGAAACCCTTCGTATATTCAAATTAGTATGTAAATATATAAAACAAATACCAGGTAAATTTTGATGTGCCAGATGTGCACATTTCGGAAATTCATTCCTCATCAGTGACACTAAGACCTAAAAGTTTGATAGATAAAAACATAAGCCAAACATTTGGAAATTAATGAATCTAAAGTTCTAAAATTATATAAATCCAAATCCAGCTTTGCTTTGCATGAGGGAACAGACCTTAGTTTTAAATAAATTTCCAAATTGAAAACGGCTGAAAATTTTGCTAAATGGTACATTTTCTGACAGCACAAAGTGTTATGCATACCCTCGGGGTATATATATATATATATATATATATATATATATATATATATATATATATATATATATATATATATAATAATAATAATAATAATAATAATAATAATAATAATAATAATAAAAAGAATTGCAACAATGATTTGTTAGATTAAAAGAGTTGTTTGTATAAAGACAGACAAAATGTTTCTCCATTGTTGTAAGTCCGAGTTCATTTTTTTTGACAGATTCGCCTAAGCAATGGGAAGGCAGACGTTTCCATGTAAGTTTTAAGTGTTTTCTGTGCAACTTGTGCCATTCAAACCACAATTTAAGTTAACTTGAATATTATTAAGTTTCATCACTTGCATCAAATATTTGAAAGTATAACTTTATGTGAATTTATCTATAAAGCAATCAATAGTTTAATTGCAACAACATTCGAGAGTACATCCACGATCAATTCAGCAACATTTCCCAAAGTATCGCGATTCGATGAGTTAAATGTATTGTTGTTTTTCGGCAATGATTCTGATATTAAGGCATGAGACTTAATTTGTTAGACAAGCCTAGCTTTTAGCTTAAATAAGTGTGTTAATTAAAACTTGTTTTGAACATTCAGTCTAATCCACTTGATACATTTGAGGTATTTGAGAGAATAAGCTACGATGAAGAGAATATGAGAGTTAGAATACTGGAGTTTGAAAATGGAGCATCCGGTCGAGAATTCTATGATACACTTTACCTCCACAATGTAGTGAGTATAATTGCGGTATTTGACGAATACAAATTTAAAACATCAAATAAGTTATCTGTTTTTAGCCTTACGTTTACGCAATAAAAAGTGGAACGGTTCAAATGTAAACTTTTTATATTGATTAAGAATTCATAACTTTGGAACTTCTGGATTTTAAACTTTTTTTGGCCCCTAGTCATTATGATGAGGAAAGACTATAGATATGGTACATCTAGAGTATTTTTGTTAAATATTTACATCATGTATTATAATATAATTTATTTTTTTAATTGTCATTTATCTATTGTATACTTCGGGGATTAAATGAAATTAAGAATCGGAACATCGAGCTGTGCAAAGAATCCTTTAAACATCACAGTGTACCAAATATTGACTATTGTTGTTTAACAGATTTTTTGATAATATTTATTTTTTTAGACAGTAATAGTTTTCCCTTGTTTACTTAGGGATTAAAATATAAATTGCATATCAGGACTCGTAGTTGTACAAAGAATCCTTTATCTGGACCATTTAGGTACCGTGGAGTGCCACGTGGTGCCCAATTTATGTACGAAAATACTATAGGAGCGGTGGGTGTACCAGATGAATACGTAACGGTCCGCACATTTAACGGAACGTTCCCAGACAATGTTAGATACGTCGTTACTGTCACTGAGCCAGACTGTATACCTGTTCATGGTTTCTTTATGAGTAATAACACAGGGCCAGAATTTACAGAGTAAGTAATTTTAATAAAATTAAATGAGGTCGGTGTTTTAGTGTATTCTGTTGTCCTTCCGAATTGTTTTATTAAATTTCTTATGATTTGAATATCTAACACAAATACCAGTTAAATTTATATATTAATATTATAGTTACATCTTGTGCGAAAAATATCATTTAAATTGCCTTGCCAATATATATGGTAAAGTCTGAAACTTTATATTTATACAGTTTTATATTCAGTGATCTTAATTTGTTTAAAAAGCTTGTCTTATGTTAAATAATAGTAATTTATGCTCTTTTTGAGTTTTTGCGTCATTTGGTATTTCAAATATTGATTTTTCCAGCTTTGTATCCATTTATTTAATTAAATTGACATAAATGAACTTTTGGCTTTTCATAGCACACGTTTTACCAAAAGGGGCCTCGGTGGCCGAGTGGTCTAAAGCGCGCTCTTACGGATCCAATGCCTCTTACCGCCTTGTTTCGAATCCAACTCGGGACAGATCCTAGTGTAAGAAAGTTTGTCAGTTCGCTTGCCGAAGTTCGATGGTTTTCTCCGGACACTCCGGTTTCCTCCACCATCCCAGAACTGACCGCCTCGAAATCAGGGAAAGAATCTTATCTGGGGCGTAAAACAATATTACTCCAATCCACTCCGTTTTACCAAAAAATACATAGCTACTCATAACTGAAGTCCATATATGTAATTAGAACCTTTTTTAATTGTATACTGATATTTATAATATATTCATTTTTAGCTACTTTGATATATCACTGGGTATAAGCGATCCATTGGTGTTCATACCACCAAAAAGAATGCAATACTAGCTAATAAAACATTCGTAAAATATTTCATTATTGTTATTTTCATCTCATCTTTTCTCTCAATTTCTGCAACATACAAAAGCAAATCAGCCATAGAACAACATGCACAACGGATATATATATATATATATATATATATATATATATATATATATATATATATATATATATATATATATATATATATATATATATATACCAGTTAATAAAAACATAAAAAATTAAAAGTTCCTTGTCGGAATTAGCATTTGTCAAGATATAGACATTAAATACTATCATACTATCATAAATCTTGTCTTCGACATTAGCTCCATGTAAAAAAGGACAATGCTTTTTAAAACTTACAACTAATATTTGTATTGAAATACAGTCAAAAAAAAGTTAAAATAGTTGTTAAAGTACATTGATAAAAAATAAGCTATGACCTTTGGACTTTGTCCTAGTTTAAAGGTCGAAAGGAAATGTTAAAGTTAAAAGGAAAAAATAATCTTTTTTAAAACTAAGGTTTGCTACCTCATTTTGAATTCAATAATTTTTAAATGTTTTGATTATCCTTTTTATCTATCAACTTTGTCGGCCCCTGGTGTCACTTATGAGGAAGGAAGTTCCAAAATCTGCTCATATGGCACATAAAATTAAACGGGTATTTTTGTTAAATGTTCAAATGTACATGGCTAACTTTATCAACATTGAAACAAGATTGCACCCTCTGTAAGTTTGACCTACTTTTTGTTAATACATAACGGCATGAACAAATCTTTATTGCATCGACTCATATATTCGTTTTCCTAGTTTCAATAGAATCTGTTTAGTCAGTCAGAGCACATTTTATGATAATTTATGTGACATTACGTATGATTTTTAATTCATAGTTTCAGTTTCTTTAGTCTAATGTCTTTAACTTTATACGTATTATTATTAATAGGATCACATCGTCAGTTTCCAATATGTTATTATGATTGTGAACATTTACATTTTGTTTTAAAAAAGAAACTACAAGCGAAAGGCAACATAACACAAAAAGTGTTGAAATGCGCATTACATATAAAATATAAAGAATTACCTTAATGACTTTATGATGTAATGGGCAGCTTTTGTCGTACAGATTCTTACAGTGCACAAGTGTTTAACTTTATCATAACTTTTGTTACATAGCTGTTGAGTTATTCTTACCTCAGAAAATAATTAAAATGGAAACTCTTTACCAAAATGCAGTCTCAGATATACCAAATCCTCTCTTCCTTCTTTCAGCATACAACATACATTTAATTTTTTAAATATATAATACAAATAGCAGTTAAAATTCGATGCGCCAGATGTGCACACTTCGGAAACTCACTCCCCACCCCATGAATGAGTAAAAGTTACATGAAGGTCAACAAAGGAACAAAATTTGTATATTGTTTTTAATTTGTACCTTTTTTAGCATCAGAGACAAGTACAAAATGATGAAATAAAATGTGCTGCTAATCTGTTGTTTAGAATGTGCTTTTACACTATCTTTCTCTCTTGCAAAAAGAGATTCGCGCGGCTATGTTGCGCTTCTCTCCGTATTATAGTAACTATAAGTGCATTTCAACCTTGACATGTCACAATACTAGTACACTACAGTTTATATCAAAATAGTTAAACTTTAAAATCCATTTAAGATGTGGCATAAGGCACAAGTCACAATTTGAAGACATTCAGTGTCATGTGTCTGGTTTATTCTAGATTGTTCATGATTTTTGGGTCAATCATATCTAGAAACTTGAATGATTACGATAAGATAATTCCTCTACAATAAGACCAGAGTTAACAACGATCAGTATGAAACCGCTATCTCATTATGAAGGCTGCAATACTCTTTTGTCTGGTAGTTGGTGCATTTGCACAGATCCCAAGAAGATGTGGTGAGTATATTGTAAATTAATTTTGAAATAAATGAATAACGTTTTATTACCCCAATCTTTACCTTTTGCATAATTGTGCTTATTAATTAAATGATTATCACATGACAAATTTATTACGTGTTTTTGTTCAAACATATATTTGTAGTACCTTTAACAGACCAAAACGTGACTTTAATCATTTACTCGTAAAAAATAATTAAAAACACAAAAAACTTAAATAAAAAAGTCTAAATTTACCAACAATTTTATCCAATGTAGTTTTAAAGGAATTTAATCTTAATTATGCTTAACCAAAGCAGTTAACGTGTGTTAAACGTCCTTTACGTATTTCCGAAATTTAAATAGTAAAAAGTAGTAAAAGTAAGTGATCATTTCAAATAAAATACAGCGTATCTACAATTACAGTCAAGTGTCGGTTCTGACAACCTTAACGGAATAAAAAAAAAAAACATTTGATAACCACATATTCAGGACACTGATCATTAACTCCTTGACTCTACGCTGGCACTAAATACATGAATATAACCTACTTAGCCTTGCCAATTAGGTTTTATGTAAGGCGATAATACCCCCACTCATCATACAACTAAATACACTTTAATGCCCACATAATTCCTCTAACTATGAACACGGTTAATTTGTGTATTTAATTTGAAAAATTGTATTAATAGGTATCAAAACCCCACTGTATTTAAAATGAATATGCTGATGAAAGGTTTTCGTTTCGTTTGCATTTAATAAGGTAACATAAATTCTTTGGAACTTTAAAACACGTGTAGATGGAATAAAATAAGTAATAAATGATTACCGACGAACAGCTTGTCATTATCAATTTGATAAAGATAAGTTAAAAAACAAAAGAAACTGACAGAGTTAACGTCAATAATATTTTTACAAATAACAATGTTTATTTGAAGTCAGATGGATTTTTTCTCTTTATCTTTGTTGATCTTGGTTTATTTATTTTTGACAGATTCGCCTAAGCAATGGGAAGGCAGAAGTTTCCATGTGAGTTTTAAGTCTATATAATTAAAGTATATTTAGCGCATTTGTGGCCTATATCAAAATTTGTAGTTAACCAAAATATAATTATCTGAAAAGTTTTCATTGAAAACCCAATTACTTGCCTTTAAATATAATGTATCATAAATTATATTTGATATGTTTTACAATGTTTTCACCTTAAGATACAAATAAATAGTTACATTTGGCTTATGTTTTATCAACCTTTTCGGGCCCTAGTGTCACTGATGAGGAAATATTTTCCGAAATATGCACATATGGCACATAAGAATTAAACAGGTACTTTTGTTATAAAGTTACATTAAGTAGATAAATATTATTTCAACATTTAGAAGACTATCCATGAGTAATTCAGCAACAGGTCCTACAGTTTCGGGATTTACTAGTTATATGATTCTTTTGCAATGGTTTTGATATTTACAAAACAGAGTCTTCAAGGATCTATTAGACAAGCCTAGAATTTATGTAGATGCGAATTTTTACGTTTACTGTTTAAATTTGCAGTCTAATCCACGTGATACATTTGAGGTATTTGAAAAAATAAGCTACGATGAAGAGAACATGAGAGTTAGAGTACTTGAGTTTGAAAATGGAGCATCCGGCCGAGAATTCTACGATACTCTCTACCTCCACAATGTAGTAAGTTTTACATAGTGTTTGATGAATGCAGATTTAAAACATCAATTAAATTAAATTAAATTTTGGTTTTATTGAAATAGTAACGTCTTGCAAGGATATAGTCATGTAAAATTATTTTAAGTGGAATGCTATTTTTCAGGATTTCTGGTACCTCAGAGAAATCAAAGTGATAGTAAAAAAAAAATATGACGCATTTATCTCTTACTTGATTACCGGGTATATTGAGTAGAATTATATTTCTTGTTTGTGATACCAGTTATTGAAAATTAAGAATTAATTTTTAAAAGGTGCCCGGAAAATCAAGATTTTGCAGGTAAAATAAAAATGTTTATAAACCCAAATAATAAATGGTTATTTCACGCAATCTTTTACGGTTATAGTAATTTTAGAGATTTCTAGTTTCTTATTTAATCTTCAGGGATTGGAATACAAATTAAACATCAGAACTCGTAGTTGCACAAAGAGTACTTTGACAAGACCATTCAGACATCGTGGAGTGCCACCTGGTGCCCAATTCATGTACGAAAATACTATAGGAGCTGTGGGTGTACCAGATGAATACGTAACGGTCAGCACATTTAACGCAACATTCCCAGACAATTCCAGATTTGTCGTTACCGTTACTGAACCAGATTGTATACCTGTTCATGGTTTTTTCATGAGCAATAACACAGGGCCAGAATTTATGGAGTAAGTAACTCTTATAAATTCAAAATTTTGTTATTGATGATAGATTTTATGCATCCTATATTTAAGAGTTTTTTTTAAATCATGGTGGGTAGGTTGAAAACCAAAAAATAGTATTAAGACCGCTATATTTTCATAAAATCCAGTGACTGTCCAAAGCTGAAAATTCATAATTTGTGTTTATAATAAATGCCGATCTTTGACTCTCTTCCTTTAAAACAAATTCCAGTCAATTAGAGAATATAAATAAAACGAAGTACTTTTTTCTAAAATGTTATTAATTTTCATTTTGGTTACATATCAATAGTATTGCAAGACATAAAACATTGGTCAAGCACATCATTCTTCAACCTTTTTTTGTAATTTGATGCATCGTAAACCCAGTTGTTTGGTTATAAATAATCCTGACTAGGTTTAAAACCACAAAAACAAAACAAACACGTAAGCTAGATTTTAAAATCTGTCTGTCGATGGCGACGTTTATACATACTCCAGTTTTCTTTTCCATTCGATAATTGAAAACCTTGATTTGAATAATATACTGTTATAATATGACCTTTAAACAAGATTAGGTTTTCTTCGTGATGTCTTAAGTCGGAAATGTTATATTCAGTAGTCTCAGAATGTGTGAATAGTTTGTTTTATATCGCAAGATTATTTAGTTACTCTTGTTGTGTTGTATTTTTGCGTTTTTCGTATTTCAAATGTGATTGTTTTTTTGGCATTCTATTCATGTCTTTATTTATATTTTATTTACATAAACATTTCCTTCATACCAAACTGTATTTTTAATCACTTAATGTAATATGTAACAAAAATCGTTAATAATAAATGTATAATATTTTCTATTTTTAGCTACTTTGATATTACCCTCGGTATCACAGATCCAATGGTATTCATACCACCAAGAGAATGTAATGATAGTTAATAAAACATGTTATATTTGTTATTTTTGTTTTATTTATTATAGTTTTTTTTAAGAATTCTTTGTTCCAAATACAATAGGATTTTCGTTTTACAGTAAACAACAACAACAACAACAATAACAAACACACACGCACACATACACAGAGAGAGAGAGAGAGAGAGAGAGAGAGAGAGAGAGAGAGAGAGAGAGAGAGAGAGAATTTGAATTGTTATCCATAATACCAATTTTGCTATGTCTTGTACATTATGTAAACAAACAAATCGATCACCGTTAGTCTCCTAGTTGATATACTGTCTAAAAATAACCGAAAAGGGCAGCAATAATTTTTACTCCAGCAATGAAAATCTTATAATAAATGGACTAAACATGTGTTTGATTTTTTGTGCTGTTTTTTTTGTTTGGCTGTTCCTGTAATAACTTTGTATTTTGTTATGTTTATGGTCACATTAGCTAATGCCAAGTGCATAATTCATGTACAATTAAAAAACCATTCAAATAAGTTAGCAAGAATAAAAAAAAGCTGTTATCATCGTCTTTGAGTTAGCTGTAAATTTATTTGATTCAACAACTAAAATTGATACGCCTATGGGGCATTTATTCGTTTAGATTCATCTATATTGTCAAATTAAAGTAAAGACTCGATTTAACTCCATTATGTTTGCGTCTTAGGAAATTGTAAGATTTTGAATACAACAGAAACCTTGTGAAAAACAAAATGATTAACAGTGAAAAGATATTCCTCATTACTGTTGAAGTCACTGTGTTTGCGACAGTGAATTATGCTTAATTTCTGGAGAAAACCAAATTATATTTTTTATATTTTTTGCCTACAAGAGTCTAATGGTAACTGGAAATTGTTATGCTCATCTGCGATCACCATAATTTATTTATGTAGAAAGAAAATGTTGCTGTTACAGGGATTTTGTATATTAAAAAACAACGCAAATGGTGAATCCTTTTGCGCATACGACATAATGGAAAACATTATTTTACATGTAAAATCTCCGTAGCAGCAAACATCATGAAATGAGTGATATGATATCAACTTAAAATGTTTTTGAGTCCTAATTCCGTTATTAAAAGCAATACGTATTTATCGATTAAATAGGTAAAACCACGATCAATAAGGAAGATTGGGAAGTATATTTGGTATTCTGTAACAAAATATATTCAAATTTTCAACATAGTAGTATGTTAGTCATAGACACTGATGATATTGTAATATATTTACATTTGCTTTGCAACTTTACTAAATAAACATGTTTGAGACCTGTGGCAAATATGGTACAATAACTGACATTGATCACATGATCATTACACTATGCGTATGAATATTTCAATGAATATTTCACTGTCTGGACTATTTTTTAAGAAGTTTCATAACAAAACAACAATACAGCCTGAGAAAAAAATATTTATAAATTCTAAAATATTCATTGAATTAAATACACAACGGAAAATTTCCAATCATCTAAAAAGAACCCTAATTTCTCCCATAATACTGAAAAAGTGTGTATGGTACCATCTGTTCTATAAATTTTATTTCCCAAGCTATGAAATTTCACCACCAGTTAAAACCACAGACGAGTCTGGTGAATATGTAACTTAAATACATGAAATACAACCAAAAAATTTTCAGAGGGGAGATATCTCCTACAGACGAAAATAGCAGATGTTAAAAAAGAATATATATGCAAATGTTAAACCGCTGTTTCCAGTGCTTCGATAAAACTGACAAAAATCCCAAAGTTTTTCCAGTAATTCGATAAAACTGACAAAAATCCAAAAGTTGGTTCAATCAATATAAGAAAAAGTCATGGCTGGTCCTGAAGAGTCGTATATGGTTCATGCTCAAACCACTTTTAAAACGCACATTTGCCCGTTTTTATCCAACACATGCCATGCTGCAAAAGTTGAAACAAAATACACTCCTCGCTGTTTGCGGGTGACGGCATCTCAATGACCTGGGGTACGAAGCTCGGCACAAATTTGTTTATGTCGAACCATAAATGATAAGCTTCTCCCAATCTTACAACAGAACTGTCTCATCACAACAGAAAAAACGTCATAGTAACTCATTGTCAGAATTAACTCACCCTGCAAAAAAATTTAAACACCGAATCAGCTGTTGTACCGCGCCTAAATGGGTCACAATCTGGGTCGCATCATGTGCTCAGTTCCACAAGTTCTACGAATAATAATGACAGAAACTATGACTTTCCAAAGCGGATTACATTTCCGTCATCCAATAAATTCACTCCTGGTTTCTTCGTAGATTCCAATTTCTCGCACTGCACTTTTAAATTTCCAAAAATGACAGCGAGAGTGAAACATCATTTTCGTGTCAATCTTCGAGACTGTTCACTTGTTCGTCATCTGCCTTAGGAATTTTTTTCTTTTTAAATAATTTCGTTAAATTGCTATGAAATTGACTAAATTGATGTTTTATATAAAATGTGCAAAACAATGTGATGGTTAATAAAAGATTTTATAATTTTTGCGAGTTCCGTGTTTTTTCATGTTGTACTATATTTTGTTTACATTGTTACGCTGTTCCAATAATTGAACCCTCTTCTCGTTGAATGCGGGAAAATTCAAATTGACGTGACAAAAATTCAAAATAATTAATTAATAATTAATATAATGTAAATATAACCATTGAACAGCATGGCTATGGCAGTTATTGGAATATAAATGCCATAGCTTTGCCAGGCAAACCAATCATAACGCGCTAACACGCGTTATTCAGTTTGCCTGGCAAAGCTATGTCATTTATAATCCAATAAATGACATAGCTATGCTGTTCAATGGTTAAGTAAAACGAAAAAAAATATTAAGATTGTGTTCTTCATCAGTACAAAGTAAACTTGTTCTGAGTTCAACTGAATCAACCTATAAAGCCTGTCTTATGCAACCGTTTTTCATTGGTCAAAGGTTTTACAGAAGAAACTGTTAGTGATAACCATCGATAAAACATTCAGCAAAATTATCATTTACTGAAAGTAATCTTGTTGTGTAAAACTATGATGAACAAAAATGCTAATCATATAAAATCTTAAATAGCGTCCTGTCTTTGTATGTTGAAGAAAATTACATTTTATATTTAATCGAGGCTTTTTAAATTTCAAAAGGTATACCTATTTCAGTAGACCTGTTAAAATATATCTAGTATTGGTTTTGATACAGTGACTTCATACTTATTTACCAAATTTTTTTAGGGCCTTGATTAGCATAGGCTTGCAGTATCATTGAGTCAACAATTTAATTGTAAAATGGTAAAATTTGAAAAAAATAGTCAAAAGTTGGCCCCGTTTCAAAGGTCAGTTAATGAAAACAAAAACTAACTACCCTTGGCAAAATAAAATTATTATTGTTACGATACAGCAATTCAGTGCTTATTTTTTTTAAATGACACGATCCTGACCTTTGACCCCTTTGACCTTTGATTTATATGGGAAAAACCATGATTTAAAAAGTTATGTCTGTACTCAAATACTATCTTAAAAGTTATAAAGTGTTCAAAGCACATAATTCATGACTTCTTTTACATTTATCCCATTCTGAAGATCATTAAAATGTCAAAACTGAAAATCCATATCGTCTTACTATATGGTCAGGCTTAAAGAGATTAAAGACATTTTAAAATACATAATTTTTAAACGCATTTCGACCAAATAAACACCGATAATGAAAAAGAGGTAAACTACAACATTACCTTCTTATGAACACCTTATTAACAGCAAAATTTATAGATATCAACATTCTATGAGCTTCATAGAAACAATATTACAAGAAAACTATGTGTCCCTAAATTTCACCTCGATATATATTGGTAACGCTTTAATCTGACCGATTTTACAATTACCAGAAGATAAGATAATGCATGTATTCTTCAAACAGTAAGCCTGTCCTATAGGTAGAACATTTATCTTTTCGTTGGTAAGACTCCTCACCTTCTGACGGATCTTCCATGATGAAAGTCTTTGTGCTGCTTTGTCTGTGTTTATCTACAGTGTTGGCTCAGGTTCCTCAACCATGCCGTTTGTATTTATCTGTTTTTTCTATTTTCAACAGATCATAAATCATTATATCGGTTTTATATTACATAGCTTCTTTCTACGCTTTATATTGGCAATATAAATTTTATGATAAAACATGAAATTTTTTGTTTTCAGATTTAAAAATGAATTATCTGTTTTATTTTCATTGTTTTATTTCATTTTTTTAAAAATTTATTTTTATTTCTTTCTTTTTTCTTTTTTAGTTTCTCCTCCGGAGTTTGAAGGACGTCGCATAAGAGTATGTATGAATAAGAAAATTGATTGATTTAATTGAGTTTTTATGTTCCAGTATAAACTATTTTACATATATCGAGACGTCACCAGCTATAGGTGAGGTGTCAGAAATTTTAACCTTTGCAGTGCGCTTAGGGCAATGTGCAGGGAGAGTTCTTTAGCGTGCAACGGGGTATCGGTTTTAAGGTCTCCTCCGAAGAACCCCATGGCCTTCATTTGTAAAATGCCGAGTGCTTGCGAAAGAACAGTCATTGCCTATTTAAAGTCTTGGCCAGACGCGATAGAGGTTCAAACCTTCAACGCCCACATACGAAATGAGCTCTCTTCATATTATAAACTTTTGAATTTTCTGAAGAAAATATTTGAAAATTTATATATTATAATTTTTGAATATTTCATTCAGAAAATTAAAAAAACCCCAACATAATATGACACTACCAACTAACTAATCTAGCAGTAGAGGTAGATAAGAAAATAATTCCATTTATTATAGTTATTTTTGTGATGTATGTAGTATACATTAAAAAATCCATTATAATGTTCCTCAATAACCATGATTCATTTAGTCACAGAAATCTCAGAGTCTATTTCTTGTTTTGCTTTCTTATAACGTTCATCTTGAACAAATTGTGTTTTATTTCATTTCATTGATATAACAGACCTGTTATTTATTTAAGACATACTGACAGGTGATATTTTTCTAACTATGAAAAGTGCATCGTTGTTGAATGGTAGCCAAAATGTGCCAAAATTTGTCATTTTATCTTCTTTTTCTATTCAATTTTTTTTTCATTTTCGTCACGATCTTTTGTCTTTCTGTCTTATTAAACATTTTTTATGTTAATTTTTGCATTAATTACTACAACATGTATTTGTGTAAAATGGCTTTGAAAATGACATGTATTAAATCCGTTTTGATTAATCGCGTAACACCTAAATGCTGCCCTAATTTGACCAAAACAGTGTCGGCAATACATAGGGATTTTACCGGATAGCCAAACTGGACATTTGTCATGTTATAATTTAAAATTTTCTGAATGAATTTTTTTTTAAATTTTAAGTTGTTATATTAATTTTTTTAAAAAAAATATGTTATTTAGAAAAATTAAAAAAAAAAAAAAAAAAAAAGAAAAAGAAAAAAAGAAAGAAACTTGAGTAGATTATATCCTACCAACGAGTTTAACATTAGATGTACAATCACAGACATACAATTTTATTTATTGACATGAAGAAAATCGTAAAATCTAAATATATCTTTGAAAAGTAATGATACTGGTGTGAAAGGGACTTCGTGTCATAAACAAATACGGTCCGGTTTAAAGATAATAATAGCACAATCTCGGGTTCACTTTTGAAAAAAAAAGGCTCCTTCCTTTGACCGATTTGTTTTGTTATATGTAATTTTGTTGTCTTAATTACTATGTTACAATACCTCACTAGATTTCTTATTTATGTCATCGGATGATGGAATTGTAATTTTCTCTACTTCACTTAGGTAGATGACCAGAAAAACTTTCAAGAATATGCTAAATTTTGGTATGATGAAAACAATAAAAGAGTTCGCATGGTTGAAGAAGTTGAGATTGGTAGCACACGTGACTATTATGATATATTAGCTTTGTTTAATTTGGTAAGTGCATCGTTAATGAGCTTGTCTAAGAACAATTTGTTTTGCATTATATTTACAACATGATATCTAAATATTCAAGTTACATTCTTTGTTTACAAGTTCTTTAAACGATATATCAATATACTGGTACACTGTAAATATAAAGTTAGGTAATGGTGTTTTACGATCCTGTCTTGATTCTTTCACTTATTTCGAGGCGGTAAATATAGAGTTGGGTAATGGTGTTTTACGACTCTGTCATGATTCTTTCACTTATTTCGAGGCGGTAAATATAGAGTTAGCTAATGGTGTTTTACGATCCTGTAATGATTCTTTTACTTATTTCGAGGCAGTAAATATAGAGTTAGGTAATGGTGTTTTACGATCCTGTCATGATTCTTTTACTTATTTCGAGGCAGTAAATATAGAGTTAGGTAATGGTGTTTTACGACCCCGTCGTGATTATAGAGTTAGGTAATGGTGTTTTACGATCCTGTCATGATTTTTTCACTTATTTCGAGGCGGTAAATATAGAGTTAGGTAATGGTGTTTTACGATCCTGTCATGATTTTTTCACTTATTTCGAGGCGGTAAATATAGAGTTAGGTAATGGTGTTTTACGATCCTGTCATGATTCTTTTACTTATTTCGAGGCGGTAAATATAGAGTTGGGTAATGGTGTTTTACGACTCTGTAATGATTCTTTTACTTATTTCGAGGCGGTAAATATAGAGTTGGGTAATGGTGTTTTACGACTCTGTAATGATTCTTTTACTTATTTCGAGGCAGTAAATATAGAGTTAGGTAATGGTGTTTTACGATCCTGTCATGATTCTTTTACTTATTTCGAGGCGGTAAATATAGAGTTAGGTAATGGTGTCATGAATCTTTCACTTATTTCGAGGCAGTAAATATAGAGTTAGGTAATGGTGTTTTACGATCCTGTCATGATTCTTTCATTTATTTCGAGGCGGTAAATATAGAGTTAGCTAATGGTGTCATGAATCTTTCACTTATTTCGAGGCGGTAAATATAGAGTTAGGTAATGGTGTTTTACGATCCTGTCATGATTCTTTCATTTATTTCGAGGCGGTAAATATAGAGTTAGCTAATGGTGTCATGAATCTTTCACTTATTTCGAGGCGGTAAATATAGAGTTAGGTAATGGTGTTTTACGATCCTGTCATGATTATAGAGTTAGGTAATGGTGTTTTACGATCCTGTCATGATTCTTTTACTTATTTCGAGGAGGTAAATATAGAGTTAGGTAATGGTGTTTTACGATCCTGTCATGATTATAGAGTTAGGTAATGGTGTTTTACGACCCTGTCATGATTATAGAGTTAGGTAATGGTGTTTTACGATCCTGTCATGATTATAGAGTTAGGTAATGGTGTTTTACGACCCTGTCATGATTATAGAGTTAGGTAATGGTGTTTTACGATCCTGTCATGATTCTTTTACTTATTTCGAGGAGGTAAATATAGAGTTAGGTAATGGTGTTTTACGACCCTGTCATGAATCTTTCACTTATTTCGAGGCGGTAAATATAGAGTTAGGTAATGGTGTTTTACGACCCTGTCATGATTATAGAGTTAGGTAATGGTGTTTTACGATCCTGTCATGATTATAGAGTTAGGTAATGGTGTTTTACGATCCTGTCATGATTATAGAGTTAGGTAATGGTGTTTTACGATCCTGTCATGATTATAGAGTTAGGTAATGGTGTTTTACGACCCTGTCATGATTATAGAGTTAGGTAATGGTGTTTTACGATCCTGTCATGATTATAGAGTTAGGTAATGGTGTTTTACGATCCTGTCATGATTATAGAGTTAGGTAATGGTGTTTTACGACCCTGTCATGATTATAGAGTTAGGTAATGGTGTTTTACGATCCTGTCATGATTATAGAGTTAGGTAATGGTGTTTTACGACCCTGTCATGATTATAGAGTTAGGTAATGGTGTTTTACGATCCTGTCATGATTCTTTTACTTATTTCGAGGAGGTAAATATAGAGTTAGGTAATGGTGTTTTACGATCCTGTCATGATTCTTATTTCGAAGGGCCAGTTCTGAAACGTTAAAGGAAACCAGAGTGCTCGGAGAAAACCACCAATCTTAGGCAAGCAAAAGCACAAAAAATCCTGACAATAAAACATAGGACCAACCCGGTAAGTGGCATTGTGATTACGCGCGCTTTTAAACCTGCCGCCGATGCCGTATATATAGTGCAAAATATTTCAGTTTGAAATCTTTTGGACTTATTAAATGTAATTTTGAAACATTATATGAAAAAAAATTGGCATTCATAGTAGAATATTTCATCTCTGTTTGATTCTTTTTCGAATTTTTTGTTCTGAAAAAGTTATTGAAACTTTTTTTTTTAAATTCTTATTACAAAATCATATCTTTAAGACATCACTCTCTAACATTTTAACGATACATTTTAACGCATAAAAATGCATTTTAGAACAAGGAATACAAAGTCAATTTGAAAACAAAGCAATGTGTAACATCAACAATTTCACAGCCATTTATACCAATGGGAGTACCAAGAGAGGCCCGTTTTGACTTCGACGCCGAAATCGGGGCGGCTGGTATTCCAAACGAACATTTGACCATACAGGCATTTTCCGGAAATTTCACTTTTGGAGATCTTAAAGGAGGTAATTTGTATATATGTGTAAAGAAATTATTAAATAAGAAATTGATCAAACTTTGGTCCGAAGTTAAATGTATAATGATTTACTGTAGTATTTTTTTGATAAAGTAAAAATTGACATATTACTTTCGTTATTTACTGAAAAGTCACAGTAAACTTCTGAATGTAATAAAGTTAAGTTTATATTTTCATCATTTGTGCTTTTTTCGATAAAAAGGTTCACTTTTTTCAACTAACCAGGATGTTGAAATTTTTAAAGTTTGTGTTTGCGGGTTCGTAATGTATGTTTTTTTCTTCCGTAGATGCATTCTATGGACTGGCGACTTATCCAGGGTGTGTACCAGTAAGATCTGTGATTTTTGGAAAGACTATTGGATTCTTACAGACTGAGTATGTATATATGTGTTAGAAATCTTCTGTGAAAATCATGAATTGAAGTTGCCGTCGACAGAAAACATGTTAGCTATCGCTTAGAGTAAAACAGTAAAACTTAAGATTTTAAAAAGTCATTATTTTTCCTTACTGTTAACCCGACACATTCTGGACTCAGATATTTAGACAAGACTTGTTGACATTAGTCAGGATTTAGGGTGTAAAAGTATGTATTCAATTCAACAATGACAGCTATGTAGCCTAATAAAAAATACATTCATTTTGACAGGTTTTTAAATTACTCGGTTGTCAGGTATTCTCTATACAAAAGTTTACCAAATTTTTCTTCAGATTTGTGGAATATGTACAACTTATTACGGCAAAATAAAAATAATAATGAATGAATTTTTTTAGAGGAAGAATACTAAAATTATTATTTTTATTTTCAGCTTCTTTGATATCAACATTGGAATTAGAGATCCAAACATCTGGATACCTCCATCAATTTGTCCACCATAGACTTATATGAAGCTTTTAAAAAGAGAAAAAGTAAAAACAACGAGTGATTTTTTGATATAGGTTTTTGTTATTTGTGCATTGATCAATTGAAGAAATCAAATCTACAACTATATGAAATATCGTTTCCTAAAAGTATGATTTAGTATAGTTGCATATTAGTCTAAATTATTTTTAGAAATGAAATACAGAAAGCACAAATAAATGCTATATGTATATGGCAATAACCAGAAAAGCACGAACATAACATAATAAATACATTGTTCAAAACAAAGTTTAATCACTGACTGGATTTATAGTAGTAAAATTTGTTAAAACAGCATCTCAATCGCTAATACTTGATAATAGTCTCAGTATCTATAGCAAAGCATGTCTGCTGATGGAAGAAAAAAAGAATACTAAAGTCATGGTAAATATTTTGAAGATGTTACCTAAATAAGAAATTACGAAAGCCTATTAGGCTCATGAATAAAAAAAATTAAAAGGCGTAATAACGCGAAATAAAGGCGAAATAACGCGAATTGAAAGGCGTAATAACGCGAAATGAAGGCGTAATAACGCGAATTGAAAGGCGTAATAACGCGAAGTAAAGGCGCAATAACGCGAAATAAAGGCGTAATAACGCGAATTGAAAGGCGTAATAGCGCGAATAAAGGCGTAATAACGCGAAATAAAGTCGTAATAACGCGAATTGAAAGGCATAATAACGCGAATTGAAAGGCGTTATAACGCCTTTATTTCGCGTTATTACGCCTTTATTTCGCGTTATTACGCCTTTATTTCCCGTTATTACGCCTTTCAATTCGCCTTAAAACCCCTTATTTCGTTTTATGACGCAAGTTGCTTACCGTAATGTTGTGGAGGTCCAGGGTTTAAAGGTCTATTTTCTACGAAAGCCTATTAGGCTCATGAATAAAAAAAATTAAAAGGCGTAATAACGCGAATTAAAGACGTAATAACGCGAATTGAAAGGCGTAATAACGCGAAATAAAGGCGTAATAACGCGAAATAAAGGCGTAATAACGCGAATTAAAGGCGTAATAACGCGAATTAAAAGGCGAAATAAAGGCGTAATAACGCGAAATAAAGGCGTTAAACGCGAAAGAAATAAAGGCGTAATAACGCGAAATAAAGGCGTAATAACGCGAAAAAAGGCGTTATAACGCCTTTTAATTCGCGTTATTATGCCTTTCAATTCGCGTTATTACGCCTTTATTTCGCGTTATTACGCCTTTTAATTTTTTTTTATTCATGAGCCTAATAGGCTTTCGTAATTTTCCGCCCCATTACATACATTATTAAAAGTCTGTGTGTGTGTGTGTGTGTGTGTGTGTGTGTGTGTGTGTGTGTGTGTGTGTGTGTGTGTCCTGCACATATACATTATATGTAATGTAATTAGTTTTTTATGTATAATTTCTATGAAAATTAATAAAACTGTACATCATCCGATCCTGCGCTGAAATGAATAGTTATTTCTGAAACCGTTGCATTTGTCGATTTTAAAGTATTTTTCATAAAGAGTGTCATTTGTGCACATGGCTATTTATGAATTAGATCCTGATTAACTTTTAATAGTGATTAAATGACATTTGTGTCTATCTTAGTTAATATAGACAGATCAAGGTTTATTCACTTTCATTAGCTTTAGGCTGTCTAAAAGAATTTAAACCAAAATCAATCTGTTTGTTGAAAGAGATATTACCCTTTGGAGAAAAACGATTCTCAAGGGAAGTGACTGCTTTATATATAGACAAAAAGGCATTATAACGCCTTTCACTTCGCATAATAACGCCTTTCAATTCGCGTTATTACGCCTTTCATTTCGCGTTATTACGCCTTTCAATTCGCGTTATTATGCCTTTCAATTCGCGTTATTACGCCTTTATTTCGCGTTATAACGCCATTATTTCGCGTTATTACGCCTTTCAATTCGCGTTATTATGCCTTTATTTCGCGTTATTACGCCTTTCAATTCGCGTTATTACGCCTTTCAATTCGCGTTATTATGCCTTTCAATTCGCGTTATTACGCCTTTATTTCGCGTTATTTCGCCTTTATTTCGCGTTATTACGCCTTTCAATTCTTGTTATTATGCCTTTATTTCGCGTTATTACGCCTTTATTTCGCGTTATTACGCCTTTCAATTCGCGTTATTACGTCTTTAATTCGCGTTATTACGCCTTTATTTCGCGTTATTACGCCTTTTAATTTTTTTTTTTTATTCATGAGCCTAATAGGCTTTCGTACTTTCGTAAAAAATTGAGAACGCCGATAACAAATTTCTTTATTAAGATATAAAAAAGTATTTAATGGTTTTGTATAGCTAATTTTATGGGGCTTGATAATTCTACATTTATGGACCGAATGGTCTAAACGCGCACTTAATGTTCAAATTGCCTTTCAACGCGTAGGTTCGAGTCTCGTACAGACACATTCTAAAAAGAGAAAGTATTAAGTCGATTTGCTGAGGTCAATCGCTTTCTTATTGCACTCCGGTTACCCCATCATACCAGAATCGACCAATTCGATATAAGTGATAGACATAAAACACCATTACTCTACTCAACCTGTGCCAATTTTTATAGCTAGAGATTACTAAACAAACTACAACAAAATTTTATTTTAAGCATAAAATTTTATAAAGTATTTGTATAAATGAAAAGTTTATTTTGGACAATACATTTTTTTAAAATTTGAAACAAGTAATTAAAGTATCTAAAAATTACAAGAAGATCTTGCACTCTCTTAAAGTCAATGAAAGTACGTGTGTGGGTATTATATTACCATGACAATATTAGGTTACAGTTTTTAAGGTTGGTTTAACACTACTTACATTGGTTTACTTTTAATATTTGCAATGAAAAGAAAAAACGATTTGAATTGATTTAACTGGGTTTTACGTCCAATAAAGAATATTTCACTTATATCGAGACGTCACGAGCTATAGGACTATAGACGAAGTGGCAGAATTTTTTGCGCGAATTACAACGAGCAGAGAGGGTTTTAAGCGTGCCACACCTGCGGTGACACGGGGCTTCGATTTTTTAAGTTCTCCTCCGATGTATCACCGTGAATTTCATTTCTAAATGCCGAGACAGTTACTACCAATGTCCAAGCCTTGGTAAGACCCGGTGGGGTTCGACCTCCCACATACGAAGCGAGTACTCTTCTTACTGAGCTACTGTAGTGGTTATAAGATAAAAGAAAATTTGTATCTATTTAACAAAAGACATGGCAACCGACAGCACGCTTCGACAAAAGAAACAAAAAATTAAAAGAAAAATGTAGGATGGAGTAAAAGTGTTTTACGCCAGAGTCGAGATTTTTTCTATATTTATAAACGCGGTCAGTTCATGAAAGGTAGAGAAAACCAAAGTACCCGGAGGAAATCGTCGAGCTTTAAAAGTGAACTGACAAAATATTTACTTGGATTTGTGCAAGTGCGATGTGAATTTAGGCGGCGATAGACGTCGTGATCGTGGTCAGGACTTTGGACTATTTGGAGATAAACAAGAGAAAAACATAATTATTGAGATACTTTATCGCATATTCTTTTTGCGAACATATTGTGTATTGTTTAAGCCAATTTATAAAACAAACATATCAAAATAATAAAGATAAACTGGCAGTTGATATTTATCGAACTTTTAAAAGTGCATCATTGTTGTATGGTGGCCAAAACGTGCCAAAATTTGTCTTTTAGCCTTCTGTTTTTATTTATTTCGTACAAAAATATATATATAAATCTGTATCCAGTTTATCCATTGAGTAACGTTATTTATTTTAAATTTCCGTCTGATTTAACATGGTATTTGTTAATTTTTGCGTTAATGTATAGTCTATCATTTTGTGGGCACGTACATATTCGTTATATCTTACATCTGTTGTTGAAATTTTATTTTTCCGATTAAAATTAAAGCCAAAAATAAATAAATAAATAAATAAATAAATAAATAAATAAATAAATAAATAAATAAATAAAACAGTTCAACACCAGGCAAAACACTCACTAGATATATAGTTGCATTGAGGGTTTGTACGTAGCACGTGTTTAAAGCCATAGCAGTATTATTATTTATTAAAGACAAATGTCATAAATCACAAAACATACAGACAGCAGTCGCGGGTTTAATTAAAAATGCACGATCCTATTACTATATAAAAGTACAACCAGAATAGGTGTAATAAGAGTATCATAAAGCAAAAATTTGTTAAACACGACTTTTCTGATAAGCTTATATTAACAAATAAATATTTACCCCTTTGGTTTAGATGTGCCCTTTTTCATCCGATTTTTCACGCCGAGGTATATTATTAAGTTCTTCCTTATTGTCTGAAAATGAACCTGATATTGAACCATTTTCAGAATTAAGCTTAAAAAGCTTTGCAAAAGCAAGCTTAAAGTCCTTACGAAGCCAGCAGTAAATAATTGGGTTTACAAAAGAATTACTCATAGCTAAACATAAAGCGAAGTCTTTTAATGTCTCCACAAGGTCAGAGTCTAAATCTGTATAACCCAATGGACCAGTGATCTGAAGCGGTAACCAAAATACAAAAAACATAAATAATATAACAGCCATAGACTTAGCCGATTTAGTGTTCTTGTTAAACCGTTTCTCTAAATCGTTTCGATACTGTATATTACGTCTCTCCATCTGTCTTTTTCTGTGTTCCTTTGCAACTTGAAATATGCGAAGATACAGATAAAATGATAGAATAAGAGATATGAACATTGAGACATACGTCACAAAGACGGTGTATGGTCGCGGAAATATCACAAAGAATATACACGGGTTATCCACCCGCTCATCAAAATAGTTCCAAAAAAGGGGAATAATACCAACTGATATTGTGTACATCCAGAGTGTAATTACTATTTTTCTTGCTCTCTTACGCGTCATTACTGCCTCATATTTCAAAGGTTTGGTGATAGAAATGTACCTATCAACTGAAATGGCAACGAGGCTCAAAAGCGAACTACACATAGACCATATCACCGAAGCAAATTTTATCACGCATGCGTATTTAAACCGGTTGATTTCCTCGTTTAAATACATTGCTGCATAAAGCGGTATAGTGATGGCGCCCAACAAAGTATCTGCAACTGATAGACTTGCAATAAACGTATTCGTGACAGTCCGTAAAAATTTAAACTTGATGATAGAAAAAAGTACGAACACATTTCCAGTCAAAATCAAAGGTATCAGAACGATATCGATTATTCCAATAACTATACAACTTATCCTGCGGAATTCTTCATACGTCTTAAAATGTGTAATGTTTCCATTTCTACTCATATTGTTGAATTCATGATGGTCTTCCACAAACATCTTTGCCGTCTTTACTTTTTGAATGACAAAATAATCAATCTATTTGTTGATCACAATTTTTTTTTCAGAGATCGTTCCTCGTACTGTTGTTAGGTTAAACGAACAATTGATGTTATTGTTTAGCAATATATCTGCATTATACACTTTTGTCACAACACAGAATCAAATGCCAATTTTGTATTCCTACATATCACTTACAAGTGGTAATTGGCTATACTAACGTCTTTATTGAACAATAAATCATTCAGTTTGCAGATATATACTAGGTAAAATGCCAAATATTCGCGACAAATAAGATTCTTACAGACGATTCTAAGTCAAACTTTAAAATTCTTGATCGATTTTTTATGAAAAATTTATGAAGTCATGCCTTTTTCAAAACAGCGAAAATTTTATTAATCCATAAATTTTAGACAATATCATAGTATTACTTCCTTTAGAAGATGCATTTTTTTCATATTATTTAAATACACTGTTTACGTAAATACCACTTAACCAACTGTTTGTAGAAGCATTTCCAACATTTTCATTTTTTACAAATCCTGCAGTCGACTGTTTTTGGTTATACACGTGTTATATAAACCAGATAACGGTTATTTTGTACAAAATTCATCATAATTATTAAAAAACATCTACTTATTTTTAAAATAAATATCGCCTATATAAAAGACTATTCCTACTAAATCTTTGACAATCTCCCTTGATGTTCGGATTTATAAGACATATTTAACATATTCTTCCACAGTCACGATAATTTACTTCTGTTAGAACCATTAGCAGATACATTAATCACGGGCACCTGTCAACAACCAAATGTTCAGTTTCAATTAACTCTTAATCAACAAAGCACTAACATAACCAATATAAAGAGTTTATTTAAATCAATTTGCACTTAATGTATCAAGTACGTGTCTGTACTAATACCAAATTTTGTTTTATTATATCACAACCGTGTTATTTTATATTGTAATCGTGTTACATGTATATTATTGACAAGATTAGATACGTTTTTTTTTTAAATTTATCAAAAAGTCCAATACTTAATTGTATAGATGAACTTACACTCTATTTGTTATAGTTCTTGATAATAAGTTCAATGAAAACAGTAAAAAATATAAATAAATGAATTAATTGTTACACGTACAATGGTCCCTACATCCAATGCTAGATTAAGTGGTCAAATGTTGATTTACGATAACATCAACAATTTTTCAGCCTTTCATGACGGGGCAATTTTAATAATCTCGAGGATTAATCTGAACAAATGTTATATGGTACTTGAGTGTTTCTGATCTTCATTGTACTTGTTCGCGATAACGACAACTTTTAGAGTGCTAATACACGTGCTTGCAATGTCACTGATAGACATCATACACTACTTGGCCCAATATATTGATACCTAGCCACTAGTAAAATGAAAAAAAAAAAAAAAAAAAAAAAAAAAAAAAAAAAAAAAAAAAACAAACGAAAAAAGCGGCCCCTCTTTCTTTGTTTAAAAAAATTGTTTTTAAAACGTAACTACCTTGACAATTCAATCTTATAATTGAAAGATATTATATATGATAATTGTATTTAATGTCAGGTCAGGGTAGTAAACTTTACCTCACCTAAGGACCTTCTATATAAGCACTGAATTCCTCTTGGCCCTGGCTAAGGTTAGTCTGTTTCAAAGGAATTTAAAGACACACCCTCTACCCCCACTCCAACAATTCGTCATGAAATAATTAGCCAAATAGGCTTTTATAAGAATGAATGGAACCAAGTATGCAACTTCATATGGTTTTAACCTTATACCAATGCAAATAATTACTGCCGAAGTTGTATGTTATAAATCCAGCAAACGTGTTGTACTAGCAGTCTAATGCAGTCAATTTTATACAATAAGTTCTGCATTCTTTGTTTTAATCGAAGATTTTTTTCTTTTTTTTTTTGATTGAAGAAAAGACCAGCATCTGCTGTACATCATGCATGTTCTTCAACATGCGCGTGTAATCTACTTATCAGATACATTTTTTCTTATCATACGGTAAACCGTTTAATAATTTGAACACTTATAAATAAAATTGGCAAAATGCTACAATTGTTAAGGTCAAGGAAATAAAAATAATTCAGTGAATTAGAGTGCAATTGACATGAATGTACTATTGTTATATAAGCAGAAATGAGCGAGCCTTGGATTTATTGTGTGAATCTGTGAAAATTCAGTTAAGGGCGATTCAAACGGCTTTTCGCGATTTATATATTTTATGAAAACCTTCTAGATGTTCATTGTCATTGTAGACACATTGTCTCTTTCAAATGATCTGAAAAATTAAGAAATATTCAACAGATATGAAAACAACGTTATGAAAAGATTACTCAATGTAATACAAACTTCGATATAACTCCGGCAAATTTTACAGCAGCATATCCTTTACAAAGCAAAATTGGTGGTAAAAAAATTAGCCGTTTTGAATTGTTAGAATTATATTTATAAATTTACCAAGAATACATTAATTAAAATAAATTAAACTGGTTTATGTATGTTAAAGGTATGTTCCCTCATGCAAAGCATTCCTTTGCTGGATTTGGATGTATATAGTTTTCGAACTTTGAATTCATTAATTTCTAAATGTTTGGCTCATGTTTTTAATCTATCAAACTTTCAGGTCTTAGTGTCACTGATGAGGAATGAATTTCCGAAATGTGCACATCTGGCACATCAAAATTTAACTTGTATTTGTTTTATATATTTAGTACCTCTGAGCGGGTACCGCTGTTGGTGGAGTAAAATTCCCCGAGGGTATGCATAACTCAGTAGGCAGTAGTTTGTGCTGTCAGAAAATGTACCATTTAGTAAAATTTTTCGGCCGTTTTTAATTTTGAAGTTTATTAAACTAAGGTATGTTCCCTCATGCAAAGCATTCCTTAGCTCGGTTTGGATGTATATAGTTTTGGAACTTTAAATTCATTAATTTCCAAATGTTTGGCTTACGTTTTTAATCTATCAAACTTTTAGGTCTTAGTGTCACTGATGAGGAATGAATTTCCGAAATGTGCACATCTGGCACATCAAAATTTAACTGTTATTTGTTTTATATATTATGTACGCAGATTCGACCATAGAGATTATATGATGTCTATCGTCTCCCTTTTAGAATAAATCACATACGTTCCCATATCGTAACATGACCTTGCACATGATTTTTTCTTGCAACATACAGTAATATTGCGAGTTCAAAATGTTTTTGACTTACACTGCTTTACTCAAGTTACACCGTGCGAGTTTGTCTTTACCTTACATCTGGGAAACAAAACCTGGTTTTGGGTAAACATGTATCGCAAATGTGGTTTTGGTACTTCAAATTGATAAAGGATTCAAGAATACTTACTTGTGAGATTTATTGAGAAACAAACCGAAATACTAATTAACACTGCTTGAAGCATAAAACTTGTCATTGTGGCCAGGGTTGCCAGCAACTGTATATCTTTTATAACTAGTTTGCGACATACAGAGCAATAAATTAAGACACTGTTTCGTAGCTTGGTGGATCGGCACCCTACTATCTAAAGTATTAATACGATAAACTTTGAAAACAAATATAGGTTTTGTTTTTGAAATTTGATATTTAACATACAAAAAACCAATATTACCAAATTGCAATGCTGGACATGAACTTTGACTTTATAAACAAAAGCATACTGCTTAATTGTTATTTCATTTATTATGACAGATACAATTAGCCAAATCAACAGTGAAACCATAAAATATAGATATTAAAGACTTTAAAATGTAGATGTATAGAGTTTAATTTTATATAGACGGTAATTTTGATTAATAATTAACGTGTGGTTGATTTTGGTGTGTGTGTGTGTGTGTGTGTGTGTGTGTGTGTGTGTGAAAGTCAACATTTTTATTGTATAGAATAGCCTTATAAGAGTCAATTCACTTGTCTTGAAGCTTCTCCGATAGATTATCTGAATATTTAAAGCATTATTGTGATAAAAACAAGTAAACCTAAAATAAAATATTACGTTGCATATTGTCTGTATAATGTAATTGTACAGGTATTATCTAAATTACTTCCTGTATGTTTACTTAATAAAACAAGTATACATGGATTGGGATATGCATACCAGTATAATAACCTTTTTGTTTTTGATTGCTTTATTTTTGTCTGTTAGTTTGTTTAATTGCCTGCCTTTCCCTCATTTATTTTTATCACATATTTTACTTGTAAGGTGATTGATCAGATTCTTTTGAGTCTTTTATTTTGCAATTAAGTTTTTTTTGGTTTTAAAGCACCTGTATGATGTATGTAAAGATGTCAAAGTGCCCGATTTGATGCAAATGCCATCCATATATCATTTTTATTTTTATCATAAAATAAAATTCAAAAATGGTATATGACACAAATGTAAACAAATCTGGACCCTATAAGTTAGCAAATTTACACAATTATAGAATATATCTGTTTCACTAAACATTTTTTTCGATAAATTATCTTAAAAATTCCTAAAAATTTTTTTATTTAATTTATCGACGATAGTACAAGATTGTTTGTTCGACTGATTTTCTGGAAAATATATCACAAAATGGTAAGTGAGAATGCCTAAATTGCTTATTTCATTGGTTCCTATTTTTAACCAGTACTCGCATTCCATTTGGTGCTCTCAGAACCAGCGATATTGCTCTTTCTGTTACATGTGTAGGATCAGGCTCTATGGTATACCTGTAATAGAAATTTCATTCAAGTTATTCGTGATGACTATACTAATAGCAAAATGCGTACAATCTTAGTACCATTCATTTCTAAACACGCACTAGAAAAATATAAAAAATAATTCGGCATGCATATGGTGACCTTAAAAATAATGTAAAATCATGTACATTATGTTTATTCTACTTTCTTATGCAATTAAGAGGTAGAACGTTATTCAGTAACAATTACGAATGGTTACACAATATTTCAGTTACAATTACAAATTGTTACAAAATACTTTCCTAACCTTTAAAAGCAACGAGAAGCATAAAATTTTATCTAAAATTCATTCAGTCATGCGCAAAGAAGTTTTCAGTAACCGCCAACATGAACATTTCGAATAAAAAATATTAAAATTTGATAAGTTGTTTTTGAATTATTAATCACTGGTATGTGTAAATATCTTTTACATTTAAAATACAAGATTTTTTTTAATTTTTACCTGTGCAAAAATCTTGCCAACAGCACTTTCTCTTCATTCATTGCAAAATTTTGACCGATGCAATTTCTGCAAAACAATAAATTAAACCATTTTTGGGACTGCATTTCAACATGCAATATATTTCACAATCATTCACTCAATTCAGTGTATACTTAACTCAAATAATCCATTTTGCTCTCATCCATATTTTAAAAATTATCAGTTTTATGAGACAATTTTTTTGTTTTGTTCAAAAAAAAAAAAAAAAAAAAAAAAAAAAAAAAAAAAAAAAAAAAAAAAAAAAAAAATAAAAAAAATAAAAAAAAAATAAAAAAAAAATAAAAAAAATTACACTAATCAATTTAAATAAATACTAGTATATTTACTTTAAACTACTATGTAATGTCTTAAAAATTGACATTGAAATATTTCTTCATATGAAGTGAAACTGACCAGAAGTTTAGTAGTAATTGACCTGATATAAGCTAATTTATCAGTTTTGGAATTCCATGATTTTACACAAACGGCTACATTAATCAGATTACCATAATTTTTCTACAGCCTAAAATGTTGATGGAAGTAAAATAATAGAACTTTGTACCAAAACAACATAAAATGCTAATATTTATTGTCGTTTGGCTAATGCCATGACAATTATGGTCTGTCGAGTTTCAACTTAATCAATTTATTAAGGTGCTATTTTACAAACAATAAAAAAGATATAAAACTGAAGGCATGTACACTGTAACCAACTGTAACAGCCAACTTTTGGCGGGAACTAGTATAAATATCCAGTGGAGTTGGTTAGGTTAAAGTACTAGTTTAAGGTAATATCTATCCAACTTATTTTACAACCAGTTAAAATATGCGAATAATAATAATAATAATCATAATAATATTTAATGATACAGAGCAGTAAGTAAAGGCCTACGACAAAAAATTCCTTTTCCAATTGCGGACGATCGGGGTCGAACCCACAGAGGTTAGAAGCTATTATCAAAACTAACACGTTAACTACTTGGTCAACGCGATCAATAATAATAATAATAATAATAATAATAATGATGATGATGATGATGATGATGATGAAAGTGTTATAAAATTTGATAATATATTGCAAAAAGAAGCGTTCTGAATCCTGTTAAGTGTGGCATCAATCAGGAAAAACAATTATAAATTAAAATTATGTAAATATACGTATAAAGCTAAACAGTGAAAGAACAAGTTGTCAAGAGATAGATAGCCTGCAATCGTGATCAAAACAAATCTTTAACATTCGACACCGATTCTGTGAGAAGCTTTTCTGCATGTAATTTCAAACGCAATTCGTAAGGGAGATTAAAATGGCGATCTATTTACCTCGGACCAGCTGCAAACGGACAGAAATCATAAGGTCCTATTTTGTCGCTGTTTTCCTTAGAAAATCGTTCAGGATCATACTTGTCAGGATTTTTCCATACAGTATTATTATGATGCAGTAGAAACATGTTCAGTCCAATCATCGTTCCTGGCTGATAAGTTACTCCGTCAATTGTTACCTCTTTTGACAAGACTCTAGAAACATTGGGTACAGGTGCATATAGTCTCATACCCTCCTTGATACACTGTGTTAGATACTCAAGCTTTGGCAAATCAGCCCTTTTGTAAAATACAATAGACACAATAAGTAAGCAGACATAACTTTTATAAACAACACGTGGGTGGCGACAATCTTGGATTTAAGGAACTTTATCGTAATTGGGGATTCCCGTTTATAAACACAGTTGCATATGAGTGTAGTAATGGATTTTTACCCCAGTCAAGATTTCTTAAATAATATCGCGACAGTCAGTTCTGAGACGGTGGAGGAAACTGGAATCCCGGATAAAACCATCGACCTACTTCAAGCGAGTTCACTAACTTTATTATACTATGATCTTCCCGAATGTGATTTGAACTTAAGCAATGAAATTCACCTTGATCTATGAGCACGCGCTTTAGAGCACTCGGCCACCGATGTCTTCAAGTTGATAGGAACTTGCCAAAAAAATGTAGATTAACAATATAAATTCACAAGAACTACATCACTATGTTGATAACGACAAAGAGCAAGTGTCACAATTCATTATCACAGCAAAGATGACAAAAACTATAGCTGCATCTTCTGAATGAGCCTTTATAGACTAGATTCATCCAACTTACACTGCATGACGATACTTACAGGAACAGTATATAACTAAAAAGGTAATACCGGTAGTACTAGCCTAAATCAATGACAGCAAAAAAGCGATTAAACACAATATCGAAAAGAATATATGGACCAGAAACGAAATAGCAGCGCTAAAAAACAAAACATCATCGCGTAAAACGTCAAAAAATAAATGAATAAATAAAATAATATAAATAAAAATAATTTAAAAAATTAAAAAATAAAAAAATAAAAATTTTCCTTTTAAATTAACAAAAATACTTTTCATTGTGTTCTTTAATTATACTCCTATATGCAAGTAAGATATTCCTTAATCTATAGTCCTGTCATATACCACTTTTTGAATTTAATCATAAAAATAAATTCAAAAAGTGGTACATGACAATATATGATTGAATTCAAAAAGTGGTATATGACAGTCCGATGTATACTTATACGGACCATTCTATCTTTTTATCTGTTTTGTCCTCTAAAATAGCATCTATTTCTTCCTGACATTTTCTTTGGCATTCTGGATAACAGGCTAATGCGTATAATATCCAAGATATACCACTTGCTGTTGTATCATGTCCTTATAAAAGGTAAGAGAAAATATATGCATAAATAGCACAGCTATTACGAAAGTATACCAGGGTCATTTTGTAATTTGATTTGCTATGGCTAATTAGTCAATATGTTGAAGAAAATTCGGTTTGACAAGACATGGAATTATAAAATATAATGTGTATGCGGATCAAATAATTCTATTGGTTACTGCGAATCGCAAAAGTTGACTTTTAAATAAAAATATTGTTGTTTCTGTATTTTGTGACGTAACTGTTTTCATACTTTAAGAGTTATTAGACAAAATGTGCACTGGCAAACCCAATCTTTGACAAATACTAGTATATAAATAAAAATATGTTTTGCTTTTGAAATTTGATGTTTCACAAAAATGTTTAATTGATTGATTGGTAACGTTTTAACATCACATCAGCATTTTCAGCTATTCGAGCCAAGATCAAGGTTATAAATCTCACTAAGCGAATCAGTCGATACTCTGCTTCCTAAATATGTCTAGTGCCAGGTAATGAAACAGTATCTCAAATTTTAAACTCTTTTTTTTTAACCGTCCAGGGTTAGAACTCCGACTTTCTCGAAAAGGACGTTTTACCACTAAGCCAGCGAGACGGTATGATTGGCCATAACCACAATCAGAAGAGTTACCGCTGCTGGTGGAGTAAAACTCCCCGAGGGTATCCAAAACTCAGTAGGCAGTACTTTGTGCTGTCAGAAATTGTACCATTTAGCAAAATTTTCAGCCGTCTTAAATTTAGAAATTAATTTAAAACTAAGGTTTGTTCCCTCATGCACAGCATTCCTTAGCCGGATTTGGATTTATATAATTTTGGAACTTTAGGTTCATTAATTTCCCACTGTTTGGCTTATGTTTTTTTATCTATCAAACTTTTCGGCCTTAGTGTCACTGATGAGGAATGAATTTCCGAAATGTGCACATCTGGCACATCAAAATTTTACTGGTATTTGTGTTATATATTTACTTACCCCGATTAAACGGGAAATGTTTCGGTCGATTTTTGTGATACGTTCTGCTAACGTTATTTTTAAAAACCATTTCTCATTTTTCTTTATTAAAACAAAGTCATAACATTTATTGTAACAATTTTCAATTACAGATTTTATTTGTATTGATATCATAAGCGTTTATTTTTTTCCGCATGTTTATAATCCACTATACGTGTTTTCTTTAATATTCAATATTTAAGCGGTGTACAGGGTTTGTATTAAGTTCTAAAACACATTTGCAGCTCGTGATATTTTGTCTCTGTGAACATCCTATAAATGTGCCGTGGATTTTTGTACGTGCAGTTTATTTCAATAAAAAGAAAAAAAATTGTAAGATACAACTACAAATTACATTTCTCTGTTTAATCTTTTCGGTAAAACTTTAAATGCTTTTTTAGATGTTCAGATGAAGTTAACAATCACGAGTTTCTTTTTTACTATTTTAAAGCTATTCAGTTGAAGTTTAACATCACGAGTTCCTGATCACAGTTTCCTGTTTGTGTAGCTAAAATGATAGTAGTTTAACATTGATCTAACATACTCTAAAGCTTTACACTTTTAAATAAAAAATATCGTTGTAACTGGTGTACCTATATACAATCAGAACCGTTTCGTTTTTATCACATCCTTCTTTTGTCAGAAGTGCCATGTGCTAATTTTGGATTTTTACGAAATAGAGAATGTTATTTCCGAGTTCCCAAACAGCGTCAACCTCTTAGTTCCGTATGTCGCGAGGTAGAATGTTGGTCGCTGTTCAGAGCTTGTGTTATTCCTAGAAAGGTTCGGAATTCATTCGGACCATTTTGTCAAAAATGAAATAATTGACATCACTAAATTTACCTAACGAGCAGCATATTGCCACATTTTGGGGTCGAGAAAAATCTGGATGAATGATTTATCTAAGAATCTTCTATACTTATGGAAACAGATCTAGCTATTAAGCTGTCAAATTTTCAGCTTAAATATGGATAACACTGAAATTTTGGTTTAAACGCGATTATCTTAAAAGGATTGCGCATAATACTTTAAGATATATGGTAAAAACGGTATTTTTTAAAAATTATTTTTTTCTAAATTATATGTAACAACTAAAAGAAACGTTCTTAATGTTCATTCTGCAAGTGCACAGAGAAATCGGATGTTTTTTAACATAATGTTTCGCTCTGTCCAATTGCAAATAACAATTGTAAGACCTAGTGTTAATTCAACTACTTCTAGAAAACCTTACTTTCATAATATGGAAATTTCAAAAACATTTTCAATAAAGCAAACGTATACAGCAATGTTTTTTCATGAACCATAGAGATTGATAATACTATCACTTAAAACCGACACTAAAAAAGGCATTTTGATAATTTTTTAAATTACTTTACCTTCAAAAAGAAACGTGTCGACTTCATTTCTGATTTCCAAGTCTGTAAGACCTATACCATTTTCATCTCTTGCCGTCAGAAGAATATCCAAAAAATCCAAATATTTCTTTGTTGGAGACTTTGTCTCTTCCTGGAGTAAAATGCAATTTGTCAAAGTTTTTAACTTTTCATTAATTTTTAAATAGTCATGCCAAATGAAATTGAAATTAAATTGTTACTGATACACTACTTAATTTATTCAAGAAAAATGAAAAAGCACACTGTTTGAATAAGCATTAACAATATAATTGAAAAACAAATTATTTATGTAAAAAGCTTTTGAATAGTAATTGTTGAAGCAACATTACTGTTAAAGGAGAAACTTAAATTTTGCTACCAGACAGTAGGAAAACCGCAACGGGAGGCTGAAACAAGACAGCACAAGGTAAAATACAATGTTTCCCTTCACTGTCAATCCTACAGTAGCAGTTCTTCAGTAGAAAAGTTTGGTTAGTGTTTTAGCAATATTTTTTTTCACTGATATCGGCTTCCATATCTGGAATAGTAAGAGAAACAATAGTGCCCAAAGAAAACGTTCTACCTTTTACGAATAAAATGACAAAGAAAGACAATATAATCAGCGAGGTGCTGTCGCTAAGGGGATTTTTGTTACAAACATACAAAATTGCAGTAAATGTAATATGTATACTTCACATTCAAATATATTATGGTATTAGTTAGGACGGATTATATCTAGATATAGATGACGTGAACCATTTGCAATATGGCCAATGTGACACTACAGCTGTCATATACCACTTTTTGAATTTAATCATAAAAATACATTCAAAAAGTGGTATATGACACAGCTATAAATATTCTAATAAACAGAAAAGTGTGCATTTTAAATAAATCTTACTAATTTCCTTTTTCTGTTATTTATGACTTCTTCTGCTACTGAGTGAACGAAATCACAATTTTTCCTGAATGTTCTTCCCATTGATGTAAGATAGAATATAAAATCTGGATGAAGCAACGTGTTCCTGTAAAATCAAAACAATTCGATTTTTCTTAAAATTCATTAATTCAAAAATAAAATGGAATGAGTAAATAAAAGTACTTATTAATAACAACAAACTAAAAATTAAGGTCATTTGAAGACCGAATTACACCAACATTATAAATAAACCCCGATGGCATTAATATCTTTTGAACTTATAGTTAAAGCCCCAGTTTCACAAACCGGTTCATTCAAATGAGTGTATAGTCAACTCAAATTAGGTCATATTTCCATGTTAATTTTTACGACATTACACAGTTAAAACTGAATATCTAATGTTGTATTTTAATTGTTTAGTGTAAGTTTCTTGAACAAAACAAAACATTGTATCATAAACTTAATTTTTTTAATAATGGTGAGAGAAAAAATGGGAATATTTCAGTTGAGTGTACACATAATTAAGTAAACGATTGTTAAACTGAGATCTACTGTTAAATTTGGAGTTTATTCAAACTTGTGCGAGAACGCATAGACACAGCTAAATTTCAAAATTATTGATCTTTAGTCTTAACACACGGAAGAAGCCAAATACCACATCAAAATTCCTAAATCATCGGTTTAGGAGAAGAATATTATTTAAGATTTTGCAATCCAAAAAATTGTCGCATTTGTTTGATGGCTATACATAAACTTTTTGGTTATCTGTAAACTTCGAATTCATTAGCAAAATATGGAGCTGAAATAATAGGGTACGTTGAATCTGCGGTCAATTTATCCTTTTTTAAATAAAAGCCAATCTTCCTAAAATATGTAAACATGTAAACAATTTAAAATAAATTTCAAGCGTCTCAAAGACGTTGAAATAAACGTCATGTCTCGCGCAAAAAGTCCGTCGTCGCACCTTTGTTGTAGCGATATGAATACCATAATTCAGATGCGTTGTATTTATTTAAAAAGAATTATAAGCATTGAAAACAAGTAATGTTTATATCTCAAAAATAGCCCAGATTAGCACTGCAAATAACTCAGTCAATGACAATGAGTCGACCAGTAAAAAACAATAATAAAAAGTAACCCTAGATATGTTTCTTGAAGATAATTAGTATGGTAATAATTTCGTATAAAATTGCATTCCAGTGGTTGGTTAGTTGGTTGTTATGTTGTCTTACGTCGCTTAAGCGATTTTTATCTATTCGCGACGAGATTAAGATTGTCCATCTCTAGGAGTTTATATGTGTATAAGTTCGCGTATGCGTGAAATATGTGAACGCATACTCAAGGCGAAGAAACATATCTCAATCTTAAAAGTCTTATGTATAACCCGGCGCGGGCGGGGTTCAAACCCATCGACTTCCCACTCTCAAATCGGACGCTTTAACAATGAGCCAGTTAGGCGGTCCGAGGCTATATTGCAATGGAAAATGTGAGAAAAATGTATTACAACAAAACCTGCATTTTGAATATGCATGAAAGATAATTTTACACCTACAAAACTAGAGTAATAATAAGTCTGTCAACAGTGTTTCTTAAAAGACGTTTTAAAAGCTCCAATTTCCGATGGTCAAGATGAAGTGAAATGGTTGAAGAGTGGAAATATTAAGTCTACATATTTACCTTGATCTAACGTCTACAGCATTTGAAATTTCTTTTACTGCTTCAACATAAGGGTGTCGCTTTCTGAAATATATGATGTGCATCAAAATGTATAAATAACAATATTTTTTGGAAGCAGGAAGCATAGAAAGATTTCTTAAAAATGTACGTGCATTCCATATTACTTCCCTTATGGTGTGTTACCAAAGGGAGACAAATGTTGCCTGTGTTGGTGAATTATTTAAAGCTGCATTAAGTTGATCAATTTTCTGAATTTTTTTTGATTTTCTAAAAATATATTTTTTTTTAAAATAGATATCTTCTGACCACGATCCGTGACATTCATTTTCTAAAATTTCATTTCTTTTAGCTGTAAATAAACGGAATCCTCTGACCGGTTGGTCAGAGTTTTACGATGGTAATTATGAGCTTGGAGCATGCGCACGGATCATGTCGGATGTACGGAAAAACCCTAGAACCGAAAGTGAAACATAACAGATTACATTAATTGTCCTTCATTTATATCCGGATGTATTTGAAATGGTGTTTTGTTTCCCTTACTAAGTCACAAATGACAAATTCAACGAAGTTCTGTGTTTAATTTATCGTATTTCACCGTTTTGAAAGTTGTATTTAAATTACCCGGGTTTTTGATGACGTAACCATGTTCTAATATTAGATCCTAAATGCTGCATCTCGCTGGGTAAATATTGTGATTTCTGCATTTATTCGAGCTTTTATCGTTGAACGAAATGTAACATTGTTCATTAGGAACATCATTAGTTAGATAAGTACCGTTTTAATTTTTTCTTTGGAAAACTTAATGCAGCTTTAAAGCTGCATTAAGGTTATCAATTTTCTGAATTTTTTTTGATTTTCTAAAAATATATTTTTTTTAAAAATAGATATCTTCTGACCACGATCCGTGACATTCATTTTCTAAAATTTCATTTCTTTTAGCTGTAAATAAACGGAATCCTCTGACCGGTTGGTCAGAGTTTTACGATGGTAATTATGAGCTTGGAGCATGCGCACGGATCAAGTCGGATGTACGGAAAAACCCTAGAACCGAAAGTGAAACATAACAGATTACACTAATTGTCCTTCATTTATATCCGGATGTATTTGAAATGGTGTTTTGTATCCCTTACTAAGTCACAAATGACAAATTCAACGAAGTTCTGTGTTTAATTTATCGTATTTCACCGTTTTGAAAGTTGTGTTTAAATTACCCGGGTTTTTGATGACGTAAACATGTTCTAATATTAGATCCTAAATGCTGCATCTCGATGGGTAAATATTGTGATTTCTGCATTTATTCGAGCTTTTATCGTTGAACCAAATGTAACATTGTCCATTAGGAACATCATTAGTTAGATTAGTACCGTTTTAATTTTTTCTTTGGAAAACTTAATGCAGCTTTAACACCAGGGTGTGAATAAAATTCCAGTTTGACACATAATGCTTTTAAAACATAAAAAAGGTGTTCTTTATGTCTGTATTGGTAACCTGGCAATTATTTATCAAATATGACCACAATTAGGTTAAAACTAAATACACGCTGCTCTCTCTCTCTCTCTCTCTCTCTCTCTCTCTCTCTCTCTCTCTCTCTCTCTCTCTCTCTCTCTTCTTTTTGCCTTTATATTACCGCGGCCTCTTTTAGCTTTTGGGGATTGATCAGGTCTTCGTCTACAAACTTTAATTTAGTCTACATAGAGAATATCTTCACATTTGATTCTAACTGGTCCAGTAAAGATTTTCAACTCGCTTACGAAACATTTCTTGAAGAAATCATTACTAAAAATGTTAAATAGCCACTTTCTTCTTTCTATATTTAAAATTTGAGCAGAATCGGACACAATTTCATAGAGTTTTTTTTCAATTTGAAGTAACGGCGCCCAGCTCAGCTATAGATAGTTGAATGCAAAAAGCTAAATAATTTAATTTTTTTTTTTATAAAAGCAATTTTTGTTACCCATCTTGTTGACAGCCTGTTTCATATGAAAAAGCACATTTCAGTATTATATCCAGTGTGCAGGAACTGACGACTTCAAACAGTTCAAAGGACTTCCCACTATCTGCGTGCTTGCTGATCTGATCCTTAAAAAATTTCAAAAAAATAAAAACTTGATAGTTTAATCTGAAAAAAAAATCTAGTTTTTTCTAGATAATACAGACTGAGTATCTTAAACAACCAGTCACGTCAGTCTTCATTAATGGGATTGTATAAAGCAGATCAGGAACACTGAAATCCAATAAAACTTAAAATGAGACGAATTAAATGAAAATGAAACGAAATCATACGCAAAAAAAACCCCGTTACTTTTGTTACATCGAGTTTCTACTTGAGATCACGGAGTGATTTTTGCATTGCACCTAAATCACTAATTTGAAAAAAAAGTTTGTAGGTTATTTAAAGAAATGTTCGTGTGTGGTTCTACCGGCAGCCAAGATTACGGTTGGTAAATTATTTGCTAATATCAGATTGCTTCTGTTAAAGGAAACTGATTTTGAGGAGTAAAAGTATCAATACATTGCCTTATTCCGAGTTACTACCACACTAAATATATTTTTTTTCAAATCTATTCAAAATTAAACTTTTTTGTGCGTGAGGATAAAAACCTGGATAAGTAAACCCCGTTAGATCAAATTAATAACTTACCATAGCATAACAATTAAACACAAGAGTTAAAAATTGTGACGTAAACATTTGCTATTTAACAGCTTCTTAATATTTCCCGAAACATGAACTGGCCGCTAAGGTATAAATATGGGGCTAATGGGACGAAAAAATCACTCTTTCGTTCTAAGTAAAATATGGGGCGAATGGGGCGAAAAAAATCACTGTTTCGTTCTAAGTACGAAAACTAGAATAAAATCACCTTTATATTATGAAACTGTTAATCGGCAAACCAACAATAAAAACTGCTCAGTTAAAGAAATACCTTACCAGCATTAGTTCTGCAGAATCGTTGTATATCTTTATATATGGATGAAGAATATCAAAGTGGAACGCTGGTGTTAATAATCTTCTAGATCTAGCCCATCGTTCACCTCCTGTCACTAACAAACCTTCACCTAACCATGGTAAAATATGCCTGTATCCACCACCAAAAGCCCGGTTCTTGGGCTCTACAATACAAACAAGATGTTCATATGCCTTACAATGCTCACCTGAGCATATCGCATTTTTCTCTACCAAAAGCTTTTCAGCTTATATGTCGATGTTATAAAAATATACAGCGACTTAACGCATTTAAAGCATTTACAGCAACTTATTTATTTCAATTCTATCGATTAACTGAAGACATTCCAGAAATCATAATTATATGAAAATTGTTAAAACAGTAGCAAACTTGGTAGGAGGGCTTAATGTGTAATTCTTTGAATGTTTTTTTTTATAAAGCTTGAAGCTTCTATGCATTTTGGTTCTTGACAACATAAATGAAAGAAAGCATTTTTGATAAATTAACTAAAACGCTGGTGTAGCAGAATTTTAAAGAATTGACTGAAAATACTAATGTCTAAATGTCCAAAAACTGGTTACAAAATACTTCGCGAGAAAAGAGATTTAGCAAATAGCATAATGTACTGAGCGAGGGAGAGCCAGTGCATGTGAAACTTTTTCGAACGGGGTCCATATTCACTAATTCAAATATACTTACCGGCTGTTACAATCATATAAGCCTTTAATTCACCTTTCTACTATTCTTAATTTCGATACTAATTTAGGAGTTGTAGTTTTAATCACATTCTAATGGTTGATCTATACAGTAGAACTTCGATAACTCGAAGTGCCCGGGACTTCACTGGGGACTTCGAGTTATCGGGGTGTTCGAGTTATCGAAGTTGAAGGATGATGTCCAAGAATGGCGTCACCTTAAGGCCTAAAATAAAATTAACTTTGTTTGCTGTTGACCGCCCGACCCACTTGAAATGCCCCTACCCAAAAAATTTTATTGCCATCAATCCCTTTTTTTTTTTTTTTTTTTGGCTTTTCATACAAAGTAAAAAAAAACAATATGAAAGAGCAATAACCAAAGCAAGCAACCTGTGAGCAGGTTTACACATTAGTGAGGAAATTCCACTTTCTCCTTGGGAGAAGACACAAGGAGAAACACAGAAGACTAGTTAGCAAAAAAAGATGTAAATTGTGTATTAAAAGAGACATATGAAACCAATTTAACCTTTTTCAAAAGTTTAATAGATTAAGTTTTCAAAAAATAAAATAATTTTTTTTCCCTACATACCTACCCACATGTGGACAGCATGAGTTGGAAAACAGCAAACAAAGAATTTTTTAAGTTAGGCCTAATACTAGTATATGTTTTCCACTACAGAAATCTTAATGTTTTAAACAGTTACCTCTACTCGAATGTAAAAAAAAGTAAAAGATACTTTTTTAAAGAAAATATAATAAGGAATACATTAAATAATTGATATTGACGGTAAAAGCGTGCAAAAACGTGTTATTTTATTTTAAAATCACGATATATAGGAACAACGAAATCGGAAATCAGATATATATGTACATGTGTATAAAAATGCTTATTTTTTACATTCGTTATAAAGCAGTGCAATAAGTCATTTAAGATTTTAATGCAGTCGTGAGTACAACGGGGTTAGTCGATTTTATTAAGCTTGGAGAACTCAAATCAAAAGTTATCGACGACCGCATATTCTTCGGCTTGTTTTATTAGAGTAGAGGATAAGCTTACCTGTTAGGTTTAATTGTCCGTGACGGTACTGAATATTAATCCGTTAATTGATACTAATTAATCCGTAGATAACAAGAACTACTCGGTTCATTTCTCTACTATAACATATGTCAAACGTGTACATTTTAGAGACCACCGTAGAGTTTTAGCAAATTTTAGAAATGGTTCGTTAAAATTAGCTGTGGAAACGGGGGAAATACAGAGCCTCCTACGCCTTTTTTAGAAAGACATTGTAAATTTTGTAATATAGGTGTTTTAGAAGATGAAAGACATTTTTTAATGAGTTGTAACTTTTATGAGGATTTTAGATATGAGTTGTACAGTAAAATGAATACTTTTTATACAGATTTTAATGACTTGAGTGAGGAAGATAAATTTATTGTTTTAATGAATAATATAAATATTCAACCTTTTTTAGCAAAATGTATTTTAAATATGAGTAATAGAAGAAGTTACTTTTTAAACAGATTGTAAAACATTTTCTTTTTTTTAATGATGTGTTTTAATAGTATAAGTGATGTTTGATGTGTCTTATAAGTCTTTTAGGCTGAATGTAAAAGCTTTTATATATAGCAATTATGTAGTAGTTATTTTTTGTAGTATATTGTAGCTTTTATATATGACACTTAAATAAAATATTTTGAACTTGAACTTGAACTATAACGGTAGCCTAATTACCAATATGTGATTTCTCTGATCGTTTTATTAAACGGTCCATTGATCATACATTGTTAGTAAAAATTCGAGTTTTTGAGGTTAATTTTAATAAATTTTTAAGCTACAGACTGAATTTTTACTTCGAGTTATCGGGGGTATTTGAATTATAGAAGTTTGAGTTATCGAAGTTTTCATAAAATAGTTTATTTAGAAAACCGGTCGGGACAAAATAAAGACTTCGAGTTATCCGTGGTATTCGAGATATCGAAGTTTGAGTTATCGAAGTTCTACTGTATATGGTTTTGTTTGTCAAGAAGGGAATTTCCCATGTTCCAAGTTCGTCTGGAACGCTGTTATTACGAGTACATTGTACATACAGTATTCCCTCTACTTACGAAGATAATTTATCCTATTAATTTCATTTTTCTTACTGCAGAATTTAAAAATCCTACAAGCTATCTTACATATTGCATTATACATATAATATGAACTGAAGTCATTACCTAACTTATGCTGGTCAATAATTGGTTAAGGGGCCGAGTTACCATAAAGGTAAACAAGAAGTCGATCGGTCAAAACAGTTAAGGAGGGATCGAGGAACCAACTGGTCCGCAAAAACGGTCGAGAGAAGGATCGAGGTGTACTGCGATTTGCTACTTATTCCTTAGCTAAATGTTGAATTAACGACAAAGCCTTAACTACGATATTACCATATTAGTATGTTTTATACTTTATGTCAAATTAGTTCAAGAACAATTGTGACAACATTTAATTAGCTCTATACCTGTGCTTTTAAACAAAACTTTGATTGTTTCTGGATGATGTAATATCACTATTGCCTTAAATGGACTCGTCCAAAATCGAAACAATCTGCTATACTGTTTACCCCATTCCAAGAAAAGGTCTAACCTCTCTTTTCCAGTCTTTTTCATCATCTGTCGAGAAAAAAAAAACGCCATTAGTGGAATGTAGCAGATGAATTTTTCACTGCTTCATGTAATATGACCAGTGTATTAGCTCAGTTGGTCGAGTGCTCGTTTCGTATATGGAAGATCGGAGTTAGATCACCGGCCGGGTCTGACCAAGAGAGACTGTTCTTTTGCCAAGCACTAGACATTTAGAAATGAAAGTCACGGAGTCCTTTGGAGGAGACTTTAAAAATTTAAGTCGCGTGTCAAGGTAGAAATAACACACTAAAGATCCTCCTTGCGCATAGCCCTGAGCGCACTGCAAAAGTGAAAAATTCTGCTACTTTACCTATAAGGTCACACCACATTGATTTTAGTTCTACGAATTTTTAGAGAAAGAAATAGAGGCGAGAGATTAAAAATTAAAAGTATTGTTATTAAACATATTTTTCTTTAGGCGAACAAAATTTGAACTAGGCTTGCGAGAAAAAAATGCACAAAAATATGATCATTTCAGAAAAAGGCAAAACAGTTTGAATATAACTGATAAAAGCAAAGAATATGTTGTTCTGGTAAACTCTCATTCCCTATAGCAAATAATAAATCAACTATGAACTGTTTAATAGTAAAACACTGGACAAATGTTGCCCTGATATTGTTTAAACACTGAATGCAGCCAAATATTTTGCATAGTAACCTTTTCGTTGACGTTTGACAGACGAAAAAGATTTGAAAATGAAATTAATTTTATTTTAAATCTAAATTTTAGAGGCGGGCGGGTCCGAAGAATTACAAATTAATTTGGCATGGCCTAACTGGTGACATCTCGATATAAGTGTAATATTTTTGACTGACACGTAGTACCCCATTCAACTTTGACATCTTTGATAAAGTATACATGGTTCAGGTTGCATTAAGGTGCCTCTGGGTTTTAAGTGATTTTCAAAAGCTTAAGACTAACACTGTTCAAAAGTGTGCTGTTCGTCCTACATTCTAGGGATTAATAACAAATCATCAACTTAAGCAGCTAGAGGCGATCTTGGATGGACATCATGTATAAAAAACTTAAAGTTTTCAGAAATTATCTTTGTTCTATGATAGACTTTATATAAAGTATATAGCTAGTCATTAATCAACCGGTTCTCGTTCTAGGGAATCCCCAAGCTATCACGTACATATAATGTTTTTAATCTTTTAAAAAGTGGCTCAGATTTTAGTTTAGAGATTATTTTAGACTTTAAATAGAGACTTTTATCTCATGATTCACAAAAATGGATTGAAGAAGTTTTTTAACATTAATGTCATATTATAATTTTTTGGATTTTCTGAATGAAATATCCAAATATCTATAATATGACAACTGATATATTTAAAAATAACTAGAAAAATAAAGAAAACTAAAGAAGGGCATATCGGATCTATAAACAACAACTATATTGTAAACCTTACGTGTCATCGACTATGCCGGGAAAGCACCGTCGAGTTCTAGGGTCATTTCATGCAGGCAGTCTACCATTACAAATACAGACTTGGCACTACGCCAAACCAAAAAATACCGCACTGTATTAGGATTTGTTAATCCTGTAGCTGGTTTTTTTTTCAGATGAAACTTTTTTTTTTCTAAATTATGTCTTTTACAAAGATATAAGGTTGATACTCTTTAACGAAGCTACTGTCTATGAAAATATGTTTATATTTTAACAACCATAAGTTGAATTTTTTTTATAAACGACTATGCCCATGAAGCGTTTTAGGTAGTGATTCTCTTGTATACAATCTTTTAATGTTGTATTATAGTCTTAACAATTTATAATCTATTTCAGTCTTTTATGTACATTTATTTAGTACTTTTAGGTGTCTAATAAGCCATGTGTGGCTGGGTGTCAATATTGTATGTATTTTTTTTTTTATTAATGTATGTTAAATGTTTTATTTAAAAAATAAATAGTGACATGTGACACGATAAAAAATATTTAAGCAGTAGTGGGTCTTAAAGCACTAGGGTTTAACCTCTTGAATATGTATTTTGTATTATCTACGTACTTCAGGTGACTACCCCTTACTTAATACTTACTACAAGTTCATTGACATTATATAATTTATTAACTCTACACTGGGCTTTTTATGAGAAAAAAAAGTGTTATGAGAGAGAGAGAGAGAGAGAGAGAGAGAGAGAGAGAGAGAGAGAGAGAGAGAGAGCGCCTCGGAGAGAGAGTCGAATCCGCTTGTCGTATATAGCAACAAAAAGCAAAAATAAAAAAATTGTAAACACCCCGTCACGATTAACGTGTCTGAATATAAAATTTTGCAGGTGCTGTAATTGAAAAGCCATGACATCTAAGAACGACATATCTTAGAGATAAAACATTTGAAACTCAAAGGGTAAGGTAATTAACATCCCATACAAGCCACATGTAAACGACATAGAATCTACACCTAGAAAACGACATGGATGCCTGTTATAAACGGTTACCACTTAATTATTATATAGGTAATGAACTTATGAAACATGTGAATAGAATTTGTACTGCAATGGTAAAAAAATGTATACACATGATAATAAAAATAAAAATGTACATAACATCTGAATGACGGCTAGTGTAACGAGTAGTAAACCGGGTTGAAAATTGACCCGGGTTTCATTTTTCAACGTTGAATATTGTACCGGGGGTGCTTTTTTCTTCGTTGAAACTGAGACCCAAAGTCGTGAAATTTATACCTAAAATCATTTTTCAACAGCTTGATAAATCACTTATGACCTCTATACGTTGAAAACTGACCCTGTTGATAATGACCCAAACTACAAAGTTTTGAACAATCAACTGGGAGTTGTTTTATCCGGTTTACTAGTATCTTTATCTACAGATTAAAATTCCAGTTTCAAAAGTTTTCACTTTTCAACGGTTTAGGATCAAATTTCAACACCTTTGGTCTCAGTATTCAACGTTGATAAATGAACCCCGGGTCTATATTCTTCGTTACAGGGGTATAGAACGCCGTTTTAACATATATTCAATTATTTATAACTATCTCCAAATAAAATATATGTTAAAATGGCGTTCCATACAGGGCAAGTCGCACATTAAATGTGCACATGTACTATATAAGAAATATTTTAATTAAGGTAACATTGGTTAGGACATCATCAGTTTATCTTAGTTACATTTAAAATTTTAACACCGTAACAAAAGACAACGTTAATAGTTTGTGTCTTGTCGATTATTTGCATATGATCAACATCTTTTGTATTGGAGAAATAAATCATTTGATTTCTTTTTACTTACCGGAGCGGCATTACCATATAACCAATGCCATTCTGATGGTCCTGGTGTTTGATCTATGGGTTTCTTGTACTTCAAAAATGAAATATATGCCGCTATTAATTTGGATATAATAAATGTTGCCAAACCGATCGCTAAGGCTTTGTATACTAGAAGAGTCTCCATATTATCCGAATAAAAAAGATAAACCCTGCAGGCAGATATACATGTAGGTCAATTTATAGATCAGCAGTGTAAGAATCATGTCAGTTAAACAGACTGACTGCCAATCACAGCTCTCGTTTTATCCTGAGTCACACTTTCACAAAGTTTTTTATTTCCTCACTCAACAAAGTCGATGAAAGGAGTATAGGGTGGAAAGATTGGTTTGTTCGTTCTTCAATCCGGTTTTGATTAACATTTAGATATTAAATATGTTGGTTCTTTATTTGTGCATCAGTAAAATGTCACAAGACTTTTTGTATAGCGGTGGATGTCCATGCAAATAAATAAAATATAACTCATTATAGCTTTATTGACTTCTTGACCCGAGAAAATCTCACCTGACACGTCAGATGATTTTGTGGTATCTTTTATTTTCGTAATCTTTCTTTCCATTATAGTGTATTACCACAACACGGTCGAGCTTTAGCACATTATAAACTTTTTAATTAAAGGTATATATAAATTTACGTCCTTGCTAAAACTCTTTGCAACCACAAATACGGCACATCGAATGTATAACAGGGGATAACTCATACGAATTGAATGTTATTCTAATCTAATTTCAAACAACACAACTGAAAACCGAATATTCAAATATTGATATTATTTGTTATAAATTTTCCGATAAAAACAATGACAAAATGGTATTGAGTGATTTAGTACAAATATTTAAATAATTTAAAGTACCTTGATCATTTTACAGTTCTACAACCGTTTAATGCAACTGCGTGTGTACAATGCTTTAACCGATGGGAAAGTCACCCCAAACGATGTCAAATTTATACATGAGAAAAAAAAAAAAACAAAAAAAACGTAATACTGTTGTTAGTATCAATGATAGATGTTTTAAAATGAAAATGAAGGTGTAATAACCTCTCAAAATTGTTGACGAAGTTTTTTTTACACCAACTAAGGTCAATGATACAATAATACTTCTTTAACAACACCTATCAAAACTGTATGGCTTGCACAAATTTCAAGTCGATTGACAATAGCAATATTTTAACAAAACATCCTCAATAAATAAAGAAACCACTGCGGTAGCTTAGTTAGCAGAGTGCTTGCTCCGTAAGATGGAGTTCGTGGGTTCGAACCCCGACCGGGTCTGTCCCAAGACTTGAAAATGAGTGGTGAATGTTCTTTCGCCAAGCACTTGGCATAACGAAAATGAAAGTACTTAAAATAATCGAGGTCCCGGTCTCTGTAGGCGTGGCACAATAAAGAACCCTGTTGTATAATGCCATCAGCACAACGCACAGGCAAAATTTCTACACTTTCGCTTATAGCTGGTGACGTCTCGATATAAGTGAAATATTCTTGACTGGGATATTAAACACCATTACTCAACTCAATAAATAAAGATAACTTAGTGAGCTTAGTAAAAACAATGACATAAAACTCGCAAAAAGGCGACATAAAATCTGTAATTGTAAACTTTTTATGTTGGATGTAGAAAACCTTAAATCCATTCTCTGCTACATCGATATAATAATTCAATAGGAAAGAATTCTTTTGTGTATACTCTACTTATAAACACGTGGTGTAAGATATACGGTGTAATGGGGGAGATGGACAAAAGGAACTCCTACCAATTTAAAGTTGCAAGTCGGATTGGATCTTCGAAATGGCATCTTTTCAAAATCGCCTTATAAAACAAAGTAATTAGGTTAAGTTACGGCGTCACATATATCATCGTCATCGGCTACGCATGCACGTGTTAAAGAAGACAACTTGTGAAAATTCAAAGAGAAAATTAAAACAGAAAAATCTCAAGAATATAGTATAGTAAGTAGTTTTAAGGTCAATATGGCTGCTCAAGCTACTCAGGATACAGATGTGGCTTCTCAAGATATTGAGAACACTAACTTCAATATAAGTGAAATAATCCCTGAAACTCCCCGTAAAAGAGGGGCTAAGGAAATTGCATCCTCGGGCTCTGAGTCTGAAGAGGGGGACTTTCAAGAAGTCCAGTCAAAAAAATCAAAGAAAAAGAGGCGCGACCTCAACTCCAGTCAAGACAAGGGCATACATGCTGGCCCTCTGCTCTTCATAAGTATTCTTATTACTTGTAGAGAACAGGGCAAAAGTATACTTCAAAAATGGCCCAGTCATTTATCAATAATGAGATTAGACAACTGCTAAAAGGTCAAAATTACAAACTTGAAACCACAAAATCAAAAAGGGGAATAATAGTCAAAACCATAGATAACGGCCTGTCAAGGAAATTACTGTCAAGAATACCTCAGAGATGTCCCCATCAAAACTAAAATTCTCAAAGACCCTAAACGAGTATTTTGTGTAGTGAAAGGCGTCGAACTTAATGAAATCACACAGGACATCCTTCAGTCTATCAACAATGACTACAAAAACCCAGTCAAGTCAACTCAAGCATTGCGTCTCAACAAAAAAGATCTAATGCAGTTCGACTTGCCTTTGACAACGGAGAATTACTTCCCTTTATCTACATTTTTAACTTTAAACATACTATTGAGAGATTCAACTTCCAAACCCTGTTCTGTTTTAACTGCAGAAACAGGGTTACAAAGCAGACCGCTGCCAGGGTCAAACCACTTGTTCACATTGTGCAGTGCTAACTATGACAAGTTCAACCTTAAACCCACCTGCGCCAACTGCTCTGGGAAACATCGCCCCACAAGTAAAGATTGCCCAAAAATAATAAGCAAACGGCTCCCGCTAGACAATCAAGTCAAACGGGGCAAACTAACATAAGACATCGAACAAATCCTAATCCCTCCTATGCCGAAATCTTAACCCACCCAAAAAAAAACATACTTCTACGCCAGTTAACAGAACCCCGGCTTAAAAAATCAAAAGAAAAACAAAAGTAATAATAATAATAACAATAAAAAGAAATACCAGACCAGTCAAGATATCTTTTCCCAGGCCTCTCAAGCTCCACACACCAATAGCAAAACCAAAAACAGTCCCAGTCAAGATCCTAGTGTAGAGACATCCTCAAGAAAAATAGATTCATACTCTGAAAGCGCTAAAGTCAAAGAAATAGAGGACCAAATTGAATCTCTCAAAAGCCTTATCAGTACACTCCTATCCGAAATGCAGCGTAATAACCAGACCACAAAACCACAAACAACAACAACAGGCCGTTAAAATTAAATCTTAAATCAATTAGCAGTGAAACCACCCAGCATCATAATATCTTAATAACATAATAACAAGATTTAATATGTACTTACATCCTACAATGGAATGCTGGGGGGCTAGCTCCTAAACTAAGCGAGCTTAAAAATACAGTGGATCACCTTAAACCTGACGTGTTGGTTATCCAAGAATATTCAAAAAGAGAAAATGATAACAAAAATCTTAAAATTTCCGGCTAATTCAATGCAATTCTTTATTTAGCTGTATGCCGTTAGGCATATTGGCAAAAATATATATCGTAACTATGTATTACATATGATACAAGATGGTGGAGGATACAATAGTCATTATATCATATATCGTTCTATTACATTATATGTGCAATAATAAGCTAATTATAACAATTATAACAATGATAACAAAAAAGCTAATGATACGAGAGGCCAAGTTATAGATACAACCAAACAGTAAAGGTCAATGACTTATTACACTAGAGAACTTCTCCTTTCTGTGGCACACAACAAGTACTTGCATAAATTATTCAGCTATTTGAGACTATCAGTTCTCTAGAGTAAAATTAATTTATACACACAAGGTTTTCTATAATAAAAAGGTTTAATATACTTTAGCCTGAGATCAGTATAAACTGGACATTTGAGGATGAAATGGAATTCGTCCTATTTCACCATTATCATTACAGAAGCGTTGATTACGCTCTACACCTGTGTACCTGCCAGATTCAACATTAAGCCAATGAGCCTGAATTCTATATTTAGTAAATATCTCCCTGTGTTTTTCCTCCAGGGGGTTTCTTTAAATAATGCTGTAATGAAACCAAGTATTTTCTTAAGATAATGCAAATGAACTTTCTCAATGTCCGTGGCCTTATGAAAGCCCCATACCTCTGCTCCGTAGTTTAATATACATTGTACAAGATATATGTATCAAAAAGTAGTAATTTAGTTTCAAAGGTTAAACATTTTGTCAGACATCTTCTTAAAAAGAGCAAATATTGCTTTTCTGCCCTGGGCAGCAATTTCCTTTTGTGTGGTAATAAATGCACCATTGTAACACAATTGTAACCCTAAATAACAAACTTTATCAACAATTTCTATTTCAACACCATTACAAAACCATTTTTCTTGTGGTTTTACCCGACCTCTATTACGGAAAACAACAATTTTTGTCTTATCCACATTAATACTTAGATTCCATGTATGACAAAAGGGACATAATGCATCAATCATACATTGTAAATCTGTAACATCCTCTGAAAATAAAATAGTGTCATCAGCATACATCAATAAGAAAAGATTGAACATCTGTATTGTATAACTTTGACAATTAGACATTCTTAGATAATTTTCTATATCATTAACAAATAAGGAAAACAAAAATGGTTACAATGCATCACCTTGCATAAGACCCACATTTAAAATAATTTGATTTCACACCACAAAATTCTACACATGATTTAATATTACTATATATTGATTTTATAATGTTAAATAACCGGCCTTGTATACCAATTTGACACAGCTTGAACCAAAGATCTGCATGTTGCACACTATCAAAAGCCTTGCGGTAATCAACAAAAATGCAATAAAGCCGTTTTTTTACTTTGCAGAGTTTTTATTATTAAACTCTGCAACACAAAAATGGCATCTCTTGTACCCAAACCTGGTTTAAAGCCGAACTGGGCATCTGAAATAATGTTTTCAATGTCATTTAATTTCATTAACCTTGTATTAATTAAAGATGTAAATAACTTTGACAAATGACTAAGTAATGTTATACCACGATAATTGTTTGCCTCATTAGCGTTACCTTTTTTATAAATAGGTATAACAATACCAGTAGACCAAGATGGTGGAAAATAACCTGCTTCTAAGATTTTGTTAAACAGTTTAACCAAAAATGGTACAAACACCATGATGGCTAAATTCAATAAGATATTCATTTATAACAGAATCATAACCTGGTGATTTATTTCTATATATTTACATTTGCTTAGCAACTTTACTATATAAACATGTTTGAGACATGTGGCAAATACGGTACAATAACTGACATTGATCACATGATCATCACACTATGCGTATGAATATTTCACTTTCTGGACTATTTTTAACAAAACAACAACACAGCCTGAGAAAAAAAAATTTATTAATTTTAAAATATACATTGAATTAAATACACAACGGAAAATTTCCAATCATCTAAAAAGTACCCTAATTTCTCCCACAATACTGAAAAAGTGTGTATGGTACCATTTGTTCTATAAATTTTATTTCCCGAGCTATGGAATTTCACCACCAGTTATTTTAAAACCAGTCATAATTGAGTTTCACATTGACGAGTCTGGAGAATATGTAACTTAAAAACATGAAATACAACCAAAAAATTTTCAGAGGGGAGATATCTCATACAGACGAAAATAGCAGATGTTAAAAAAGAATATATATGCAACTGAGACGGTCGACTGTCCTGTAAAAATGTTAAACCGCTGTTTCTAGTGCTTCGATAAAACTGACAAAAATCCCAAAGTTTGTTCAATCAATATAATAAAAACGCCATGGTTGGTCCTGAAGAGTCTGATATATGGTTCATGTTCAAACCACTTTTAAAACGCACATTTGCTCGTTTTGATCCGACATATGCCATGCTGCAAAAGTTGAAACTAAATACACTCCTCGCTGTTTGCGGGTGACGGCCATTCAGCATCTCAATGACCCGGGGTACGAAGCTCGGCACAAATTTGTTTATGTCGAACCATAAATGAGAAGCTTCTCCCAATCTTACAACAGAACTGTCTCAAAACAACAGAAATCAAAGTACTGAAAGTACTGGAAAGCGGTTAGCCTGGTAGCTCGGAAAGTTTGGATAAAATTTTGATTATCTCACTTTTCAACAGAAAGTCCCTGGAGAAATTCAATTTCTCAAAAAAAATGTGCAGCCCTTTGATTAGATTTTGGTAGACCTTTAGTTTTTGTGGAATTATGTATGTTATTTTTGTCACAAAATATGATGTTGTAATCAGTTTTAGATCAGGCCCCATTTTGAACAGACTGTTAACTGTGATTGTGTAAAACATCATTACTCCATTTCTCAGTTTTATTTCGAAATAAGGGATAGAAAAGGCCCACCTGATAGAAATGACAGGTAAAAGTGTTTTGATACAAAATAAAATCCTCTTTATGATATTTTGAAAGTTGCATTGAATAAAATAAATATTTATTGAAACTGTGTAGCAAAATATCTCTCAACAAAAAAATCTTATTCAGTAATTAAGAAGTAATGAGTTGTATCCAAAATAACCACCTAAATACAAGAAGACCAGCATCTTAGTTCTTTTACTCACGACCTTTGACTCAGCCTAATTACCAATTTTTTCCAAAAAATGTTGAAAAAGTCACAAAAGTACGAAGGTAAAACTATGCCATGACCGTTGCATTTGATCTTGGTCATTGAAGTTTCATCGAAATCTGTTCAGTTGTTTGGGCAGAGATCATTTATCATTGCAGATTATTACATGACTGCTGTTTTTGTTAACATTCATAGCAGGTCGTATTTATACATATTTTGTCTTCAGGCAAGGTTTACACACTATAAACCTTTATGTTAAGACTATTGGAAAAGTTGAAAAATCAATACTTAAAAAGAAATATCTAGTCAAAGCTCATTTATAAGTAGCTAATAAGCACACAGAAACTATGAAGCAATGAATAATTTCTTATAAATTAACCATTTCAGTATACTTATGCAGTTTTGATTTTGACCTTTGAACCTATGACCTTGAACCATATATCAAAATGATCATCATATCAAAACCTACAATACTCTAATATACATGGCTATACAAATGTGAATAGTTTTCAAAATAATTAACAATTTAAGACATCCAATGCAGCTATGACCTTGAGCTTTGAACATATGACCTTGAGCCTTATATCAAAATCAAAACCTACAATGTTTCAATATACATGTCAAGAAGTTTTTAGTTTTCAAGATAATTTACCTTTTTCTGGTTTTTTTCTTCTTTTTTTGCAGCTGTGACCTTGACCTTGATACCTATAACCTTGAATCATATATAAAAATAATCAGTTTAATAATACCTACAATATTCTGTTACACCTGTCTATACAATAAAGTTATAGTTTTCAAGATAATTAACAATTTAAGACTTCTTACGCAACTATGACCTTGATCTTTGAATGTATGACCTCGAATCATATATCAAAATGATTGTCATATCATTACCTACAGTATTTTCATATACATTTTTATAAAAAAGTTAACAGTTTTCAAGGAAAGATTAAGAGACATACAAACTGACACTAAACTAGTTAGACACTAATACTATGCTGTGCTATGTTGATGGCATTTAACAACCTGGCAAAGATAAGTTTAAGCAATCAAATTTGCAATGGTAAAGGAAACTGAAGTTTCCAAAAAAAAAAAAAAAAATCACAGACTAGTGCTGTTAGAAAAACTAAACAAATGACAGAAGAACTAACACTTCAGAGGTAATGCACTCTGATTTGCAGACTGGCACCTAGGACCACTAGGCCAACACCAACTGAATACAGGCTTGATGGTTCAAAGGCAGAAAATATTCCAAAGCAGAGTGGGGTCGAGTGTATGTTGGGATGTTGGTTCAATCCCTGGCCAAGTCAAACATAAGACAAATTTGAGGAGAGAGTTCTAACTGTTGACACATTGTCATACTGTGAATAATGGTTGGGTACTTGTCTGAAGCAGACTGACTATAGGAGCTAGCATGTGGAAATTGCCGAGTATGGCAAACAGTAAAACACACTTCCACATCTTTCACAAAAACAAACTTCTTCTTTAATTTATCCTAAGAAATTAATAAACTTACTCTTGTCTTACTTACTGGCTGAAAAATTGCTAATGCAACACAAAGTGAAGGCATAAAACCAATAGAGCCAAATTACATAACATGCCACTCATGAAAGAAATAATTAGAAAAATGTTTTCATGAAATGAATCTGTAGATGAGCACACAGAATTGTGGAATTATTACAATTAGTTGTTTCTCAATTTGAAATAGAAATTATGCCTTTCATTAGTTGTTATCAAACCATGTAAGACAGTTAAAATGTTTTTAAAAGCAGGTCTTAAAGTTCATTACCTAAATAAGTTGATTATCAGTAATTTGAAAAACTAATGCTGCATGTTTGTCTCTATCATTATTCGCCCTAGGTTGTAAAAAGGAGTAAATGATGCAGTCTGTTGTATAAGTAGCCAATATTCATTGGTTTACTGATATTATATGCCAACTTTGATTCTATATAGGGTATACTGGAGTGGAGTGGAGAGGGCAAATGGTGTTTTTGAACACATCAAGATACAAATTCTTTCACATTAATATCAAGGTAGTCAGTCTTAAGCTGATGGAGTAAACTGGAGTGCCTGAAGATAGACAAAGGCTTTCCACAAGCAAGTGAAAAACCTTCTTATCCTAGGTTCTGTCACTGTGGGAATCACACCTACTCAGTAAGTTGTACTTTGATCTGTAAGCATGTGATTTAATTTCATCTAATTGGGCTTTACATTCTAGTCAAGAATATTTCACTTATATCAAGAAGTCACCAGCTGTAGGTGAATCCACAGAAATATTTACCATTGCAGTGTGCTTAGGGCAGTGTGTAGGGAGGGGTCTTTAGTGTGCCATGCATGTCCCAGCATTGGACACTAGTGTTAAGGTCTACTCTGAAAAACCTTGCGAGTACTTGGCAAAAGCATAGTAACTATTAGTTTTCTAGTCTTGGTCAGCCCCAGGGTGGGTTCGAACCCTGACATGCAACATACAAAGCAAGGACTCTACCAGCTGAGCAACCATAATGATGTTAGCATGTGCCCTAGACCACTTGCCCACCAAGGCCCTAATGTTAGGGTACCTTAATAACATGAAAAAAAATTTCTGGAGAAAATTTTCATCAACAGCTACATGAAAAAAAATATTGCCAATAAAAACAAGTTCCAGTTCATGTTTATTTTTTAAAATTTATTATCTTAATTTTTATACTGTTACAAAAGGACATATATTCATTAAGGACATATGGCCATTTGATATAAAAGAATCCATCTAAAAGTTAAGTTAAACAGACTACAACATGTCTGAAAAAATATCACTTGTGTATTAAGAATAGTTTGTTTTAGCAGGATTTACTTTCAAGTATACAAAATAAAGTTGCTTTGATAATCATGGGCATTTTCTGTTATCAATGCATTTCACTGTCAATTTGACTCTTGTCAATAGATGGATATTCTGTAACTGATTTCAAGAATTGTAAGTTGTCTAGTTCAAAGGTGTCCATTTTTACAAATAAGGGTGCATTCTGGTTTATGGTATCTTGTTCAGATCTACTGCAATGTTCGACTAATTTTTCAAATAAATCCTGAACAGCCTTAGCAGCATGGTGTTTTTCTTTATTTGCTTGTTGCTCCTTCAGTCTGTTATTTCTGAAAAGAAAAAAAAAACATAAACTTTTCAAATAATAACAAATGAGATTGAAAAATGAATCGTATTTAACATTCCTGAGAAAATATTGAAATAAGTATATCAAGACCTTTGAGTATAACTTGATGAAGCAAAAAAAGGTTAAATACATCATGATGTTACTGTTATAAAGTTGTTGTGCAGCAGTTTGCAGTATATTTCACTTACAATGAGAGGTCTCAAACTAAAGTATAATCAGAAATGTTTTACACTCAGTTATCTGTCTGTAAAAATTAAACTTCTGAAAAGGATTTTTATTTTCTTGATAAAATGTATTTACAATTTCTTGACCCAATATACATTGTAAACTTAATCTTTCCATAATAAATTTGTGATTATTTATCACTACTGAGAAATTTTGCAATGATGGCAAATGGACTAAGTCTCTTAACTCCACATTTTTTTTCCATGTACATTATTCATGTAACCTATTTACTATGCATAGAAAGGCAAACTGTGACTGTCCTAGATTAAGACCAAAGCTAACAATGTTCTGTTTCATTGTTATTTTACCATAATGCTTCCTGTGCAGTAGTTGTGTGTATTAAATAAAAAACCTCCAATATTTAGATAATTAGAAAATGAATACATGTACATCATCAACAGTACATGATATATATTTTGTACATGTATATAAAAACTCTTTTACTTAATTTCATTGCTTAGTCACTCTGAAGTTATTGTCAACATATAAAAGTGAAAATATGTATATGTACATTTTTGGAAAGGCCATAGCAGAATAGAAAAAAACATTTCACTGGGACTTATTATCAATAAAAGGATCATACTTTTAAATAGAAACTTGCTATATGCTGGTATCTTGGTTTGAAATATATTCATTCTGTAAATCAAATTATTCAAATTCAGTTTTCCTATGAATTTTTTACTCTATTTTCCATAATAAATTTGGTACAAACTAACCTTGTACTTTACACTTAGTTACTGCAGTTCTACCCAGGCAATAAATAAAAAAGTTACATGTTTCTGTTCACTTCTAAAAGTTGCCATCTTTTTCAGACCTCAAGTCAGCCATCGTCAGTATTCAAAATTTATTCTGCATAAGAATGATTTAATCAGCACTCCACATCCCAGTAGTTGTTACAAATTATTGTAAATACCTGTCAGTCTTTATAAGCCTTTTTCGCTTTCTTGGTGGTAAGCTGTTTTACTTTAAAAGTAGGAGCTAGCCCAGTCTGGATTTGATCAGTTATACAGTTGAGATGGTTTACCTGAATAATAATAATAATAATGAAAATAAATTCTTTTATTGGTAAACTGACATTACAGTTTACACAAACAGTACATCATTTTTTTATTTACATCAATTACGGGTAAGTGGTCTCGGTGGCCGAGTGGTCTAAAGCACACGCTTACAGATTACAGTGCTGTTCACCGCCTGAGGTTGAATCCCACTCGAGACGGATAACTGGTGCCTCTTGCAGTATGATCAAAGTATGTTTGAAAACACTTCCTGCATTTCGCCTTAAACATTATCTTTTATAAACATTACACATATTCTTTTTACTGTAACCACTGTAATGAATTTATAAAATTCTGACAAATGATGTAATTTTTTTTTTTGTCACTTATTAACTGAGGACAGTAATCACAACACACCTGGACTCTCTAAGGTATGAAATATCTTTAAGGCAATACATTTGTATGAAAGCACAACACATGGTGCATTACAGTACAAACAATACATATTTACAAACAATTACACAAAATATGTGCAATTTGATCACCAAAATAGGCAGTACTTTGTACTGTCAGAAACTGTACCATTTTCAGCCATCTTAAATTTTGAAATTTATTTAAAACTAAGGTTTGTTCCCACATGCAAAGCATTCCTTGGCTGGATTTAGATTTATATAATTTTGGAACTTTAGATTCATTAATTTTCAACTGTTTGGCTTATGTTTTTTATCTATCAAACTTTTTTCTTAGAGTCACTGATGAGGAATGTATTTCTGAAATGTGCACATCTCGCACATCAAAATTTAACTGGTACTTATGTTATTTATCTTTGTTTCCGAAAAGTGAGCGATCTTTCAAAAATTTGGGGGTGAATTGTCAGGACGCGAGTTTGACAGTGGTGGCGATATTGCAAAAATTTGGGGCGTTTTAGAACGGGGCGATTTTGACATATGGGCGATTTTTTGGAAAGTGGGGCGAATTTGATGAGGGCGATTTTACCGTGGGACGATTTGACCTGATACCGTATTATATACGTTGAATAGCAACAACGCACCTTATTCTTCCAATATAATAATCCAGGTTCCAAAAATAAAATGATTTACGCACATGAAACAGCTGAACCTATTACTGACACAGTCGGTGCTTGATTCACCTTCTTCATGCTTCGAAAACACGTTCGGTGACGAGTGACATCCTTGAAATCTTTGGATTTTATTTCATAAAAACCACTCTCCTTGCAGCCGTAAAGATAGACGATCTTTCCCCGACGGAAGATTGTTTGAAATAGCGTGACATCGATCTTCTATCTGCATTCAAATTGTTCTTCTGTGAATGACAAGACAACATCCGCCATGTTGTATATCACTGACATGAGAGTGTTGCTATGAGTAGGCGTGCCACAGTAGATCTCTCCAAACAGCATCTTAGAATCTTAGGTCAAAGGTCTAGGGTTACCACTAGGAGTCGCTTTGACCTATCACTTCCTAGTAGAAACCGATGCCAATAAGCGGTTAGCGTATACGCTAACCGCTTAAAAACGTCATAGTCACTCATTGTCAGAATTAACTCACCCTGCAAAAAATTAAACACTAAATCAGCTGTTGTACCGCGCCTAAATGGGTTACAATCTGGGTCGCATCATGTGGTCAGTTCCACAAGTTCTACGAATAATAATGACAGAAACTATTACTTTCCAAAGCAGATTACATTTCCGTCATCCAATTAATTCACTCCTGGTTTCTTTGTAGATTCCAATTTTTCGCACTGCACTTTTAAATTTCCAAAAATGACAGCGAGAGTAAGACATCATTTTCGTGTCAATCTTCGAGACTGTTCACTTGTTCGTCATCCGCCTTAGGAAATTCGTTTTTTTTTTTAAAAAATAATTTCGTAAAATTGCTGTGAAAGTTACTAAATTGATGTTTTATATAAAATGTGCAAAACAATGTGATGGTTAATAAAATATTTCATAATTTTTGCGAGTTCCGTGTTTTTTCATGTTGTACTATATTTTGTTTACATTGTTACGCTGTTCCAATAATTGACCCCGCTTCTCGTTGAAGGCGGAAAAATTCAAATTGATGTGACAAAAATTCAAAAAAATAAATTAATAATTAATATAATGTAAATATAACCATTGAACAGCATAGCTATGGCAGTTATTGGATTATAAATGCCATAGCTTTGCCAGGCAAACAAATCATAACGCGCTAACGCGCGTTATTCAGTTTGCCTGGCAAAGCTATGGCATTTATAATCCAATAACTGCCATAGCTAGGCTGTTCAATGGTTAATTAAATGCTTTATACCACTTATAACCTCATCCAATGTAAATACAACATCTAGTTCTGGGAAAATATTGATATTAGAATCCGGTAAATCTCTTGGCGTAGTACTAACGGTGCTAACAAGATTCTGAAAATAATTGTAAAAATCATTTACACTAAGATAAGTTTTTCTATTACATTTACCCTTAGAAAATGTCTTATGGGTTTCTTTTCCGTGAGTACTCCAGCATATTTCCCTGTTCCCTAGTGTACCGCCTTCTTGCCAAAATTTCTTCTCTTTTGTACCGGTTTCGCGATTCAGTCAACAATGTTCTGTTAGTACTAGTTCTACAATTAAAATTGACCAACGATGAGAGATATTGACGATACAATCCTTTACACGTATCATTGAACCACGGTTTGTCCAATTTTTGTTCAACAGGTTTTTTATTATGACACATACATTCACATAGGCAAATTATGTTTTTATTCAAGCAAAAACTATCGAAAGTAGTATGCAATAATGCGGTAAATTTTTGTAGAGATTCATCGATACCAGTTATGTCACTATCGAGCTCCTGTAGTATATCACTTAACGCATCCGAATTGGCATAAACAGAATTAGAAATTTGCTGTTTAAATTCCTCATTCCAAACAGCTTTTTCGACAACCACTTTATTATTCTTATTTGAACAACATTTACATTCATTTGGCTAAGCAAAACTATTAAATGACACAAAAATAGGAGCGTGATCTGAAAAAACATTAAAATTCCCTACCTGGAAATTATTAACTATATCTCTCCGTATAACACTATCTACAACCACATAATCTATGACACTAGATCCACGAGAATTGGTGAACGTTATCCGTCCAGAATTATCTCCTGATGTCCTTCCATTAAGAATCCTTAATCCTGTAGCTTTACAGAGTTCCAAGAGATGCCTGCCGAACTGGTTGATTCCGGAATCTTCCGTTGCTCGAACTTCCACGCTTTCATCAGTAGTAAAAGATATTTCAAGTTCAATACGATTGAGTAAAGTTTTTTCAAGATTATAGGTACTATTGTAGTCTGGTTTCCCACTCGTCCTACTGTTGAATCGCCCATAAGGGCCACTAGTCCCAAGTTACTGTAATATTCTATTGAAAATAAAGATTAACATCGTAGTGTCTATAAAAATGACTACGCTCATCTGGAATATACACAAAAGCCAAATACACATCATTTGATGTATTACTAAACAAGGATTTCGAAAGTTTTGTCCATATTATGGTGTCTTCGCATACTTCAACAACTGAAATAAACGGTTTAATCCAGTTTTTATAACATAAAGCTGAACCTCCACCTGTGTACTTATCGCGTTTAACGATTAGAAAATTTTCAAAACCGTCTAATTCGATTTCCTCATTACACCAGCACTCGCACAAAAACACGATATCATTTTTTGAAAATATGTCAAGAAATTGCTTATCTTTCAGCTTCTCATCTAACTTACGTTGGACGTTCCAAGAGCATATCGAAAATAGCGATGTACCTTGTGATGTATCCCCCGCGCGATCCTATACATTTTGGGTAACCTCGGGGTGAGATGTAGTGGTAACATTTTTTTCACTGTCCGCTTTTTTTGGATCCAACTTATGTTCCACTCCATTGATATAGAGTTTGTACTTTATCAACCGCAACTTTTGTTTCTGTCGTTTGGCTTCCATCATGACCGGAAATAGTTTTCTACGCGTTGTTTCCATTTCCGGGGGAAATTGTTCTCTGACTACAAAGTTCGTATTCTTTAAATTGAACGCTTTACTTCTAACATACTCTCTCTCCTTATGACAGCTAAATTTACAAACTATTTTACGATTTGCGAACTTAAGCGGCCCGCTCAATGAACGCGTTCAATACTGATAGCATCTACTTCTTCCTTCTTAATTTTTTATTGTGTTAACTAGGAAACCTCTTAGAATTTCCTCTGTATCTTCTGGTTTAATACCTTTGTTCTCATTACGTTCACGTATTTCCGGAAGGTTGAAAAATACCAAGTTATCTCTCATCGATTCAGCACGAAGATTCAACAGATCTCGCTCCAATTTTTTGTTTTCAGCTCGCAGCTCATGAACGGACTGTTGTAGTACTTCGACAGACTGGTCGACTTTCAATACGTGATGTTGTTGATTCATTAACTGTTATTTAATGTCAATTAACCCACTTTCCATGTTATTAAACCTTTTTTCCATTACACCCAAACGATAATGAATACCGTCTAATGTATCTAACTTTGACAATTTCTGATATATATCACTAATTACTGACTCCAGATGGCCGGGGGTGGTATGAAAGCAACACCTTCATAATGACCATGTAGAGGTGTGGGTGATCGACGTTGACCAGATAATATCTCTTCCGATTCACATACAAGTCTACCAGTATGATTTAAATCGTGTGGTTCCCTTGCCATGTTTGTATTAATGATAATATATTAATGACAATAATTGGTATAACCTGTATGTCTGGTTATGGGTAATGATTTATATCAGTATTATGTCAATATATGCCCTCAGGTGCTACGATCTACATACATACAAATGGTGTATTGACGGATAAATTACGGGATTACAGACTGTCCAAAATCCTTGCGACTTTCAGTTTTTTACGTTATTTAACATCCACATACCATTTAAATATCACTCAAATCTCTTTTTACACAAAAAGCAATGCAAAACCACCAAAAATACGAGAAAATGTTTCTACGTTTTAACACCACGTCTATATCCCCCGCCATCTTCAGCCGCGTCCTAAAAGCTAATTATCGTCTAGCCATATATGTTAAAAACGAAATTCAATATAAAGAAAATATAACTGATCAAAATTTACCGGTACAAAGTCTAGAAATCTATTTACAAAATAATAATAAAAATTAACTTTATTGAATATTTACTTAAGTCCCTATTTAGACAATAAACGATATTCAGAAATTCAAAATTCAATAAAAATAGAAAAATCAAATTAAATTCACTCATCCTTGGCGACTTTAAGCCCACAATCACCTGTGGGGCGATAAATCAGTCTGTCGTAAAGGATTAATTACAGAAGAATGGCATGACGATAATGGCTTATCATTACTCGATAATGGGGAACCCACGCGTATTGTCAAAAACGCAACAACCTCTATAGATCTGGCATTTAGCACGCCAGATATAGGTACAAAAATAACTTTTGGCACCTTCCGAAATCAAATGATTTTGGACCATATACCTATAACTATAAAAATAAACCAAAAACTAGAAAAAATGGAACAAAATTTTTCCACCTAAATGGATTTATAAACAAGAGGCCCACGGGCCTTAACGCTCACCTGAGGAAATGTCCAAAAACTTACAAAGAGCTTAATTAGAAAAAGTTCACAAAATTTCCAAAGTTTGGAAAATCCTGCAATAATTAATCTGAAATGTCTAGTCACATTTCATTTATAAATAGCTCATATGCATGATTTAACTATAGTACAATGGATAATTTCCAAATCAATAACCATACGGTTTTGCAGCCATGATTTTGACCTTTGAACATATGAACTTGAATCATATATCAAAATGATTGTCATACCATTACCTACAATTATTCTAATATACATGCTTGTACAAAAAGATAACAGTTTTCAAGATAGTTTACAATTTCAGTTTTCTTCTACAGCTAAGACCTTGACCCTTAGAACATGTGACCTTGAACCATATTTCAAAATTATTGTCATATCAATACTTACAATATTCTAATATATATGCCTATACAAAAAGTTCATAGTTTTCAAGATAATTTACAATTTCAGTCTTCTTTTACAGATATGACCTCGACCTTTCAAGGATAAAAAAGATAACAAAAAGATAACAGTTTTCAAGATAATTAACAATTTCAGTACACTTATACAGCTATGACCTTTACCTTTGAACATACGACCTTGAACCATATTTCAAAATGACTGTCATATCAATACTTACAATATTCTAATATACATGCCTAAACAAAAAGTTGAAAGTTTTCAAGATAATTCAGTTTCAGAACATGTATGCAGCTATGACCTTGAACTTTCAACATATGACCTTGAACCATATATCACATTGACTGTCATATCAATATCTACAATATTCTAATATACATGTCTATACAAAAAGCTCATAGTTTTTAAGCTAATGCACAATTTTAGTATTGATAAGCAAAAAAATTACATTTCAGGTGCAACAACTCCTACATGGATTACCATACAGTTACGAAACTTGGTACCTTTTTAAATTTTGTCATTGGGAACATCTTAACAATGTTTTGAATTCATATATCTCTTAATATTTGCAAGAAAAATGCTTCAAAGTGCATAAATAACAAATTAGGTCATGACCTTTATTTGTGACCTTGACCCTAAATTAAAGGTCATTTCAGGAAAAAGTCAAAACTGAAAACCCCATGTCATTATCTGTTCAAATAGTCAAGTTATAACAATTTGAAGCCATTTTACGAAATTTTTAAATTAAACCCAAAAACGCGTAACCCATTTTTTGACCTTGGCGACTTTAAGCCCACAATCACCTGTGGGGCGATAAATCAGTCTGTCGTAAAGGATTAATTACAGAAGAATGGCATGACGATAATGGCTTATCATTACTCGATAATGGCGAACCCACGCGTATTGTCAAAAACGCAACAACCTCTATAGATCTGGCATTTAGCACGCCAGATATAGGTACAAAAATAACTTTTGGCACCTTCCGAAATCAAATGATTTCGGACCATATACCTATAACTATAAAAATAAACCAAAAACTAGAAAAAATGGAACAAAATTTTTCCACCTAAATGGATTTATAAACAAGAGGCCCACGGGCCTTAACGCTCACCTGAGGAAATGTCCAAAAACTTACAAAGAGCTTAATTAGAAAAAGTTCACAAAATTTCCAAAGTTTGGAAAATCCTGCAATAATTAATCTGAAATGTCTAGTCACATTTCATTTATAAATAGCTCATATGCATGATTTAACTATAGTACAATGAATAATTTCCAAATCAATAACCATACGGTTTTGCAGCCATGATTTTGACCTTTGAACATATGAACTTGAATCATATATCAAAATGATTGTCATACCATTACCTACAATATTCTAATATACATGCTTGTACAAAAAGATAACAGTTTTCAAGATAATTTACAATTTCAGTTTTCTTCTACAGCTAAGACCTTGACCCTTTGAACATGTGACCTTGAACCATATTTCAAAATTATTGTCATATCAATACTTACAATATTCTAATATATATGCCTATACAAAAAGTTCATAGTTTTCAAGATAATTTACAATTTCAGTCTTCTTTTACAGATATGACCTTGACCTTTCAAGGATAAAAAAGATAACAAAAAGATAACAGTTTTCAAGATAATTAACAATTTCAGTACACTTATACAGCTATGACCTTTACCTTTGAACATACGACCTTGAACCATATTTCAAAATGACTGTCATATCAATACTTACAATATTCTAATATACATGCCTAAACAAAAAGTTGAAAGTTTTCAAGATAATTCAGTTTCAGAACATGTATGCAGCTATGACCTTGAACTTTCAACATATGACCTTGAACCATATATCACATTGACTGTCATATCAATATCTACAATATTCTAATATACATGTCTATACAAAAAGCTCATAGTTTTTAAGCTGATGCACAATTTTAGTATTGATAAGCAAAAAAATTACATTTCAGGTGCAACAACTCCTACATGGATTACCATATAGTTACGAAACTTGGTACCTTTTTAAATTTTGTCATTGGGAACATCTTAACAATGTTTTGAATTCATATATCTCTTAATATTTGCAAGAAAAATGCCTCAAAGTGCATAAATCACAAATTAGGTCATGACCTTTTTTGTGACCTTGACCCTAAATTAAAGGTCATTTCAGGAAAAAGTCAAAACTGAAAACCCCATGTCATTATCTGTTCAAATAGTCAAGTTATAACAATTTGAAGCCATTTTACGAAATTTTTAAATTAAACCCAAAAACGCGTAACCCATTTTTTGACCAAATTTCACGAAATGAATAAACTATAGGCTTAAGACCATAGAGAATCCAAATATCACATCAATTTTTTTCTCCCATCATCGGTTTCGGAGAAGAAGATTTTTTAAGATTTTTGGACCCCTAGGTCACCTTGACCTAGTTTTTGGTAGCCATGGCAATGCCATGTTCAAATCTAAATTGCACCGGCCCATATATGCTTCTGACCAAGTATCATTAAAATCTGTCCAGCAGTTTTGGGAAGAAGTCAAAAATAGGTGTTAACGACGCACGCACATACACACGCCGCGCTATGCCATAAGCTCACATGACCTTTCGGTCAGGTGAGCTAAAAAGCTGACTGGGCTATTTCAACAAATGTGCGAGGAGATCGATCCCGAAACCATTAGAAATTCAGATTTAAATATTTTAATGAAAATTTACATAACAAAATTAATGAGATCGCCAGCATCTCTTTCCCAGATAAAAACAACCCACAACGCGCACTACCAGTTATCAATGGAGCTACTAATGCATTAGACAAAGCTAATATTTTAGGGGAATCTTTTGCAAATGCTAGCTCCAACAATAACCTTAATCCAGACTTCGCGACTAATAAAGATAAACTAAATCGGGAAAATTTAAATAACACTAATGAATTAAACTTACACAAAAATAACCCGATCAATCAAAATTTTACCTTAGCAGAATTTAAGCTAGCGCTGAATAGTAAAAAGGAAAACGTCACCCGGTGATGATAAAATTTCTTATGAAATTATTAAACACATGCCTCTGTGTACCCACAAATTTATACTTGAATTAATCAACACGTCTTGGAACACGGGAATCTTACCGAACAAGCGGAGGGTCGCCATTGTGGTACCTATCCCGAAACCTGACAAACCCCTATCTGAACCCTCCTCCTACAGACCAATATCATTAACGCCAACAATTTGCAAGCTTATGGAGACAATGGTTAATGACCGATTAACTTACTTTTTGGACACTAAAAATATAATATAAAAAAATCAAAGCGGTTTCCGGAAATCTAGATCGACGCTAGACCATATACTCCGTTTACAAACGGATATCAAAAAATGCGCAAGTGGAGAACAAACTTTTAGGAGCGGTCTTCCTCGATCTAGAAAAAGCTTTCGACCTTATGTGGCATGATGGTGTTTTACACCACATCAAAAACTACGGAATTTCTGGCAGAATATTTCCTACATAATCGCAAAATTAAAGTAAGAGTCGGAGACCAGCTATCAGTTGAAAAGAGCCTAGAAAATGGCTGCCCGCAAGGGTCAGTTATTTCCCCGACTCTCTTCAACATAGCGGTCAATGACCTCTCAAACTGCATTCGAAATAACTCATCCAAATTATCACAGTTCGCTGACGACGGCTGCTTTAAGGACTCCAGTCGGAGTTTCAATACACTTGAGTCACGACTGCAGGAAATAATGGATCAAGTTTATAAATGGTCTGTAACATGGGGGTTCAAACTCTCTGAAAAAAAAACTGTAGGAATGGTCTTTGGCAGAAACCCGTCCCATTCCTTGAACTTAAGCATTAACGGGACACGGGTTAACTTTGTAAAGGAGCATACGTTTCTTGGAGTTGTGCTCGATCACAAACTCACCTGGAAAAGCCATATTGAGCACGTCGCACTTAAATGCAACTTGAATGTGTTTCTTTGAAACAGATGTGTCGCCTGACATTGCGACGACGAAAGTAATCCCTATATGTCGCCTAGTCAGGCGACACAAAAACGTGCTCAACCTTATGAGGAATGTCTCAGGTACCAACTACGGAGCCAACAAAAAGACATTCATGCTTCTCTACTAAACTCTCTTTCGCTCCCAGCTTGACTATGCGTGTCAAGCCTACAGTTCGGCGGAAAAGACCACCCTGTCACAACTAGACATAATACAGCATAGGGCGATCCTGAGCGCCTGATCCTGGAGCCATTAAAAGCACACCGATAAGCACCATTCTTTCGGAATCAGGCGAGATGCCGCTCAACATGCGCCGAGATCTCCTAACGCTGCGTTACTGGGCCCGGACCGCTCCCCTCGGGGACAACCTCGCAGTAAATGCTGCCTTAACAGACTGCAACGCATACAAAAAATGCTATAGAAAATGGAAACAGGGCACCGAACCCTACGGATACCCTCTCAAATCGGTATCCATGGCAACGAGGTCGCAGACCAAGCGGCGAAGCTGTTGCTAACTAAACCCGCCCCAACTCCCTAGTAAAGTTGGCCCCCACTGAGCTTTCCTCACTAATAAACAAAGCCATCTGTGGCTCAAACACTTAGCACCTCAGCTAGCCAATGGAAACGCGACCTGGAGATCAAACCCACAAAAAAACTGCTCTCTTCTACCCGGCCCGCAGTCTGGACCGCGCTATAACAAGATTGCGGCCAACCGGAAACGATTGAGCACGTGCTCCTGCTATGCCCCGAATTTCTCGAAGAAAGACGGGAGCTAGCGGACCAAGTTGGGCACCAAAATCTTACACTTGAAGGGTTTCTAGATCAGGTTCAACACTCAACATCTTGGCAATTATATTTCTCAGATCCAGTATACAGTAAGATCTAGCCCACCAGTGCATTCCTATTAATTACCGTATTGAGTAGCTTACAATATCTCACTTTTCAATAATGGCTCCCACACAGTAATAGGCATCTGTTTGTTGACACACACCTCCGAATCATGAGGTGATGGCCTACTACTCAAAACTTAAAAACCACATCATTTAGACCATATCGCACATAACCTGAAAGTGAGGGCGCTAGCATGTAGATCCGATGTGCGACGGATTGACACTATCAGGTTAACAAAAAGCAACTCAAATTTAATCCTACTCAAAACTGTAAATTACTAACTCCTTGCCAGTGGCCGCTTCTTTATTTTATATAAACAACCAAATAATCAACTAAATCATGTTTTGGCGCAGACCAACACACTTAAAACGGTTGCGTTTGAAAGTCACAGTTATACTGCGCATAACTGGATCATTATAAGTCAAAATCACAGGCTAGGTAAAACATGCTAAAAGAAGCCGCTTGCAAGATCTAATTATTCAATTCTTAAACTCTATTACTTTCAGCGCAATAACAAAACCTACTGTCAGGCGGGGCCGCGGCCATAGTTAAAAGCGCATAACTAAAGTCGCAGTAGGTTCCTTAAAATCCTCTGTTTTTTTTACCCGAAAACACACACACAAATGAGAACATGAAGAGTACATGGCTAAGCAGATGTGTCCCACTCAGAGGCGTATGGAAGCATGAAATCGAGTACATGAGGTCGGGGACAAGACGGCCGTAAAAAACCGCCTTTCTCCTTAAAACTTCTTCACCCCTGTCTAAATGTGGAATGAAAGTCCAAGCTTTTTTATGTTTACCCACGGTTTGCAAGGATGAAAGAAAAAAGCGAAAAACTAGATAAAAAATAAACAACAAGAGGCCCATGGGCCTTAACGCTCACCTGAAGATATTGTCCAATGCAGTTTGCAAAGTGCAATAGACAAAAGGTTTATAGTTTTCAAGAAAATTAGCAATTTAAGTCTTCTTTTGCAGCTGTGACCTTGACCTTTCAACATATGACCTTGAACCATATATCAAAATGATCGTCATGTCAATACCTACAATATTCTATATACATGCCTATACAAAACATTAATAGTTTTCAAGATATTTAGCATTTAAGTCTTCTTTTGCAGCTGTGACCTTGACCTTTCAACATATGACCTTGAACCATATATCAAAATGATCGTCATGTCAATACCTACAATATTCTATATACATGCCTATACAAAACATTAATAGTTTTCAAGATATTTAGCAATTTAAGTCTTCTTTTGCAGCTTTGACCTTGACCTTTCAACATATGACCTTGAACCATATATCAAAATGATCGTCATGTCAATACCTACAATATTCTAATATACATGCCTATACAAAATGTTTATAGTTTTCAAGATAATTAGCAATTTAAGTCTTCTTTTGCAGCTGTGACCTTGACCTTTCAACATATGACCTTGAACCATATATTAAAATGATCGTCATGTCAATACCTACAATATTCTTATATACATGCCTATACAAAAGGTTAATAGTTTTCAAGATAATTAGCAATATAAGTCTTCTTTTGCAGCTGTGACCTTGACCTTTTAACATATGACCTTGAACCATATATCAAAATGATCGTCATGTCAATACCTACAATATTCTATATACATGCCTATACAAAACATTAATAGTTTTCAAAATATTTAGCAATTTAAGTCTTCTTTTGCAGCCGTGACCTTGACCTTTCAACATATGACCTTGAACCATATATCAAAATGATCGTCATGTCAATACCTACAATATTCTTATATACATGCCTATACAAAAGGTTAATTGTTTTCAAGATAATTAGCAATATAAGTCTTCTTTTGCAGCTGTGACCTTGACCTTTTAACATATGACCTTGAACCATATATCAAAATGATCGTCATGTCAATACCTACAATATTCTATATACATGCCTATACAAAACATTAATAGTTTTCAAAATATTTAGCAATATAAGTCTTCTTTTGCAGCCGTGACCTTGACCTTTCAACATATGACCTTGAACCATATATCAAAATGATCGTCATGTCAATACCTACAATATTCTATATACATGCCTATACAAAATGTTAATAGTTTTCAAGATATTTAGCAATTTAAGTCTTCTTTTGCAGCTGTGACCTTGACCTTTCAACATATGACCTTGAACCATATATCAAAATGATCGTCATGTCAATACCTACAATATTCTAATATACATGCCTATACAATTCATTAATAGTTTTCAAGATATTTAACAATTTAAGTCTTCTTTTGCAGCTGTGACCTTGACCTTTCAACATATGACCTTGAACCATATATCAAAATGATCGTCTTGTCAATACCTACAATATTCTAATATACATGCCTATACAAAATGTTAATAGTTTTCAAGATAATTAGAAATTTAAGTCTTCTTTTGAAGCTGTGACCTTGACCTTTCAACATATGACCTTGAACCATATATCAAAATGATTGTCATGTCAATACCTACAATATTCTATTAAACATGCCTATACAAAACATTAATAGTTTTCAAGATATTTAGCAATTTAAGTCTTCTTTTGCAGCTGTGACCTTGACCTTTCAACATATGACCTTGAACCTATATCAAAATGATCGTCATGTCAATACCTACAATATTCTAATATACATGCCTATACAAAATGTTTATAGTTTTCAAGATAATTAGCAATTTAAGTCTTCTTTTGCAGCTGTGACCTTGACCTTTCAACATATGACCTTGAACCATATATTAAAATGATCGTCATGTCAATACCTACAATATTCTTATATACATGCCTATACAAAAGGTTAATAGTTTTCAAGATAATTAGCAATATAAGTCTTCTTTTGCAGCTGTGACCTTGACCTTTTAACATATGACCTTGAACCATATATCAAAATGATCGTCATGTCAATACCTACAATATTCTATATACATGCCTATACAAAACATTAATAGTTTTCAAGATATTTAGCAATTTAAGTCTTCTTTTGAAGCTGTGGTCTTGATCTTTCAACATATGACCTTGAACCATATATCAAAATGATCGTCATGTCAATACCTACAATATTCTATATTCATGCCTATACAAAATGTTAATAGTTTTCAAGATATTTAGCAATTTAAGTCTTCTTTTGCAGCTGTGACCTTGACCTTTCAACATATGACCTTGATCTATATATCAAAATGATCGTCATGTCAATACCTACAATATTCCAATATGCATGCCTATACAAAAAGTTAATAGTTTTCAAGATAATTAGCAATATAAGTCTTCTTTTGCAGCTGTGACCTTGACCTTTCAACATATGACCTTGAACCATATATGAAAATGATCGTCTTGTCAATACCTACAATATTCTAATATACATGCCTATACAAAATGTTAATAGTTTTCAAGATAATTAGAAATTTAAGTCTTCTTTTGAAGCTGTGACCTTGACCTTTCAACATATGACCTTGAACCATATATCAAAATGATTGTCATGTCAATACCTACAATATTCTAATAAACATGCCTATACAAAACATTAATAGTTTTCAAGATATTTAGCAATTTAAGTCTTCTTTTGCAGCTGTGACCTTGACCTTTCAACATATGACCTTGAACCTATATCAAAATGATCGTCATGTCAATACCTACAATATTCTATATACATGCCTATACAAAACATTAATAGTTTTCAAGATATTTAGCAATTTAAGTCTTCTTTTGCAGCCGTGACCTTGACCTTTCAACATATGACCTTGAACCATATATCAAAATGATCGTCATGTCAATACCTACAATATTCTATATACATGCCTATACAAAACATTAATAGTTTTCAAGATATTTAGCAATTTAAGTCTTCTTTTGCAGCTGTGACCTTGACCTTTCAACATATGACCTTGATATATATATCAAAATGATCATCATGTCAATACCTACAATATTCTAATATACATGCCTATACAAAAAGTTAATAGTTTTCAAGATATAGGACAAATATATAATTTTTATCAAATTCCCCACTCAGTGCCTCACAATTTCCCCATTTTGAGTCTCATGGCTACCATTTGTGCAAATCTGAAAATAGATGACCTAAGGATGTTATAAATGAAATAACTAAGGTATATCTCTCGTGGATTCAGAGGAGAAGATTTTTAAAGTTTTTCACTATTTCCCCCCTTATGGGGCCCCAAGGGGACATAACTCCTTTCATTTGTGCAAATCTGAAAGAGCTTCACCTAGGCATGATGGTTACCAAGTTTCATTAAATTTGGCCCAGTGGTTTTGGAGGAAGATTAAAATGTAAAAAGTTTACGCACGACGGACGATGCACGACGGACGAAGATGGATAGCAATAGCTCATCTGAGCTTTCAGCTCAGGTGAGCTAAAAATATCAATGTGGCGTCATCCTGGATATCTTAAGTCATCGCATGCTGATAGTCTTGTCTTATATGTACTTTTATATGTCATTTAACATGTTTTTTTTTCCTTTCAGGGACTCCTTTTAACCTATCGGCGCCACTGTTCGCCAACTCATAAACCGTCCTTTACGGTACCCACCCCGCTTTCTACTTCTTTCTGTACCCGTGCAGTACTGGGCAAGATACAATCAAGTATCTAAAAGTATCTAGAATAAAACAAAATAACTGGTGCTGCACGGCGATACAAATAAACAAATAAACTGCTACTATACAGTATTTCCGCTCTTTTGCTGTTAGCTCTGCGAGTATGTGTCAGAATGTGTCAGAGTGAAGTATGCGTCTTCTCGAATAAAGACCTTAAGCCGGAGGTTCCGTGTACCCGACAGCCTAACGGGGCACGATAAAGATCCCCTATGTTTATCGAAAACAGAGTAGGCTGTTTACGCCGGCATAGGACCCCTTCACTTATATCTTCAAAATTAAGACATCCATGATTTCGACCCCCTTTTTTATAAAGACCCCTATTCGGAAACAGGCTTCAAATAACCCCACCCCACTACATTTTTATCAAAATTCTACTCTTTGCATGCTCTCAGCTGATTTACCCTTACCCTGGCCATTATCCCGGGGTACTTCACTTGTGGTTTGGCGCCCCCTTTCCTATGCACTTTTCTCCTTCTCCGCTGTGCTGACATCTTCGTTTGAGTCTTAGTATAACGCTTACTAGCAATATCATAAATCAAAATGTCTGCACAATGGCCGCAAGGCCCCATGTAGACTCTAAACTCTCTCAATTGTTGTTTTTTAATTTGCCAGATCAAAAGTAATGAAATCCTATGTTCAGAAATGATCGTGAAGAGTTTGCTTGTAAAAAAGTGTTCAGTATTATATACAGGATGTTAGTTGAACATGGTTACTTAATTGTTACTTAATAGCAGTGGATCCACTGTGTACCAGTTTTAATATGTTGCTGATTTTAAACATTATATTCGTGGATAGTAAATTTTTCGTCTGTATTGAATAAAGGAAGATAAATGCCTTTAGCAAATTATTTATTCCATTAGTAAATCGGAACAAAAGGGTTAATGAACCTTAACGCTCACCTAAGGATATTTCCAAAATATTTTGGCTTTAATACATTTTCTAGAGAGACAATCAGAAAGTCTCCACCAGCAAGGTTTAGGTAGATGTGTACCAGAAAGGAAACAATAGCACACACACACACACACACACACACACACACACACACACACACACACACACACACACACCGAAATGTTTCTCTTGGGTGGGAGAACATAAAACCAAAACCAATTATTTTTGGAGAAAAATGTTGCTTACAGACAAATATATTTTCAAAGCTAACAACAGTCGGTAAAAAAAAAAATCAGAGTATGACGTTATCCGCATAAAAAATACATCCTAAGATGCAGTGAAACGACAATGAAGCACCCTGCCATGTCCATTGTGGCATTATCTCGCCCTATAGGCCAGGTATCTTGGATAGAATGACTGGAGCTTTAAATAGCGATATATACCAGTCGACTATAATAAATGAGGTAGATGCTAATTGTAAATGTTTGAAATTCCTTATAATGAATATATTTTCAGCAGGACAACATTCCTTACCATTCGTCTAGGACAACCCGGGCGTTCTTAAAAAATAAAGGAGTTTAAGTTTTTAATTGACCTCCGAGCACTACAGATAAGTCTCAGATTGAAAACGTTTGTGACTTAAATGGTAAAAGAGTAGCCCGAGATGCATTAATATCTAGTGTTGAACTGTGAAAGTCTATTTTCCATTGGTACAATGGTGATAGATCTTACCTTAGGAGTGTTTATAGAAGTATGACAAGGATAGTCACTGATCTGTATAAATCAAGGGGTGACCAAACGAAATATTGATGTATTGTGAAGATGGTGTAATGATTTAAGCCATGGATTTTATCTTCAAATGAAATATGTAAAAAGAATTTTGTTTAAGGGTGGTGCAAAATTTTCTGGATGGACCTGTGCATGTCTAAACAAAAAGTTAATAGTTTTCAAGAAATTAACAATTTAAGTCTTCTTATGCAGCTATGACCTTGAAATTTGTACTTATGACCTTGAGTCATACATCAAAATGATTGCCATATCATTACCTACAATACAATAATATACATACCTATACAAAAAGTTAACAGTTTTCAAGATAATTAACAATTTAGGTCTTCTTATGTAGCTATGACCTTGAACTTTAAACATATTACCTTAATCTTATTATCAAAATGTTGTCATATCAATACCTACAATACTCTTATATACACGCCTTTACAAAAATTTAATTTTTTTAGGGATAATGAACCATATGACTTTTCTTATACAGCTATGACCTTGGCCTTTGCACCTATGACCTTGAACCATATATCAAAATGATTGTCATATTAATACCTACAATATTGTAATATACATGTTTTTAATAGTTTACAAGATAATTAACTATTTCAGTCTTTTAGGCAGCTATTACCTTAACCTTTGAACGTATGACCTTGAATCATATATCAAAATGATTGTCGTATCTATAACTACAACATTATAATACATGCCTATACAAAAAGTTAATACAATATAATTTATAATTTCAATCTTCTTATGCAGCTATGACCTTGACCTTTGAACCTATGACCTTGAACCATATATCAAAACATTCATTGTATCTATACCTACTATATTCTTATATTCAAGCCTCTACAAAAAGTTTATAGTTTTCAAAATACTATTGACAAATATATAATCTTAAGTAATTTCCCCTCTAAGTGCCGTGCCATTTCTTTATGGGGCCGCAAGGGGACATAACTCCTTCATTTGTGAAAACCTGAAAGACCTTCACCCAGGCATAATTATCACTTAGTTTCATTAAATTTGGACCATTGGTTTAAGAGGAGAAAATTAAAATGTAAAAGTTAAAGCAGGACACACAACAGTGAGGTGAGCTAATTATCTTGAAACTATGAACTTTTTGTATAGGCATGTATATTACAATGTTGTAGGTATTTACATTGCTATTATTTTGATATATGGTTTAAGGTCATGCATTCAATGGTCAAGGTCATACATTCAATGGTCAAGGTCATAGCAGCATAATAAAAAACTGAAATTGCTACTTATCTTGAAAACTATTATCTTTTTGTAAGACATATATATATATACTACCAGTATATTAAATATTGTATTGATATTTCAATGATTTTGTCATATGATTCAAGGTCATACATTTAAAGGCCAAGAGCATAGTTGTAAGAAGACTTAAATTGGTAATTTTCTTGAAACTTTTCACTTTTTGTATAGGCATGTGTATAAGAATATTGTATGTACTGATATGACAATCATATTGATGTGTTTCAAGGTCCATAGGTTTAAAGGTCAAGGACATAACTGCATCAGTATACTGAAATGGTTACTGATTTAGAAATTATTCATTGTACTACATTTACTATATGCATATTAAATTCTTATCAGTAAAATGTGACTAGATATTTCTGATTTGTGACAGTTTTTAACTTAAGAAAACTTGGAAAGTTTCTGTATTCTATATATTATCTATTGCACCTTTGCATACAATTTTGGACATTCACAAGTGAGCATTAAGGCCCATGGGCCTCTTGTTTTGATAAATACACTATTTTTAGCACTATTTCCACACTAAGTGCCTTGTCCTTTCCCAATTTTGAATCTCATTGTTACCATTTGTGCAAATCTGAAACTAGATGACTTAAGAATATTATATATGAAATAACTAAGGTATATCTCATGTACACTTAGAGAAGATTTTTAAATTTTTTTTTCACCATGTCCCCCTTTGTGGCACCCAAAGTGAACATAACTCCTTCATTTGTGCAAATCTGGATGGCCTTCACCCAGGGATGATGGTAACCCAAGTTTCATTAAATTTGGCCCACTGGTTTTGAGGGAGAAGATTAAAATGTTAAAAGATTACACACAACAGATGACAGAAGAAAATGGATAGCAATAGCTCATCTGAGCTTTCAGCTCAGGTGACCTAAAAGTTAAATCTGTCTTTCCTTTTAAAGGTAAATCAAAAGATGTTTTTTTTAAAAGTGTCATTTTATTCGTGTTGTTCCTGTTGCAGCCACTCCCTTACTATAATTTTCCTTAACTTAAATCAAGAAATTTGAAATATAAATAATTTTGTTAGTTTTTAAGACATTCAGGAATTTCAAAAGTTATTTTGAAGAAATTTGAAGTTAGTAACATCTTACCTAGCGGTACTTTAATTATTTTTGAAGAACCACTAAAACTGATAAAATTAATTTTGGGATAATTGTTAAACTGAACAAGCCATAATAATCTATACATTGAGAAAAAAACATATTATCTCCCTTTGACTGTGAAACTTCAAAAAAAATTAACCAGCCTTTTAAAAATATAAGATTATTTTATTTATATTCATGTTGTCAGAAATGGAGTAAACAAGAGAAATCTTTCAACCTTCTGCAAGCAAAATGACACATCTAGGATCTGATCAAGTGGCACAGTGATCCATAATTATAAACATTTGCTTTAGCCCATTAGGTCATTAAGAGAAAGTTCATATATGCAAGGTCCTGTGATGTCTGAAAAAGAAATATATCTGATTTAGAGTTTAGAAGTGTATTGTGATTAAAATCATTGTCCTTTTGCAAAGACTATTTACAAAATTTGAAAACTTTGGCAAAGGTTACTTACAGAAATGTGATAACTATTTATAGACACAAATTTATGAACTACTAAGTGATATCAGAAAGGGTATTCTCATGGATAAATGGTAGCAAAGTTCTTTATTGGTGCATTTTAGCATACATAGAGAATTCTGAGGCTTTAAAAATTCAGTATTTATTACCTACATTATTTGTTCATTTACCTGATTTAATTAACTGGAGAAATTGATTAAGTGACCAGACAATTATCATGATATAGACATAAGAAAATGTTAACAGTTTTTAAAAACCTCAATTTTTATAACTTTTAACAGTAAAAATTTTTTTACTACTATCAATATGATTTTATCTACAACAGTGAATTCTTCATTTGTTTTATATTAAGCTATGTACATCAACTCTTAGAGAAAAATAAGATCAGTAAAATATAATGGTGTAACAAACATTTTATATAGAAAAAAAATTTAATTAATTTAAAAAAAATAATAATAATAAAAAAAATATAAATCTTGACTTAAAATTGATATCACTCTACTATTGTATTTAGTGATTTCCAATCAACCATTTTATGACCAACTAGAACATGGACCACAGCCAATGTGAATAGAATGCATAAAGAAGTCATAATATAAGGTTGTGAAGTTGATTTAACTATTTGCATGCTCCTATGATTTTGAAAGGTACTTTTTTATTGGTCAATGAAAAAAAGTGATAAGATTTTATGCTCACATGAATTTTTTAGTGTAGAATTACCAAATAGAACCAGAAACTGAAAGTGTTTCAATGGTTGGATACTTCTTCAAATGGGGACCTGTCAATTGTTGAGTTTTCTTTTATGTCAATAAAACTGATGTTCTTTTATAAGAATAGTGTAGTGAGTCAAAATACTCAATAATTTATTTTATTACTTTAGTAAGAAGTATTTTGTTTATGCATGTTAAACACCATCCACATTTTCAAGCTCTGATCTAGTATGAATTTGAGGTAATTAAACTTACTGAAATTTAATTTACATTTTTAAATGGCATGTGAAGATTTGCGGGTGCCAGATCATTATCATCATTGTTCTTCTACTGAACCAGTAAATGGGACAAGAAAACAGTTAAGTGAATAAAAACCTAGAAAGTAATGGGAATTTTTATTAGTCATTTATTACTGTATCAATATCCAGGTAAATAACTCTATAAACAAGGTTGATTAATTTCTTACTCCAAACAATTTAAATAATAAAAATTAATTTATCCCCTTTAGACAATCTTTCCATGTAAAAACAAATCTTAAGAACACACTTCCTAACCAATGCAACTGCCCAGAGCTCATGTTACAAATTGTTGATTAAGTAAGACTAAACAATTTATCAAAACAACAAAGACTATTATTCCCAATTGCTGTTAAAGCAGGACAATATTGTCTTTTCATTGAGACTGGATAGAAAAATGATACAAAGTTTACAATTATCTGTAAAAGAGATAAACTTATGGGAAATATAATTATCTCCCTTTGACTGTGAAATTAAAGCACAATCAGGTTTTTAAATATTTGGACTTCAAAAGAATCAAATCAATCCATTGGTGTTGGAATTTTTTTTCTCTAAAATTACAAGATATTTTCTAATAAGAGTCACTGGTTACTCAAACCACAACCTAAAATTCCTATGCAATTTCTTGGCATAAGTTACTTGTGGTGTGCAGGGCTCAAGTCTATTCCTGAGACAGATAATTTTTCAATTGATAGTAACTGGTCTTCACCTTTTGGTCTTACCTTTAAATCAACTAGTGTCAAAAAATATTATAAGCTAGAAATTACCAAATTTTAGATGAATACTGATTCCAACTAAATCCTTTTTAAAATGACAAGAAACTTAAATCTGCATATATGAAACATACTGAAATAACTTGAACTGATTTCATGACTTCTATAACTTTGAATGATGGACATTTTTTCATTTTTTCATGGAGTTCATGATAACAAGACACAACAGCACTTATGCTCCATGCTCTAAATTTTATTAACAAGAGGCCCATGGGCCTTAACGCTCACCTGAGAATATCTACAAAATTGTTTACAAAGTGCAACAGACAATATATCAAGTACAGAAAATTTAAAGAAACTCAAGAACTCCCAAAAAAATTAATCAGAAATATTCAGTCACATTTCATTAATAAGCAGCTAATATGCATAAAGTGACTGTAGTCTTCTTTTGCAGCTGTCACCTTGACCTTTCAACATATGACCTTAAATCATATATCAAAATGATTGCCACGTCAATATCTACAATATGCCTATACAAAAAGTTAATAGTTTACAAGATAATTAGCAATTTAAGTCTTCTTTTGCAGCTGTGACCTTGATCTTTTGACATATGACCTTGAACTATATATTAAAATCATCGTCATGTCAATACCTACAATATTCTAATATACACGCCTATACAAAAAGTTAATAGTTTTCAAGATAATTAGCAATTTAAGTCTTCTTTTGCAGCTGTGACCTTGACCTTTCAACATATGACCTTGAACTATATATCAAAATGATTGTTGTCGCAATACCTACAATATTCTAATATACATGCCTATACAAAAAGTTAATAGTTTCAAGATAATTAGCAATTTGAGTCTTCTTTTACAGCTGTGACCTTGACCTTTCAACATATGACCTTGAACTATATATCAAAATGATCGTCATGTCAATACCTACAATATTCTAAAATACATGCCTATACAAAAAGTTTATAGTTTTCAAGATAATTAGCAATTTAACTTTTCTTTTGCAACTGTGACCTTGACCTTTCAACATATGACCTTGAACCATATATCAAAATGAGTGTCATGTCAATACCTACAATATTCTAATATACATGCCTATACAAAAAGTTAATAGTTTTCAAGATAATTAGCAATTTGAGTCTTTTTTTGCAGCTGTGACCTTGACCTTTCAACATATGACCTTGAACTATATATCAAAATGATTGTCATGTCAGTACCTACAATATTCTAATATACATGCCTATACAAAAAGTTTATAGTTTTCAACATAATTAGCAATTTAACTTTTCTTTTGCAACTGTGACCTTGACTTTTCAACATATGACCTTGAACTATATATCAAAATGAGTGTCATGTCAATACCTACAATATTCTAATATACATGCCTATACAAAAAGTTAATAGTTTTCAAGATAATTAGCAATTTAACTTTTCTTTTGCAGCTGTGACCTTGACCTTTCAACATATGACCTTGAACCATATATCAAAATAATCGTCATGTCAATACCTGCAATATTCTAATATAAATGCCTATACAAAAAGTTAATAGTTTTCAAGATAATTAGCAATTTAAGTTTTCCTTTGCAGCTGTGACCTTGACCTTTCAACATATGACCTTGAACCATATATCAAAATGAATGTCATGTCAATACCTACAATATTCTAATATACACGCCTATACAAAAAGTTAATAGTTTTCAAGATAATTAGCAATTTAACTTTTCTTTTGTAGCTGTGACCTTGACCTTTCAACATGACCTTGAACCATATATCAAAATGATCGTTGTCCAAATACCTACAATATTCTAATATACATGCCTATACAAAAAATTAATAGTTTTCAAGATAATTAGCGATTTAAGTCTATTTTTGCAGCTGTGACCTTGACTTTTCAACATATGACCTTGAACCATATATCAAAATGATTATCATGTCAATACCTACAATATTCTAATATACATGCCTATACAAAAAGTTTATAGTTTTCAAGATAATTAGCAATTTAACTTTTCTGTTGCAGCTGTGTCCTTAACCTTTCAACATATGACCTTGAACAATATATCAAAATGAGTGTCATGTCAATACCTACAATATTCTAATATACATGCCTATACAAAAAGTTAATAGTTTTCAAGGTATTTAGCAATTTAAGTTTTCCTTTGCAGCTGTGACCTTGACCTTTCAACATATGACCTTGAACCATATATCAAAATGATTGTCATGTCAATACCTACAATATTCTAATATACACGCCTATACAAAAAGTTAATAGTTTTCAAGATAATTAGCAATTTAACTTTTCTTTTGCAGCTGTGACCTTGACCTTTCAACATATGACCTTGAACCATATATCAAAATGATCGTTGTCCAAATACCTACAATATTCTAATATACATGCCTATACAAAAAGTTAATAGTTTTCAAGATAATTAGCGATTTAAGTCTATTTTTGCCGCTGTGACCTTGACTTTTCAACATATGACCTTGAACCATATATCAAAATGATTGTCATGTCAATACCTACAATATTCTAATATACATGCCTATACAAAAAGTTAATAGTTTTCAAGATATAGTGACAAATAAATAATTTTTAGCAGTTTTCCCACTAAGTTCCTTGCCATTTCCCCACTTTGAGCCCCATCGCTTCCATTTGTGCAAATCTAAAACTAGATGACCTAAGAATGTTATAAGTGAAATAACTAAGGTATATCACTTGTACATTCAGAGGAGAAGATTTTTAAAGTTTTTCACTATTTCCCCCCTTATGGGGCCCCAAGGGGACATAACTCCTTCATATGTGCAAATCCGAAAGGCCTTCACCCAGACATCATCATCACCAAGTTTCATCAAATTTGGGTTGGTAGTTTTAGAGGAGTTGATTAAAATGTAAAATGTTAACACACGACGGACGACGCACGACGCACGACAGACGACGGACGGTGAACCATCGCAATAGCTCATCTGAGCTTTCAGCTCAGGTGAGCTAAAAATGTTTAAGAATTTCCATAGTTACCATGAAAACGAACAGAACACTAGATTCAAAGACAGAACAAAAAACTAGTGTACTTTTCTCTTGAAAATTATAACATTTTCTTTTTGAACATATGGCTAAAAGTTAAAACTTAAATCCACCAACCTTCATTATAATTTGTCAGTTGTTACATTTCTGCAAGTATCTATAGCTGCCACATTATCTCCCCTGATCTTATATTATCTCCCTTTAACTGTGTAGCAAAATCTAAATATTTAGATCCTAAAATAAAAGTTAAAAGACCAAATTAAATCTAAATTTAAGTTGTTTTGAAAAGGAACATCAATTTAACCATACAAATAACAATAAAACAATAAAATATTAAATATAAAACAGATGGAAACCTTCTTAGGTTTCATAAAAGTCTCTCTTTCAATTTTAAATAGGTTGGCTGTCTAAAGCAAGGGGGGGCAACTGTACTGGCATTATCAAGAGATATATACTGTTAGTCAAGGGTACTGATTGCATTTTTAAGTGGTTAGGTTTATATTCTGGTAAACTTTAAGAGTTTATTTAAAGTCTTAAACTTAAAAACTTGTAAACTTATGAAAAAGGTGTATTATAGACACTTAAAATAAGTTAAAATATTAAAATTGAATGAAAGTGCATTATAAATACTACATGAACTACTATGAGAGTCTCTATTTATGACAATAAATCAGACATAACTGTTAAAGTAAATGCAATAAACTTGAATAAATTTTGGTATTTTACACTTTAGAACAGTCATAACAGTTAATTTACATGTAAATTGGATATTATACCTTAGATCACATAAAATGTAGCTATAGGGATTATACATACAGAACCATCAGACAATGGACAGATCTTTTTGTGCATATGTCAGCAAGGACATCCCCTCTAATGTAAACTTCACCATCTCTTAAAATTATCCAAAGCAATGTCTCATACTTTAGCCAGTTACCAGTACTGATGTTGGCAGAATAACTAGAAATGAGATGAAGATAATACTATGAAGTGACATTACATTCATTTCTGTTAATATAAAAAATGTATATTAAAAAATTATCATTAGGCAAGTTTACTGCCTATGAAATACATGTACTAGCAATGCTCATTTATAAGGTCATCCTTGTCATAAGTTCAATACAATAAATGGCTACTGGATATGTATCAGTGTAAATATATAAGGTATGACATTTCAAGTTTTCTGTAAATATAGTTGTCCTGAAGTAAACCAACCAGCAAACATACTTTTCTTACTAAACGATAATACACCACAACTGTCCTCCCTAGTGATTTATGATTTAAACAAGGCAATTTGATATATCCTACATGAAACCTAAGGTCATTGAGTATTGTGAATAATAAATGTAAAATTTCACTAAAATGAAATATTTTAGATACATGTTTATTCATTTCAATATCTTTGAAATCAATTACTATATATTTCTTGTGGTTTATAAAGTTTTACAGATACAACAAATAATCCAGTTGAACTTGACAAGTACCACTAGCATGAGTAAACATGATTTCCTGTCAGAGCCCAACTGCTAAGCACCTGAAAAAAAATCTATACTACTAAAATATCTTGTTAATTTCTAAGGAATTTCATCTTTCAAGGGTTTTATTCCTGGACTCTTTTGTCAGGCAGTGTTTATCTTAATAGAGATTCATTTTTGTTCAAATATGGAGCAGATATCTTATAAAAATTGTGTATGGATAGGTGATCTTTATTTAGAGGTGATCACCAAAGCAGACATAACATTAGGACCCTGAAAAAAATGGTTTTACTTTGTGACCTTAACCTTTGACCTAAACATATTAATGTGCAACAGTTTGATATTGGTTTAAATTTCTGCAAAGTTAATAGATGTGAAAAATATAGAGCTGACACAATTTTACATGGGAGATAGACAAACAGACAGAAAGGATGTATGAACAGACAGATATGGGGATTCCTATAAAACCCCCTAAAACTAATTTTATGGTCGGTATAATAAGATTTTAAACATAAGCAAAACTTTTTTGTTTTCAATCTAAGTTGAGAAATACATTACATTAGTCAGCTATTGGCAAAGTTTATTTAAAGTTAATATTAATTCTACTATATTAATCTTCCATTTGTACTCAATCATTAGTCCCTGTTGATGAACTTTGTTATCAGCAATATTTCATGATTGCTGGTTTTATACAGTAAGTAAACAAGAGCTTTCAGAAGAATGGTGTAGCTCACATACTCCCCTAGTCCTAAAAGAAACTGAATTCAAAAACTTTAACAATGAATATCAATTCTGGTATTTGATTTATGACATAAAATCATTAATAACTCAGAAATCAATGAAATATGTTCTACTTTTTCCTTTATAAATTTTTTACCAAATGTAACTTGAAAACTTGTAAATTGGCAATTTCCCAGCTTAAATTCCATCCTGTATACTGCCCATCTAAAACAGCCAGTGCTTTACAAAACTAATTTCGACTTGTCCTCTGTTCTTTAAAATCTGTTTATTCTTCGACAACACAACTATAAAGTAAAATAAAAAGCCAAATTTTGGTATATATCAACAGATCAAAGCAGCACTATGCAAGCATATATCTTTTTAGGGATTATTTCATCCAAAATAAAGGATTAAAATAAGATTTTAAAACTGGACATATATTTCAATAGGTCTATATATAATGTATTTGAGAATTCAAAACATCAATAAAACTAGGGGCCTTGGTGGCCAAGTGGTACAAATCACAAGCTAAGAGATCACAGAGCCTATTATCACCCCGGTTTGAATTTTGCTCTGGTAGATCCCTGTGTGTGAAAGTTGTCATTTTCTCTGCTAAAGATCTGCGATTTTCTCTGGGTAATCTGGTTTTCTCCACTATCCCAGAACTGACTGCCTTGATACTAGTGAGAGAATTTTGATTGGGGCATTATATAACTCAACTTACTGTAACTTACTGTACATGACACTGCTGTAAGACTACTTCTTGGGGTGCTTCTATCTGTGTTTCAGCCCATTTATTTATAAACACCTCTACTCTGGATCCACTCTACTTGATATCATTAAAGCTGGTTATTGGATACACAGCTATTTCAAGTTAAGTGGTATAACAGTAGGCATAAATCTGTGTATCATGTTGTAAAAGGGTATTTTTTGGACCAGAATAAGGAAATGCATACAGAGTTCTTCCAAGTTTAGTGGCATGACAGAGGGCAGCAATTCATGTTTCTGTTGTTTCTAAACTTACACTAACTGGTTCTCATGTTTGCCATTCAGGTGATTAAGTCAGAAATTTTCTGATGTACGTAAAAATATTTAAATTAAACCCTTTAATACTATAAATTATCCTTGAAAAACAGATTTATTCTATTACTTTATATTGTCAATAGATAGTGATAATTTAAGGTAAACAAATCCTGTATTACATTTATTGATCACTTCTATATTATTCCTTTGATAGGGTATTTCAATTCAGCAAGAAAGCAATGAGCATAACACTTACATTAGGACATCAAGCAATAGGCATAATACTTAAATGAGAATATCAACTTTCTACAGTGGAATACGTACATGAGGATATCAACTTTCTACAGCAGAATGATGATTAATGTCATTTATAAAAACTATCAAAATTTTCTTCCAGTTTGGACCAAACTGCTGCGAAAGTATTTCCAATTCAAGTATAACGTGTCCTAAGAATACTATATCTCAAATAGCTTATATCTAGCCAGAGTTTATTTATAATAAATATAGAAAAAGTACAATAAAAATGACTAGATAATTAATATTTTATTTGATTTCAAGACCATTTTAAAGTTTATTTACCGGTGAATGAAGTATCAAAACTGAGCATCCATATTTCATAAAAAATGTCATGACCCTGATCCTTGACAAAACATTAAAAGTAACAATACATGAGAAGTGATGAAGGTAGACATTAGAAACAAAAGGCCCAATAGGGCCTGTATCGCTCATCTGGCACATCCTTATTTGTTCCCTGCTTTTTCTTTTTAAATATATTCAATCAGTAAAATGTAAACAAACTCACTAGCAATATCCTTATTTACTATTATTTCAAGCACTATTAATCATAAAATTCCTTTCAATTGACCATGTACTTTCAGAAGATTTAGGCTGAAATAAACCTTATTTGCATGTTACATAATTATTGCAAAAATGAAAAATTGTACAGAAAAACCCATTACATAACATATGTTTTATCCCCAACATCTAGTTTCTATGTTACAAATTTCAACAAAATCAGTATATAAATAAACCCATAATGGCCATTTTTCGATTTTTGATATTTATAGTAACGGCAGCCATTTTGGATTTCGGACAGACATATCGGATATAATTTTGAATCTATTCCACCCAAGGACCTTCCACACTCAATACCGTTTCAATTGGCCACGTACTTTCAGAGAAGACGATTCTCAGATTATGGCTAAAAATAAACCCTATTTGCATATTACGTAATTATTGCTCAAACGAAAAATCGTACGGATAAACACTGTTATACATGTTTTATCCTCCGACATCTATTTTCTATATATCAAATTTCAACAAAATCGGTACATAAATAAACCCATAATGGCCATTTTTTTATTTTTGCTATTTATAGTAACGGCAGCCATCTTGGATTTTCGACAGACATGTCGGATACAATTTTGAATCTATACCACCAAAGGACCTTCCACACTCAATATCCTTTCAATTGGCCATGTACTTTCAGAGAAGAAGATTCTCAAAGGTTATGGCTAAAAATAAACCTTATTTGCATTTTATGTAATTATTGCACAAACGAAAAATCGTACGGAAAAATCGTTATATATGTTTTATCCCTCGACATCTATTTTCTATGTTTCAAATTTCAACAAAATTGGTACATAAATAAACCCATAATGGCCATTTTTCGATTTTTGCTATTTATAGTAACGGCAGCCATCTTGAATTTCCGACAGACATGTCGGATACAATTTTTGAATCTATACCACACAAGGACCTTCTACACTCAATATCATTTCAATTGGCCATGTATTTTCAGAGATGAAGATTTTTAAAGCTAAAAATAGACCTTATTTGCATATTACGCAATTATTGCCAAAACTAAATATCTTACAGAAAAACCCATTATATATGTTTTATCCCCTGACATCTATTTTCTATGTTTCAAATTTCAACAAAATTGGTACATAAATAAACCCACAATGGTCATTCATAGGTTTTTGCTATTTATAGTAATGGCAGCCATCTTGGATTTAGGACAGGATATGTCGGATAAAATTTTTAATCTATAGCAACTAAGGACCTTTCATACCAAATTTCATTTGAATTGGCCTATTGGTTTCAGAGAAGAAGATTAAAGTTTATGGACGCATGCACGCATGCTTTACCATACCATAGGCTCACCCTGGCTTTGCCAGATGAGCTAAAAAGGTAAACCCATGACCCTGTCATCATTTTGAAAGTAATTTTAGGAAATTTTCAATATTGGAAATTCCTAATCAAAATGTTTAAATGTAGAACAGATAGTGCTCAATAAAAATTATCTCTTAATGAATGTAATAACATTGACATTATCTTAATGTTGAATAACAGTGGCACAAAGTTTGAAAAATTTTACCACACTGAAATATCATTAGAAAAATGCATAAAAATACTGAGTTAGGTCATGGAAAAAAGTTATTTCAAAACAAGATAAAATGATGCCCATTAAAAGAAATTTGTTTTAGATTACCTCACAATTACTTTGGCATGTGAGTAGGTGCAGCTAATCTATGTTCAGGTCATTGAGAAATGACGAAGTTATTTTCACTTTCCAGCCAATGAAATCATTAAAAAATTTGTCAAATTTAATAATGAAAATGACGCTTATTTTAACACTTACAATAATTTGTTGTACATTCCCATTTAAAAAAGAGCTCTACGAAATATCTGTTCGGACAAATAGAAAAACATTCCATTCATCTGAATATAAAAGCAACGGAATTCCCCAGAGTTTCACATGATACCTCACAGTATTTGTGTGTGACAATTATTTCTATTGGCAATTGAATCAGATAAAGTGATGTTTTCCCATTATAATGACTTTTTTTTTTCTTTTTTGAGGATATTTGACGTAAATGTTATCAATTTCATTCCACACAAAACGTTAAGAGGTATTTATCATATGGTGCACTGGTGAGTTCTATTTGTCAGAATTTTCCAAACAAAAAAGTAAAATAAAAAGTTGATCATAGTGCTAGTGATATAATGTCCATTGTCAGTGCAAAAATCCGGGGTGTCATTATTTATGGTGTAAATATTAGCATTTACCCAGTCTTTTGTGGATGTTATACAGGATTACTGGCTTAAAATTAAAAAATAAATAAATAGCTAGCAACAACAGTATATAAACAAAGTCTGAGAGTTATGTAATTACTAATTTTCTATTTTTTTTTTAGTTCTTGCTTATAATTTTGGAGTGATCTAGCATTAACTGAATGGATTGGAATAATGATTAATGATTGGAATAGCGATCCATTTCACTGCACATGTACAGTTTCCTCATCTTTGATGTCCAAAATGGAAGACGAATGGCGTTTTCCACCCCAGTGAAAATTCTTTCTCTAACATCAGTTATGGGATGGCAAAGGAAAGTAAGAGAACCACAAAACTTCAGCAAGAGAATCTTCATTCTCAAAATGTGTTTTAGACCAACAGGCCACTGAGGCTCCTTTTCATTAACTGACAATTACTAGCAATGACTTATTTCAGACAGGATTGCATCAAACAAGATGGTTTCATCAACAATCTGGTTGGTGTCTGACATGCTATTCATTTATGCTAGATGCAGCAGGGTTATTAGTGGTCTCATCCAACCCTGGGAAATGCAAACGGTTAGTTCTGAGGGGATTTTTAGCGCTTTACGCTCGGGCAAGGATTCTTTCAGTTACATCGAGCAGTCTATTCTGGGACAGTGGAGGAGACTGGAGTGGCTAGAAGAAAACCATCGACCTTTGCAAGAGATTGGACAAACTTTCTCATAGTACGACCTACCCGAGTGGTATTAGAACCAAGGCGATGAAAGGTGCTTTGATCCTAAACTTGCGTTTTAGGCCACTCGGTACCGCGATAATCGTAAAAGGCGATTCGTTGAGCGGTAACGCTTTGCATATTCCCTTTCCAGTTATAAATCTTTCATCACCGTAATTGGTGTAAGCACATACTCAGCTACAGTCATGGTTGCTTCTATCTGATGTTAGGATCAACTTCAAGTGTGTTAATTTAAATGGTCAATGTTTTGGCGGCGTGAATTAGTCAGCATCGAGTGAATGTTTAACCAGGGGGCGACAACTATCGTTAGCTTCCGGTTGATACTCTCAACGACATTAAAAGCGTTTTAATTGTCGCAGATTAAATGTCGCTGAAGAGATTAATTAAATTTTTGCCCGAATTTTTGAAAATAAGAATTATATCAGTAACGAAAAAAAATATTTATATATTACTCATCTCAATGATAAAAAAAAAAATCCAATTCAAACCAAGTTAGCGAATGATGACTACGTGACAAAAGGTTTGCCACACTATATACCCCCCCCCCCCCGAAAAAAAAAAAAAAAAAAGGAAGTTAAACATTTCTTTAAATCAGCGACATTTAATCCGTTTTAAATGTTGCTGTATATATAGAAGATCAACAAGACTAATACACGTTTTTTCACCCAATTTAATACATTACAAAATTTAAAAAATATATAGGATACAGCACACTAGTATATCATACATTGTGTAACAGGTTTGGGGCTTTTTTTTTTTTTTTTTTTTTTGAACGTAGTGTTTGAATTAACAATTAACTTTAAATAAACAAGTCTGTTTTTATTCAAAGTCACCGAGTATATTTTATCAATGTTGTATACGTAGTATGAGTTCTCTAGATTTCTGCTATATAAAGATCTGTATGATAATAAACTTTTTTGATTCCAATGGAATCCAAGCGGCCTTGTCAAATGTCTAAGAACAGATGTGATGACAGAGGAAACTGTAATTGGTAAAACAGAACGCATTTACACCATTAAATGATGGTTTCAAGAGTGTCCTTTTATTGCACTTTGAATTTGAGAGCACCAAACTGCGTAGTTTATCTTTGTGGAAAATATAAACATCATTTCTTGTTCTCGGCTTCTTTCTTTCTTTCTTCCGCTATCACATCGCTCAAATCGATCTCCATATCTACAGATAACAGACAAAATTTCATTTTATTACTAAAGTAACCTCTGGTATGAAAAAGGGGACTTAATTAAAAAGTTTCTCTTGCAATGTAAAATAAATATCAAATATTTGAATAACTTGCACTTGCTTAATAACAATAAGAACAGGCAATATCAAAGCAAGTGAGTGGAAAAAGACACCGAGGCCAAAGTGATTATTACAATCAAATATTCAATTTCAAGTTCGTGAACTTTATACTGACACGTTTCTAACTTTATTAAATAATACAAACGCATCCAATTCAAATCCTTAAAAATAAGAGGTTAAAAATAAAATGAGCCATAAAGATTACTTCTTGGATAAACTTAAAACGGATAGAATTGGACGCTAAAAGAGTGAAATAGCTATAACCGTAATTTAATTTTTATAATCCTTCTCATTGAAAAGTTTAATATATTTCCATGAAATAAAAAAAATTATGTACCTTACCAATTACAGATATTAAAATGCAACAAGAATACGAATAAGAATAAAGACAAAATAAACGCATTGGGACAACTGAATGCACTAGTTATAATGACAAAACGTTATTCAGTTGTGCATTTTATCATTTCAGTAAGTACATTTCAGGATCATTAATACCTTTAAATTTTTTTTAAAATGTAGGTCTATTTGGGTTGTTTGTTATGACCAGTTTATACTTTTTAGGATTGTGACTATCCCATTTAATTCATTTACTTTTTCAAAGAATTTTTTTCCAAACCGTAAACCAATCACCAGAAATTTATATTTGAATCCTATCTCAAATGAATTATATATTTTTTCAAGTTTTTAAAAGAGTATATTCACGTAAGTTATTTGATAATGTTTATGTGTTACTTATAAATCCCCATTTTTATGCTAAAAAAAGGAACTGAAAAGAAATATAATTATGAATGTAAGTAATATATTTTAAACTTTGATCAATAACTAAGCTGCACATGACATTTTATCAATGTTATTTATACAGACATCAAAACGTGTCCGGGCATATGATATGATAACATTGACTTCAAGTTATAAACGACCCAGAAAATAAAACCAAAGTTTTATTTTTCTAAAACCATACAACAATTTAAACACACATACATATTGTATACCATATTTTTTTTTTATATAAAAAAGAATTTATGAGTCAGAACAAGCTTGAATAGATTTGACAAAAACCGCTTTGTCAGTTTATATAATTTAAATATTTGTATGTTTAAAACTTGGGTCTATTTCTTTTGTAGGAAAATATAACTTGATCAGTAAATGCTATAATTATATTTCAAATAAAATTTTAATTTTTGTATATTATATTACCGTCATAACGTGGGTCTTTTGGTGGTGGTATGTAGTCTATTGGATTAAGTACTCCTGGTTTTCTTTTTACTTTCTCCATGAACAATAATTTCTTGACAGTATCATCATTTACATTGTTCTCTTCAGATTCCATCTTATCATCATCGTTTTCTTTCATTTTTGGATCTTTTGGTACATCTTTAGGTTTTTCTGCCATTTTCTGAAAATCAAATAGTTTTAACTTGTATTTTGAGCCAATAATCAAACTGTCAAGGACAGAGCCTGTACCAACATGTGATCAGAGCATCGATTGTATTTTTAAGAAATCGAAGCTGGCAATCGTCCAACAATTTTTGAAAAAAAAACATATATGGAAAACCAGTGACCTAGTATATCGTAGTAAAAATAGAATCTGGAATACCAACAATCCTACGTCTTTTCTTTTGTTTGGTTGGTTTGTATTTATAGAACACAGTAATGGGACCAAAGAGGATTGACAGAACACAGACCCGTATCTAAAAATAAATATCTAAATTTAGAACTAGTGTAATAACACAGACAGGAGGGATTGGGGGTCATGCATAATATGGTGGAAATAAATTTTACATTTCGTAAAATATCTTGTGTTATTTTACAGTTTTACAGCAGTTTCAAAATATATTATGATTGAAAATATAGATTTTATAAAAATATTGTCAGTTTAGTTATACTGGTTCACATTGATGTCGAAACTTTGTTTCTTTCCCGAAAAAATTAAAAAAAAATTAAATTCATTTTTTAAAGTACTCATTGATGTGCAATATACAATAAACATTAGACATTTTATCAATAGTTCGAGTAGGGTAATGTTTAATTTAGTAAAAGAGTTACTAGCTTGAATTTTAAAATGTTTATTACTTGTATAACAAGACAAGGTAATTCATAAAAATACTTTAAAACAAGTTTAACACCATGCAAGAATGTAAATAGACTTATAAGTGTTTAAAGTATTTATCGTTCATTTTATTTTTTACATGTTCTGAAGTAAAAAATATTATGAGTTTAGAAATTAAAACATTGTTATATCTCTCAAATAAAAATGATTGATGGACCAGAACTATGGTCAATAATAATAATTAAAAAAAAACCTCATGTATCCCTATCTCAAGTTTGACTGGAAATATTCATTTAGTCGGCCACTTTGAAATCCTCAATTTTCTTTAGCAGTCAACATCGGGCGAATAAATACAACTGATCTTAAAATGTACAACCAGAAGTGTGAATGGGGACTTTGAATATAGTTTTTATACAAACAATGAAATGGTTCAGCTGTAATTAAACATATTTTTGAACATTAAATTTAATACACATTACAACTAAGCAACTGAGAATAATGTAAAATTTATCGAGAACACACACACACACACACACACACACACACACTGACCGTTGAATTTATATGGAAAGTATGGAGAGAGAGACTTACAATCACGTGGTAAGTGAAATGATCTTCGATCAATTACGTCACAATGGTAATTAATGACTGATCAAAAATAGATCGCATGGATCCCCAAATGATTTCTAGAAATCTTAGAAAATCCCCACAATGTAGTATATATAAATTGATGCTACATTGTTGGGAGACATTGGGAATAATATTTTTAAATAATATTGGTAACTGATTAGTGAATCAAAATGTCAGACAGCAAATATAATGAGGTTATAATACAATCCCTCAGCAAAGAGATAGAAGGAGAAATACATTTACGCTGCGAATGCCTACCGTATAAAGTAGAGGGACTTTTGAACGACGAAAAAGTAGTTCAAGTCCACCTCAGAAAATGTATATGTGGAGAGTATCCAGACAAAGAGTCTTTACTTACATATACTGAAAAATGTCTTCCCAGAGACGGCGTAGTGATACATTTAAACCCACACTGCAAATATAAACTAGTTGATGTTCCGGGAGAATTTCGTACAATGTATAAATTAATAAAAGAATGTTACTGCAGTGGTGACAAAAAGCGGACAGCCCGTAGAATGGACTATAATTAAGAAGGTATGAAATTATAAAAAACCGAGACAGAATGTCAAAAAAGTTTATTTATAAGTTCATTTAATTCGGCTCAACTATGTTTGCGAAATGTTCAAGCTGTGGTACAGACACTGTGAATTCGTTTCCGGTTTTTTATGCTGTTGGTTATTCTGTGACTAATTAAGGCTACATACTTTTTGAAGAACAGAATATGATGTATACTATATGTTAATTCTTTAATCGATACAAATTTAAAAAATCATCGTTTGATTTCTATATATTTCAGACTTTGATACCAGGATGATGTAATTTGCATGCAGTTCTTTCTGATCAGATGAGTTGGGGTTTATATGAATGGTGAATGATCATTGTGACTAAAATGAACTTGATGTTAATAACATTCAATGGATACATTATGACGAGTTGTAATACTATTCAGACTGTTAATTGATTTTTCCACGAAATGTCATGGATATATTCACAATTTTTTAAAGATAACATTACGCAAAAATGTCGCAAAGATATTTTACTGGTAACATTATGAAGCATTTTAGAGGAAAAAATAAGAATATGTATAAATAGGTCTCAATTATTATTAAACAGTTGGTTATAGACGTAGATGTTAAATTAGAGACAACAATATAAACAATAAATTTAACAATCTAATATGTAGATAGTGTAAATATATTAAAAGACATTTATGTTGTTTTTAATATATTAAATTTTTAAATTATATTGTTTACATTTGTTTTAATTTTCGTTTATGTGTTAAATTAATCAGTTCAAATAAAAATGTTAAAAAAATAAATTTTTGTCGTTTTTAAACAAGGAAAGAGGCGTCTAGCTGCTTGTTAATAGATACACTTTTACACTTTAGTTTATTGAAGGTTTAATAGTGATAGTGTAGATATTTTAAAAAAGTTCCTGTTTAATTTTGATGTGCCATATGTGCAAACTTCCGAAAATCATTCCTCATTAGTGACACTAGAAGACGAAAAATTTGATAGAATAAAAAGAGAATTAAATATTTGAATATCAATGAAACCAAAATTCCAAACTTATATGTATCCAAACCCAGCTAAGAAATGCTTAGCATGAGGGAATAAACCTTAGTTTTTCATCGATGACGTATCTACAGTTAGCTATTTGGTTTACAGTTTGGCTTTGGATATGGCCCATCCATTATCTGCAGACCACGTCACTGAAAACTTTTGAAGGACCCTCATCAACAATAGTTCTTTTATTGAAAAGGTTGTAATTTAACAAAATAAACTTATTTACAAGTTCATAATAAAACAAACTTATTTTCAAGTCAATGAAAAAATAAACTTGTATTATATATTTACTACCCCTGAGCGGGTACCGCTGCTGGAGGAGTTAAACTCCCCGAGGGTATCCATAACTCAGTAGGCAGTACTTTGTGCTGTCAGAAAATGTACCATTTAGCAAAATTTTCAGTCGTCTAAAACTTGAAATTAATTTAAAACTAAGGTTTGTTCCCTCATGCATAGCATTCCTTAGCTGGATTTGGATTTATATAATTTTGAAACTTTAGATTCATTATTTTCAACTGTTTGGCTTATATTTTTTATGTATCAAACTTTTCGGTCTAAGTGTCACTGATGAGGAATGAATTTCCGAAATGTACACATCTGGCACATCAAAATTTAACTGGTATTTGTATTATATATTCACAAATCCTTAAAAACCACATAGTCTATTTTGGATAATGTCTCGTCTATTAACAGACATATTTTATGTCAAGAGAAAGATTGAAATTTTCAAATCGAAGATACATGTATGATTCTGGCAATATTCAAAATAACCATTTTATTTTTGTACTTTTCGTTTAATTATATGCTACAAACACAAAAATTTAACTTTATTTGTTACTTTATTTGAAAATAGTTTTTGACAACAGCTGATGTTACAAAGAATACGACAAATAATAGAAATTAATGACAAAATGGTCCAAGAAAAGATATATACACGTTTTGAATATTAGTCAATATTTAAAAATTAAAAACTTTTAAAAAATATATAATTAAATTTATGAGAATTTTAAGAGGGAATATTTCTATCAACTTTTCTTTGGACAAAAAATATCATGAAACTTGTATGTAAAAGATTAAGAATAATAAATTTAAAAGAGTCACAGTTTCCTGCAAGAAGATTTTTAGATAGTTCAGCATAAAATCCGAAGAAAAATGCAGTTTAAAATAAATGAAAGACGGATGTTGTTAGCTGGATAGAAAGAAGCTAAAAAGTAACGAGCTAAAGAACATTCCGAATACGAACAAACTATAAAATAACAACAACAACAACAACAACAACAACACACACACACACAAACATTTATATTTATATATATTGTATGTACAAGTACCTTTGCCACTATGCCTTTAGATAGTTTTTATTATTATAACCAAATTAGACGTCAGTGTTTTGGTACATTTGTATAACAACAGCTTCAGAAAGGCCGTCTAATTTATTTTACTACTTAAGTCTTTCTTATATTCGTTTATGCAGTTGTAACAACGCCACGCTAAAACAAATCTGGCTACATTAAGTCATTTAATGCTAAGCTTTAAATAAACTATTATGAGGTAGTACATTTATATACATGATGATTTTGGCAAGAATACTAATCATTTCGTGTTTTATTTTATTTTTTTAAATATCTAAATATCATTTCATTTTTATTGCGTCATATTGCTTAATGTAGTGCCCCAATCTTTCTTCTGACAAAACATTATTATTTAATTATTATAATTATTAAAACTAATGTACACAAAAACCAAAAAGATTTCTATAATTCATATTTTTGCAATTAGAAACATTTTTAAAAATTTATAACATATGTGTGCAAATACTTGCATGTAAAAACATGTCTAAAATGTTGGTGCTTAAAGAACAATTTTTTTAAAAAAAAGAAATGAACATAGCTAAAAATAAAAATGTGGATTACCACTGGTGCTATTAATAAATAATGACGTGTGGTGCTAGAAAACGGTATTTAAACGACGGTCGAACAACAATATCCCAGTGAATATCTATTAAAACATATCACAACTATTTCAATTTTAAATATTAAGATATTTTCATATTTGTAACACAAAATGTCCTCTAGCAGATTTGATTATACATGCAATGTGGACTTTTTGGCAGATAGCAGTGGCATAGTAGGAGAAAAACATTACAGTGATGAATGTAAACCTATAGAAATGACAGGAACATATGAAAACCGATTGTTGTTTCCTTCTATTCTCTGGAAGGTGAAGGCATTTTACAGAAAGTGTAAATGTCGTTATCAGAATCACGAAAACTTGAAGTTCCCAATTTTTGTTCCACATGACGGTGTGGATATACATGACGGACCTGACTGTAGATATAACATTGAAGAATATTATATCCAAAATGGTTCTAAAAAGTGCTTTAAATTTGTTCTGATATGTTACTGTTCAAGAAACGGAAAAGCAACAAAATCAGTTAAAGTAGCTGATCTGATGTAAAAGTACTAGTAAGTAAAATTTTCTTTAGTCAAATAATCATAAACAGATTTAAAAATTTAGATTTAAATACGATGGCTTAAACGTTTCATTGCAGCTTGTTTTGACATTTACAGCGAAAAAAAAATCATTCTGAAAATTAAAATATTTTTCATAGTTTTGCATTAGTTGAGAATGCCGAACAATTGTTTTAATTATAACTTGAAGTCCTTAAAATGTAAGAATTCTTTTGTTAAAGTTGTTAAGTCATCAAAAGCCTGCTTGGAAATTTTTAACTATAAAAAGAACTTTTCTGATGTGTGATTCTTTCATTGGTTGATCTTAAACTGAATATAAAAAATCTGCGCATGACAAATTTGTCATACGTATTAAAATATTTGCCTAAATCTAAAAGATGAGGTACTTCGATAAAACAAATTAGTTTTTCAATTCAAATTAATGGCAATTCCATTCATTTTTCAAAATTTATATTGTGTAGTTTTATATCAATTTACCTTTGAAAATGATTTAAACTGATTGTGTTAAAAGTATAAATATTATTATCTTATTTGAAAAGTAATATTTAAAATTTTTTATTCTTTGTTACAGTAAATTTAATGATAGTGTTTTGTCGAAAGACAGACTGGAATATTACAGTAAACCATATGACGGGGATCTTCATTACTCACAAAATTCTGGATTTAAGATGGTGAAAAGGTTTCTCGATGGGGTTTACAAACATTTTGTTCTCTTGCGAGTGTGCCATTGTCGTTTTCATAATCAAAAAGATGTTACACATTTGGAAGAGTCTACAGAAATTTATAACAGAATAGAGGGAGTTGACTTCCATGGCAATAAAGATTGTAGCTATGATACGGTTCAAAAATTGTACAGTGATGAAAATGGGAAAGTACATGAAAGATACTATTTAAAGCTTCATTGTTATTGTTCTAAGACACGGTTTTCGTCCAAAAGATAAATCAGCAGCAATAATATATCAATGTTTTACAAAAACTGTAAAATGTGTTTTAAAAAAAAAAGAATTTTAACTACATTCGTGTGTATTGAATGTCAAATAAAGTTTTTTTAAGTTGATATAATTCTAGTTTTTCATGACCTATTTTTAGTCGAAAATATTTAAAACTTATTTTTAGATTATTTTATTAAGTTGTATGATTAAACTGAAATAATAAGCATTAAAATTGCACAAAAATGTATAGACTGTGTACATAATTTAAATACTGTAAAACTAAAAATTAAAAAAATAAAGTTTTATCCATTTACAGTTTCCATTGTTGTCATTATTCTTAATCTTAAGTTGGAATCAAATCTAGAGTTTCGGTGTTGTGACATATTTATCTGCTAACAGCCAAAACCAACAAGCACATAATACATCATTAAAATATAATGAAAGGTAAACACATATTTTAACTTATGATTCGAGAATGAATACAAGTTTCATTGCTTTGTAATATTACTAAAATTAATAACCATTATGAACACGTTAATTACGAATTGGTATTTAAACAGATTCACCCATTAACCACAACCATTAACACTCAAATACGAACTGATATTAAACAATTCCTTGAAAATTTTTATATATTGCTGCACCTACCTTGGTTTTAATATATCCAAAAAAAGACTTTAATCCATTATTTAAAAAATTGCAATTATTGCATAACCTAAATCCTATTTCTTATATTATGAACATTACCATCTATGTCATAGCACAATGTTAAATTTATCGTTTAGGTGCCTTAATTCATTATCTAGAACGTAACTATTAGATTGTTAATGATAAAAAATCAGTTGTTTACTGTAGGCAGAACATTGATTTTACAACACAGCCTAGTATCGATTGAAATAGTAGTCATAACAAACATTTAATGTCGATATGCAACGTGGCCGTAACTTACCTAACATCATTTAAATAAAACGTTTGGGTGAGAGCCAGCTTGAATTTTTAAATGTAGAAATATACGCTCTAAGTATTTATGTCACAAAGATCAAATTCCAAATTTTTGTTTCCATAAACATAACATGAATCATGCCTCGAATAAGTGATGAATATATCAGCTATATGATATAAACTTTACCTATATAATGCATTAAATTGTAAAGGGAAGTCAGCCGTAAATAAATTGTATTTCTTGAGTCGTTTTGTTGCATTCTTATGTTTAAACTTTATTCTTTTAACACACGATTTCAACATGAAATACAAAGCAAAAATTCACATATAATATTACCATTTTGTTTAAAGATATTATTGATTTGCAAAAAGCGGATAATTTCGTTCTTCAAGAAATGTATTTGAATGATCAGCGCTAGAGTTATCCAGATGTTTCTTTTTTGAACTTTATCCCCCTCATCAGGTTTAAATGTCATTTAGTCGTAATCGGCCAGTGTAAGCGTAATATCTCTTTAAGTATATCTGTATGTCTTGCCAGTGAGGTATATAATGATGCATTCAAAATTATATTTAAAGGCTGTCTTTTTGCTTGCATTGGACTACATTAAGATGATCGCATAGTTAAAAATATTCTACAGGAGCTCGTAAAGTTTTTTTTTTAACAAACACTTAAGGTATAATTTTGGTTCACTTAACATTTGTAGTTAAAAAATTATAAATGAAAATTACAACTTAATTTGTAAAGTTAGGAATAAGAAAAGAAACCAAACGTACAACACAACACACTTTACAACATATTGAGACCACAGTTTACAAACTTGGAGATATACAGTATAAATTAAAGCCGTAGTCAATCTGTATATTTAGATTTTTATCAAAAGACATGTAAAATTCCTATAGCAAAATCTAACATAAAACCTAATAATTGAGGTGAGACCGATTCAAACACAATCCATTAAACCTAAAGATGGTAAACAATTTGAAATAATCTTGTACATGGCTCTATGTCGTAAACATTTATCTTGAATATTTTTTTACCTCACTGTTTAAGTACAGTGGCAAGAAAACAAAAGATTTATGAAAAACCCACCTTTATTATTTAAGAATTAGACAAATAAACTTTATAGTATTTTTAATAATTTCCTCGCAAATCATCTGTACTCCAAAGAGTTAAAACTCAGCTATTCAACACAAATGCATATATTTATTCTGTCTGCAGTATGTTGTAGACATTTTTTCATCTTTGTCGGAACATGTAAAAATCATACTTAATTCACAAGATAACGCAACCTGACGTGTTATTAATTTTGTAAAACACCATGCAAGAATGTAAATAGACTGATAACGTGTTTAAAGTATTTATCGTTCATTATATTTTTTACATGTTCTGAAGTAAAAAATACTATGAGTTTCGAAATTAAAAACATTGTTATATCTCTCAAATAAAAATGATTGATGGACCAGAACTATGGTCAATGATAATAATTAAAAAAACTCATGTATCCCTATCTCAAGTTTGACTGGAAATATTCATTTAGTCGGTCACTTTGAAATCCTCAATTTAATTTAGCAGGACAGTCAACATCGGGCGAATAAATACCACTGATCTTGAAATGTACAACGAAAAGTGTGAATGGGGACTTAAAATATAGTTTTTATACAAACAATGAAATAAATGAAATGATTCAGCTGTAATCAAACATATTTTTGAACATTAAATTCAATACACATTACAACTAAGCAACTGAGAATAATGTAAAATTTATCGAGAACACACACACACACACACACACACACACACACACCGTTGAATTTATATGGAAAGTATAGAGAGAGACTTACAATCACGTGGTAAGTGAAATGATCTTGGATCAATTACATCATAATTGAAATTAATGACTTTCCAAAAAAAGATCGCACGGATCCCCAAATGATTTCTAGAAATCTTAGAAAATCCCCACAATGTAATATATATAAATTGACGCTCCGCTCTTAAGGGACATTTGAGAATAATATTTTTCAATCATACTGGTAACTGATTAGTAAATTAAAATGTCAGACAGCAGATTTAATGAAGTTTTAATACAATCTCTCAGCAAAGAGATAGAAGGAGAAATACATTCAAGCCGCGAATGCGTACCGTATGAGGTAGAGGGACTTTTGAACAACGAAAAAATAGTTCGGGTTCACCTCAGAAAATGTGTATGTGAAGAGCTTCATCCAGACAAAAAGTCATTAATCGCGTATAAGGAACTATTTCTTCCCAAAGATGGCGTTGTAATACACATACATCGAGAATGTAAATATGAATTTGTTCATGTTTCGCAAGGATCTCGCACAGCGTATAAATTAATAAAAACATGCTACTGTTTTGGTGACACAAGGCGGACAACCCGCAGAATGGACAATATTTAAGAAGGTATGAAATTATAGCAGAACGTGACAAAATGTTAAAAAGTTTAAATCTATCATTGAAACATGCTATGGAACTAAGAAGCAGTTAGTTTTGTTTTTCTTTATGTTGATGGAGAACACTATTGTAACATATATGTACTATGTACTTTTATGTAAGATGGTATTCCAATAAATAAATTAAATAAAATCTATCACTTAAATTTAATCCATCTCAACCATGTTTACAAAAATGTTGGGACTGTGGTACAGACACTATGAATTCGTTTCCTGTTTTTATGCTGGTGGTTATTCTGTGACTATTTGAGGATACAAGCTTTTTGGAGAACAGAGTATGATGTATACTATATGTAAGTTCTTCTAATGATACAAATTTAAAAAAAAAACATCGTTTGATTTCTATTTATTTCAGACTTTGATACCAGAATGATGCAATTCGCATGAAGTTTTTTTCTGATGAGATGAGATGGTGAATTATCATTGCGCATGGTTAAAATAAAATTAATTTATCAACATTCAATGGATACCTGATGTCGAGTTATAATGTAATTATATTAAGCTGTAAATGGAATTTTTCCCCGAAATGGATACATTCACAATTTTTAAAAAATAATATTACGCAAAATGTGTCGCACAAATATTTTAAAGGTAACCTGTATGAGGTATTTTACAAAAAAAAATAAGTTTAAAGAAGTCTTAATTATCATGAAACAGTTGGCTAACGACGTAGATGTTAAACTAGAGACAACAATATAAACAGCAAATTCAACAATTTAATATGTAGATAGTGTAAATATATAAGACATTTGTGTTATTTTTGTTTTGTTATTTTAAAAAGGCAATTTGTTTTAATACGTATTAATGTTTAAACTTATATTGTTTACATTTGTTTAAATGTTTTGTTTATGTTTATAATTAATTAGTTCAAATAAAATGATGTCAAATTTAAAAGTATTATAGTTTTTTTTCTTGAGCAGGGTAAGGACATCTAACTGTTTGTTAAAAACGAACATCTAAAATTAAAATGTAGGTTTGCTATTTTGTTTTTATTTAAGCTGTGGATGTGGTCCATCATTTTTAGACCGTCTTTCTCAGTAGAGTTAAAGTACAAATAACAAATGTTGTCATGAAATTGAAAGGGACTGAAAGAAATGTACTTTCTTCATTATTGCTTTCTCAGCAAAAGCCAAAAGAAACAAACTACAACACATGTCAAAACGAAATGAACTAGGAAATAAGAAAATTATAACTTGTAAAAGACAAAGCAACTAATCAATTCAACTACATAACAATAATGAAATAAACAAATCAAAACATACTGTACAAAACTTAAGGATTCTTATGATACTTAAAATTACATTCGTTTATATAGTACCTTTTTCAAAATATTGTATTCAAAGGCCATAAACTTCTTTTTATATCTTTAACAAGTCCAAAATAGGCAAGAGTAAACAAACCACCTTAACAAAATAACTTGCAAGATATCAAGTAAACACTGACAATGGAATGTAAATAGCCAAAAATGTTGAAGACTGTTGTGGTTGAAGCAGTATGAAGGCAGATGAACGATGCTATGCTCGGTAGTTGAATACTACGGGATATTGAAAGTGAACATTCCGTTACATTTTAAAAGAATAAAGAAGTTTATAACTTAAAGCATGCGTTTGGTAACAACTACAGTAACTTAAAACACGATAAAGTATGTGTTTGATAAAATACAAGACAAGAAAACACAAACACATACTGAACACAATAGGTGACAAAGTATAAAATATGAAATCTAAAAGTTAGAATTTATCATCATTTTATTTTTTTCAATTTCTGTTTACAAAATTTAATTTGTTATAATCGTAAATTGTGTATAATTCAAAATAAAACATAAATTTATTTCAACAAAAAATTGAAAAAATGTGGAAATAACAATAAATAAATACAAGAAATAAAAATTCGATAACATTTTTAAAATAGAAATTTTCTTTAAAAACCTAATGTCTGGATTCTGAAAAAACAAAAGACAAATACTCGCAGCAAAAATTAAATTATCATAAAAATCCACATAGTTTGTTTTGAAAGGATTAACAATTTTTCAAAAAGAAAATTAGAGTATATTTAGATATGGATGTTCTGTTATAAGGTAGAAATATGAATAGAAGGTAAAACCATCAAAATAATACCAACTCAAGATGAAAAAGAAATACGTATTGTGTACAGATATCACTATTCATACGGCTCCGATTTTTAGTATATAATGTGTGATTCAGTGTGACTTCAATAGGAGTTTATTTTACTGAAATAAAATTTAAAAAAATAAAACAAAATTACATTAAACTTACAAACAAGTATATTAACGTACGTTTTTTTAGTACAGAACAATTGTGAAACATATCTAGGCGTATTAAATGCAAAATTCTCTACAATTTGAAGCTCTTTGTTTTTATCTTGACGATTTTAGTTAAAATATTCAACTCATCTTTATTATACAAATAATTTTCTTCGTTAACAACTTCGAAATTTAATTTTGAAACTAATTTTATTAAGAATCAAAAGAAAAAAATTTCAATTACCGGTAAATTAAATATGGTATCTTTCGGAAGATTTTAACAATCATCTTCGTTAATTTTAACCATTATGTACTGGTTTAATTATTTACCGGTAGAGGAACAAAATTTTTAGACTTCAATATAAAACTGAAAATTCCCACTGTTGCTATAAACAAACAATGACGTCAAAACCAGGCATTTCTTGAAATAGTATTTAAAGAGCCGGCTAGGATAAATCAGGCTGAACCGATTGTTTGTCTTAAAATTCATAAAATAAAACAAAATGCCCATAACAAGATATAATTATGATTGTACTGTCATCTTTGCGGACGTTAGCAGTGGTGTGGATGGAGAAATATATTATGATAAAAGATGCAACCCTAAAGAAGTAAAAGGTGTGCTAATAACAAGACAGAAAGCGTGGGAGGCAAAGGGGTTTTACCGAATATGTAAATGTACAAAACGAAGTGGTCATAAAAATCAAGAAAATATAATTGGTATTGGTGTTGATGTTCCTGAAGACGGCTTAGATATTCACGATGGTCCAAATTGCAAATATACAATCAAAGACTCTTACGACGAAGATGGAGAAATATGTTACCAATTTATTCTTCACTGTTTTTGTTCTAGAGAAGCAACAAAATCAATGAAAGTAATTGATATGATTTAAGAGTAAGTAAAAAAAAAATTTTTTTACACATATAACATGAAATTACCCTTTTCAAGACAAGAAAGTGATACTCACACTCTGGGGACAATTGTAGAAATTGCATGCGAACAAAAAGTTATATGGCATTTAATATCTTTCACAATTCAGACTTAAGAGATTTAAAGTTGAGAAATAAGGTTTAATTTTTTAAACTTATTAAAATCTAAGGTTTGTTCCCTCTTCCAAAGCATTCCTTAGCTTGATTTAGGCTCATATAATTTTGGAACTTTGAATTCATTTATTTCACCTGTTTCGCTTTTTTTTATCTATCAAACTTTTCGGCCCCTAATGTCACCGATGAGGAATGAGTTTCCGAAATGTGTACATATGGCACATTAAATTGAAACAGGGATTTCTGCTATATATTTAACTAACTAGTTTATTGTTTTTTACCTTTCTCATTACCAAATGAAAAACACCCAACGGAGTAAAAATAAAAAAACAAAAAAATTGTTTACTATTAAAGATCTTGGAAACAAAGAAATTGTTTTGACAACTTTTTAACATGATATCTTCAGATCTCCTGGGAAATTTTGTTTTACTAAAAAAACCGATGTTCTCAGATCCCGGTTGAAAATTTTCAGTTACCAAAAATAACATTTACCGATGTTATCAGAATACCAAAATTACCCAAACGACGTGTGTTTGTTTCATTGGTTGATTTACTGTTCGATATCTGAGTTTAAATTAAGTGCGCATGTTAAACTTGGGGTCAGTTAAAAAATTTTCAGCTGCCTTAAATTGTAAAATTTGTTTAAAACTTAGGTTTGTTCCCTCATGCAAAGCATTCCTTAGCTGGATTTGGATTAATATAATTTTGGAACTTTAGATTCATTAATTTCCAACTGTTTGGCTTATGTTTTTTATTATCAAATTTTTCGGTCTTAGTGTCACTGATGAGGAATTAGTTTCCGAAATGTGCACATCTGGCACATAAAAATTCAACTGGTATTTGCGTTATATATTTAAAGTAAGGCTTATGTCTTAAAAATGAGGTAAACTTTAATTTTTATGCTTTAAATATCAAATTTAGAAGTAAAAACGTTGTTAACTTGTTAATTCTAAATATAAATTAATTTTTAAAAAATATATTATAAAAAAAGTTTTTTTTTGATCTCTAAAACTGAAGAATTCTAGCTTTAAAGAAATTTATTTGAAAAATTGAATTTGAAACTCTTGAATCAACGCAATTAAACGAACAATTGTAATAATTAATTGAATATTTTCTTTTAATTTTAGCAGATTTAACGATGTTTTATGTAAAGCGGACCTTGAATACTATAGCAGGCCATATGATGGGGACGTTCATTATAGCAAAGAATGTGGTTTTCAACGGGTTGTGAAATTTTTCGATGGACTGTACATACATTTTGTGCTCTTACGAACATGTCATTGTTATTTTCAAGAACAGAAAAACGTTTCTTACCTGAAAAATTATCGAAGAATTTATTACAGACGGGAAGGAATTGATTTGCATGGCAACAGAATGTGTAATTATGCAACTGTTCAAATCAAATCTCTACTATTTACAATTACATTGTTATTGTTCCAAAGAACAGCGCTCTAAGAAAAGATAAACTTGTATATTAACTTCTGATCTTTAAAATTACCCAAAAGTTCAGTGTGATTTTATAAAATTAACACTACTTATAAACATTTTATAGCTGAGCTGATTCTGAATTTGTGATTTTTTTTTGTTAAAATATTAAAGGACAATTAAAGAGATTTACAATCAAGAGTTAGTTATTTGTGAAATATGTATTTGGATCTAGTGTATGGCAGTTTATAATTTATTTTTAAATTATTTTTCAAGCTTTGATTCTATTCTTTACATATAAAGTTATTTCGTTGCAAAATATCATAGTTACAATGATATAAAAATTGAAAAGACTTTTAAGTAGTGACTTAGTAGGTCAAAGAGATATTTTCAAAAATTGAAATAGCTTTAAGTGCTTTCTAGTATTATCATTTTGAAAATTTTACTTCTATGTTTATACTATTATTTAGTATGTGTTTGAGACGGACACACGGTTGCACTAAAACAGTTTTTAACCAGTTTTTTTTTCTTTTTTGGTAAAGAAAACTTAATTACAAGTTACCTAGCAACCATTATGAACACATTTGATAGGAGCTTTATTTAAAACAATTTCAATATGTAAAATGTAAAATATTTGGGTACCTACCTTGAATAAAATGCTATATCCAAGTATAAGCTTAATCCATTTTGAGTATTATTCCAATTATTGACTGACAAAAAACAAATTACTTATATTTTGATCTATTTTCTTGGTATCAAAACAGAAATACAAATCCTGAATAATTGATCTTTTAGATAGCTCTTTATATGATCCTGAACATTATATTCATATAACTGACGATCAATAAGTACTTTTCAGCTGAAGGAAGAAAATTATTGAACAGTGCAGTCTTGTATCGATTAAAATCGTAGTCATAACAAAATATTTAATGTCGTTTTGCAACATGGCGGTAACTTACCTAACATGATTTAGATAAAACGTTTGGAAGAGAGCCAGCTTGAATTTAAAATGTAGAAATTTGCACTCTAAGTATTCATGTAACAAAGATCAAATTCCTTTTTTTCTTTTTATAAACGCGAGGACACATGACTCGAATGAGATATAAATATATCAGCCATATGAGATAAGGTTTACCTATATAATACATTAAAATTTTAAAAAGAAGTCAGGTGTAAACAAATTGTATTTCTTGAGGCGTTTTGTTGTATTCTTGATTAAATTCTTGAAACTGTAGAATTTATACTATTTTACACTTTAAACATACGCTGTTTAAATATTACTGCAGTAAATGTAAGACTACAGACAAAACAGAAATGCTGCAAGAAGGAGTTGTATGTTAGAATTTGTTAGAGAGGACCAAATGAAATATATTATTCGATATGATCTTTTCATGTTATAAATTTCTTTAACTTCGGGAGAAGGAAACTCGCTCTCTACAAGGCAATAATAGCTTTAAATGCTTTGTATTTTTTTTGTGCAGTTGGAAGCTGTTATAACCGTTTTCTGTATAAATTGTGAAAAGATTTATCGCTAGAGTTATCCAGATTGTTCTATTTTGCACTTTATCACCCTCATCAGGTTTAAATATCGTTTAGTCCTAATCGGCCAGCGTAATATTTCTTAAATTATTTCTGTATGTCTTACCAGCGGGAAATTAAACGGTGGTGTTGAGAGAAGCAAAAAAGCTTTAAAATGCGTATAATTATTGTTTACTCGCAAGACATGTTACAATGATATTAAAAGGGGTGTCTAGTCACTCGCATTGGACTACATTAAGATGATCGTAAAGTTGGAAATATATTACAAACAGGAGCTCGTAAAGTTTTTTTTAATAAAAACATTTAAGCTGTGATTTTGGTTCATTTAACAATTGTTGATACAAAAATGATATTTGAAAATCGCAGCTTAATTTGTAAAGTTAGGAATAAGAAGAGTCCAAACGTACAACACAACACACTTTACAACATATTGAGATCACATATAATGAACTTGGAGATAAACAATATCAAATAAAACCGTAGTCAATCTGTATAAGATTTTTATCAAAAGAAATGTAAAATGCTTATTACAAAATCTAACATATACATCAAAATTTAACTGGTATTTGTATTATATATATATATACAAACCTAAAAAAATGAGGTGAGACCGATTCAAATACAATCCATTAAACTTAAAGATGGTAAACAATTTGAAATATTTTGTACATGTTTTTATGTCGTAAACACTTATCTTGAATATTCTTTTACCTCACTATTTAAGTACAGTGGCAAGAAAACAAACGTTTAATGAAAAACAACAAAAACAAAACAAAGCACACGTTTGTTAATTAGGAATTAGACAAACAAACAAAGTATTTTTGTTAATTTCTTCACAAATCATTTGTACTCCAAAGAGTTAAAACTCAGCTATTCAACACAATTGCATATATTTATTCTGTCTGCAGTATGTTGTAAACTACAACATGAGCATATCAGCAATTGAAAAAGGGATGATGAGAATATTATAGAATAAAAACATGAGAAGATTAATTGTATTGCTTGATATATGCTTTATTCTCAAATATAACACAATTTTGCTCAGTAAAAATCAGAAGCGAACAATTTAAGTTTGTTTTTTTAATAAGTAGGTTATATGCAAATGAGCTAACTATTGGGAAATACAGTCTTAATTACCACAGGTAATTTTATGTTCTACGTAAAAAGCAGTCATTTTACCACATAAGGATCAATGACAAAGTCTTGTTAAGGAACAAAAGGTAACTACAGAAATCACGTGTACCCAAGCATTAGTTATGTAACCAGTAATATATAAGAAAACGTCGATGACGAAATACATTAATTAGCATACAATATAAATACATTTGGGCAGGTTTACTTCTTAGAAAGAAAATATTTTTATTCGAAATAGCTCTGGAGCAATTGATTATTAGCTTAAAATGAGGTATTTGTAATATTTTGCAAAACATTTTGTAGTATAAAACATGATGTTCATTTAGATTTTACTTACAATTTATATAAAAATGATAATATAAAAAATATACCCTCTGCTTAATACAAATGTTTAGTTAAGCGTCAGTTATCTTAGAAATGGTAAATAAAACATATTTTAATAGTCTTTTAGTAATTTTTTTAACTTTAAAAATTAACTTTAACTACGATATTTTTTAGTTAAGTACTTGAAATAAATTTCAATTTTAATGTTTCACTTTTGTAAATTGTCTTTAGTCTATGTCGGTTTTTCATTTTAGATACGACGATTTCGTCCAGCGTCTAATTGATAACAGTTTAGTGTTTAATAATGAGGAACATTGGGATCCAGAATGTGGATTTATTAAAGTAAAAAGACAAATGGGAGAATATCAATTTTTCGTTCTACTTCGAAAATGCAAATGCGGACACCATTCAGACAAAACAAATATAATATCTCAAGAAAGCAATATTATGAACGGCAAACATGATGGAGTCGACCTCCATGACAGTGAAAGTTGCATTTATGGAGCCCACAAATCTTCTTACAGGGGCTGGCTCTGGAAATACACTTTAGTACTTCACTGTTATTGTTCAAAGTCAAAAAAATCCTATAAAAGATAAAGGAGGTTTTATTTCTCAAGGACGAGAATAGGTCTGTCATTCTGACTGATTTAAAATAATAATAATAATATGACATAACATATAAAAGAAATATTTCTATTACTAAAAAAAACATGTACATGACTAAAGAAAATTACAACAGTCGTTTTTAACAGACTCGAGAATAGTAACATTAAAAATATTGCAGTACATAAAGGAGAACACGAAAGGAACATTTTATGCATTTTCTTGCTTTTATCAAGAGTATTTATTCACATTTTAAGCTAAGGATAAAAGTCCATGAGGAAAATATAAGCCTTTATTTATTAACAGGTATTTAATTATTTTAATTTAGTTTGTTTAAAAATATCTTGTAAATTAAAAAACAATAACATTAAATTCTTTTGTTATGTATACACTTTCTTTTGTAAAAACGTGTAACTGTAATTAAAATCTTTGATTAATCTGTAAAATTCTTTTCAAATATATATTCTAATAAATATACAAATTGTAATGCGCAATGATTGCAAGTTCAAATACTTGATTATGTTTTATAGAAAAAATGATAAATAATTTATAAAACATTATTTTCTTACATTTGGGATATCTTTCATATAAACATGACACCGCAACATATACCTTGATCAACCTTGTATAATTTTTCTTGAATTGCACTTTGCACCATCGACATCTGTTTTATCATCTATGTCTGAACATGTAAAAATCATACTTAATTCACAAGATAACGCAATCTGACGTGTCATTAATTTTGTAAAAAAAATTAAAATTCCTTTTGTCTTTTGATCCCTTTTTTGTATTTAGTTTAAAAGTTGGAAAAAGAAACGTATATATATAAATAAATAAATAAATAAATAAATAAACATATATATATATATATATATATATATATATATATATATATATATATATATATATATATATATATATATATATATATATATATCTTTTTAAAACATAGGTGAAAATGCTTTTTTTCTATGTGTATTACGCAAAGAAAAACATACTTTGGCATCGAATATAGTTGCTAACAATTGATATAATTCAAAGGCAAATTCATAAAGAGTATTTCAAACTTTGTCGATTTAATAGAAAAAAAAGTCATCCACAAAACATTTATTAAAAGAGTAAATAAGAATATATTAAATGCGAGAGTGGGGTTGTGTGTCTTTCTTATTTATTTATTTTTTAAATAAAAAATAAACTTTTATATTACAATATTATTTTAATAGATTTTTTTAAAATTATTATTTTATATTATTATTTTAACTAATATCAGAAAATATATGACTTGGAAGAATTAATATTGCTATTAATTACAAAGATACATGTTTAACACTGAGTAATCTTTTAATTAATGACGTCATCTAAAAAACCTTATTTTCTTGCATTTGGGATATCTTTCATATAAACATGACAACGGATTATTTACCTTAATTGATACTTTATATAATTTATCTTGAATTGCACTTTGCACATTCTACATTTGTTTTATCATCTTTGTCTAAACATTTAGAATCTTACTGAATTTACAAGATAACGCAACCTGACGTGTATTTAGTTTTGTTTAAAAAAAACGAAGTAAATTTCCTTGTCACCCCTTATTAGTATATAGCTTGATAAAAATAGTTTTTTAGATTTTAAAAGAGTAAATATATAAAACAAATACCAGTTAAATTTTGATGTGCCAGATGTGCACATTTCGGAAATTCATTCCTCATCAGTGACACTAAGACCGAAAAGTTTGATAGATAAGAAACATAAGCCAATCAGTTGAAAATAATGAATCTAAAGTTCTAAAATTATATAAATCTAAATCCAGCTAAGGAATGCTTTGCATGAGGGAACAAACCTTAGTTTTAAATAAATTTAAATTTTAGACGGCTGAAAATTTTGCTAAATGGTACATTTTCTGATAGCACATAGTACTGCCTACTGAGTTATGGATACCCTCGGGGAGTTTTACTCCACCAGCAGCGGTACCCGCTCAGGGATAGTAAGTGTATAAAACAAATACCAGTTAAATTTTGATGTGCCAGATGTGCACATTTCGGAAATTCATTCCTCATCAGTGACAATAAGACCGAAAAGTTTGATAGATAAAAAACATAAGTCAAACAGTTGAAAATAATGAATCTAAAGTTCCAAAATTATATAAATCCAAATCCAGCAAAGGAATGCTTTGCATGAGGGAAAAAACCTTAGTTTTAAATAAATTTTAAATAAGAAAATAAGAATATGTTAAATGCGTAAGTGGGGTTGTGTGTCTTTCTTATTTATTAATTGTTTTAAATAAAATATAAATTAAGTCGTAAACTGTTATATTATTATAAATTATTTAAGAATTTATTATATATATATATATATATATATATATATATATATATATATATATATATATATATATATATCGGAAAATAGTTGATTTGAATTAAAATGGCTATTTATTACAAAGATACATGTTTATCATTGAGTGATCTTTAAATTGATGCCGTCATTTTCCGCGTCAACACCAAAATGTTTTTAAAAAATTGTAAAACTTTTTTAAATTTCTAATTGTTCGTTTTTACGTGTCAATCACAGCCAGTGATATATGAAAAATGCAATTATTACACTAAGGCATACCTCAGTAGTACATCAATCAATACTCAGCAAAATCAATTTATACATGTATTTTGAAATAAGGAAAACAAATCTGATGATAATTGTCGGTTGATTGGGGACTTCTAGTCTATGCTTGATTCTTGAAAAAATGGTGACAAAATTAACACAAACATGAAACATTTGAAACTATAAAACATACCCTTTGATTTTAAAAGGGGCTTTTTGAAAAGCATTATTTCATCTTAAAGTTACGAATATCCAAAATGTACATTTTCAAGACTATCACCCTAAAGAGCCAGTGAATCGACCCTCATTACGTCTATACTGAAATTAAAAACGACAAAAGTTTTTCGTCTCAAGGAATTTGTTTATATCAATTTTATATAATTTAACAAAAACCACCTTCAAACATATCTGACAAAGCGATGTTTTTCTTTATTTACAAAATAAAGAATGTTATTCAAAATTATTGACAGACAAAAAAAAAAAAAAGCAACAACAACAACATCTTACCAAACTTGCATACCATATCCTAACTTTTTGGAGATGTAAATTTGGTCGGTCATTACAAATTCTTCAGTGTCTAAGAGGTATAACCAAAGTGATGATGAACTCAAATCCGGATAAAATTAATAAATGATAAAACGTAAGGACCACGACACCATTGAACCAAAACAGGTTAAAACACAAAAGGGCATAACCTATGATGTAGTCATTCCTACCAAGCGTCTTTTAATTAAGATCAGGAACAAAGATCTCTAGTCTGGTCAAATAAATCTTTGCACACACTCAAAGGGACATAACTCTTAGAAATACATTGAGTAAGGTAGTTTTCTGCAGTGATGTGTAAGAAAAGTGATGGTTAACTCAAATCCGAACAAATGCAATAAATGGTAAACGGAAGGACCACAACAACATTGAAATGCAACAAGAAAAACCCCCACATACAATTTAAAGGGACATAACTCATTATGTCAATCATTTCTACGAAGCATTTTTAAATTAAGATCAGGAATAAAAGAGATGTAGCTGCAGAAAATCATCAAACCGAAACAGTTAAATATATGCACAACTTTAGTGTGATAGGCGAAATCTGTAAACCTTCCAGAATATTCAATGTACGGTTTTAGAGAATTATTTAACAAACGGAAGAACTGGAATATTTTACTATATGTACATTTGCCGATATCTTGGCGTGCGCGAGTGTGTGTGTGAACAATATATATGTGTTGTACAACTTTTCCTACATCTTTTATCTTTCATGTGGAACTTAAGAGTTATACATAGCAATTGATTGTATGAGTTATTTACGCGTACTCTGACCTACAGAAAATATTTCAATATTGATTACACTGTATAAGCATTCGTGCTCATATATTAACGTATAGTTTTGACATGTTACATATGCTACTGGATTAGTAATCTTTCATAACCATTATTTTCGAATCGTGAAGGGTTTGAATGATGTTTGAAATAATTTTTTTTTTAAAATCTATCTGTAACATTATACAAATAAATTATTAGGAACATTAGAAATAAAACAACTTGTTATTATTCATTATTTATGAAATCATTTATTTAAAATAATTCCCGACTACGATATGAAATTTTTCCTTATTTTTAAGAATTCAAACTTTAAGTAGCTGTTGTCACACTACAACGCAATAATTTCTTATGGTATCAAGTCAACGTTTGTCACTTGAGTTGTGACTCTCGACATATTCATATACATTTAATTTTTCCCTAGAAACTAAAACCTTCGTTTAAAAGATCTTTTAGTGTTTAAAATTTAGATGTGTTTTAGATTTTTATTTTTATTTAATTTTTTAAATTTTGAAATGATAACGATTCCAATTTTGTTAGGTTTCGGTTATCTCATGTGTGAAATTCTTTCCATTATGACAACAAATTCAGCATATTACAAAATTTTAATTTGTTCCTTCACATTAGTGTTCTAGATAGAACAGTGTAATTTATTTAATTTTATTTGTTACATTATGATTTTAATTTTCAGGAAAAAAAGTACACATATAGAGTACAGAGATTTGTCTTTTTTTTTCTGAATTATATATGTAAATTAGACATTTAAATGAAAGATGTGGAAAAGAAGCTAAATTCCGGAAGTGCGTTATTTAAGAGGGATAACTCTCAAATACTTTTTTATTTTGATAACAATGCAATAAGAGTTGCTCCCCTTTAATTCGATTTAGCCTGTACGTATTGTTATAACCAACCAGAATAAAAAGAATTCGTTTTTAGAATGTTGGCTATCTGAAACTCATTCTTACAAAACCAATGTTTTAATATATTTTATAGTATTTTTTTTTTTTCATTTTTACAATATTTTTTCTAATTTAAACGCAGTGTATATGCTCTAAAAAATAACCCAATTAGATTACGCACTGCTCATCTGAACACATTATTGAAACTAGTTTTAATACATGTCGTATATATCTAATAACGTTATGATCTATCGTCAGGCCATTGGTCAATATAAGTGCGTTTCCTATACAAGTTTAATGTATACAAAGCAACATTATAAAACATGTAAAACACGGAATATTATCAATGCAATGTAGGCGCTGTATTAGTTAATAGGCGAAAATCATGTATTGTGAATTTTGCTCTTTACAATTATGGTAAATATAGTGAGAAAACGACCAATCATTTCATATGAAGTTTTTTTTTCGTAGTGTCATGTGCTGATTTTGAATTTCCATTTAAATAATGCATTCAAAATGTATTTTAATGTATTATTTTAGTAGAATTTCAAAATCAACACATGACAGTGGTAACAATTTTGAGGTGTCTTTATTACGATATGTTTTATATAGGCACATTAGGCTAAAATTAATTTGCATTTGGCCTTGAGTCGATGTTTGGATATAGAGGTCTCCAAAAGGTGTAACCTTGTTTTTGAGACCCATCCTTTAATTAACTTTACTGCTCTCTCTCTCTCTCTCTCTCTCTCTCTCTCTCTCTCTCTCTCTCACTGTTTTTGTCGCCACGTGAAAGCCAATGGTTCATAAGTCACTTATACATTAAATCTCAGTTACAAAGACCACGGTCTTAGTAAGGAAATTAAGTATGTTCTATTATTTTATCTTTCTTACTTTTTTATAATTGTCGCAGTATCGGTATAGAAACCGGAAAACAAATCAAAAATGAACATTATAGGTAATGTGTAAACACGTCATGTTATAGGTAATGTATAAACTCGTCATTATAGGTAATGTGTAAACTCGTTATAGGTAATGTGTAAACTCGTCATCTTATAGCGAACAAGAAATACAATAGAGTTAGAGAGGTCTGTATTTCACATTTATCAATTGATAACGAAGAAAATACTTTGGCTTTCATGAAATCTTTCATACTAACAGATAAGAATAATATTTAAGTCTTCGTACATCACGAGTAAACATTGTTGTATAACTCTCAAACGAAAACAAAAGAAAATATATCAAAATTATGATTATGTTTTTTATCAAATACTATATACAAATTGTATATTTATATGTTTCTATTTTTACCCTATGTGACACCTCAGACATAATCAGAACTATGGAAACTTTAAATCTTGCGGCAAATAAAAACTTAACGTTATTGTTCAACCGGAACAACATCTGAGCGGGATGAAAACATATACTGCCCTATGTGAATATTTAACCAAAATACCTGTTAAATTTTGATGTGCCATATGTGCACATTCCGGAAAATCATTCCTCATCAGTGACACAAGGGGTCTAAAAAGTTTGATAGACATTTGATAATAAAAATTGCATGAATCCAAATCCAGCTAAATTAGAAGTAGATGATTTGAAAATATTTTTTATCGTTTTGATAATTTACAGGTTTAGGTAACAAGCCTATACTTTTCTGTGTAATATTATATTTTATCAAAATAGAGGATTAATTAATTATAAATCTAATTTATACAGTCTACTGCTTAAGCCATTGTGTTTGTGAAAGTGAATTATGCTTAATTTTCATACAAATCTAAGAAACTGGAATTAAGTACGATACTTTTCTCCCTAGTCTAGTCGAAACGGGAGATGTGCATTCGTGATGGAATATTCTGCATACAGTAAAAGGTTGCCACTAGGGAAAATTTACTTGTTGAAAAACAATGCAAATGGTGGATTCTTTTTCGCATTCGACGTGATGCGTCGCCAAAAGCATTATTTCCGGTGTAACTGTCGCCTTTTCGACATATAAAATCCCCATAGATGCAACAATTTCCTTTCAACAACAATATTCTATGGCAATTGTTGATGCGCTTAGCAATTTTCGACTAGCCTTAAATAAGTAAAAATACCAAAATTAATTCAAGTTAATTGGATTTTCTATGAAAGTTTTTGATAATTCAAAGTCGCAAACACAGTGATTTCAACAGTATATACATATGCCTTAGTTTAAGATAAGGTAAAACAATTTTGTGTTGGAAAGTGACTTTTAATATGCCTGCATTACCAACAATGTCACTTAAGTATTCTAATCCAATCAGACCATCGAACTTGTACTGATCAGACGGTATTAGGCTTTGTAAATATTATTGCTATTCATTATCTGTTTTCTTCTTACTCCTTAAATAAAGATATAAAGTTAGCATTTCATACCAAATATTTTCTTACTAAGAGGATGCACTAAACTAAAGAATTTGGAAATGACAACTTTTAAAGGTAACGCGATCGATTAGACCCAAGCCAGTGCATTGGGGTAAAAATTATTTATCTTTACAAAGTACGACGCGGCGTGTTTTGTATACTAGCGCAGTCAAAGCGACTTCTTTGTAAGATGCTGGCTTACCGAGCCAATTTGCCGCCGCAGACAAGCATACTCCTCGCCCATTCATATTATCCTGCCACCAAGTACTCCGATTTTCCTTCGGCCCTAAAACACCATAAGGGGTAGTATTAATCGAGTCGATGCGAGTTTAACACTAGTGCGTCAACTCGGGACGTTCGATTTGCAGTCGAATTAAACTCTACAAAATCGATTTACCCGACTTGGACAAATCGAAGTCGACCACAACGTCACCGCGTGGAAGTTAATATTAATCCGCTTCCAATCAGATATTGTTTTTGTACAAACGTTTGTAAAACATATTTTTGGAACAATAATTAAACTGAACTTGATTTTCTGGCAAACCCATCAAAATTGTTCATTAAAACTTCATTTTACAGTCAATTTCAAAATTTAAAATAAATAAATAAAACAAACCTCTTAATGGAGAGGGAATACGCTGTTTGTGTAATGATTGAAAAAGATTAAAGTCGTTGAATCGCCAATAGAATTCATTTTTTTTTCATTTGATATTTACACGTATACCAAATGATGATACCAAAACATTTAGTGGTTCAAATGTTTAAACGATGATACTGAAACATTCAATTATGTTAAAACATGCTATTCAGAATATTGCTTTCCGTATATTTCCATACAAATACTACAATTTTGATGCAAATGACTGAGTTTTTCAATTAGTACACATAAAGCGCATTTCTTTCCGTTAAAGATATTTTAACTACTTAAACTTCAATAGTTAATCTATGTTTAGCAAATTTTGACTGGCGGAAAGTGATGTGCTTGCATTAAAATTTTGGGCTAAAGGAAAAACGCACTTCCCTTCATCGCCTCAAATAATATACATACTTGATTTTTGCTAGAACACTTCCCTGTCATCATCTACGCTGACTGTGTAGTAAGACATAGCGAATTATAACAAGGAAGTCCCCAGTTCAAACCTTATTTGTCTTCCACTTCTCTTTATTTAATATCTTTTATAATATCTATTTTTCATTTTTACAATATTTTTCTAATTTTAATGCAGTGTTTATATTTCTTTAATAAATTTTTAATAAATAATTGAATTTAATAATGCACGCCACTACGGCATCAGCATTATTGCAGGTATTCGAGCGGGTTCTGTTTCCAAGAAAGAAAAAAAGATAATGACTATTTGCAGTTTGGAAGTGCTATTAAAATCGACTTACCTTACCTCTTAAATTCAGTACGATGATTGGTCAAAAACAATTCCACAATGAACAATTTTATGGGTCGAGGTGAATTAGTACTAGAGTCTTACTCTGGAATCCCTTATTTGTGTCATGTAAATTTGTTTGTATGTATACTGACTTAACGAAATAAATACTGTTTAAACTAAGCTGATACAAGGTCGTTTGTGATTGGTTAAAGTTTGAGGACCAATATCATACAGGACCGATATTTGATATCGGCCCTCAAAAAAAAACTGAGGATAAAAATGCAATTAATTTGATTAAATCAACAGAAATAATTTTTAAAAATCATCAGAAAAATTAAGAAATACCAAAACTAATCTTCAAATTAAAAAAAATTAGTTATCATTTTAACAAACATTAAGGAGAATGCTTTAGAATACATATGTGTAAAAATGTAAAAAAAAAAAAAAAATACTTTAATGCAGTTTATTAAGATACTAAGTTATATTGTAAATATATGATAAATAGATTTTAACATGTTTGTTTTGATATCGACCTTGGTATCATGGCCCTCGGGGTGCATCCGGTTTCGCCCTATGGGCACGGGTCGATACGCCCTTCTCCGGCCATAATACCAGGACCGATATCAAAACAAACGTGTTATCATCTATGTATATTATGTTCTGAAACGCATCCGTCTTTTATGCCAAATAAACATCGTCTCATGAACCTTGAAATGACATAAAAGAATCAGAAAACGCAAATATGTTTCATTATTGCATATTAAGCTATGACGTAAATGCCAATTTAACTTACACCACACAAACAGCTTTTCTTATTGTTAATTTACCGGGGACAAAACAACAAATTAAACTTTAGTCATAAATTTTCGGAAAATATGCTTCATTATTGCATTTTGTCTCCACCATTGGTGGTTAAATGTTTGGATAAATGTTGTTCTGTTCTGGGATGATGAAGGAAACCGGGAAACCCGGAGAAAATCACCAGCAAGTAAACTGAAAACTTTCTCACACTAGGCTCTGTCAGAGCGAGAACCGAACTTGGAAGTGAGAGGAAATGTGATCGGACCGGGCCGTAAGCTCTTTAGACCAATCGGACACCGAGCCATCTTATACTGAGTGTATGTTAAATTCATATGAGACTAACACACTCTGTAATGTTTACATGTAAGATCCCAGTACATATACAAAATGCATGTGTTATACCAGTGCATGTGTTATAAAGAAAATCTATTACGTGTTTGACTCCCCGTCAAGATGGGGAAATTCCGATCGAGTGGTCAGCCTCGTTTGAGATGAAAAAAAAAAATTCTGACCCCAAGGTCGGAATTTCTCCATCTCTAACTCAGTCGAGTAATTGATTATTTTTCTCGCATATAATAACATGGACTGGTATATTTGAGCTTTATTATTATTATTATTTTATAAATATTACTACGTGACAAGACAAAACAACTTTTTTCCTATCTATCTATCTATCTATCTATCTATCTATCTATCTATCTATATATATATATATATATATATATATATATCTTTTAGAAAAAATAATATTATTCATCATAAAATCTTTTTTGTCGTTTTCATATATTTTTTCAACTAAATTACTACCCTTGCCAGTTAAAAAAAGTAGTCCCCTCTCAATGGAGATAGGTTTCACGTGCGATATGGAAAAAATATCGTGTGAGATAAATCTATCCCATATGTGAGAAATCAATGTACATGTATAACGACTGTGACTAATGGCAATTAAAAGTAATTTTATATGTTTATATGATAGATATAAGCAAGTAATAAGCAATTTGATTTTCCCGCTTGTGAATTAAGCTATGACATAAATGTCAATTTAACTTACATCACACCACCAGCTTTACTTATTATCCATTTACCGGGGTCAAAACAACAAATAAAAATTTCGCCATAAATTTTCGGACAATATCATTCGAAAAACTCCCGTTATCGAGTCCTTAAAACAAATAAAAGGTAATAGGCCATGCCTTTTTAAAAAGAAGTAAACTTAATTGTTTTGCATATCGATCTTGCTAATTCCCCCATTGTTTTACATATGATCAGTTTATTTTGTAATACTGTTTAAATTTTTCTTGGTATATTTTTGAAGGGGTATTAATCTCTGATTAGTATAGCTCTTGTTTATTAAAACACTATATCATTTGAAAAGACGGTTGTATTTTCAATTGATGTGTGAAGTATTAAGGGATAAATAATTGTTTAATAAAAATATGTTTTGGAGGAGGCATTAAACTCCGATAAATATAGCTCTTGTTTATTGTAAACATTTAATCATTTATTGTTTTATGTACCTACTAAGTTTTAACATCATCTGTCAATTTTTAAAAGAGAAATAACTGTTTAGTAGAAAAATATGTTGTTCGAGGGGGCATTGATCTGTGATAAATATAGCTCTTGTTTGCGAATAGAGAAAAAAGTACTGTTAACACCCCTTTAGATGATGCTAGCTATGTACAGAAAGTTTTAAGTTGATATGACTGTCCATTCCTGAAAAAAAATGTCGGTCAAAATTTGGGCTTAAAAAGGCGGAAGAAAAAATAATAAGAAGAAACAGTACAAAAACAATAAGTCTCCCCCACTTAAAAAAATCATTTATCTATATTACTATGCCATCGGTTACTATCAAACTGTATTTTAAACAATTTCTTTTTAAATGAAAATCCATTGATTTATTTAAGAACATTTTTTGAAAAATACGAGCTACACTTTTTTCTAACTTCGTAAAATTTCAAAGACGTTCCAGTCTTAAACATTAAACGATTTACCTTAACATAATAATGTTTATTTTCTGAAATTTAGCTAAAATGTGCAGAGATTTTTCATATTTTTAATTACATGGAATAGCGAAAAATTTTAATTACGCATTACAAAGAGGAACAACACAAAGCTACGATCGAAGCATGAAGCAGGTGAAACGTCTAGTGTAGTATCTGTATTGGTTACGGTGCAACTTAATAGACAGGAAATCCTTATTATTTCGACGAAGTACAATCTTGAAACAAATATTTTATATATAAAAAATTCTGATATATATATTTTTTCAGAATAATTGTTAACTTTTAATGACTCACAAGACAATCATATACATACTGTCTCGGCAATCAGCATGCACTGTTCAAGGGAGATAAATCTTACAACTTTGATCTATATTAATCGAAGATCGGCTATATATAACACACCATTTTGTCGATTTTTAAACCTTATACAAATAAAACGCGTAATCAAATAAGGCAATTACTTTTTTTGTAATATTGAGAAGTGACTAATTCAGATCAGTTGCAGCACCTTTATTCCGGAAATGATCGCCTTAATCAGTGAAACATCGGAAGCTTTATTATATATTAGGCGTAAAACACAATTACATCACTTCACTCGAAATAACTGAAAACATACAATGTAAAATAGGAACGGATCCAATATCAGGTCTTGGGCGTGGGATAACTATAGGACACTGTGTTTAAATTTGTAGTAGGCCTATTTAGCCAATATATACAAATAATATACGTGTATGTTTAAGATAATAGTCAGCTGTATACTACTATATACAATGTATACATAATATTTAAACGTCAAACGCCCAGCCCTAACTATAAGAAAACTAAGTATATTTTTACAAAAGGTTTTTTAAAAACGGGATAAACTACATTCCTTACACTGGTTTACTATAAAAATCTAAAATTTCGTACTAGATAATACTCTGAAAAACCATTATTGATGGTTCTTTGTTGCGTTGATCACAAAATTTGCACAATTTGCACAGTGTTTGCTACGGATGTGACAACCATGTGTTTGATTACAGTTCGGGCCGATCTAATCCAAACTACTGTTATATTAACATGGGTTTTAACCCCACAGAGTTGGAAGCCATGTACGAAACTCAAAAAGAAGTTTGAAACCCCGTTTATTGGCATCAAATGCCGGTGACAGTGGATATACAGCATGCCCTCATACAGCACGATACATCGTAACATATCTACACTTACAACTCTGAATCAGTAACTCTTTGTAGCCACACTGCGAAAAGTTTTGAAAGTGGAACTCTCTCAATATCTTTACTTATAGCAGTGACAGATAAATAAACCCCGCATTAAAATTCAATCAAATCATGCATTTTGGTCGTTGTCAGCAAACGAGTGTAAACCTCCACCGGAGTCATTTTATATTCTCTTGATCGATTGAAGAAACAAACGAAATCTTACCCTTGGTCCGACATATATTTTTCAACTACTAGTAGTTTTTTTCTTATATCATTTGCTCTATATTCATTATCTATGACAGAAATTGCTTATCGAAGTTGCACAAAACTGAAAATTTGCTAAAGAAACGAACGAGAAGGTTTAAACTGCATTATCAAAAGAACAAATGAGCCACTTTTAATTTCATGAAAACGGTAAAACGAATGCTTCATTTTGGTTTTTATGATTAATTTTTGGTGCACCCTTTCGGCGTTTTCGATACCCAGACTAATATGAAAGAATTTTTGTAGATTCTAGTTAAACATGGCAGGTCACGTGATGTTATCTCCAAGGAAAAGACTTTGATACAATCATAGTGTCAACCTAATGAAAACCCGCACATCTGAACTCATAACTACATATTTACTGTAAATATTATCTCTCATCATGTAAGAACATGCTAAAGAAATATACGTAATGTTTATTTTTTAAAATTCCGCATGGGAATTGAGCCAATAAGAGGCTTAATCGTGAATTTATATGCCGGACTGACTTTTTGATGCACAAACAAGTTAGTACAGGCCGGGGTTATGGGTAATAAGGGGGAACGATCCCGCCTTAATATTGACACAGAATTACATAATAATCAATATTTTTTTTATTTTTTTAACGCAAAAAGTATATAAAAACAATTAGCTATGAGCTCTACAATTAAAGTTAGAGTACTTCACTTACTTTTAAGTTGTATCTCCATCTTCTTTTTCTTTGTCTGTAATTTTTTTCCAGTCGTGACATCTTTTGTTTCATTGTAAGTAATTTAAATCCAATTTTCACAAAATGTTATTTACTTTTACTTTCTTTTGTTTCATTAACGAAAAGCTAAATTAGAAAATTCAACATATTCATTATATTCATTAAAATTGCATGTTTCGCGTCCTGTCTTTTCTCCTTTATCAATTCATCTTATACAATAAAGGACAATGTATACCGATGTGTTGAGTAGCGTCGGTGACCTGCACGTCAGACATGTTCTGGCACGTCATCAGACTAATTTATTCATGTGAATTTTAAATAGAAAATATTTTAAATTTCGTTTGTAGAACGCATTTTTAACAGGATTGACTTACTGATTCCAAAATACATTAATCTAAAACGCTGATATATATAAAGATTTATATGAAAAGTATCAGATCATTTTTGAAAATTTTTAATTCATTATTTTTCAAAAATTTGTGTTTGATTTTCAAGTGTTTAAAAGGTCAAATTCTTCTTATTTCAAAGTTTAGATTTACAGAAAAAAATCATGAGTTAACTCCCATTTGAAATAGACTTTTTTACGTTGTGCATAAGGGTTAGTTCCCGTTAATTGTAATGTAAATATATAACAAATACTGCTGAATTTTGATGTGCCATGTGTGCACATTTCGGAAAATCATACATATAAAAACCATATTATAAAGGCATAAACATATATGAATGATTATTTGTTCAGATCAATGCTATGATTGTGTTTTATGGTCAATATATAAATATCGCAATTTCAACCTATTAACGCGAAGTAGCAATGAAGCAAAAGAAAAATCATGAACACGCGAATGCGAAAGAGCGAAATTAGGAAGTTGTAAAGTCGGTAATGCGAAATAGCTAATTTTGAAAAGCAATGTAAAGCAAAACGTTGCGATAACAAGAAGGCGACGGGGCCCCGGGGCGTTAGCTGACGGTCATCTCAACATGGCGGACGCAGATTTATGTAATTACGATTTTCCTTGTTTTTTTCTTTGTTTAGCTGCTGCATTGTTAATTCAACACATCAGTTGCCTCGATATTTCTATATCAGTTGAATCCAGTCGAGAAATTTGGAACAAGTGATCCGATATATGTGTTGTTATTATTTTTTCTAACCTAGATCAATTATCTTGACACCCAAAAGTTCCATGTCCCTTAATTTTTTTAGTCATGACCGTGTAGCTAGCTAGACAGGAGGTCTTATTCTTTCTGAGCACCTGGTCTCACTCCTGTTTCCCTTTGCTTTACCTTGTATTTGGGATTACGGTTTGAACATGGATTGAGAGTTTTGGGGTTGATGTTTATAATGATAACAAGAAGAATGAATCTATTTCAGAGTCTGATAAACCAAATCTTTTATGGAAAAATTATCCTCATTAACTTTATGGTATGATCATAACAAGAAGAATTATATTAGAATCATGAATCTATTTTAGAGTCTGCCGTTAAACCAAATCTATCTCATAGGCCGGTCGCGGTATTTACTAAACTCCACTAGGAGCCACATTTGTCCACTACGAACCCGTTATATCTCACGTTTTACACGGTTATATATTTTATATATCATATATTTTACACATTCTTGCAAAATATTTAGTTCATTAGTCATGTAAATCGTGACATATAACGGGCTTGAAGTAAATACCACAACAGTGTATTGCGTAATACCTTATTATTTGATCTTTTAAAGTAATACATGTATTCAGAAAAAATAAATTAATGTAATGAAAATATATAATATTTTACACATCATAGCCAAATAGTTACGTCCTAAATCCCGTAAAACGTGAGATATAAAGGGCTGGTAGGGCGTATAGTGGCCCGTAGAGGAGTGTCGTAAATACCGTGACCAATAAAAAGCACATGAGTTTAATACAATATTAATATGTTAGTTAAATTTCAATTTTCAAAGTTACGGACATCTTTTACAGATATCGTTCAGTAACGAGCATCATTTGTTAACCAATATGCTGTCGTTACGGACATCATTTTGCGTAGTTACGGACATCTCGGCGAAAATTTCAAACGCCTAGAACGCTTGATACAGTAAAAACCGTACACTTCAAATTCCACTAATATATAAAATATCGAGGCAACCGATTTGTTGAATTAACAATGCAGCAGCTAATCAAAGAGAAAGCAAGGAAAATCGTAATCACCTAAATCTGCGTCCGCCATGTTGAGATGACCGTAACTGCAGTTTTAATGCATCAGTATTTTATAAAAAGTAGTTACAGTGTCTCAGTGTTACAATGGTTATTTATGAATCGGGTACTTGATTTTAGTCACAATGTTTTGTTTTAGTTTCCGCAATGAGTAATTATTACCTTTAAAAATGTACATGCACAATAACATAATACCGGAAGTACATAAAAATTAAATTTATGAAACAGCAACACGTTTTTTTATCTATTTATTATTTCTATCATAATATGTTCGACCGATTATAAGGAAAATCGGTACAGCATCAGTGGTAAACCTGACGCCGGTCAGTGTTTATGTCATTTCTTGAAAGTGTCCAAGATTCCGGCAACCTATACGTGTACTTAAAACAAGGACAAGGAAATGTATTACTGTATGTACGTATAATGTATATCATGTGCTACTTATGAATTGCATTATTTGATTAAAACTTCAAAGTAGCACATGGCATGTATAACAGACAACGTTATTACGTTTTTAAACAAGTCTGTATTCAAGGGCGTATTCATCGTCCAACAGGTAAACAACAACATCATCACCAAGATCAACCCCCCCCCCAATATATCTATATATATATATATATATATATATATATAACTTTTGCATCCTCGCCTGTATGGCTGGTGACGTCGATAATCCCTTGATAATAATTACCTGTATGGTTTTCCTTTTCAACTTTACTCCTTGCTGATTGAGCACAAGCAGAGTTTGGTACGCACATGCTGCTACGGTCCTCATAGTACGTATCGGCCAGTGGATGGTCAGTAAAGAAACAACATGCTTACACTGTTTACGTGCAATTTACTTACTGTCTGTTTAAAGTGTTATAAATTGTATTGCTTTTGGATTTTCATTTTCCGTAAAAACCAAACTTTAAAGGATCACAATTTTCTATTGTTTTCAAACGAGACTTTTTAATGGGTTAAAGTTTTTACTTCCTTGTGTTTGTAATGCTTCTCTTATTAAAACAATGACAATTCAGAGGAAATAATAAGCATTTGTTCCATTTTGTTATACTACTTCAGTGGTTTCATAAGTCACAACGAATGCCTTACTTAAAACCTATGTGTTTAAAATAGAAATTTTAGTTACCAAGGTTACCGAAATCGGATTAGATATGACTAAAACAGAATGTTCAAGTCGTAGGCTTTAAAAACATATGCGTTTATGATGCCATTTTTTTCTAAGAATATGCTGCAATAAACAAATGTCTGTGGTAGCGACGTTAGGCAACAGCTTTTATTTTGTCAAGGGAATCATTGTAAGCAATTGTTATGAAGATTGGGTAAGAATTAGTTACTACTATTTTGTAACAAGGGTTACCCATGATTTTACCTTATGACTTACATATTGACCCAACATGACCTACTTACTGCGACAAAATGACCCATATACGAATATAACATTTACAAGAATATTTAACCTAGTGACCTATATATTAACTCAATATGACCGATATTTCATCTTGATCTAGAAATAGCTTTTGTGACGAGAATCGTCGAGGATATGTCTGCAGAAGATTGAGCTAAAATTCGGACTTCTAAAATGTTTTCCAAGTTTATCTATTGTTGTCTTCCAAGTCTATTATTTGACCTACTAAGGTATTTATTGACTAAACATGTTCAACTTACATGCACAAACTAGACTAGACCTAGCTTTTATAAAAAAATTCTAAGCGAGTTTGAAGATATTTTGCCTCAGTAGTGTTAATTAGGGTTTGTTTGTTGTTTTGTTTTTTAGAATCAACTATTGACCTACTTGTTGACCCAATATGGCCGGTGAACAATTTAGTATTGGTTGGCAATCACGGCTATTCAATAGGATGTACCGGTTCATTATATCTCATTAGAGAACAAAGTACTTAAATGAGACATTTAGTTTATAAAAGGCGTTGTCTTTGATGTGTCCACTTTTGAATGTTAAACTCTAGATGCCACAATTTTTATCTACTCTTCATCAAACTTGCGCAATGTAATCTTTTGACTCGTTAGACTAAACTATACAACAAGGTAATTGCACTGAATTTCCATCGTTCAGAATGTAGGGTTATCTCCCTTGGTAACAAAACATACTATATTAAGGCCATAATTAATTTATACCTAGATTTTCATCCCCGCCCGCCCCCTATTTCAACACCCGCCCCGATTTATTTTATTTTCGGATTTTGTACCCGTGTCCGGTTTCGATTCCGGCTTTTATAACAAGTCTGCTCGCTCCATGAGCCATTAGGTAATAAGTAAAGTCTGACTGGTTTCCGATCGAGTTCTGCGTTGTAACAACGAAAGTAGAGTGTTTTGTGCTCCATGAGCCATAGGATAATACGTAAATGTTGACTGGTGTCCAATCAAGTTGCAGACGGATTTTCAAAACGAGAGTAGCGTGTTTCGCATATTCACGGGTTGTAGCATGGTATTTATTATAGCCACTATAAAATCGGGCTGAAAAACAATCACAAACTGGTATGGCTGTCAAGTTCCAGACACCATGATATTAATGGAATTATATAACGACTTTGTAGGTGGTAAACTCGATCATCAGATGCCCGTTGCTAACGCATTGAATTCAAGAATCACGGTTCGTGTTGGTCGCACAAAACACAAGTTGACAGAGTGTAATCTTACAAAAGTCGGAGATGTTGTTTAATTTTTGGGAATCGTATATTGAATTCAATCAAGATGAGACTGGTATGGTGGTGTCTGAAAGCTCGGCCAAAGTTAATGCTGAGAATTAAAATAAAAAAATAAAATCCGTCCCCCGTCCCCATTTTGAAAAAAAATTGGATGAAAATCTAGGTATTAATTTATTATGGCCTAAAGACCGCTTTACACAAATTTGAATAAGGTTTAAACTACAGCTCAGTCACTTTACAATGTACCAATCGTGGACATGTTTTATCTTGCTTAGTTTTCTTCTTCCGTTCTTTTTGTTGGATTGTAGTTAAATAAATGTTTTAAGCTACAAACTGCTACCTGTCATACTAAATAAATGCTATAACCAAACACAAGAAGAATCTTGCCGATAACTATGTGTTAAAAGCAAGTCCTTTCTTTTCCGCATTTGATCGATTTATAACATCTTTATTGAAACTTCATCACTTTCTCAAACGCAAGGTTTACAAGCAGTATAGGTACCAAACAATTTAGTCTACACAAAGCAAATATATCGTAATGCTTTCTTCTAATATGCATTTATTGCAACAACACTGCATATTTATGATTTTATTTGTATCGTTTCTAACTATACTATTCTGAATTTAAGAGAGGTGAAAAGTACAACAAAAACTCCGCTTAAATCGTACGGTATGTGTTCGTCCTTCCCCTTGTTATATTGGCAATGCACCTAAGAAAATATTTTTAACTGTAACTTGTATATACTTAAAGAAAACAATAAATTGCTATTGATGAAGATTCAGAATTTAAAAAAAGAAGGAACTACCTTTTAAAATTTCACTGCCGACAAAGATAATTTTATGTTAAGTTTAAGTTGTCATTGTTATATATAAGGAAGTTTTTTGTTGCTTACAACATGTACTGGTTTATATGTATAAATAAATCAGTCTAATTTGAAACTTCATATATTTGCAATTTTTTTTAATTTCTACAAGGCAGGGTTAAGAAATAGTTTATTAATTCAGTTATTGAACACTTAATAACAAAATAATAGTATCACTTAATGCGAAATTACAGTAACCTAGCTTCGAATCAAAGACCTATGAAACCAAAAATCTTCTAGCATACAAAAACGCTGAGCTACAACAAAGCATTATCATCATCTTCATTTTTATTATTTTCATTATTATTCTTGTTTTATCAATCATTGTCAGTAATCTATTTGAAAAACCGATCGATATCTCGTATCAATTATGTTCTAATATATGCTTCTTTCTGTAACAGTTTGAATAGTGTGCACACAAATTAAGTTTAATCAAATCAAAATATCAAATTTAAACCATCGTATGTTTTAAATCAAAAAAGCGTTTTTTCTTTTAAGTGACAACCCAGCTTCCGGTTTAATTTGTTACAGTTGAGGTGAAGTGTGGCGTCGTCATTTAAAGCTTATTTTTAATATAGAAAGTCTTGAATTTAACATATAAATAGTTAGGATTCGACTGCTAATTACCGGATACCCCATGTTGTTTGTGTGGAAAACTAGTGCTTCTATTGATATTGAAGTCTATGAGTTGACTTTTCTCCGTAAAATGACGTCATATCGACGTTTGTCCCGATCACAGTTGTAATAAGGACAAGGGGAATTAATTACGTTGTACTCAAGCAAAATTATATATTGATTGTCTTGAATAAATTAACATATCTTCAACGATAAATTCTCTTAAAATTTGGATCTCTAATTTCATTGTTTTCGTTTTTTCACAATCACTTTAATCCCATTGGGTGCTCTTAATACAAGAGCAAATGCTTTTTCTGTAACGTGTGTAGGATCTAGTTCTATAGTATACCTGTAAATATAATAGTTGTCACATCAATTTAATGAGCCCTTTTATTATATATATATATATATATATATATATATATATATATATATATATATATATATATCATTCCTAATACGTCGATAAAGTTTATATGTATAGCTAAATAAGATAATCCTATACCGGAGATAATTAATGACAAATTAACAAATTAAAAAGAGAAAAAAATTTACATTTAACACTCTGCTCGAGCACCTATACCATGTTGTTCTGAAAAAGTATTATTTTTGAACATTTATCATTGTATGAGGAACCCGACAAATTAATAAATAAATAAATAAATATGATATAAAAGTCAATTACCTGTGTAGAAATCTTGCAAGCAGAACTTTCTCTTCGTTCATAGCAAAGTTCTGCCCGATGCAATTTCTATAAAAATATAATTAAAAATTTAATGATAATGACGTACGTTTTTATTTCAAACTTGTAACATGTCTATTACTTATTTTGGATGTGCTGTTTCCTAAAATATCTTTTTTCACTTACTGCAAAAAAGCGATCCCGTTATTGAAAACGATCGGGAAATGAAGGATGTAAGTTAGTTAACTGAGGCACAACACTTTGAAATAACCATGATGTTTCCTTTACTGTAATGAGCTATCAATAACTGCATATTTGGCAGTTTTTCAATCCGAAGTATTAAGAACTTTCTGATAGTTTTACAATCCGACGAATTAAAAACTTTTATATAATTATTATAATTATGCAAATATATATAATAAATTCCGTAGCTGAAAGACATATACAGTTAATTTTCCAACACAACTAAAATCTTGTAACAATAAACGAGAGAACAAACTGTAGCCAACTATAAAATCACAAGTTTGGTTGGTTTTAATGATTGAATGATGTTTTACGTCACATCAGCAATTATTCATTTTATCCTGACAACTCTTATACAAGTACATGTATAAGTGGTGTCTTCTCACTTAGCCAACATTTAGGTCATGTGTATGCAATGTGTATAATCATCAATCTACTGGTATCATTTCAAGGGAGACAATTACATACCTTGGACCAGCTGCAAAAGGACAAAAATCAAATGGTCCTATTTTGTCAATATTCTCTTTTGAAAATCTTTCAGGGTCATAAATTTCGGGATTTTTCCACACCGTTGGATTATGGTGAAGAAGGTACATATTAAGTGCAACCATCGTTCCTGGCAGATATGTAATGCCATCTATAGTCATTTTTTTGGACAAAGCTCTCGCTACAGCCGGTACTGGTGGATTAATTCTCATTCCTTCCTTTATACACTGGGTTAAATATTCAAACTTTGGCAAGTCTTCCCTTTAAAACAGATATGGTAATCGAAATCATTGATTCCAATAATAATAATAATAATAATAATAAATAATGATAATAATAATAATTACAACAACATGGGTAAATAAAACAAAAAGAAAGATACACTGCAAGTAGCAAATAGTTACAGGAATCGAATGATATCTATCAAGCGTATCCATTCCGACATTTTCTATTTAAACTTTATATCAAATTTAGAAAGATAAAGCAGAAAAGTAAGTACATGACATAAGCAAAGACATAAGACATTATACTTCAAAAACAAGAGAGAGAGAGTCACTGTTTATAACACTTCCTACTATAGTAGACAAGGAAGTGTTGTAACTGTGTTGTTCTGTCTATAAATTAATTATAAGTTAGATTCCTTCACTTAAATTTTGATATGCTGAAAGAAACCTGAGTGACAGAAGACAACTATTTACTAGTTCTTTTACACGCAAATAGACAAACTTCCTAGAATTAGGATCTATCTGAATCAGAACGAACCTAAGCTGTAGGAAGCACTGTGTGGCGATTGAGGCCACTAAGTAGGCGAACTACATAATGACATAAAGTACATCATCTAAAGCGACACCAAGTATCGTGTAAGATTCCCATCTTTGATATTTTTTACTTCTTTCACTGCAAGGGTATAAGCAAAGCGCGTGGAAATTAATTAATGGATATGTCATATGTTATAATAGTACAAATATGATATTTTTTTTCTAATATTTCATTGAGAAATTTAAAAAAAATAATAAGATATAATAATGACCTACTCAATACGGAATGGAAGACCGATATTACAATTTTACAAATATATTGACCTAAATAATAACGACCGCATAGCGTGGATAATGGATTTTTATAGCTGACATGCTTTTATCACTTTTGAAAAACGTATATTTTTGTAAAAGTACAAAAAAAATATTTTTCATTTAAAGACATTTGATAAAATTTTCAAAAAAATTGTCATTTCTATATTGTTTTTACTCTGTAGCAATTTAACTTTTATATATACTAACTATTGCTATTTTTCATTTAAAACAAGAAAAAGAAAAAACAGATTTAGCAACAAATAACTCAAATCTATCAATTTCAAGCAGGAATATATTATCAAAAAATTGCATACCATTCTATCTTTTCATCTGCTTTATCCTCTAAAATAGCATCTATTTCTTCCTGGCATTTTCTTTGGAATTCAGGATGACTGGCTAAGGCATATAATATCCAAGATATTCCACTTGCCGTTGTGTCATGTCCTGCAAGATCATTATTTGAAAACATAATGGGGGTGACCCATTAAATAATAAGACCTTATTTCCTATCGGATGTAGTTTGAAAACAGGCTTGGAATTTTTGTAAGGCAGAAGTGGTTTAACAATTAAGAGACGTTTTCGTGATTTTAAAGGATCAATAAAATCCGCAGTGTGCTATTTGCTTGAAAAGTTCAAAAGCTTAAAGCGTAACTACACCGAATGTCTCTATATAAGGGAAATGATTTCATCTGGCGCGTTTAACACCTTTATCTCACACATTAAAAAAGGCGGTAAAATTTTACCTTCAAAGAGAAACGTGTCGACTTCATTTCTGATCTCCAAGTCTGTTAGACCTACACCATTTTCATCTCTTGCAGTCAGAAGAATATCCAAAAAATCCAAATATTTCTTTGTCGGAGACTTTGCTTCTTTCTAAAATATTACAAAGTTTGAAAGCTCAAGTAGCAAAACCAAGGTTAAGATCTCTACTGGATTTGGAAATAGAGTTTTAATTATATATATTTAAAGGAAATGGTTTACTGCTCGCTGGGTATCGTTTTGTTAAACGATTCTTTTCTTCTCCTAATTATAATAATAATAATAATTATTGTTTTGTTGTTATTTGATATGTGTTTCTTTCGAATGCATAAAATTATTCATAAAAAGAAAAATATGACATTTTTATAAATGTTTTTTTTAGACAAGAGTACAGAATATGGGAATAACATTTATACCTATCTGTGACATTATGCATTGTCTGTCGCAACATAGAATTAAAAACTCTGAATTATAGTAATCTTTTGCTTGTTTAATCTTATGTTTTCTTGTTATTATGTATTGATTATTACGTTTTATTATTTCTGTTTTTATGCGTTTTTGACACCCCGGTTATTGTATATCTAAACAATTTAAGTAACATTCAAAATGTACACAACATTTAAAACCTTTGTACAACACAAGTCTAAGTAAAGTATTAACAAAATTAAACCAGTGTTGTAGATATTAGTAATACAGCCTTAGGTTAAGAGAATCAAAGTTGATAAAACAAGCATTTTGTGAGTACCAATCATCTACAAAACCAAGTTTAAATAGAATATTACGTAAATTATATACCCAGTTAACCTTACCATTATTTGCATCTGAAAGTAACAAGTTGTATATATTATAAATGATACTATCAGTGTTTTGTAGTATTTTATGCCAGTATTTAATTATGCATTAATCATTGTTATAATAGTGACAAGATTAATTTTTTAATCATTTAACAATATTTAAATGGGGTTCATCAGTTACCATGTGATATCCAATAAACTATGTGCGGGACTATTTACTTCCAGTGTAGATAATTGCAACAAAAACGTTTTTAATACATATCTTCAAAAATAGGGTGCTGATCACGTGACTTAGTGACGGAACTTATTTTTGAATAACTTACTAGTTTATTTTTCCTTCTATCTATAACTTCTTTGGCCACTGAATGAACATAATCACAATGTTTCTTGAAGGTCTTTCCCATAGATGTAAGATAAAATACAAAATTGGGATGCAGCAACACATTCCTAAAACAAAAAATAAAATTTTCAGATTTTTATGGTATACCCACAATTTAATAAATCATATGAAAGTATTTTACTTGGAAATTGATTAACTGATTGTGATGGATTTCTAGGATTTGTTTCACAACGGTTTAGAATCAAGCCAAACAGGTAATATTATTTTCAGAAGTCATAAAGTCTTGAATTTTATCTAAATACATTCAAAACATGGTATTGGACAATATAATAGAAAAACGGGATCGAACTCTATGTAAAAAACAGACACATTTAAATATGGGTCTTTATTCCTTCTAACATACGACAAATAAATGCGAACCAGGCCACATTGGTGGTAAGCAAAGTCAGTAACTTATGCACCACTTGAACACCTATTGGTTCTTATTTCTACATGTATACGTAGTTGATGTGCATCGGTCTTATAAATGTACATGTTTAAGCTACCATTATCTATATTCGGTTTTAAACAACAAGTCTTTATTATTATTATTGTTGTTGTTGTTGTTGTTGTTGTTGTTGTTGTATTCGGTTTGGATTAAGAACATTTACCTTGTCCGTATATCTATAATCTTTGATAATTCTGTTACTGCCTCCACATATGGATGACGTTTACTGCAAATTAATATTATGATTTATTAAAACTTATTCAAACAAAAATACACTAATTGACTATAATTAAGTAAATTCATTAAGCCGTTGACTTTCATGGGTACATTTTTATCTTAGCACTTTGGTGCTTGTGGCAGCCAGAATACACCAAGCTAGCCCCATGTGACCATGACTGCAGTGAGTAAAATACATATATATTCTTGATCTAGTTTGCATTCATGACGATTTTAAGCTGATAGCCCTTCGAGACCACAGCTGCTGAAATTGCTGTCCAATCGATCGATTACCCTTTCAACGGGCGAGGCAGCAGCAATGTGAAATGAATTTAAGTAACAAGATAAGACGAAAATAGAAACCATTAACCTTGTATCTGCGTCCCAACGCTCTAACAATTGAGCGAAATGCTTACACATAATTATACTAAACATATATAAAAGCTATGTACCAACATTTTAATGTAACGGAATTCAATTATGAATGCAATGCATTTACACCCATAATATAAAAATGATGTTTTAAAATTTTATAAACTATCATTTATGTAACAATGATCTCAGTGATACTGTTATATTTCATCACGTATCATATTCACTTCAGTAAGTAAAAAGTGCAGGAAAGTGTTTTAATCTTAAGCCTTACCCATCTTGCTGACATCCTGTTTCATATGAAAAAGCACATTTCAGTATTATATCCAGTGTGCAGGAACTGACGACTTCAAACAATTCAAAGGGTTTCCCACTATCTGCGTGCTTGCTGATCTCATTCTAGAAATAAAAATGATAAACTACAATTTACAAACAAGAGTTCCGCATGGCAGAGCATGATACGCCCGTCAAATCTGCAAGTCATTTATGTGGATATTTTGTTTATTATGAACTGTAAAGGGACTTATACAGTTCATATGAGCTGTTCATAATCAATAAGTCAATTCAATTATTCATCACAATGATACAAAATGCAGTGCACAAGTCAACAAGTACAATAAATAACAATAGTAATTATTGAGATTTTGGTATTATTTTCAGTAACAAAATAGACTTACCACCAGCCACACCATTTATATAATTTTACCATCATGTTCTTGTAACCTTCATCACAAAATTGAGGTAATCTCTAGTATACTGGGTTGTTTCAAAGACAGCAAGTTCTTCAGACTACAACTCTATGTGTATCTGCTCCCTGGTAGAATAAATTAAGGAAACTAGAGTTACGGTTCCTGAGCACTGCACTTCGGATCATCGTGGTAAGTAAGCATACCAAGTTTCAAGTCATTCTGACCATAGATGTCAATGTTATGGGCCAGACAAACCCGCCGCGTACTCTGGCAGCACACAAAGGGGAATAACTCAAAAATTAAGGAAGCTAGAGTTACGGTTCCTGTGCAATGCACTTGGCATCATCGTGGTAAGTAAGCATACCAAGTTTCAAGTCATTCTGACCATAGATGTCAAAGTTATGATCCGGACAAACATGCTAACAGCATTCAAAGGGGAATAACTCAAAAATTAAGGAAGCTAGAGTTACGGTTCCTGAGCACTGCACTTCGTATCATCGTGGTAAGTAAGCATACCAAGTTTCAAGTCATTCTGACCATAGATGTCAGAGTTATGGGCCGGACAAACCCGCCGCCAGTACACCCGCCCGCCCATCCGCCCGCCCGGACGCCCGCCCGCCCGCCAAGGGTGATCCCATAATACGCCCCGTCTTTGACGGGCGTATAAAAATCAATGTGAAAATAACCATATGTTTTTGAATTTATGATTAAGATTTTTTATATGCGTGTTTATGGGCTACAGGTTGGATGGTTTGGAGTGTGCTTATGAGCTACAGGTTGATGGTTTGGAGTGTGTATATGGGCTACAGGTTAGATGGTTTGGAGTATGTTTATGAGCTTCAGGTTGGATGGTTTGGAGTGTGTTTATGAGATACAGGTTGGATAGTTAACAGTGTGTTTGTGGGCTACAGGTTGGATGGTTTGGAGTGAGTTTATGGGCTACAGGTTGGGTGGTTTGGAGTGTGTTTATGGGCTACAGGTTGGATGGTTTGGAGTGTTTATGTGCTACAGGTTGGATGGTTTGGAGTGTGTTTATTGGCTACTGGTTGGATGGTTTGGAGTGTGTTTATGGCCTACAGGTTGGATGGTTTGGTGTTTGTTTATGATCCACATGTTTGATGGTTTGGGGTGTTTTATGAACTACTGGTTAGATGGTTTGATGTGTGTTTATGGGCTACAGGTTGGATGGTTTGGAGTGTGTTTATGGGCTACTGGTTGGATGGTTTGAAGTGTGTTTATGGCCTACAGGTCGGATGGTTTGGAGTGTGTTTATGGACTACAGGTTGGATGGTTTGGAGTGTGTTTATGTTTATTGACTACAGGTCGGATGGTTTGGAGTGTGCTTATGGACTACAGGTTGGATAGTTTGAAGTGTGTTTATGGGCTACTGGTTGGATGGTTTAAAGTGTGTTTATGGACTACAGGTCGGATGGTTTGGAGTATGTTTATGAGCTACAGGTTGGATGGTTTGGAGTGTTTATATGGGCTACAGGTTAGATGGTTTGGAGTATGTTTATGAGCTTCAGGTTGGATGGTTTGGAGTGTGTTTATGAGCTACAGGTTGGATAGTTAACAGTGTGTTTATGGGCTACAGGTTGGATGGTTTGGAGTGAGTTTATGGGCTACAGGTTAAGGTGGTTTGGAGTGTGTTTATGGGCTACAGGTTGGATGAGTTGGAGTGTTTATGGGCTACAGGTTGGATGGTTTGGTGTTTGTTTATGGGCTACTGGTTGGATGGTTTGGAGTGTGTTTATGGCCTAGAGGTTGGATGGTTTGGTGTTTGTTTATGATCCACATGTTTGATGGTTTGGGGTGTTTTATGAACTACTGGTTACATGGTTTGATGTGTGTTTATGGGCTACAGGTTGGATGGTTTGGAGTGTGTTTATGGGCTTCTGGTTGGATGGTTTGAAGTGTGTTTATGGGCTACAGGTCGGATGGTTTGGAGTGTGTTTATGGACTACAGGTTGGATGGTTTGGAGTGTGTTTATGTTTATTGACTACAGGTCGGATGGTTTGGAGTGTGTTTATGGACTACAGGTTGGATAGTTTGAAGTGTGTTTATGGGCTACTGGTTGGATGGTTTGAAGTGTGTTTATGGACTACAGGTCGGATGGTTTGGAGTATGTTTATGAGCTTCAGGTTGGATGGTTTGGAGTGTTTATATGGGCTACAGGTTAGATGGTTTGGAGTATGTTTATGAGCTTCAGGTTGGATGGTTTGGAGTGTGTTTATGAGCTACAGGTTGGATAGTTAACAGTGTGTTTATGGGCTACAGGTTGGATGGTTTGGAGTGAGTTTATGGGCTACAGGTTGGGTGGTTTGGAGTGTGTTTATGGGCTACAGGTTGGATGGTTTGGAGTGAGTTTATGGGCTACAGGTTGGGTGATTTGGAGTGTGTTTATGGGCTACAGGTTGGATGAGTTGGAGTGTTTATGGGCTACAGGTTGGATGGTTTGGAGTGTGTTTATGGGCTACTGGTTGGATGGTTTGAAGTGTGTTTATGGCCTACAGGTCGGATGGTTTGGAGTGTGTTTATGGACTACAGGTTGGATGGTTTGGAGTGTGTTTATGTTTATTGACTACAGGTCGGATGGTTTGGAGTGTGCTTATGGACTACAGGTTGGATAGTTTGAAGTGTGTTTATGGGCTACTGGTTGGATGGTTTGAAGTGTGTTTATGGGCTACTGGTTGGATGGTTTGGAGTGTGTTTATGGGCTACAGGTTTGATGAGTTGAAGTGTGTTTATTGACTACAGGTCGGATGGTTTGGAGTGTGCTTATGGACTACAGGTTGGATAGTTTGAAGTGTGTTTATGGACTACAGGTTGGATGGTTTGGAGTGTGCTTATGGACTACAGGTTGGATAGTTTGAAGTGTGTTTATGGGCTACAGGTGGGCTGGTTTGGAGTGTGCTTATGGACTACAGGTCAGATGGTTTCGAGTGAGTTTATGGGCTACAGGTTGGGTGGTTTGGAGTGTTTTTATGGGCTACTGGTTGGATGGTTTGGATTGTGTTTATGGCCTACAGGTTGGATGGTTTGGTGTTTGTTTATGATCTACACGTTTGATGGTTTGAGAGGTTTTTATGGGATACAGGTTGGATGGTTATGAGTGTGTTTATGGGCTACAGGTTAGATGGTTAAGAGTGTATTTATGGGCTTCTGGTTGTATAATTAGGAGTGTGTTTTTGGGCTACAGGTTGGATGATTTGGAGTGTGTTAATGGGATATTGGTTGGATGGTTTAAAGTGTGTTTATGTGCTACAGGTTCGATTGTTTGGAGTGTGTTTGTGGGCTACAGGTTGGCTGGTTTGGAGTGTGTTTATGGGCTACAGTTTGGATGGTTTGGAGTGTGTTTATGGGCTACAGGTTAGATGGATTTGAGTGTGTTTATGAGCTACAGGTTGGATGATTTGGAGTGTGTTTATGGGCTACAGGTAAGATGGTTAAGAGTGTGATTATGAAGTACAAGTTGGATGGTTTGAAGTGTGTTTATAGGCTACAGGTTGGATGGTTTGGAGTGGCTTATGGGCTACTGGTTGGATGGTTTGAAGTGTGTTTATTGACTACAGGTCGGATGGTTTGGAGTGTGCTTATGGACTACAGGTTGGATAGTTTGAAGTGTGTTTATGGGCTACTGGTTGGATGGTTTGAAGTGTGTTTATGGACTACAGGTGGGATGGTTTGGATTGTGCTTATGGACTACAGGTCGGATGGTTTCGAGTGAGTTTATGGCCTACTGGTTGGATGGTTTGGAGTGTGTTCATGGCCTACAGATCGGATGGTTTGGAGTGTGCTTATGAACTACTGGTTAGATGGTTTGATGTGTGTTTATGGGCTACAGGTTGGATGGTTTGGAGTGTGTTTATGGGCTACTGGTTTGATGGTTTAAAGTGTGTTTATGGCCTACAGGTCGGATGGTTTGGAGTGTGTTTATGGACTACAGGTTGGATGGTTTGGTGTGTGTTTATGTTTATTGACTACAGGTCGGATGGTTTGGAGTGTGCTTATGGACTACAGGTTGGATAGTTTGAAGTGTGTTTATAGGCTACTGGTTGGATGGTTATGAGTGTGTTTATGGACTACAGGTCGGATGGTTTGGAGTGTGCTTATGGACTACAGGTCGGATGGTTTGGAGTGAGTTTATGGGCTACAGGTTGGGTGGTTTGGAGTGTTTATGGGCTACAGGTTGGATGGTTTGGAGTGTGTTTATGGCCTACAGGTTGGATGGTTTGGTGTTTGTTTACGATTTACATGTTTGATGGTTTGAGAGGTTTTTATGGGATACAGGTTGAATGGTTAAGAGTGTATTTATGGGCTTCTGGTTGGATTGTTATGAGTGTGTTTATGGGCTACAGGTTGGATGATTTGGAGAGTGTTTATGGGCTACTGGTTGGATGGTTTAAAGTGTGTTTATGTGCTACAGGTTGGATTGTTTGGAGTGTGTTTATGGGCTACAGGTTAGCTAGTTTGGAGTATGTTTATGTGCTACAGGGTGGATGGTTTGGAGTGTGTTTGTGGGCTACAGTTTGGCTGGTTTGGAGTGTGTTTATGGGCTACAGGTTGGATAGTTTGAAGTGTGTTTATGGGCTACAGGTTAGATGGATTTGAGTGAGTTTATGAGCTACAGGTTGGATGATTTGGAGTGTGTTTATGGGCTACAGGTTAGATGGTTAAGAGTGTGATTATGAGCTACAAGTTGGATGGTTTGGAGTGTGCTTATGGACTACAGGTTGGATAGTTTGAAGTGTGTTTATGGACTACAGGTCGGATGGTTTGGAGTGTGCTTATGGACTACAGGTTAGATGGTTTGATGTGTGTTTATGGGCTACAGGTTGGATGGTTTGGAGTGTGCTTATGGACTACAGGTTAGATGGTTTGATGTGTGTTTATTGGCTACAGGTTGGATAGTTTGAAGTGTGTTTATGGACTTCAGGTCGAATGGTTTGGAGTGGCTTATGGGCTACTGGTTGGATGATTTGAAGTGTGTTTATTGACTACAGGTCGGATGGTTTGGAGTGTGTTTATGGACTACAGGTTGGATAGTTTGAAGTGTGTTTATGGACTACAGGTTGGATGGTTTGGAGTGTGCTTATGGACTACAGGTTAGATGGTTTGATGTGTGTTTATGGGCTACAGGTTGGATAGTTTGAAGTGTGTTTATGGACTTCAGGTCGAATGGTTTGGAGTGGCTTATGGGCTACTGGGTGGATGGTTTGAAGTGTGTTTATTGACTACAGGTCGGATGGTTTTGAGTGTGCTTATGGACTACAGGTTGGATAGTTTGAAGTGTGTTTATGGGCTACTGGTTGGATGGTTTGAAGTGTGTTTATGGACTACAGGTGGGATGGTTTGGATTGTGCTTATGGACTACAGGTCGGATGGTTTCGAGTGAGTTTATGGGCTACAGGTTGGGTGGTTTGGAGTGTCTTTATGGCCTACTGGTTGGATGGTTTGGAGTGTGTTCATGGCCTACAGGTTGGATGGTTTGGTGTTTGTTTATGATCTACATGTTTGATGGTTTCAGAGGTTTTTATGGGATACAGGTTGGATGGTTATGAGTGTGTTTATGGGCTACAGGTTAGATGGTTAAGAGTGTATTTATGGGCTTCTGGTTGGATGGTTATGAGTGTGTTTATGGGCTACAGGTTGGATGATTTGGAGTGTGTTTATGGGCTACTGGTTGGATGGTTTAAAGTGTGTTTATGTGCTACAGGTTGTATTGTTTGGAGTGTGTTTGTGGGCTACAGGTTGGCTGGTTTGGAGTGTGTTTATGGGCTACAGTTTGGATGGTTTGGAATGTGCTTATGGGCTACAGGTTAGATGGTTTGGAGTGTGTTTATGAGCTACAGGTTGGATGGTTTGGAGTGTGCTTATGGGCCACAAGTTGGAAGGTTTGGAGTGTGTTTATGGGATACAGGTTGGATGATTTAGAGTGTGTTTATGGGCTACAAGTTAGATGGATTTGAGTGTGTTTGTGGGCTACAGGTTGAATGGTTTGGAGTGTGTTTATGGGCTACAGGTTAGATGGTTAAGAGTGTGATTATGAGCTACAAGTTGGATGGTTTGGAATGTGTTTATGGGCTACAGGTTGGATGGTTAGGAGTGTGTTTAGCGGCTACAGGTTAGATGGTTTGGAGTGTGTTTATTGACTACAGGTTTGATGATTTGGAGTGTGTTGAGGGGATACAGTTTGAATGGTTTGGAGTGTGTTTATGGGCTACAGGTTGGAAGGTTTGGAGTGTGTTTATGGGATACATGTTAGATGATTTGGAGTGTGTTTATGAGCTGCAGGTTGGATTGTTTGGAGTGTGATTATGAGCTAGAAGTTGGATGGTTTGGAGTGTGTTTATGGGATACTGGTTGGATGGTTTGAAGTGTGTTTATTGACTACAGGTCGGATGGTTTGGAGTGTGCTTATGGACTACAGGGTGGATAGTTTGAAGTGTGTTTATGGGCTACTGGTTGGATGGTTTGAAGTGAGTTTATGGACTACAGGTGGGATGGTTTGGAGTGTGCTTATGGACTACAGGTCGGATGGTTTGGAGTGAGTTTATGGGCTACAGGTTGGGTTGTTTGGAGTGTTTTTATGGGCTACTGGTTGGATGGTTTGGATTGTGTTTATGGCCTACAGGTTGGATGGTTTGGTGTTTGTTTATGATCTACATGTTTGATGGTTTGAGAGGGTTTTATGGGATACAGGTTGGATGGTTATAAGTGTGTTTATGGGCTTCAGGTTAGATGGTTAAGAGTGTATTTATGGGCTTCTGGTTGGATGGTTATGAGTGTGTTTATGGGCTACTGGTTGGATGATTTGGAGTGTGTTTATGGGCTACTGGTTGGATGATTTAGGGTGTGTTTATGGGCTACAGGTTAGCTAGTTTGGAGTGTGTTTATGGGCTACAGTTTTGATGGTTTGGAGTGTTTATGGGCTACAGGTTAGATGGATTTGAGTGTGTTTATGAGCTACAGGTTGGATGGTTTGGAGTGTGCTTATGGGCCACAAGTTGGAAGGTTTGGAGTGTGTTTATGGGCTACAGGTTGGATGGTTTGGAGTGTGTTTATGGGCTACAGGTTAGATGGTTTGGAGTGTGATTATGAGCTACAAGTTGGATGGTTTTGAGTGTGTTTATGGGCTACAGGTTTGATGATTTGGAGTGTGTTTATGGGATAAAGTTTGGATGGTTTGGAGTGTGTTTATAGGCCACAGGTTGGAAGGTTTGGAGTGTGTTTATGGGATACATGTTAGATGATTTGGAGTGTGTTTATTGGCTGCAGGTTGGATTGTTTGGAGTGTGATTATGAGCTAGAAGTTGGATGGTTTGGAGTGTGTTTATGGGATACAGGTTGGATGGTTTAGATTTTGTTTATGAGCGATTGGTTGGATGGTTTGGAGTGTGTTTATGGGCTTCTGGTTGGATGGTTGAGTGTGTTTATGGGCGACTGGTTGGATGGTTTGGAGTGTGTTTATGGGCTTCAGGTTAGATGGTTTGAAGTGTATTTATGGGCTACTGATTGGATGGTTTCGAGTTTGTATATGGGCTACAGGTTGTATGGTTCGGAATGTGTTTATGGGCTACAGGTTAGATTGTTTTGAGTGGGTTTTTGGGCTACAGGTTGGATAGGTTTGATATTTTAAAATCAGCGATCCAAATATGTGTTTGTCCTTGTTGTTTGGTCGTTTCATTATTTAATGCACTGAGTCGGGGTATAATTTGTTCGTTATTGTCAAGAAAATGATTTTGGTTGTAAATTCTTTTCTCCTTTTTTTTTTTTTTTTTTTTTTTTTTGTTTGTTGTTGTTGTTGTCAAAGAGTTTGATTTTGTTTTCGGACTAAAAAACATTAGATAGTAAAACTTTTGATTGACAGAGGTACACTAATTCACACATTTCTAATAGATCGACTGATTCCAGGTACGATTTTTCTGGAAACTTTCAATACACAATCAGCTAAGCGGAAGTAACGCCTTACTAATACAAACATGATTAATATTTGCTTTGCATAAAACACTAAGGTGTATAAGATAATAGATTTAAAATATGTCAAGTTCGCTTTCGAGAGGCTCACAAAGATATCGATCTTTTCACTTCCAATTTTTAGACTCATCAACGTGCTAAGTTGCTAAAAACTAAAAAGCGATAATGGCGACTATGCATCTATCACAATCTTCGTTAAAGCAATGTTTATGTAAACGTTTTTACCAGCATTAGTTCTGCAGAGTCGTTGTATATATTTATATATGGATGTAGAATATCAAAATGGAAGGCTGGTGTTAACAGTCTTCTAGATCTTGCCCAGCGCTGACCTCCTGCAATCAATAAACCCTCCCCTAACCACGGCAAGGCATGTCTATAGCCGCCACCAAATCCTCTGTTTTTTGGCTCTGGAAGAAAAAAGGCACTCATATAAATCAAACCTAAATATCATACAATTTATAATTTTATATCATATTTTTAAATTTTTTGATAGAAGATGACGACATCAATGATTATTTGTAATGCTCATTTTAACGTGCCTGTGTGTTTGGCGAACTTTGATGTAGTTTTTGCTATTCATTATCCTTTAAAAATACACACATAAGTACACTACTGCATGATGATTATTTAAATAGTTTGTTATTGCTGTATTGAATTCAGATACATGAGTACTGCAAAAATACATTGCCATTAAAAACTTCAGTTCCTTTAGCTATCTGTAACTATGCAGAAAAATCATTGTACCTCTTAGATTACAAGTCCTAGTTCAGAACACAGTAGCTGTTGGAAATAATAAAAATATCGTCTTTTCGGAGAAGTTTTGCAGACACCATTGTCTGTAAAGTAAGCTAAAGGCAAAAATCAAATTCAGGAAATAAAATGGAAATTTTCAAACAAATTTTCAAAAGTTTAAACAGAATGCAAATGTTTGCAATATTCTGATATGTTGTAATATATCCTGGAAACTAAATGTACCCAGCTGACATAGCCTTATACATTTATTACCCGTCACACGACCTCGCTTAACGGCGAAGTTCTCAGAGTATTCGATTTACTAACATTTTAGAACTGCTACCCTAGATACAAATCAAATAATCCTGATGTTGATTTTCTCTGGGTACTCCGGTTTACTACACCATCCCAGAACTGACAGCCTCGATATAAATGAAAGAATCTTGTTAGGGTTTAAAAAAAAACACCATTACTTCATACTGAATACTGGAATATTAAATATTTTAAAACCCTACTGCAGTGATATTTTACCTGTGCTTTTGAACAAAATTTTTAAAGTATCTGGATGGTGCAAAAACAGTACAGCTTTAAACGGACTTGTCCATAACCGAAATAATCTGCTGAACTGCTTTCCAAAATTTAACAATATTCCAATTCTTTGTTGACCACTTTTGGCTAACAGCTGTTGAAATAGAACAACGATTTTTAAGAATATAATTTTGTTATAACCTGAAAAATAAATTTACGGGATATCAAGCGCATTTACATAATTTAAATCATAACTAAATAAAAGGGTTCGAAATTACGAATAATAAGAATAAATATTCCCCATTGAAATGATTGACTTGGGTCATCAGGTGACAAGAAAACGTCAACTATGAGAAGTTGCTTGATTAGAAAAACCTTGGATCGAATGGCGACTATTATTTGGCCTGTACAACAAGCTTACGGTGAAACTCCGTCATGACCCAAGAGATACCTGATACGCTAATAGAGGGAATAGGCAAAGAATTACCAAAAAAGACAAACGAAGTACAAGGATCCACTTGAGTCTGGATTAAAGCTTGTCCTGACCTTGCCTGTTGAAATAGTCATCGATGAAATCCCTTTAAATACCATATAAGTAACTGTGAGAGTGAAGCCGTAATCAGCAGTGATTATTTGTAAATATTATGCGTGTGTATGTCACTGTTACTGATTTGATTGTTATTTTGATGCCAGGTACCGTTTTTGAGTGCATTATTTTGTTGTCAAGTACTGTTTTTGAATGCACTATTTTGATGCCACGTACCGTTTTTAATGCATTATTTTGTTGTCATGAACTGTTTTTTCATGCATTAGTTTGATGTCACGTACCGTTTTTGAGTGCATTATTTTGATGTCACATACCGTTTTTGAGTGCATTATTTTGTTGTCATGTACTGTTTTTGAATGCACTATTTTGATGTCACGTACTGTTTTTGAATGCATGATTTTGATGTCGCGTAACGTTCTTAAATGCATTATTTTGTGGTCATATACTGTTTTTAAATGCACACTTTTGATGTCAAGTACTGTTTTTGAGTGCATTATTTCGATGTAACGTACCGTTCTTGAATGCATTATTTTGTTGTCATGTACTGTTTTTGAATACACTATTTTGATGTCACGTACTGTTTTTGAAAACATGATGTTGATGTCACGTACCGTTCTTGAATGAATTATTTTGAAGTCACATACAGTTTTTGAATGCATAATTTTGTTGTCATGTACTGTTTTAAATGCATAATTTTCATATTTTGATGTCAACTACCGTTTTTAATGCATTATTTTGTTGTCATGTACTGTTTTTGAATGCACTATTTTGATGTCACGTACCGTTTTTTATGCATTTTCTTGATGTCACGTACCGTTTTTGAATGCATTATTTTGAAGTCACATACCGTTTTTGAATGCATAATTTTGTTGTCATGTACTGTTTTAAATGCATTATTTTCATATTTTGATGTCAAGTACCGTTTTTGAATGCATTATTTTGTTGTCATGTACTGTTTTTGAATGCACTATTTTGATGCCACGTACCGTTTTTGAATGCATTATTTTGTTGTCATGTGTTGTTTTTGAATGCACTATTTCGATGTCACGTACTGTTTTTGAAAACATGATGTTCATGTCACGTACCGTTCTTGAATGCATTATTTAGTTGTCATGTACTGTTTTTAAGTGCACTATTTTGATGTCACTTACTGATTTTTTATGCATTATTTTGATGTCAACTACAGTTTTTAATGCATTATTTTGTTGTCATGTACTGTTTTTGAATGCACTATTTTGATGCCACATACCGTTTTTCAATGCACTATTTTGTTGCCACGTACCGTTTTGAGTGCATTAATTCGTTGTCATGTACTGTTTTTGCATGCACCATTTTGATGTCACGTACTGTTTTTGAATGCATGATTTTGATGTCGCGTACCGTTCTTGAATGCATTATTTTGTGGTCATGTACTGTTTTAAATGCACTATTTTGATGTCACGTACTGTTTTTTTATGCAATATTTTAATGTCACGTACCGTTTTTGAATGCATTATTTGATTGTACATACCGATTTTGAATGCATAATTTTGTTGTCATGTACTGTTTTGAATGCATTTTTTTCATATTTAGATGTCAAGTACCGTTTTAAAATGCATAATTTTGTTGTCATGTACTGTTTTTGAAAGCACTTTTTTGATGCCACGTACCGATTTCAGTGCATTATTTTGTTGTTATGTACTGTTTTTGAATGTACTTTTTTGATGCCACGTACCGTTTTTGAATGCATTATTTTGTTGTCATGTATTGTTTTTGAATGCACTATTTTGATGCCTCGTACTGTTTTTGAAAATGTTGATGTCACGTACCGTTCTTGAATGCATTATTTTGTTGTCATGTACTGTTTTTGAGTGCACTATTTTGATGTCACGTACTGTTTTTTTATGCATGATTTTGATGTCATGTACTGTTTTTTATGCATTATTTTAATGTCACGTACCGTTTTTTAATGTATTATTTTGATGTTACATACCGATTCTGAATGCATAATTTTGTCAACATGTACAGTTTTGAATGCATTATTTTTATATTTCGATGTCATGTTCTGTTTTTGAATGCACTATTTTGATGCCACGTACCGTTTTTGAATGCATTATTTTGTTGTCATGTGTTGTTTTTGAATGCATTATTTTGTTGTGAAGTACTGTTTTTGAGTGCATTATTTTGATGTCATGTACCGTTCTTGAATGCATTATTTTGTTATCATGTACTGTTTTTGAATGCATTATTTTGTTGTCATGTACTGTTTTTAAGTGCACTATTTTGATGTCACTTACTGGTTTTTTTTGCATTATTTTGATGTCAACTACCGTTTTTAATGCTTATTTTGTTGTCATGTACTGTTTTTGAGTGCACTATTTTGATGTCACCTACTGTTTTTGTATGCATTATTTTGATGTCATGTACCGTTTTTGAATGCATTATTTTGATGTCACATACCGTTTTTGAATGGATAATTTTGTTTTATGTACTGTTTTGACTGCATTATTTTCATATTTTGATGTCAGGTACCGTTTTGGAATGCATTATTTTGTTGTCATGTATTGTTTTGAATGCACTTTTTTGATGCCACGGACTGTTTTTGAATGCATTATTTTGATGCCACGTACCGTTTTTGAGTGCATTATTTTGTTGTCAAGTACTGTTTTTGAATGCATTATTTTGATGTCACGTACCGTTTTTGAATGCATTATTTTGTAATCATGTACTGATTTTGAATGCACTATTTTGTTGTCACGTACTGTTTTTGAATGCAAGAATTTGATGTCGCGTTCAGTTCTTGAACGCCTTATTTTGTGGTCATGTTCGTTTTTAAATGCACTATTTTAATGTCAAGTACTGTTTTTGAGTGCATTATTTTGATGTCACGTACCGTTCTTGAATGCATTAATTTGTTGTCATGTAATGTTTTTGCATGCACTATTTTGATGTCACGTACTGTTTTTGAAAACATGATGTTGATGTCACGTACCGTTCTTGAATGCATTATTTTGTTGTCCTGTACTGTTTTTGAGTGCACTATTTTGATGTCACCTACTGTTTTTGTATGCATTATTTTGATGTCACGTACCGTTTTTGAATGCATTATTTTGATGTCACATACCGTTTTTGAATGCATAATTTTGTTGTCATGTACTGTTTTGACTGCATTATTTTCATATTTTGATGTCAAGTACCGTTTTGGAATGCATTATTTTGTTGTCATGTATTGTTTTGAATGCACTATTTTGATGTCACGAACTGTTTTTGAATCCATAATTTTGATGCCACGTACCGTTTTTGAGTGCATTATTTTGTTGTCAAGTACTGTTTTTGAATGCATTATTTTGCCTTATTTTGTGGTCATGTACTTTTTTAAATGCATTATTTTGATGTCAAGTACCGTTCTTGAATGCATTATTTTGTTGTCATGTAATGTTTTTGCATGCACTATTTTGATGTCACGTACTGTTTTTGAAAACATGATGTTGATGTCACGTACCGTTCTTGAAATGCATTATTTTGTTGTCCTGTACTGTTTTTGAGTGCACTATTTTGATGTCACGTACCGTTTTTAAATGCATTATTTTGATGTCACATATCGTTTTTGAATTCATAATTTTGTTGTCATGTACTGTTTTTGAATGCATTATTTTGATGTCACATACCGTTTTTATATGCATTATTTTGTTGTCAAGTACTGTTTTTGAATGTATTATTTTGATGTCACGTACCGTTTTTAATGCATTATTTTGTTGTTATGAACTGTTTTTAAATGCATTATTTTGAGGTCACATACCTTTTTTATATGCATTATTTTGTTGTTAAGTACTGTTTTTGAATGCATTATTTTGATGTCAGGTACCGTTTTTAATGCATTATTTTGTTGTCATGAACTGTTTTTAAATGCATTAGTTTGATGTCACGTACCTTTTTGAATGCATTATTTTGATGTCACGTATCGTTTTTATATGCACTATTTTGATGTCACGTACTGTTTTTGAATGCATTATTTTGATGTCATGTACCGTTTTTACATTGTTTTTATATTTTTTATTTTGTTGTCATGTACTGTTTTTAATGCACTATTATGATGTCATAATTATGTTGTCATATGCACGTTTTGAGTGTATTATATTGTTGATTATGTGAATTTTTTAGTGCATAATATTTTTGTCATGTGCTAGTTTTACGCGCACTGTTTTGTTGTTATTTGCTTTTTATTTTTTTACTGCTACAATGTTTTCTTATGTAACAATAAATAAAACACGTGTTAAAATTTGATGTGCCTTAATTGCACATTTAGGAAAACCATTCCTCATCAGTGACACTAATTTCAACAGTTAAAAAATACATATGACATAAAAACTAAGTTTAAATACGCATTCCATTTATTGACCCCTGTGGCCCAGAATGTAATACATTATTCACTACAGATATAAAATTATTTAGAAAAAAATTGAAATAATACAGGAAACATTATCAATTTACCTACATTCATTAATAGCTTAAACCTAGTGCATTGAGTATAAGTTAAAAACATCATCTGTTGTTTATATTATACAGCGTTACTTAAATCCGTTAAGGGGGGGAACACTTACCGGGGCGGCATTCCCATAAAGCCAGTGCCATTCTGTTGGACCCGGTGCTTGATCTAACGGTTTCTTGAACTTTGAAAATTTAATATACGCCGCTACTAGTTTATAGATGACATAAGTAATTAATCCAATGGCTAACGTTTTATATACCAAGAGGGTATCCATTTCCTTTATAATAAAATTGGGTCATAAACCGTTAACTACGTACTGGTCATCAGCATAGGTAGACTTTTTTTGTAGTTAACCATGGGTACCAATGGTGACTATGGTGACCTGTGGGTAGATCGTAGCTCAAACAGGGATTATACATATAACAATCACGAATATTTTTTTTAACTCGTTTATTTATCGAGACAAGTTTATTTAATAACGTAGTTATACAACAAATCTACAAATACCATAAATCTACATAAAAATTATATAAGAATACTTTATGAGACGCTCTTAATGAATGGCTATACATATGAATTAACTGACACTCTAGTCTAGAGGGAATTGAAATAAAAATATAAATTCTGACATTATAACTAAAATCATGTTTTAAATTTTATAATTTTATTTCTTTGTTTAGTCATCATCATGTAAGATAATTAAATTCAAGACAGTTTATTATTTCATTACATTAAAATCTCATGTCAATGTGCAAAACAAGTTAAATCTACGCCTCTTAGTAAAATAAATATGATTTCTCGGTCAAAGAAGTAAAAATTACTTGATACACAAGTGCAAACACAATTTGTTAATTAAAATAAACATGACACATGCATCACTGATACCCTTTGAGTTATTTATTATTTTATTTATTTATTTTTTTTTTATTTATTTGTCTGTAACTATTTCTATTTTGTTTATTTTTTACCTGATCATATGTGTGCAATTTAATAAGCTTACGCTTTTTTATTTAACAGGAAATCATCCGTCTGGACTTCGACGTGTATTTTACCTACACTGATTGTACCTGTACATATGATATCTCTGTCGGCGAGTCGATGATCGACAATATATACAGTCAGTGTAGGTACATAATGTTGCTGGCGACAATATGTATAAGAGCCACAATATGTACGCTCACATTAATTAAACACTGGACAGTCTTTGTTTTTAAACACTCACAATCTTGATAGATAAGATGATTTATGAAAACAAACACATGGTTTCACACATCTGTTATGACGTAAATTTAACTATATTTTATTTTGGTTATGATTCCAAAACATGACGACATATTTTTGTTGGAGCAGAGAGATTTGTTATGGTGCAAAATTGACAGACTTTTATTGTCGGACTCTTTTTCATAATTTAACATTTCAAAAATATAAATCAAAACATTAATACATAATTTTTAGTATTGTAATTGAAATTCAAAATCTTAAAAGGCAAGTTACTCTTGATGTTAATTCCTCGTTTGGACAACAAAATCAAAGTGTTGTTTTAAGTTATTAGTCTGATTTAAGGACACTAATTTATAAGTGACTGTGACACCTTGAGTCGGATGGATTTTAATAAGCTAACCATTAGCGGACAGTACCGAATTTTAGTAATTGACATTTCTGTCTCAAATTAAGTTGATGTTGTCTTACCTATTTCCTTTCTGTTTTATGTATAACGTGATTATCAAATAATTGTTACTGTTTGCATTAAAATTGTTTTATGAACCAACTATTAGGAGTTGGAGTCGGACGCTTGAACCGACAACACCCAGCTTTTAGATCAGAATAAATTGTTGAAACTGGTATGCATCTTATTTCGTATTTAGCGGTAATTAAGTTTAAGCGATCGAAAATAATAATAATAATAGTAAGTAAGGTCAAGAGAACCTTGATATAGTTGTCATGTGCAGAATTTTGAATTTTTACAAAGAGAAATATTAAAAATTCTGCACATGACATAGTGTATGCCCAGATAGCGGCATAATACATCTTTGACCTATTCTAAATCTTTATCTCCAGATAAGGAATTAAAGACACAACATAACATGACATGGCATGACATGACAATAACATAACATAACATAACATAACATAACATAACATAACATAACATAACATAACATAACATAACATAACATAACATAACATAACATAACATTACATTGCAATAACAAATCAAAACAACTGAATATATCTTCAAGTTCTGTTTATAGTGGTTAATATTCATAAAGCATTTAACATAACTTTTGTCATTCAACATTGTTTTCTGGTGTCGATGGTTTTTTTTTTAAATTTTATTATTATTATTATTATTTTGCACTCTGAGTTTGCACAACGCACCACGTTGATAAAAGTAACGGGAACTTGAAATAACATATCTTCTTTCCAATTATCGCATTAGTTAGTAATTTATACTGAATGGTTATAAATCCAGCTCATTCGTGTGTGTGTGTGTGTGTGTGTGTGTGTGTGTGTGTGTGTTTAATTACAAATTGACTTATCTCTATCGTCAGATTATCAAGTTATGGTACCAAGAGAAATGTTTGTGAACACAATTACATTAACACCCAATAAATCAATAACAGGCAAAATACATATATACATGTATGTATATCAAGCACCTGGCTATATACATCATATAATCTCATGTTGGGTAGGAAATAATTATATTGTCAAGCCTTTTATAAAAGTCCATTAACAAATAGTATGCATATTGTTTACTGTTTGAAATGGAATATTACGATTTGTTTAGTAACAAAAAACTAAAATGGGGATTTTTCACGTAGGTTGTAAAATACATATACTAGCGGAAAAAAGTAACTGTGCATGACTGAAATGTGAGATTATAAAATAATTTAATGCAAAGCAATGAATAATTTCGTATTTGTTTATTAGATATTTCTTTCAAATTCATATCATTGAAAAGGTTACAGATACTGTTATTTCATGCGCAGGGGACTAGAAACATAGCACATAGTAAAAGTCAGTTCACAAGATCAGTATCGTGTGTGACCACCATTAGCATTGAGACAGGACTGACAGCGACGCCTCATAGAGTTGATTAAATGCCTAAAGAATGCTTGAGGGAAGTTGTTCCATATCTGGTCTAACGCTTGGGCCAACCCTTGCGATGTAACAGGCTGATTGGACAGATGATGTAATCGGCGTTCCATTTCATCCCATACGTGTTCAATTGGAGAAAGGTCGGGTGAAACGGCTAGGCCACGGTAACACATTGACGTTATGCTGTGCCAGAAAATCCATTGCAACCCGTACGACGTGTGGTCTTGCATTATCATGTTGAAAAGTGACGTTACGTTGCTGTCCTTGAATGAATGGGATGACATGGGTCTGTAGGATTTCATCACGGTACCATACACCGGTAAAATTCCCGTCGATTACTACCAGAAGAATTCTGTCATTTGCTGTGATGCCACCCCAAACAATTACACTGCCCCCACCGAACGAACGTCGTTCCACCAGGCACGCGTCATGGAAACGTTCTCCAATGCGCCGATACACTCTGGAGCGTCCGTCACTGCTGTCCAAGTAAAATCTGGACTCATCGGTGAACATAATTTGTGCCCAGTCTCGTCGATTGAAGCGTAAATGTGTTCTGCACCATGCAAGACGAGCTGTGCGATGACGTCGTTGTAGAATTAGACGGATTGCCTGACGTCGTGGGCAAATATGTCTTTCCCGTAAACGATTCCGTACTGTTCTGGGGCTGATTGGGCGTAGTCCAGGAATGCTCCAGGCAGTAGTACCGGCAGTTTGGAAACGGTTCCGGAGGTGCACAAGCCGGATATAGTTGTCTTGCTGACGTGTCGTTACGGGTGGACGTCCTGAACGAGGGCGGTCTGTAGTGGTGGCAAACTGTTGGTATCGTCTCCATAAAGCATAAACAATGTTTCTGTGGACACCAAACTGTCTAGTGACAAAGCTTTGGGTCATACCAGCCTCAAGCATACCAATTGCGCGGAGGCGATCATTTTCATTACAATACGGAAGCTTTCAACCGAATAAACTTGTTTTTCTGGTTTTCTGGTGTCCAAACAAACAAACAACAGTAAATTACTCCTAAAATATTGTCACACTGAAATGCTGGGCGACAATTGCGTGAAAACCGACCCGTGCGCATAAAGCGTAAAAATCACGGGCAATGGATGCAATGACCAAGCGATATGATAGAGGTATATACACTTACTATTTGTGCAAATTTTAAGATTTATACATTCAGTAATAATAGCGAAATTATAAATTTTATTGATGCACAGTTACTTTTTTATGCTAGTATAGTTATCTTCTACAAAAAGTAAATACAAAAAGCTGTACAAAAGTATTTAAATACACATGTCGCAAGTTTAACGGACTTTAAGCTCCGCCCGCATCCTTGCGTATTTGTGACGAAAACAGTTTGTCGCCAGTTTGACGGACACGAATCTCCGCTCACATCCGTGTAATTACCAAGAAAAGAAATTGAAAAAAACTATCTTGTTTTCTTTAAATAGTTTTAAGGAGGTATTTTCTAAGTTTATGGACATTTATTTTCAAAATATCAAAGATAGAGGTTTTAAAGATTTTAAAGTCAGCAGTTTTGTTTTCTTCAACTAGTAACTTCTTTGGAATTTTGATAATTGTCAACGAAATGTGATATGCAGTAAGTTCCCAGTAACAAATTTTGTCATCGAATTTAACAAAACTACTGTCAATAAGAAAATTAAGATCACGTGATTCATTTCAAATAATGTTTTAAAATGAGATAAAACAAGTTTGACCATGTGTTTACGATTACCATAACCTTAACATTATCTCTGGTTTTACACTGCTGCATAGCACTAAAAAAACATATGTTATGAAGTATGATGTTCTTATCAACTAAGACAGATTTGTACATCAACGTCATCCCTTACATCCTGGCCGTTATCATTTTATATCACTTCACCAATCATTTTTTTAAATTAAACATCTAAGGGCAATAAGTTTATTTTACTCAGCTAAAGAACACACACACACACACACACACACACACACACACACACACACACACACACACGCTGAACTGAAAATGAATTAGGTATTTTGCATTTACCAATTGCAAACTTTTAGTTACAAATCTCATATAAGACACTTCATACACTCAGTGACTAGTGAAATAGTTAACTAGGTTGGTTGGTTGCAATGTTGCTTAAAGTCAAAGCAGCAATTTTTTAAGTATTCGTGACAAGAATAAGTTGTTAAATCACAAAGGACTAAACTAAGTTCGTATATAACACCTTCAAGTGTGTATCATTTTTACCTTGCAGTAGCACGCAGGTGCATTAAATTGTCAGCTCAACGAGTCATTATGCAAGAGACAAATACACGTCCCTAATTACATTATTCTGGTACCAAATGAATTGGTAAATATTTCAAATGCTGAGCGTCAGGCGAGAAAGAAGTATCTCAAATTTAAGCAGAACGCTGTACCACTAAGCCATCAAGTAGAGACAAAGTGCTACAGAATTGACATACATGTTTTGATCTTGAAGAAATTGAAGTTTATCATATAACGACTAAAATAGACTGAAGCAAACAATCTTGAAAATAAATAAGGTGGGATAGGATAAATAAATAAATAAATAAATAAATAAATAAATAATAATAAATAAATAAATAAATAAATAAATAAATGTTTACCCACGTCGTCTTTTCTGGAGATGGTAAGTGACAGTATTTATTTTTATGTAAATCTTATCAATCTTAAACTTACGTTTGCAATTAAAACAATTGTTACCAAGTCTTTCACATGTTTTATTTATATTTTAAAGTTTTAACAAACATACACAAATGAAGCTTATAGAATATAGTTTGAGAAATCTTCCCTGTTGACATCAGAAAGCGTTTCCATGGCGACTGACTTAAAATGACTATGAAACATTTAGTCAAGGCTTATTTCACTATACCATAAATGATTTATCATTTTAAAATTTTACATGTTTAATTGTTTTAAATGCATAATTTGACAGTGTATTTAAAATTATCATTTAATGAACTTATGGATTTCAAAATAAAAAAAAATCCACTGCTCACATCGCATCTTGGTAAATATTAAAATTTAAATTTAAACACAAACAACACGAAAATATGTAATGAATTGATAAATATTCAATACATAAAAATATATTTCTTAGTTTTTTTGTGAAATGTATTATATAATAACACATCCAGCCAAATGAAACCACTCTCTCTATTCTCCTTTATTGTTAAAAGTAAAATTACCTTGGTAAAAGTAACAGATCTTCTTTATTAATTTTCCAAAGATTCAATACAAATACTAGTCAAACCATTTTCCATTATTACGTTTCACAGAAATAATGTTTGGAATTCGGTTAAGTTTTATACTGTGTATTCTTAATGGATGTTTCGATGTATTTTTGCTTTTTTATATCTATAAAACGATTTAACCATGACATCATTGTCCAGTTTATGTGTTCTGATACAGAGAATCTTTTTAAATGCTCGACGAAAATCAAGACGAAGCCAACAGTACATAATCGGATTAACAGCGGAATTACTCATAGCTAGACACAATGCAAAATTCTTTAAAGCTTCAATTAAGTTTTGTTTTACAGCAAAATATCCCAAAGGACCAACAGCTTGCAATGGTATCCAGAATGCAAAAAACAGAAAAAGTATGAAAGCCATGACTTTGGCTGATTTTGTTTCTTTTTCAAACTGCTTCAGCGATTTGTTGCCTAGTTTCACTTGTCTATGCAATTGTTTCTTTCGGTATGCCTTTGCTACTATAAATATCCGAATGTAGAAAAATAAAGAAAGTATTAAAAGTATAAATATTGAGATGTAACTGACGTATGCAGTATATAAACGTGGGAAGATAACAAAGTAATTACATGGGTTATATGTGTTACGGTCGTAGTAATTCCAGAACAATGGTATAATACAGACAACAGTTGTATACATCCACAAAGCGATTACAAGTTTCCTGGCTTTAGACCTTGTCATAATAACTTGATATTTCAAAGGTTTGGTGACAGCTACGTATCTGTCATACGCAATCAGAACGAGGCTGAGTAACGAAGCACATAGAGACATTAAAACAAAGACAAATTTTAACACACACGGATATTTCATGTCATTGAAATCTCTGCTAAGGTATAAAAGTGAATACATCGGCAACGTACACAGTCCAACAAGAAAATCGGCACAGGACAAACTGGTAATGAAAATGTTGGCAGATGTCCTTAAAACCTTGAACTTTGCCACTGAAAATAAAACAAGAATGTTGCCAAATAATACAACTGGTATTAGTACTATGTCGATCACACCCACTATGAGTTCACTTGTTGTTTTCAAATCTGAATATTCATTTTGTACTTCATTTGGTATTAATGGAGAAAAGTTTTCCCAGGAACCCGTAGTTTCATTAGAAAAACCGAGTTCCTCCGTTGTTGTCATGTTTGCAATAACGTATTAGCCACAAAATTACCTAAGCTGCTCTTTAACAATCGTGTTGTTTTTGTTTTTGTACTATTCTACAGCATGAATCTACAGCATGTCAAATTACAGTTTCACAGTGTTCTTCGTAGAGTCAAAAGAAAACTCATTTCTTTAGTTTATTGTTTGCATTCGCTATTCCTCACCGTTTAACATAGATCCAAAGTGTGAGGAATAACCTAGACTATTGGTTCTTAAAACGAAACATTACTGAATCATAATCCTGTTCTGTTCCAATATTATAACCGCTGTTGATATGTTATTTATGTTTTATCGAATGATTTTAAGTATTTCTTGTTTCAAACGGGTCACCTGGATAAACAGGACAAACAACTCTTCACAATGGAAAGAAAATCAATTTACAAATAATGGAGTTAATTTCCAACACTCTAAAATAATATCAATAACTAAAAAACAAAGAAACAAAAGTTGGTTCCAAATGTTGAAATATATGCTAAAATTATGCCTTATTTGAATTCATCATTCAACTTTCTCCAATCTGTTCCAAAGCGTTTTAAATTATCATAACTTAACCAGTCAGTTACATACATACATGTCTGTTCGTTAAGTCATTTGTGTTTTAATTACCATGCAATCAGCATATCTGCATATTTATACTTCCATGTTATTAATCACAAATTCGTTCCTACATCCGTCAGTTTAGAAACTGTATTAATCCTTTATCAGAAATGCCTTACATCTAGTTTCACGCATATAACATTCCATCTTCTTTAAATTTAATCATAAAACATATTAAGCATATTTAACTTATAATAGCCTAAGCTGTGTTTATTTTTTCTGTTTTCAAATTGTTCCTTAATTTCTGTATATTCCGTTTTTTTTCAACTTCTAAAACAAATCTTTATTCCATCTCAATTAAGTGTGACTGAATATAACAGATCTTGTAAAAAGCAAAACACTGGATTTAGTCACACTCAAACATGTAAGTATCTCACAATCTGATTGTAATTTTATAATGATAACAGTTGAGTTGCAAAAAATGTAGTTAGGATTCGACATTCAATTATGTAAAACATTGTACATTTTTATTGTTTTTGCACGTAAGCAACGATTACGCATAAAGTAAATAAAATCCCATATCAGAAAAAATATAATTTTATCTAGAAATGACAGGAAATAAATAATGCAATCCGGGAGGTTTGTTCGAGGAATAAAACTGATTTAAACAACAATGCATTAATTCAACCTGCTAAGTAAATGGTTTATAATTCACTTTATTGGAAACGACATTTAAATTGGTTTAATGTTAAATCCCCTTCGTTCTCAGGGATGCATTTTTTGTATGTTAAAGCAGGTAACATTTACAAAAGTATTTATACTAAGTCACAGTGTGTTGTGAACATAATTGATTGTTAATTTTTATTTTTGTGCAATCATAACATTTGTTCTGTACCATGGCAAGGAAAACACACTTTTAGCTAAAATTAGTTCAGGTTATGAAGGATATGAAACAGTAAAATACACAATCCTATAATAATGCAGAAGGTTTATCGGTTAACTGTTTCAGGATAAATTACACTTTTAAAATCATTTTGGGGATTGTTTGTTCTATCAGATAGTATGAACCCAGGAAAAAATCAGTCATAAAGTTGTACTTTGTCATAAAATAAATATATAGATAAAAAATAAATGAATAAATAAATAAATTAAATTAATAAATTAATAAATAAGTACCCAGAAACATTTGCTATTTTATGGAAATTGTATGGTATTTTATTTTTTAAAATACATGTCTATACTAAAGAAAAGATAAGAATGACGAAAGCACAAGTTCACAAGTATAGAGTAAACCAATCTCCAGCGAATACTTCTGTTTTTGCTCTTTACATAATGAGATATGCTTACTTTGGATTTAGTTCATGTTTTTGTCTTGTAACACTTTTAAATGTATTATATTATCAAATTCAAAAGTAGTAAATGACAAATCTACACAATTTCGTCGCAGTGGAGTGGGTAAATGCTTAAACTTGTTAGTAAAGTGATAACACACACAAAACACTTGCATTTTGACATAGCATTATTGTTATTTTAATCATTATGAATAACTTTGAGTCTTCATGACAGTTTTGCGACACAAGAAATCATACAAAAATAATACTTTATATGGAATAGGAAAATCTGGAACGCCAAAGCTGTCTTATATGGTACAAAATTGTATATGAATCTTTTTAATTATCATATTATTTTCTTAAACTTATATATTTTGTTTTTACCATTATATATTTTAGGTTTACCATTATATTATTTGGTCTTATCATTATATGGTTGAGTTTCGCCATTAAATGCTTTCACTCGATCATTATATGATTTGGTTTTATCATTTTTTATTTGCTTTCGTCATTAAATATTATCATTAGATTATTATATGATTAGCATTCACAATTATACAGATATACACATATATGCAAAACCATTATATGTACTATATGATCGCAAAACAATATCATATGATTGCAACGCTTCTTCATATGGTGGTTGCTAATCTGACAAACGTCCTCGTAAAATTGATTTAGATTCACGAAGACGTCAATCATATATTGATAAAACTAAAATAGTTTTATAATGGTAAAACCAAAACATCTAATTATATTTGCTATTATCTTTCTCCTATGACTCTATTACTATTCTTTGCGGTCATATTCTATTCACGTTGATGACATTTCTGAACTTTCTGACGTCATGAAGGCCGTTGGGATATTCCATTTTGACGATGTGGAGGTTGGCAGTAACCTGACATATTAAAAAGGTGATTTTAGGATATATCATCTTAAATTGAACTGAAATGGTTAAAAAAATTGTAAATATAGGAGATGACATTCTCTTTATAGTTCATCGTTCAAGCAATTTGCGACAGCCCACTGTTGTTCATAACGCATGAACATTGACAAAAAGAATGTCATTTCTTAATACAAGATAACGATATGATACAATGAATTTATATACCATTTTTGTACTATATAAAACAGCTATGGCGTTCCATATGAAAATACAGCTTCTTACTTTAATCTTTGTTCGCCATGCATAACTAACCCTTTACGTGTCTATAAACAATAAAAATTTGAAAGTCATTTTTCAAATTTTTGTGATTCGTGTATTGTATTGTGTTCTTTGCCGTTTTTACCTGACTATGTCATTACCACAATGTCCTTTTTCAGTTTTTTTTTTAGTAAATGGGTCAATAACGCAAAAATGTGCACTACGCTCTTCCAGGTTTATTCCACTGACCTGAATTAAATCTGTCCCATTTCTAAAAAGAATGGATATGCATATTATTTAAAAAACATATTTATAAACAGTAAAATCTTTACATAAAGATCATCCATGAACTTAAGAAATATTCATGAGTGAACTATTTATGTTACAATATTTAACAAGGGAAACACTGATAGCCTCTACTATAGAGTTAGTGGCTATAGTTATTATTATTTTTTTTGTAAACTACTCTTTGTTGGTAAAATGCAACAATACAGCTTATATTATAGGGTTATTGAACTAATATTGTCCCAAGTTGACTCGATATTTGGACAAGGGCACTTTTTCACAATATCATTTTCATAACCCTTTTGTTATACAGCAAAATATGTTCATTTGCTTCCCACCCACTTGCATTTAATCTAAAAATACCATTTTGTCTCAAAATACATATATATCGATATAAGAACTAGAACAATATCATTTTTAGAAAACAATGTCCTCTTCAGCCATGAATCAGACGACAGTGTCACGTGACAACATGTTCAATATGAAAAATGGATTAGGGACATATCGGACCGGAACAAATTTTGCGTTATCTATATATATATATATATCACGCTAACACCTCGGAATTTATTGTTTTATTTCTATGTGGAACATATATTGCTATATAATAGTTATTTATATTGCATGTTTCTAACTTATTACTTACTGATCTTGGTTGATTCAAATAAAAATTATTTATTTCTTAGGTTATTTAGTTGCCTAATAACTTTATCAGCATAACACGTTATACCATGTAGCGTTTGCCCAGAATAAAAATGCCTATCTGACCGCCTCGGTGGTAGGTCCGAACCCCGGCCGGGTCTTTCAACTTTCGTGTTATTTACTCTATAATCGCATGTATTACAATCAAAAGGAATTTCACTTCTTCATTCGTGAAAAAATTGAAGGATTAAGCAAAACCCGTATTATAACGTCATCCAGACTTTACCCCTTTCCGGTTTATGGAAGGAATAGATACCCGTTCTGTGTGAATTTTTTGGCTCCTATATTATATCTGACCAATAAAGTATATCCCACGTTTTATTATTAATTAGTAAAGCGTGATTTTAGTTCTTCCTCATTTCAGTTTTCTGTAACGAATCAGATGATATTTTAAGGATTGTAAATGCTTGTTTAATTTTAACTTTTCAAAGTTTGGATTACCCACATAAAATACATATACAAAGCGCTTGATGTCCATAAATTTGATCCTTATAATATTATAGTTTCTGGTAAATTGCAACACTGTGACTGAACTTCAAATTTCATACATAGAAGGACACTACAATTTTCCCGGAACCTTATACCATTTCGGGTAAAATCTCAACCTTGTGACCTTAAGCTTTAACCTAGGGGCTCCAAATTCAATAAAGAGATAGCTAGAGGCTAGAAGATTTATGTAAATACAGATAAAATCGACATTTCCAATCAAACCAGAGATGTTAATTGTTAAATGTTAAATTTTACATTATTCGCCATGGTGCTAGATCCTTCTACCTTTATAGAACTTTCCTTCTGAATTATTATCTATATTTTAATATTATTATACTATTGTTAACTTTCACAATGAATAATCAAAGGCACGAATATGAAAAGATAAGAACGTTCTATAAAAACAGATAAAAGACTATAACTTTAATCACAGTAGATAAGTGACACATAGAATGAAGACGTCCTTTGGGATTCTCGCCTTTTTGGCATTAGGCAAAGTTTAAGCACTAAACCCACCAGGATCGGAGTCTCTCAGCGATTTTTACTCGATTGTACACAACCTTACACAGAGAATTGGTAGTTATTTTTTAACATATAACAGTAGAAGATTTATAATTAGTGTTAACCTTGTTGTCTATCATTATTTTTGTGTCACGTTCTTTTTTCCTGTGATTATTGTCAAGCACAATCCAACTGGTCTATGATCAAATCTAAAATCCAAAAGCAAAGAATAAAAACTGTAAAATTAAGTGAAACACGTAAACTTCCAAGAGGGATGTGAGGCTGGGTGCTCCGGAAAAGGTAAGCACCTTCCGTAAGCCAGATACATCCGCCACGCGTGAAATGGAAATTGAGAATGAAAGGGGCTTAAAACAATGACAAAACAGATATATATTTAGAATGTATATTGGATTCAGCGACATCATAATTATCAAGAATATTATGATGAACGTCATAATTTTTTTTTTTGAAACCCTAGGCTTCCAATATCAACAATTCATTTGTAATCAGCTTGCTTTGTTATAAGGTTCAATATCTAGGTTTTTTATGTTTTAATATTATTTTTTTATTTATTTAAATAAACTGCATATTACTGAATTCTGATAGATAGATAAATTGAAAACACATTTGTTTTTAAAATATTGTACATTATTTATAGTTTTTCTACGGAAGACGAGAAGGGTCACCAAAAATAAAAAATATAACTGGTGCGCACGAGTTGCTAACATGTGCGCACAAGTTAGTATCTGGTGCGCACGAGTTACTTATTTGAGCGCACAAGTTTCATGCGAGTTAACTAACCGATGCGCACCAGTTAATAACTTGAGCGCACAAATTATGAAACTTGTGCGCACGAGTTACTAACCGGTGCGCACGAGTTTAACAGCTCTAGCGTATGAGTTTCACAATTGAGCGCACGAGTTGCTAACTACATTTATAGTTGTTAAGTAAAGTGCAGGGCTACTAACTATTCTGCTCAAAATACAATTAGTTTATTAATTATTATACTTAGCATTACAGAAATAAACACTTACTCTCATTTATTGACCATACCCGGCGAAAAAGGATGAACTTCCTGTGTAACTAGTCTAATATGAATGTTCGAAGTACCCGTGCGCACAAGTTAGCAACTTGAGCGCTCAAGATAGCAACTTAAGCGCACAAGATAGCAACTCGTGCACACAAGTTAGCAACTCGTGCGCACCGGTTAGTAACTCGCGCGCTCAAGTTAGTAATTGGTGCGCACCAGATACTAACTTGTGCGCACCAGTTATATTTTTTATTTTTGGTGACCCTTCTCGTCTTCCGTATTTTTCACCATTACAACGCTATAAAATCGATGTTCAGACTTAAATGACAATATTAATTTTTTTCTTCTTCGCAAAACTTAAACAAAAAACAATCGTATTGATTATGTATTACATATTGTATTTCTGGTTTTGTTCTGAATTTACAGATAATCTAGAGAAAGAAAATGAGCTTCTTAGACAGCAACAAACAAGTAAGATATAGTCTACGTAATATTAAAAAAAATTGACCGTAAAAGTAGGGAGATGATAAATATTATTTAAAGATTTTTTTTTCAAATTAAATGTATTGATAACATTTAAATACCAGACATATTTAAATGTGTTAGTTTGGAGACCACTGATAGTTTAACACACTACTTTTTCCTCATTGCTAGTTTAAAAAGGTGTTTGGTAATATCTTGATAATGATACGGTAGGTTGTTTAGTTAACGGTGTCGTTAGTAGTCTGCAAGGTGCGTGTTTTTCAGCAACATATTCCTTTAACATACTTTTTAATCCTTGACTTTGTTTGTCTGGCTGTTGCTAATCAAATAATTCTCTCATTCAATTCAATGCATGTCTTTTGTTTAAATGAAAGAAAAGTATAATAATAATAATAAACAACTAATTTCCTTGTCCATCTATGAAAATTTAACAAAGTCATGCGTTAATACATGTATATGCAAGTCGTGCGAAACTAGAAACTTCAGTGCACATATTCGTTTAGGGAACATTACACGATGACTTTCAAAGGACAAAGAACATAGTTAGGTTTGTAGCTTGAGCGAGTAAAACACGTAATCTTGAATCTATTTTGAAAGCGTATGTCATAAATATAAAGTAACACCGTTCTTAAAATATACACATAAACTATTTGTTAATTTTACATTCTCTAACACTTACATATATTTTACGTTTAATTATTACCTAGTGATGGATTGTGATTAATCATTTTCGGATAATGTTTCTAATTTTTACTACAAATAATAACATGATAAAAAAGTTTAAAAAAGCATAGCAGCGTAACAAAATATTTTTAATCTCGTCTTATTGCAAAGGTGTTGGATTTTTCATCATTGGGTTTCCTATCTTTGAAGTTGTAATCCTGTATGCTTCTTCACTTGAGTCATTGCAGTTATCACTGCCCAAATGTAGTAAATGGACCAAAATACTACTTTATTAACGCTTTTTAATGTATCTTTTGGCTTTGAGAGTTTTTCACATTTTAGGGCGGTGGAAATAATTTACTGCCTTCTTCTACAAACATTAGTACTTGTGACAGTTTGTATGTTTTTCAAACTCATGTGTGAAGAACAATACAACAATTTCAAAAAACTTATGATTTTTTAAATTAAAAAAAAACCTATTAAAAATTACAAATTGCGAAGTTTAGGAATAAATAGTGAGTTAACGTTTGAAGCCACATTAGCAATAATTCGCGAATAGAAAAATGCAAAAGATACAATAGTATCATAAATAAATTAATTAATTAAATAAATGTGAAAATCAATAGTTTAAATTGATAAAAATAAAGGCAATCTGACAAAAATCAGTAATATCACTGTTAGAAAAAAACATACTGAAAAAATTTATAACAAGTGAAATAAATATAGGTTTATTTCTCGAAGTCAGTTTAAAAATTGATGTTCGCTGATGTTGCTAAAATAAATGTTTGTGTCGGTAATGATAAATAAAAAGAAGCCAATGTAGGTGCAAAATCAACACAATTATGCAAAATGTGCTCAATAGATTGTTGACTTTGACAAAGAAGAAATGTATAATAAAACGCATTCTCAAAACTATTACAATCCTGTGCAAATTTTCAAATAAAATATCTTGTCTTTACAATTTTACTGAACTACTTTCGCAATGTATACCCTTTGAACATGTTTAATAGCATACCTTGTGAAGGGTTCCTCTCTGTAAGGAAGTGTTTTTTACTTATTTTTCTATCAAATGATACATGTCAGTTCGGTCTTACAAGATAATGCATTTCCATCTTTTTTTGGTTTTCCAGTATGCTATACAATATATAACACAAATACCAGTTAAATTTTGATGTGCCAGATGTGCACATTTCGGAAATTCATTCCTTATCAGTGACACTAAGACCGAAAAGTTTGATAGATAAAAAACATAAGCCAAACAGACGCAAAATAATGAATCTAAAGTTCCAAAATTATATAAATCCAAAACAGCTAAGGAATGCTTTGCATGAGGGAACAAACCTTAGTTTTAAATAAATTTCAAATTTAAGACGGCTGAAAATTTTGCTAAATGGTACATTTTCTGACAGCACAAAGTACTGCCTTCTGAGTTATGGATACCCTCGGGGAGTTTTTCTCCACCAGCAGCGGTACCCGCTCAGGGGTAGTAAATATATAACACAAATACCAGTTAAATTTTGATGTGCCAGATTTGCACATTTCGGAAATTCATTCCTCATCAGTGACACTAAGACCGAAAAGTTTGATAGATAAAAAACATAAGCCAAACAGATGAAAATAATGAATCTAAAGTTCCAAAATTATATAAATCCAAAACAGCTAAGGAATGCTTTGCATGAGGGAACAAACCTTAGTTTTAAATAAATTTCAAATTTAAGACGGCTGAAAATTTTGCTAAATGGTACATTTTCTGACAGCACAAAGTACTGCCTTCTGAGTTATGGATACCCTCGGGGAATTTTTCTCCACCAGCAGCGGTACCCGCTCAGGGGTAGTAAATATATAACACAAATACCAGTTAAATTTTGATGTGCCAGATTTGCACATTTCGGAAATTCATTCCTCATCAGTGACACTAAGACCGAAAAGTTTGATAGATAAAAAACATAAGCCAAACAGATGAAAATAATGAATCTAAAGTTCCAAAATTATATAAATCCAAAACCAGCTAAGGAATGCTTTGCATGAGGGAACAAACCTTAGTTTTAAATAAATTTCAAATTTAAGACGGCTGAAAATTTTGCTAAATGGTACATTTTCTGACAGCACAAAGTACTGCCTTCTGAGTTATGGATACCCTCGGGGAGTTTTTCTCCACCAGCAGCGGTACCCGCTCAGGGGTAGTAAATATATAACACAAATACCAGTTAAATTTTGATGTGCCAGATGTGCACATTTCGGAATTTCATTCCTCATCAGTGACACGAAGTCTCAAAATTTTTGAATCTGTTTAGGTTGGTTTAATTTATTGAATTTTTTTTAATTTTATGTTTATAAATTGTTAACTAATTTGTATTCCTTATGCTATTTTAGCACTCAAAATTTGCATCTGAAGATATGTTTGGTTAACTGTTGAAATATATTGTTAAAATAACCTATTTTTAATTAAACATAAAATTTTTATTTTCAAAGGGATTTCTCCACGCGTATCATTCACTGTTACTGTTGGTGGAAGTGATTTGAAGAGTCTCGGAGTAGACCAACCTTTGGATTTCAAAAACGTAGTTTCACAAGAGGGCACTTCATACGATCCGAGAACCGGGATTTTCCGTTGTTCTGTAGTCGGTACGTACCTTTTCTCTGCGAGTATTATGAATAATCCGCCTAACACAAACACATTTGTGGGCTATATCTCAAAAAATGGAGTCAACAGTGTTCCTGTTCACTGTTCAAATTCAGGAGGCGTTTATAACATGTGTTCAGCAACACTAATCACACATCTAGTGAAAGGAGATGAAATATGGATCAAACATACAAGTGGAGGAGAGACGGATAATTTTTCCTCATTTTCGGGTGTTCTTATTCATTCCGGCTAACATTCGAAGTTAAGTTCGCTTGTTTATTTTTTGAACTGTATAAAAATGTTATGTGAATCTGAAATAAAACACGCGTTGTATCTATATGGTTTTAATAAAGTGAATTAATCAGGTCACAATTCTGCGTAATTTGTGAGATAACGGGAGCAGTCTAGTATGTTTATTTGTAAGAACATTTAGAAGAATAAGTAAAGTTAATTTTTTTGTATTTTTAACACAACTAGATAAATATCTTGCATAACGCATAGATTGTTATTGTTTTGATTGCATTATAAGTTGTTTTATTTTCAAAACCATTCAATACCACTACTGGACTGGTCAAATTTGTTCACATTGAACTGTCTGTATTTTGCCAAAAATTACATAAAATTAATAGTCTACCTTTTAGGCAGTTAATTAGAAAATATTACGTCCTACTCCCAAAACTAATGCACAGAAAAAGTTTGTGCCATTATTATCAGAAAGCAAATTTTTTAAAAATTCTAAAAACCTATTATCGTGGAAACCTTATTTATTTTTGATAAAAATAGTTTTGATTTGACGATAGAAAACAAGAAAGATTCTTTGCTTATTTAAAATTGAACACTTAATTTTTGAACAATGTATTTGTTAGATAACGAGTTTGATTTTCACGATAAAATTGACTTTGAAATGTTTCCTAGCTTTTGTTTTTTAAGAAACAAAATGGTTGATTCTGAAACTATGTAAGTTTAATTTTTTGTGCCCAAATCCTCATCTTTTGTGGTTTGTTGTGTAACTAGAGGAACGAGACACAGATCACTTGTTTTCTGAAGTTGCGCATGATTTCGGAATTTCACAGAAATCATCTCCCTTTTTATAGAAAGATATCTTTCCCGTGTATAGTTTATAGTATTTCTGGTGTCAAAAAATCATGTTGTAACTAGTTTGAGGTTAACCCTATCTTGTTCGCTAATTTTTAAGAGTTATATATAATAGTATTTCAACTGGACTGGTAGTTTGAAAAGTTTGTTATGACATAATAAACCATCCGTGCATGTATAAATACCATATTATCCTCCTCTTCAACTACTAGCCTTTCGAAACTAAAGTGGATGATTTCAAAAGACAAGCTTGTTCTCTGCCGTTCGATCTGGCATCCTAAAAATAAAGATAATATCATTTTAATTGAAAGTAAAAGTCTTTAATGAAAAACACAAAAGTGTTAAACACTTTTTAAACATTTTACTTATTTTTCTGTTTAATAAATATAGAATTATGATGGCTCGTTTAGAATTAAATTGATCAACTAAGCCATATTCAGTATGGATAATCCGTGATTGATATCAATTCAAAATTGTGCTACAAAGTCTGGATTAATCTGAACACCATTAATATTTATAGTGCCTATTGTTTAACGTAAAAGATTTGAGAAGTTTTCGAAGAAAATGCAACTACTATGCCATGAAATAAAGGCATTTTGAGTATTTTAGTCAAACTGTTACGAACTTGACAAAAATACAGTAGTTCAGCATTCAATAATAAAATCACTAATTAATAATAAAAATAATTACCAATTTATTTCTGACCTTTTAAAAGATACTATAAGTATGTGCCAAGCCATTATTTGTGGAGACAAAAAACTAACATACCTTTTTCACTATAAAACGCTTTGTTTAGTTAACTCCAAAGCATTTGCCTTTTCTCTAAAATCATTCAAATATTTTTCAAATTCTGTATTTTGTTCTTTTGTGAACCAATTTTTCCAATCACCAGAAACGCCTTATAAAAGTTAAAAACAGGTAATTTTTTTATAATTATACATCAGTAATTCTCGCTAAACAAGCATACTTATATGTTTAAAAAAATTAATTTTCACGAATATTAGAAATGAATGAAAAATAAATAAATAAATAAATAAATAAATAAATAAATAAATAAATAATAATTAATTAATTAATTAATAGATAAATAATTAAAAATAGATATAACAATAGAAATAAAAATAAAAAATTAAATACGTTTTTGTAAAACCAATCGTCAATTTTAAAAGTAAATGAAAAATCTGGATTTTCCTGAAGACCAATTTTACTGCTACGGAGATACGGCAAGTTAAAAAAATCTGCTTACCAGAGTACAAAATTATGTAAAAGTTCGAATATTAAAATGGAATTTTAAACATTTTGACGTCATTTAGACTTTTTTATGCTTAATAACTGCATAAACAGTGTTAAGTAGGAAGCTTTTTAGAACATTTTCGACTATCTGGGAATTTTATTTTTAAATTTTAAAATTCCTTTTTCTGGTCACTAAATCATATTAGATCCGTCTCTTATCTTTTCAAACCAATATTCTAAGGCTAAAGTTTGTGTTGCATACAATGTATGCAATGGACCTTTTTATATTTAAAATGATTTTTGCATTTAATTTTGCCAATAACTACTTGAAATATGAACAAAATTTTAGTGTACGGCACGGCAATTTGATAAAATTTGTTTTTATAAGAACTTGATTCGGGTTTTAGAAACAAAATTCTGATGTGAACGTAGTTCTGCGTAGAACACATAGTATGATACAAATAACAAGAACAAGCAACGCACCTGTAGAAAAAATTTACATGCAGATAGCCGATAGACTATATAATAATTGAATCTTTCATAAGTGTAATGATAAACTGTTTGAATCTGAGCTCTGAACCGTTTTATCACAATTCAAGCATTCGTCAGTGAGGTGTAGCATCTGTCGTATTGTCGTGAGCTATACAATCAAAACAAGATATTTTTGATTACATATTAAATTAAGAGTTTGCATCTTTTTAAGTCAAATTGACCAAAGGAGTTAGTTCATATGACTTTTGCTAAGGCAGGATTTTTATTTCAATATACAGATACATATAAGCATTAAAGGTCGATAAACGTGTTGCAAATACATGCAGCATTGTGTGTTCAACTTTATTAAGACTTTATATTTTCCGTATCTTTGCGTTAGACAACGAACGGTATTGTTTTTTTTAACACTGTAACATCAATCACTGCGCTTGTCGAACAATGGCGGTTTTAAAGCGTATTTCCGAACCTTCATTAGTATAAGTAAAATTACATTGAAAAATAATAATTTTCAAAATAAATAATTTTAAATAAATCGTACCTTTCCTATACATGCCAGGATCGTCTTCTTTCCACAAAAATGTCGCTTCTATTTCATCTTTGTCTTTCTTCATTGCATCAAATTTACACAGTTCGTTGATCGATTGGAATAAATTAACGTCTTTTTTTATTCCAAGAAAATTGGCTAGTTTTGATGTTTCCAGCATGTTGTTCTAAAAATAAATGCTTTTGTACTAGCATGAAATAAACTTATTCTCTATATGCATTTTTGACGAGTGATCTGTGGTGCTTATCTGCTATACTGTGGACGAGTGTACTAGCTGGCACAGGTCACCATAAATGCGTACTACTAGTACAATGCAGTTTAGAAACACTTGTACAAAATCACGCACTTTTGTTGAGAATAATCATTGAGGTTAATGAAACAAACCGTCGCGTCACGAAAAGCTGAGAGATTGTTGATGTAACGTAAAGCCACATTCAACCAACCAACACATTGCAAGTGAAAATATTTCAAACGTTGCAGAATAAAAAAATAACACTCCTTAAATCATCCAAGTGTCTAACAGACTACAGTATTATATCTTAATTAAAATTGTTATTTGATAGTGTTGATTTAAATTTGACATGAAAACATTACCTTTAACATTTCTTCATAATGAATAACATAGAAAGGAATGTCCTTTCTTTCTTTTATAACTTTACTCCACTGGAGTGTGTAATCAAACCATGATCCAAAGTCAACTAAATGAAAAATAAAACTGTGACAAATCAATTTTTCATACACCCAAACACAGAGCTATGATAAAGAAGTTCATTTAGTAAGAGTAAATAATGGCTAAAATCTCTCCGCAAATCCGCTGAATTATTAAAATTTCATTAAAGCTTATGTAATAATTTATGTGGTTTATTGGTTACTTATAAGCAGGACTTTCGGGCATTCTTAAAGTTTAAATTGACAGTTTATCGAGTTGCTCCAAGCCATTATGGTTTCAATTTATTATGGACTAATAAAAGTGAAAATGAATCACAAAGATCGTAATAATAACAACCAATAAATATTGACCAAATTATTTTAAGAATTTTTTCAATAGTGGATAAACATTATGCAGCCAATAATAATTATAAATCTTTTTTACCTTTAATCTGATTTTATTTGATATATGATAACAGGAAAAAGAAGCAAACAAAACTTATTAAGATAAAGATAATGAACGGCTGTCCATTTTTTTTTGTTCGATGACGCCATTGCCACCACTAATGATTCCACACAAACGATTCTTATGTAATTTATTTTCCCAGTAACTGAAGGTACTAATACTTGTTCACTTCGTTTTGATTGCTTCCAATGAATCCCACCATCTGTGGGAGATTAAGGGGTAATAATCAAAGACAGGGAAGCAGTATTACTTATGAAATAAAAATATTACCTTTTCCTTCCAAAAACATATACAAGTAATTCTCCCATTTGCCTTCATATTCGTAATTTTTTAATTTCTTATGATGATGATAAAAGGACACGGCAACATCTTTTGGATCACGATCAATGAACACAATTTTACATTTCTGTTTGATTAAATCTTCGGGAAGCTGATGAAATAAAAGATGTGAATTCAGAATACGTGGGGATGGAATGGAATCAAAGTGAACCTGTGGAAGAAACTCTAGGTGGAATAACTCTTTAACTGATTGTATACGTTGTGCTTGTCCATTTCGCAACATCGATACAATCTCCCATATCCAATGAGTACCTATAATAAAACGGTTTGCTTCAATGATTATTTACTGTTGGGTCATTGTGTTTGTGACAGTAAACTATTCTCATAAAAATTCAAATACATTTGAATGAAATTCAGCATCTTTCACTTACGTGAGTCTAATCGTAACGGAAATTGATATGCGCGTCCGCAATTACCGTGGAATAATTCTGCATGTAGTATTAAGATGTTTCTGGGAGGATTTTTTCATGTTGAAAAACAAGGCAAATAGTGGATTACTCATACGACGTTATGTGTCACCAAAAACACCATATCCGGTGTAAAAATTGCCATTTTCAACATGTAAAATTCCGATAGCAGCAACGTTTTACTTGCGTATAGCGATTTCGGTTACGACTAGACTCAGTAAGTGAAAAATACCAAACTTAGTTTAATTTAATAGGACTTTGTATTAAAATTTTGCATAATTGATTGTCACAAAAACAGGTACTAAAACAGTAGGTTCAATAGCTATTCGCGACAAGAAAATGTTTTATCTTAATGCAATTTTCAATAATATTATGCTGTGTTAAATTTGAGCAAGTGTTATCCGTCTGTTCTGTACAAACGTGCTATATAACAGGCCTTTAGAATGCTTGCACCTGTAACAGATGTACAATAATACCACAGATAAATAAATGTGGATCACTTAGTCTATCATATTGGTACCGAGCCAACCACTAGAGGCTTAGACAAGAGGAACCATTTTCTCACTTATAAAAAGACCCAACAACACTCACCTTTCATATGAAATGTTAAACCAATAATGTTATAATTGCATTTTGTTTTAATTCCTAAGAAAACAAAGTGTACTGATGTCGTATCTTAAAGAATCTATGTGCGTTTGTAACTGTATCTTATTGTTTTCGACGTGAAACTGTTTTCTGGAGATATGCCAGTCACTAAAAGTTTAAAACTGGTAAAGTACAGTTGGAAATCATTTAGAACAATCAAACGGAGATAACCAGTACTACTTAAAGTTCAATCATAACTTACCAGATTTCGGATAGACACATACTATGACGTCATCTTTGCGAGCTTTCCAATGTCTTAACGAACGAAAATTTTCTACTTGGTTCTCTAGCGGGAGTTTTGGTAACAAGACTCCGTCTATGTCCAAAACAGTCAAAAAACCACCACCTCTATCAATAATTTTTTTTACTGACATTGTAATGCAGATTTATATATACACATTATCCAACTTTATCAATATGGCACATTTAAAGATAAAATGTTTGTGTTATCTGGGTTAGTATATAACATATCCTTCAAACACCCGCCTGTATAAGGTAAAGTGATAATAATACATATTGTACAAACACGGGGTACTATATGATACGGCCAGTTTCTACTTCGGCAAAGTTCCAGTAAAAGTGTACACGAATGTCAAGCCACACATGTTCTGAGGTAAATTTAAGTCGCACTCAAAGTTTAAAAAACGCCAAGAAATAATAATTTTAAAAACTGACGCCTTAGCATATACTACATAGTTTGTCACCTTTGTGTCGACAAAAAAGACTTATTTATAGAAAAGTTTGTTAACAGTATTTTTGAAAGCTTTTATGTCCGGTAGATGTAATGGTGGTTGCTTTGTATCTTCCACCGCTATTTGGGGAACTACACTGTGTTGAGATTACAACTAGAAAATGAGTACACATGGCAAAAATTGAAATGGTGGATAAATTAATCATCTTGTTTGCGGGTGATACTATAACACAAGATTAGAAATCCTTGTCGACAAGGACTTCAGACTAGATCAATGTTTGTCTTGGTTTTACACAAATTAAACTTGCTTAGGTTCTCCTAATACTAAATATGCAGGCGATGATGTTTTTTTCAATATTTCGTATTTTGTCAAATATTGAGTCCAAGTTGTCGTACAATGATGGTTCTTAAGTGTCGGCATATCTATTTCGAATATAGTTGAGATAAAATGAATGAAGATTTTACTTGAAAAGTATTTACCTAGTTAATATAACAAATTTCATACTTCTGCGCTTGTAGTTTGCAAGTGCACAAAAGTGAAACTCCTCATATTAACGTAGGATTGTTAAAGAATCATTCGAAAAGATTATAAATGTGTTAAATTTGCGCAAATTTAGATACATTACAGGACTGTCGTTTTGAAACTCCTTCCACAAGGGTTAAAGCAAAAGATATTATCTATCTTTCAGTCCTACGAAGAAGGCCCATGGTGTCAAACCACTAGACTTCGATGCCTGTAAACAAGTGAGAAAGGATTGCCGTAGACCCTTACTTGTTGTATTGATATGAATGTAATGGTCTGTTGTGTTTATCTGTGATATTGCAGTAGAGTGAACTCGAAAGTTTGCGATTATTGATTATAAGTAAATAGCTGTAGTTGAATTGCAAGAAAATTTTACCTCGGTAATGCACTAAGATTATGTACAGGGAGTTTTTGTTTAGCGTGTCGCGCCTGTCGTGACACGGAGAATCGATTATAAAAGTTTCTTCAGCTGGACCCATCATGCTCTTTTCTACATGGCATTTGCTTGGAGTTGAAACCTTGCATCGTTTCAACTCTTACATCCAAGATATGAAGCAAGCGCTCTATTAACTGAGCTTCTGTAGTGATGTTTTTTTTTCGGAATTAGTACTTTTCTTTACAAAAGGCAAGCCAGATATGTGGTATGTACTTACATACAATTAGGTAAAAATGAAGTTAAGTCAGACCAAATGGAAAGTCAGAAGTTTTGAAAGCACCTTTTTATGCCCCCAAAATATATCTAGCTATCATTCACCCTGCCCTGTCAAAATTTAATATTAAACAGTGACAACCTAAAATGCATTTTCAAAAGAGGTTTTGATTCTCTGAAAATTTTATTAACAAGATATAGTGTTAAATGTTAAGGCATATCCAATTGCTCGTGTTAGAGTACAATGTTGGGCAAATATTATATTAAAGAGTAATGCAAGCGAGCATCATCATATTAAACCAAACTTTTTATACTTTTTTTCCGTATACTACACATTAAGAATTAAAATGACAGCCTGCACATTACAGCCACTAGATATATATATATATATATATATATATATATATATATATATATATATCTGACGCTCAACCTTACCTTTTACAGCTAAAATCAGCTATAAACAGCTATAAATCAAAGTGACACAATTTAATGTAGGTTGCAATTTTGAAATTTAAACAAACCGAAACAAAATGAAAAAAGTATGCAATTTATACCAGTGCTAAAAATTAAAAATGCTATAGCCTTTTCTTTTCATGAACATAAGAGACTATTGTATAAAGATATATTACGATTTACTGATGGATATTAAAAGAGAAGAAAAAAGAGACTAGATCCACATCTTAGAGATTCCTTATTTGTATGCGATTTGTTACTTAGAGATAGTGAGCAAAATCATGTGACCAGCGAGAATTGAGATTTCCGAATCCAAGAATAAAAAGCGTGTTTAGAACCCGAATAAAACAAATCACTAAAAATTCACTTATTTGACTTTATCGACGATAAAGTCAGATAAGCATGTTTACACTTTCACATCCATGTTACCCGTGCAACCATAATTTTGTCGACAAATATAATTTTGTAAACTGTTTACCAAATGACCAATACAACTGTTGAGTAAGAGTAAGTTAAACCAGACGGTCTGTGGCATTTTAAATACAATGAAATCGATGATTTTTTTAGTATGTGAAAGGGTCCAGTTTGTTCTAAGGCAAGTGAATACAGACTATCAACATCACTTCACTTGTTATAAAACTGTGCTGGATGCATAAAAAGACATGAATGCGCTTATGGTATTGAACAACGGAGTCTTTTTCGTTATACATCCTTTGAGACGCAACATGTTTTAAAACAGGTAGATATAAAAATACATGTATACCTAACACGAAAGATTGTGCATTTGTTGCAACATGAACATGATTGAGGACGAATTTCACTTTTTACTTGTCTCTCCTGCATATAGAAAAATCAGTTTATAATATCTACCAAAAATATCATAATAATTGTCCAACTATTTCTAAAATGTATTAAATATTAGGTTCTAGTTCCAATACCCTGTTGTCAAATGTTTCAAAGTGTTTGTATTACGCTTGGAAACTAAGGCAAACTCTTTGTACATAAAGTTATAACTATTTTTGTAACTCTGTTTTTGTATTCTGCCGCTATCTATATATATGGTTTATACTTTGCTTTAAGCTGTATTGCTTAATGCTAATAAAGTAATAATAATAAAAGTCACATTCGAACGGCCTCTCGATCATGAGGTCAATGGTTTTGTGATTTTAGTAAGTATCTAAAATATTAAATGTCGTTATCACTCATCAAGCTTAACTTTTTGTGAAAAGGTAAGCGAATTCAACGAGCAAAATTAGATTCAAATTTCTAATGTGCAAAAAAACATCAAAATTTAAAAAGATCTTTGGTTAACAGCTTTTAATTTTACAAAATCATGATATGTTGCTACACAATAGAGTATAGTCGATAAAAAAATGAACACAATGTCCCTTTACATTATATTTACATCATAGGTACAAAAACTTAGTTATTTTTACCATTAATCATATGTATCTACTAAAATGAAGCTGATTTTTGTCGAGCCTGGCATTGCCATAAGGCGAGACTTAGGTGTTATTTCCCCGGTGGCGACGGTGGCGCCGGCGTGTCAAAATGTGAAAGTTTATGTTAAATACAAGTATTTTCTACTCGATCAAAAACTAACCAGGCGAGACATTTAAATTTGGAATTCTTGTTATTTTTGTTTATTATTTATTTATTTTTATTTTTATTATAATTTGTTATATTTTAATTAAAACAATCTTCTTTGCAAGAGCGCCACATGACTCCTTAAATTCCAAAATAACGTGAATTGATGTGATTTAATAAGTAATAGAAATAACAGAAACGCTTAAAAGTATGTAAATATAAATCTTGTCTAACAAATCTTTTTACATAAACTGTCTTATATTTTGTAAATGAATTGAAACTGTGAATTTTTCATTCTTTTTTATATTCTTTGTTAAAGATTCCATTTTGTGCCAGAGTGAACCAATGTTTCCAATCGCCATTTTTCCTGTGCAAATGAAATAAAAATAATTAGTTTTAACACCTGTTTTATAAAACAAGAGGCCCAAGATGGCCCTAATTTGCTCACCTGAGTTTAAATGTAACTGGTATGCCTTGATAATACCTGATTAAGTCATAACATGTTGCCTCAATAGAAGTGGTTTCAGATAACATTATTTTTATTGTTTTGGTTTTTAGCTATATAGGTCACTGTGACCTACTGTTGGTAGCCAAAACGACCATAAACACAAATGAGAATGGCAATGGTCTAAATGTGCTATTGACTAATATGAATGAAATGTGACCAGTAGTGTCTGAGAAGAAGTCTTTTGATGGATGGCACAGTTCCTATCCATAACAAAAGCTCACATGATCAATTTTCAGATCTGGATTTAAGTCTTTACAGATTTGACACATTAATTAAAATATTTTTAAAAAAATGTAAAATTCAACTGCAAATTATTTTTAAAAAACTGTTCAATTAATTTAAATAATGTCACATAACAATGATTTTGCAAAACAAAACAAAAAAAAAAAAAAAAAAAAAAAAAAAAAAAAAATTCAAGTTTTAGCTAAATCTACATATCAGTATCACATGTATTTCAAAAATAATAATTTACTAAAAAGTAAGAATTCATAACATCTCTTCCATGCACCATTGTAAGTCATAAAATTTAGAAATTAAAAAAAAATAAAATAAATAAAAGAATAAAAGAAAAAAAGTGGCCTCACTGGGATTTGAACCCTCGACTCTTGGGTTGCTAGAATTGAAAAAGAAAAAGGTCGAAAAAAGCGACTTGTATTTTACAGAATTTCATGAAAATTGTTAAACATATGTTTCTTCACATAAGAAAATGATGTTTGGAAAAAGAATTCACCTAAATTTATTAATATTGTAATTTTGGGAAAAAAGGTACTATTTACAATGTATAAAAAATAAACACAAAAACACGTAACCTAATTTTTCACAAAATTGTTAGAATTCACAAACTTTGTTTACAAGATGCTTTAGATGCCAAATATCACATCAGATTTTATCTCAGTGAAGTGGTTTTGGAGAAGAAATTTTTTTTAGGTCAATGTAGCTATGGCAACCTAAAAAGTAAAAATTCATAAAATTTCTTCCATGTACCATTGTAAGTCATAAAAATTCAGAAAAAAAAGAAAGAAAAAAAAGTGGCTCCACTGGGATTTGAACCCTCGATCCTTGGGTTGCAGTATCACATGTATTTCAAAAAAAAATAATTACACTAAAAAGTAAAAATTCATAACATCCCTTCCATGTACAATTGTAAGTAAAAAAAAAATAAAAAAAAAAAAAATAAAATAAAAAAAATAAAAAAAAAATTAAAAAGTGGCCCCACTGGGATTTGAACCCTCGACCCTTGGGTTGCTAGAATTTGAAATGAAAAAGGCCGAAAAAAGCTACTTGTATTTTACAGAATTTTATGAAAATTGTCAGACATATGTTTCTTCACATAAGAAAATGATATTTGGAAAAAGAGTTCACCTAAATTTATTCATTATTGTAATTTTTGTAAAAAAAAAAAAAAAAGTACTATTTACAATATACAAAAAATAAACGCAAAAACGCCTCACCTAATTTTTCCCAAAAATTATTGAAATTCACAAACTTGGTATATAAGATGCCGTAGATGCCAAATATCACATCAGATTTTATCTCAGTGAAGTGGTTTTGGAGAAGAAGATTTTTTTAGGTTTTTAACTATGTAGGTCATTGTGACCCACATTTGGTAGCAATGGCAACCAAAAACATAAATCTGAAAGGCATTGTTCTATAGATGCTTTTGACCAAGTTTAAACAAAATGTGACCAGAAGTTTTTGAGAAGAAGTCGTTTGAAGCAATTGTTGACGGACGGACGGACGGACGGACGGTCTGCCTCTATTGTAGTTTTCTGGCATGTTTAATAAATGCCCATTTACAACACAGTACAGTGTTCTAGTTTCTCTTTGCCAAACAAGCTTCTCTGCACCCGTTCCTTGGTTGCTGCACTATAAACTTGGTTGCTGCACTATAAAAATCGCTTAATATTCTTCATATGAGAGTACATTGTCGTGGGAATTTCTGTAATATTTGTATTAAACAAAATGAGCCACTGTAAACAAAATGTTTTGTCTAAAATCGGCGATAGGATTTGGTTAGAATTTGCTTTGTAAAATAAAATTGATAATTTTAGAACAAGTTTTAAAAAAGGTATGTTAATAACGGGCGCTTGTTGATGATTCTTTTCTGATGTTACTTAAACGTCAAAGTGATATCTTCACATCAATGACAAAAATTCACTTTGTTTATTTGACCTGTTTATTATTATACTTTTCATCGGATTTAATTGACTAAAAAGATTAAATTTTATACAGAACGAGAACATGAAATCAGCGAAGTGCAAAATCGCATGACAACCCTAAAGAAATAGGTGTCACACCGGCGAAGCATAGTCACGTCCTACATATTCCACACAAGTATACAAGCAGATATACATTTTTGTATTATTTTATTTCATATTGATTCAATACACAAACACGTGATCAATTCTCCGTTCAGAAGTCTCAATTCACAGACTTCCGCCTTTTGTACTGATAAAAAACTTCGATCAATGTGATTTCATATACAATAGATGTAATAATATTAAAGTAACATTAAAGGATATAAGATGGACCGTAAGTAATAATCTATCTTGTCTATCAACCATTCTTTTCCAAAACTCAAAATATTTTAACATTTCTTCAAACTCTATATTTTGTAAATGAATTGAAACTGTGAATTTTTCATTCTTTTTTCATATTCTTTGTCAAAGATTTCATTTTGTGTAACAGTGAACCAGTGTTTCCAATCGCCAACTTTTCCTGTGTAATAAAAAAATAATAATACAAGACATTAAATTTATAAAATAAAACAAATTGAAAACTAATTCTTTCTTTGTCATGAAGTCTACTTATCATATAATTGATAAGTATATTCACTGTCACTGATGAGGAATGATTTTCCGAAATGTGCACATAAGGCACATAAAAAATTTAACAGGTATATTTGTTATATATATTCACGATGGAATCAGGAAATGAACGACAATATTTTAGGTTGTTAATATTGGTGTAACTAATTACTGAATTTCCGCAATACGTTAAAGTATGTCAAGCCCGAAAAAATTTGAGCGGCAAATCATTAAATGATTACTATAAAGAGTGATTGAGTGAGTAATGGTGTTTAACGTCCCAGTCAAGAATATTTCACTTATATCGAGACGTCGCCAGCTATAGGCGAAAGTGGAGAAATTTTGCCTGTGCGTTGCGCTGATGGCATTATACAGCAGGGTTCTTTATCGTGCCACGCCGTGACACGGGACCTCGTTTATGTTAAGTTCCCATCCGAAAGAACCGTGACTTTCATTTCGTAATGCCGAGTGCTTGGCGAAAGAACAGTCACTACCCACTTTCAATTCTTGGGTCAGACCCGGCCGGGGTTCGAACCCACGACCTCCCACTTACGGAGCGAGCACTCTACCAACTGAGCTACCGCAGTGGTGATTATTATAAAGAGTATTACAGTGTATTACAATTCATTCTAAAAAAATGGAATATTTCTGTTTCGAATAGAATCATATTAGTGAACCATACCAAACTCTACTCAGGTCAATACACACGGTTGCATAGAACTATGTTGTTTCTGAACTTAAATATTTAATTTCAGCTTTTTCCCTTTATCAGAAGTACAACAAAATCGCTTCAATAGAAAGGTGATAAAATACATTTTATATTATCTCGTGTGTTTGTTGTCAATATACCTTCATGTTTAAAGTTTATTGGTTCTCTTACTTTGTTAGACACGTTTGTCAACCAGTTCTGTTGAAATTTTGGGAAATAAAAAAATAAATTAAGAAGATATGTAATGTTAAGTACCTTTTTTTATTTTGACGACTTCATAAAATAAGTCATTAACCATGTTTTGGAAGGATACAACCAATAACAGGTATGTCATGTGATATTTTTGTATTTTTATGAAATAATACAAATTGAAAAATATATAATATTTCATTGGACAAACTGTGTGTGTGTGTGTGTGTGTGTGTGTGTGTGTGTGTGTGTGTGTGTGTGATTTTCAAACCTTTTCTGTAGAATGATGGAACATTGTCCTTAAAAGCAGCTGTATTTGCTATTTTGTCTTTATCAGCTTTCATCGTATCAAATTTACACAACATATTTATACTATCGAACAACACTTCGTCAATTGTTTCATTCAAAAACTTGGCTATACGTCCTATCTCAGCCGCACCATTCTAAGACAAACGTTTAAAATAATTTAAATACCTTTTAATTCGCATTTTTTTGTTTAAACTCATTTAAACGATATTCCAATGCCTCGAAGTTATACATAAGTGGGCTTATTCAGATGATTATTGAAAGATAATAACTCCAACAGCGAAATGCGCCAAAAATTTATGTAGGCGACTAATTGTACATCATCTAAACTTTTATGAGTGCTTAAAACCGTACAATTAAATTAATTTAACTTTGTTTAAAAGAGTGAATGACGTCATTCCGTTTCTAGTTCAGTGCAACAATAAGTACTTACAACTCAACAGTAACATATCAAGATCTGAAATCATTTAGCAGTTTAAAAGGAAGAACAACAATTTAAAAGTAAAGAACAAGCCAAAACCAACACATTGACATAGCATAATACTTATTGTTACTACTTTTGATAAAACTTGAACAAAACTTAATCAAAATAATAATAGCTTGTTGTTGGTGACCATAACAAAGGGATTGAACGTACCTGATGAAGATTTTCATAATGAACAACATGTATTGGTAGATCCGGGTTGGTTTTTATAACATCGCCCCAATCAAGCATATAATCAAACCATGGACCAAAGTCAACTAGGAAACAAAAAAAAATATTAAAATTATGTTTGTCTTTCCTTGTTTTCTTCGATAATTCCTTTACTAAAATTTTGCGTCACTGGTATTTAAGTGTTCTGTTACCACCGTTTCCTTCTATTGAATAACAAGTTCTTGTCAATAATCAAAGTTGTGTTTCAATAAGAAATAAATTCACATGATTAAATAATGCACGGCAGATTGTGAGGATAATTTGACTCTATCATGAGTTGTCTTTCGAAAATCATCAACCAGAAAATTATCCAAAAATAACCATCTTAAAGAAATGGTGAAACTTATGACAAAATACTCTAACAAGAACAATTACAGTAGAGATATGTATATATATACTTGCCTTGACCTTCGATAAATCTGTAAATATAATTTTCCCATTTTCCATCATACTCGTATGGAATAAACGTCTTGTGATGGTGATAAAACGATACCTATAACATCTTTAGGATTCCTCAGACAAAGAATTATTTTACATTTTTTCTTTCGTGTGTCAGGAGGAAGTTGGTTATACCGAAAATGGGTATTCATGACTCTTGGAGATGGACACTTTTCATATTGAGATGGGGACATGTATTCCATCATCCTTTCTTGTTTCTGCATCCAAACTCTTTCTGCTTTTCCATTTCTTAACATGGTTAATATTTCCCATAGCCAATGTGTGCCTATAAAAGGAATTGTGTAGATAAAGCTCTAACAAAAAAATTCTTTTTTTTTTAATTTTTAACAAATAAGAAAAAACTTGCATTTAAGTAGATCTCGATCACTGGGAAAATCTCCATAAATATGTTTTCTTTGACGGGTAAGACACTCATAGATAAGATCAGTTGTTGGAAATTTACATTAGATTACCTCAATCTATAGATATGTCACTTAAATTAGGACTTCGGTATTAATCGCTCCGTAAGGCACTCAAGTAAAGTTAAATCGTTTTGTATGACACTCAAGTGGGGCTAAAGTGCTCGAAAAGTCACAATAGCAAAATGTCAAAATCACGATTCTTAAAAAGACAAAGAAAAAATTGGAAAACTAACCATTTCAGTCATACACGTCAACTTCCATCAAGGAATCGAAGCCGGGTTTTCCAGAAGAGTAATCAGCCCCTGGATAGCTAGCTACATCCGTCACGTACAAAATCAAATTTAAAAATGAAAGGCTATTGTCCAGTATAAGATTGGATACAGTGACTTCACACATATCAACAGTATTCGTTAACGGCTATAAAAGTCACATAAGTACAAGTGTAATAAGTAAATTATTCCAATTTGGCCTCAGCCACTTAATACGAGTAGACTCAATCGCTAGCTTTGCTAAGTTATCCTAATAAGAAGACAGTCGTTGTGTATGTCACCCTATTAAGTATACAATAGCTGGGCTTTCCATATTTACATTGAACAAAATTTGTTTCAATTTTAATTACATTTAAGATAGGATTATACAACTTCTGAAAAAAAAACTCAGACGCTATAAATACTGGAATAAATCGGTCAATTAATCTAAAAAAAATAATTACTAGTAATAAATTAATTAATTAATAAAAATAAAATAAAAATGAATAAATAAATAAATAAATAAATAAAGAAATAAAGAAAGAAATAAGAATAGCTGATATAATAAGTTAAAACACGGTGGTATTTCTAAGAACTCAGTATGATAATTTTAAGTTGGTTACATGTGTGTATTTAATCAAATATATGCACATTGTTCGGTATATAAAAACTTAAAAAAGAAATTATATTATTTAAACAAGAGGCCGAAGGGCCTTCACGCTCACCTGAGGATATGTCCAAAATTGTTTGCAAAGAACTAAATAACAAAAACTTTACAAAATTCCTAAAGTTTGGAAATGCCACAATAATTAATCAGAAAAATCTAGTCACATTTAATTTATAAATATAAAATTTGCATGTATTAGCTATAGTACAATGAATAATTTCCAAATCATTATCCATTTCAGTGTACTTATGCAGACATGACCTTTGAACATATGACCTGGAACAATAAATCAAAAATGTCAAAATGTCAATACCTACAATATTCTAATATACGTGCTTGTACAAAAAGTTAATAGTTTTCAAGATAATAAACAATTTCAGTCTTCTTATGCAGCTATGACCTTGACCTTTGAAAGTATGACATTGAACTATATATCAAAATGATCATCATATCAATACCTACAATATTCTAAAATACATGCCTATACAAAAAGATAATAGTTTTCAAGAAAATTAACAATTTCAGTACACTTACACAGCTATAACCTTAATCTTTAAATGTATGACCTTAAACCATATATCAAAACCATCCTCATATGAATACCTACAATATTCTAACATACATGCCTATACAAAAAGTTAATAGTTTTCAAGATAATTAACAATTCCAGTCTTCTTATGCAGCTATGACCTTGACCTTTCAACATATGACCTTGAACCATATATCAAAATGATCATTAATTCACTACCTACAATATTCTAATATACATGCCTATACAAAACGATAATGCGTTTTCAAGCTCATGTACAATTTTAATATTTATAAGCAAAAAAATAACATTTCAGGGGCAACAACTTCTACATGAATTATCATATAGTTTTGATATCATATATCTTTATGTTTGCAAGAAAACTGCCGAAAACTCCACATATCAAAAATTAGGTCATGACCTTGATTTGTGACCTTGATCATATTTTAAGGTTATTTCATGAAAAAGTCAAAACTGAAAACCCCATGTCATTATCTATTCAAATAGTCAAGTTATAACTATTTGAAGCCATTTTACGAAATTTTTTTAATTAAACACAAAGACGCGTAACCCAATTTTTTACCTAATTTCACGAAATGAACAAACTATTGGCTTAAGACCCTAGAAAAGCCAAATATCAGATTTTTCTCTAAGATTACCGGATTCGGATAAGATTTTTAGTTTTGGTGGCCATGGCAACAACATAAACAAATCTGAATTGCACCAGCTCATACATGCTTCTGACCAAGTATCACCGAAATCTGTCCAGCAGTTTCAGAGAAGGTGTCGAAAAAAGATGTTAACGACGCACGCACATACACACGCCGCGTCATGCCATACGCTTACATGACCTTTCGGTCAGATGAGCCAAGAAATCCTGTTCTTACAACAAATAATGAAAAATAAGTACATATATTTATAATTTTTAATGACTTTGATAACTTTTTACAGCTAACAACTAGCAACAAATTATGCGATTAACATAATACCTAGACCTGACTGTCAATAAATGTACAGATTTTTAAAACATGTAAATTCTATTATCTTACAGATGTTAAATAATTATTTGTAAATGTCATTCGGAAATAAAAATTTTTTTTCTCAGAAGTTGTTCCGACGTGGTAAAAGTTCTGAAAACTATCAGTCATGTCAGTACGGTTTTTTAATCGTTGAGTTATACATGAATTTTAAGCTTTCTTCTCTTGAGGTCGCCCATATATTTAGATTGTGTACATTTCGTATATCATCTTTATAAAAAATTGTTGTACAGTAATTTAGGAAGGTTGATCCATGTTTTGATGATTTCGTAACTTATTTAAGATCCAAACCAGATATAACTCCCTGTAAATTTCTTTTATTTCTTTGTCCGACAAAGGAAAGCAGTACTTTTAAAATTATAATATGTGGTATGTGGCCTTTTCTCTTTGTTTGATGTTTACTATCCCTAACAATTATAAAATGTGTAACCCGAAAGGATGAAGTTGCTGTAAAGAATAACTTTCAAGTTAGCAAGCACAATCGTGAGATACAAATAATAATATAGACTAGCGATTATTTAAAACTTTTACCTGATTTGGGATATGCAGCTAAAATAACGTCATCTTCTCTCGCTTTCCATGTTGATATTGTCCTAAGGTTACCCTCAAGGTCCAGGCCTGGCCATCTACACATACAATAGCCATCTACATCAGTAATGGTCAATGACTCGCCGGATGAATCGGTCAATTTTCTATCCGGCATTTTAATGTTTAAAATTACAAACAGCCAGAAAACCAACCTTGATCTGTTTATCGATTTAGGAATGTAACTTAAGGTCATTGACCCTTATAAAACTAGATGTAATATTTATAACGTGTATGTATATTAACACAAAAAACAAGTTTTCGTATTAACGTGGCTTTGATTGATAGAAGAGGGCGGAGCAAAACGAATCATGGTTATCATATTATTATTATTTTATACTATTATTTTATTTTGCAGTGTCCCCTCGACAATACATTGATGAAATTATTGCATTAAAAATTCCATGTATGGTATTATTTTATTTACTATTAAATACTGCAAATCTAAATACATGTAGTAACATAACTTCAGCATTTTATGATTAACAAGATGAAGTTTGTATAACAGAACCAGAAACCTACAACGTACATGTAGTAAACACTTAAATCAAGCATATCAAACTAACAATGATTTTAGATACTAGTAGTAAAGATATGTGATGACAAATTAGCGCTTGGAAATTTTGGTTGTGAGTTAATTCTCGCTCGAGTATCCGAAATATGTAAAATTATTGACGTTTTATGTCTCTAAGGTCATATTTTTAAAGCTATTTATGTGATTGTGTAATACTGAAATTTATAGCTAACAACCTTTACTTGAAAATTGTCTAAAAACCCGAAAACAACATAATTAACATTAACTACATTTAATAAAACTCCTGACCAGTTTTGAGCAGACACTTGGTTTTATAATGAAGTGGTATGTACAATGTAGTTAATGTAAAAAGCACTCACCTTTTTGGAGCACCCGAACCCTCAAACAAATTTCAAAACCAAGCCGCAAATTAATGCATAAGTGTAGCATATTTAATGTGTTAAATCAATTATTAGTCGAGCATCACCAACATTAAAGCAAAGAATTAAAATGCATTATGAGTTTTCGTCTTGGTAAAAAAAAATGGATAATCATATTAAAATCTAATGAATAGAGAAAGTGATTGAAGGTGTTAAACGTTCATTTCAAGATTTTTTTTCACTTATATCAAAGCGGTCAGTTCTGAGATGGCGGTGTAACAAAATTGCACTCGTCATTATTTCCAATAACAACACGACAAATGATAACATTCATAAAACTACCGGCTATCGGAACTGGATTTGATAATAAAATATATCAAATGGTTAATTTATATAGTTATGTTAGTGTGTGTGTGTGTGGGGGGGGGAGGGTCCAAATATTTAACTATATATATGCAGATAGAAAAATAGAAAACAACACAAAATATATGATAATATTATTAGTTATTCAAATGTAAATTTATGTTTAATATTTTTCATTGTTTCTTCATACACTTTGTTAAAGTATTCATTTTGTGCCACTGTAAACCAGTTCTTCCAATCTCCAATTACTCCTGAAAAAAATTAAGCGAAATCTGTGATGCTAAACAATGCGTACTATAGGTTGCATAGGGAGCATGTTTATTAAAGTCATCATTAAAAGTGTACAAAAAGAATTGTTTTGATTTGAAAAAAAATCATTACCTTCCTTAAAAAAGCTCAAACTAAGACAAACTTGACTACAAATCAAAGTATCCAAATTTTACAGGGAAAGCACCGAAAGTGTCACATTTCTGTACCCTTACCCTTTCTGTAAAATGATGAACTTTCGTCGTTTTTTATATCTTTGTTTGCGATTTGATCTTTATCAGGTTTCATCTTGTTAAAGCTGCACATATCATGTATTGCCTCAATCAATTCATCATCATATCGAACACCAAGAAAATCAGCTAGTTTTTTAATCTGTTCTGTTCCATTCTAAAACAAAGGCGTAGATAAAGCCATTTATTTCATTTTAATTTCCTCTATCTATGGATTCGAAATTCCTGGTAGGATTACATTCTAAACTTAGATAAGGGTATATATATTTTACCCATGTTTTCACGTCATTTATAAAAAAAAATTACAGAAAGCGTAGAGTAAATCCTGTATTGTGCAATTATTACATGTTGCAAACCTTGATGACCAATAAAAAAGGACTGCCAAACTTTAACAGGTGCGACAAAACAATTTTTCAAGAGAGGTACTGTAAATGTAAATCGATCGTTCATTTATTCCAATTGTCTGCACATTGGTCATTTAGATGAAAAATCAAACCAATGTCAAAACAAGGGTCATTTTACGCGTTTTGTCATGTATCAAGTTTTAATATTTCTTTTGGCGAAATTCAGCCCATGATATGACACCGAAAGTATCTTACTGTTACTGATATAAGATCAGTGTGTGTGTGTGTGTGTGTGTGTGTGTGTGTGTGTGTGTGTGTGTGTGTGTGATGGGTAATACAACTTTAGAATTTTTATGAAAAAATACATCCAAAAGTAAAACATGATAAATTTAAAGTTTATACATATGGTTACATATCAAATAAGGTGAAAAGTTTTGACTGGTATGTAAAATCCTGTTCTTTTATCGATTTTAATTGCTCGCTACGTCTCCGTAATGCAGTAACAAGTCAGGATAACAATCATAAAATGAAATTGATGTATTCAAGTCAAAATTAGTGTTGATCTTTAAATCCTGTCTTTAATCGTTAATTTTTGTACCCATTAAGGAAAATTCCCCAAAATTTACGTCAGAGAACAATCGTTACCGTCGGTAATACCAAAGACAAATGACCTTGTGACGTCATTTAGCGCGGTTTCTAATCATACCGATTGTTCTTGTTCCCCGAAATCACAAAATCATTGTCACATGACCAGTGAAAGAATCTTGACTGGATTCAGAGCGTAACACTCTATATATCTATTACACTCCAATCTTGGCTTGCAACTAAATGCATTGACTACCTGCTTAAGATCTTCATAGTACATGACATGTATGGGTAGGTCCGAGTTATCATTTATAACATTCTCCCAGTACTTCATATAATCAAACCAGGATCCGAAGTCAACTAATTAAAAAGATAAGACAAATAATAAATAAACAATGTGGAGATATGGCTTAATGATCAAGTCAAGAATTCACTTATTGAATTCGGTTCGTCAGGGGACAAATGCCGTTTTTGTGGTACGTTTTGGAAAATTTTTACCTTGCAAATTTCCGGAATATAGTTGGTTGTTGGGGTTTTTCGGTTTGAAAATAATATTGTTGTCAGGTATTTTGATGGTATTGTCTCGGTTTTTCGTTAACATAATGTATTTTTGAAAATATAAGATATAAATTAATATAAATAAAAACTGAATATCAACAATAAATGTGTTGTTATTTGTGGACTATATTTCGGTCGAAAATCAGGCGCACCCGTGTGGCGCCATTTCAATTATTGATGAATTTGCAAAGAAGTTTGGATTAAAAGTGTTATTTGCTTTGAAAGATTGCTAGCTTTATGTCGGAAGTAAAATTGGTGAATCGGAAACGGGGGAAACTGTAGCAGACGGATGATTTTCAATGGCCAAGCATGTGGGTTTCGAATCTGCGTCGGGATATGTGAGCGCAGAAATGGATTTTCTCAGAGATATTTTCTGGAATGTCGACAATGCTAGGTTGATATTCACTCTAATATTATGTACCGAGCTTCAAACTCGATATCGTTTAAATGTAGACAGCAAAGCAGTGAGGAGTATACTTATTCTCTACGCCTGATGCGGTGCAAATATCTCTTAAAGTTTAGAAAATGATCGTTTTAAGTTTGGCAAGGAGTTTTGTAGTACTTAAACCATGTATTATAGTTTTGAGGAGTTGCTATTGTATCCCTAGTGTATTGATTAAAAAGCATGTAGCTGATGTTTCAGTTTTTCTGATCAACAAACATAGCATGTGAAACGGACAATTTTCACTGGATGTGGCATACATGCGTAAATGCGTAAATTCCAATTGAAATTTACATCCCGCGAGACACAAAATTAATTGACAAGTTGTACCATTACACATTGTCTCAAAATAATAGCGGATATAGCAGCTTTGCCAAGGTAGGAAGAAATTTTTATAAGATCTGATTGTTCAAGAATTTTTTTTGTGGTTTGTTGGTTTTGACTGACCAGTTCTTGCCATGTTTGTTTACCTATGATAATGTAGTTCCGGATTGTGTATTGCATTTTATGTATTCATACATGGAGTGACAGGGTTTTTTGTCGTTCATTGTCAATTATGAACGCAACGACTCTCAGGCTTGCAGCAATGTGAATTTCACAAGACAAATGACAATATATATACTGAGATAAACCGAAAACGACGAAGCCTTTTGTGGAACTTCTTCATAGCAATAATTGCGAGACAAACGTGTTCCATAAGGTCACAATTCATTTCACTTCTGACAGGTGAATTTAATACACAAATTGATAGTACATTTGATAAAATTTTGCAAATCTGAATAATAAATCATACTTAATCCTTCCATAAATCTGTTAAAGTAGTTCTCCCATTTTCCATTGTATTCGTACTGTTTGAGCGCCAAATGATGGTGGTAGAATGAAACCATGACATCTTTTGGATTCCGATGACACATGACTATTTTACACTTTTGTGACACTAAACCGGAGGGTAATTGATTTAATTGTAAGTGTGTAGTAATTACTCTAGGTGATTCCATTTTATCAAATTCCTCTCGAGTTAAAAATTCAATTGTCGGTGTGTGAGGAAGTAGAATTCTCTTTGCTTCGCCCAGTAGTAGCATTTTAATTGTCTCCCACGTCCAGTGTAAACCTAAAATGTTTACTAATTCAGACTAGTTTAATCTTATACCACTGTTATTCAATTAAGATTTGGCTTAACGGTGTTTTACACCCCAGCCAAGAGTCTTCTACCTCTATCGAGGCAACCAGTTTAGAAATGGTGGAGGAAACTGAAGCGCCCGGGGAACACCATCGATCATTGGCAAGCTAATTGAAAAACTTTCTCACAATATGGTCTTACTATTTGGGATTCGAAAATAGGTGGTGAAAGGCGCTGCTATTCGTCAGCGCACGCTTTAAACCACTTGGCCACCAAATGAATTTGTCCATAAAATAGCTGCGATTTAAACACTAACCAAAGTCGCTATCTATACAAGTCTCTAGATTAACCTTAACGGTACCTTTCAGTAATTAATAAAGAGTCATACATCTTCTTCAAATTAGCTAAAAGTGAAAATACCATATATATTCACATTTATAAAACTACAAAAAGCATAATAGCGCACTAGGTCAACACTTCAAACATATTCTATTAGTTTATTATGTTAAATACGTCAGCGTTTAACGTTGAAATGTTTAACATCTAAGAAAAAGTTTCAGTGTACAAATAACGTTATTCTAACTAAGCGAAACATTGATACAAGTATACAGTAAATGACAGATAAAACAGATTGACCATGAACTACAGAGTATTTAGGTCATAGACCTTAGCATTACTTACTGACCTTTAAAGCTGCATTAAGTTTTTCAATTTTCTGAACTTTTTTTTACTTTCCAAAAATACATTTTTCTAAAATAGATAACTTCTAATCACGATCTTTGAGAATGTCATTCCAATTAGCTGCGCGATGCGCACTGATGCACAGACTCGAATGAATCAAAGGGGAAACCTGACAAATTGCATTAATTGTCCGTCATTAATATCCAAATGCATTCGCAATGGTGTCATTTATCCCTAACACAAAAGACAAATTTAATGAAATTCATGTGTTTAATTCAGTTTTGTAAGTTGTGTTCAAATGACCCGGTTTTTTATTACGTAACCATGTTCTAAAATTAGACCCCACAGGCTACATCTCGCTGGAAAATTACTGTTATTTCGAGCTTTTATTGTTGTACCAAATGTAACATTGCTCATAAGGAACATCTTTACGTCAATTAGCACCGTTTTATTTTTTCCGAGGAAAACTTAATGCAGCTTTAAATAATCTGTGTCTATACATAATTACATGTCACCGTACCTGATTTTGGGTAGGTACACAGATATATGTCCGAGGCACGCACTGTCCAGTTAGGAATTGATCTAAAGTTGTCTTCTATATTATCCATTGGCCAATTAAAGATGCAAAATCCATCTATATCGGTGACTTTAATTGTTTCTCCAGCGCTATCGACAAGCATTCGTACAGGCATGTTCAAGCTAACCCTATCAACATCCGGCTTTGAATCATACGGAAACTTATGTATAAATAATGTATTTATGATATCCTATTATTGCAGTGGAAAACGTCTTAAGAAAATATCAACTTTGAAGTACACCTGATCACTCCGTGCTATTGATAACAAATAAATCGACGTTATTATTTCAGCGTTTATGATTTACTTTATAACTTTAAACCTATTACATAATAATGAAAGAGCTGAAACGAGGTCAAATTGACTAAATATTTACAATGTATGACCTATAGACTACTGTACAATTTCTGTGTGTTCATCTACTGCGTTATGCAATAGTTACATAATATTTAGATTATCACTTAATTGGGAATGGGGGCTGGGTGGCCAAGTGTTCCAAAGCGTTAAAGCATGGATCACAGCGCCTTACCGCTCCCTAATTTGGAATCCGCCTCGGGCAGATTCTAGTGTGAGAAATTTCATTTCACTTGCGAAAAGGTCGGTGGTTATCTCTAGGCACTCCGGTTTCGTCCACCATCTAAACTGACAGCCTCGATGTAAGTAAAAAAAATCTGTACATGGTTTTAAACATTATAAATCCAATCCTATTATCTCTTAGAGACTGACTTGAACATTTCCAATCAAACCGGGGAGGATAAAAGTCATGATACATGTTTTGTGACCTCATATTTTCAGGAATGCTTATTTTACATATTTTAGCTAAAAATGCCTGTATTCAATTTCTTCCCTGACAACTCGTACACTGAGCTGCATCGGCTTTTTCTTAAAAAGCTTCCTAGCTTCAATTTTTACATTTTTTAAAACTTAATATTAATGATTGTGAGCCAAGATTATTAATTTATGACATTGAATATGAAACACCCACAAAGTCAACATTTTTACGTTACCGTTTTAAATAGGGACCGCTTTGTTGAGTGGTTAAAGCAAGCCTTCAATCTCAAGGCGTCTCGTCCGCAAGGAGGAAAGGTTTTTCATTCGCATACATTACTTTGGCTTATAGTAGCTGGCTCGATACCAGTATAATGGACTAAGTGGCATGCTTTGTCAATCTGCGGCATTGTGGACGAGTATACTAGTACTCCAAAGGTTGTCATAATTGCACCCTAGTACAATGCAGTTCAGAAACATTTGCACACTAACGCGCCACATGAACTTGTTAAGATTAATCGTTGAGATAAATAAAAAATATCTCGTTACGAATAGCTGAAATATTGCTTATTTAGCATAATGTAAAACCAACAAAGAATACTAACACATTAAACTCTTCTATTACACACTCCCTTTTTCTAAATTTTCTCTTGTAGTCGATAATTTTCAATTTTGTTAGTGTACGTCGTGTTTGGGTAAAAAGTTTTTGTTAGGGTTGTCATTTGCCAAGTTTTTAATACTTTACTGTAATAAAAAAAATTCAACGATTTGTTCAAAACACTGTATGAGTCGCACAAATAAGCGAAACATTCAATTAAGTTCGATAGTGAACGTAGAATGATGCTTAACTGTAATTGTCAACTTTTTCGGAAGTCGAAAGTGCATGTATACATGTAATTCCGCAATCAAAAACTGACCAATGTAATCGCAGCCTCACAAAAACATGATGCAACAAACAAACAAGACAAAATAAACACAAATGGAGACCACTGACTATAAAATCTCGGATCTGCTAAAAAATGGTATCATGGGTCTTTGTTGAAGGACTTATAAGGACCATAACATATAACATATGGTCAATTGCCAATTTTGAGTTTTCAAAATTCAATAGTAGCACGTGACAATTTAGCCAAAATTCCTCTGACCCTTACAGTCTTTATGCCTGGCACCTTTAAAAATACGAACCATTAATGATTCAAAACTGACAGTGCTTAGGCTACCTTTATCAAATACTACAGTGTCGAGACAAAATTTTGAACTATGATGAGCGACAACCTTGTTCTAACACAGGTTGTTTTTAAAATATAGCATTAGTTAAATCACTGACACATCACTATTGAATATCACTATTGATCTATGCTGAGTAATTAAGACTGAATTACTTCCCTTCTTAATGTTCGGTTAAAACAAGACGATACATTTTTAACTAGCTTCCTCAAATGAGAAATTTACCTGTGTAACATACTGCATTCTATTTTATTCCCAAAGCATAATTACTTCCTTCACCAAGCTCATTATTATGCCGATTAATCTAATAGATTTAAAATTTTGTGAAAACTTTATACAACAAAAATAAAAATATAACAGGTTTGCAATACGATTAATTTTTGGTACAGTATATGGTTTTCAGACTATTGGTTTACTGGAATATTGGTAGCAATGTCTAGTATGCTTATGTCTTCACACGCCTGTGATATTAAAAAGAAGGTATACCTTACAAATAAGCAAATAGGATAAAATGGGCAACAGAAATTATGGACTTCATTGTATGAAGAATACTGAGTTAGCAATGGCCTTATTTTACTGAATAAGAGAAGGAACTCTGTGAATTTCCAAATACTTCCTTCTCTCAAATGTTTTACATTGATGATCACACATGGTGCTGTTGATCACTATAAAAACTAATATCAAATCATCCACTTTCAAAATTTTTATCCCCATTTTAATTCTAATACTATAATTTTGGTTTCAGACCATTTTATATTTAATATTTGACAGGCGAGTTTATTACAAAGCCTAACTTCTATAAATTGTTACATTGTATGTAGTCTGAATTTTCTCCGACCCAAACTTTATACCTAGCAGCTGTGTGAAGGGTAATAAAAATTCCTATATAAAAAACCTGCGACATTTTTTTATACTTATTTGAGTTCAGATGGGTGTTGCCTCATTTTGCTTCAGACTAAATAAATGTTAGTAGAACTGTAAAAAAAAAAATTTCTAACCTAGATTGATATGTGAATGATTTGTTTTCTAAGACATTTGAATGTGAGAGTTTTGCCAGGTCAGGCAGTGTTACCGGTATTTTGAAAATGGAAGAAAAGATCTGCAAACAAAACACCAAAGAAATTGATCAGAAAACTGAAAACAGCTGTCAGAGGAAATTCAGACTACAATGTGTGTAACCTGTATCTACAAAACCATATTTGTTTAAACTGGTCTATTTTAATACTTTACATTTTGAGCAAGTTACAATGTAAGCAAAGTAGATGTATTTGTCTTACTAGAACAAAATCTTAGGTTTAATTTGGTTTAAACAGTTAAACTGTATATGCTAAAACAAAACCACTTTAAAGAATTTACTGATTTAATAAATCAAAAATATGTAAATAATAAAATTATAAATTCCTATTCAAATCATAGAAAAGCAGGAGCTATTGAAAAAAGTTTAGTCATTTGTCCATTCACGTCCTTTTCTTTAATAGCAGAAGGTAATGGAACAGTAATTCTTATTCCCAGTGGGTTTCCTGTTTCATCAAGTAGTACAACATTGTTACTATCAAATCTTGGAACACCAGATTTTTGTTTCTGTTTACAGCCTACAACTAAAGCTTTAATCTTCTCCCCTTTAATTGCTAGTAATACCTGGTCACCAATAGTTGCCACATGGCTTTGATTATACACATGAATAATCCTTCCAGGTTTTCCTGCATCAAGTGCAGCCTTTCCTAATGCACTATTGTCCACAACTTTCACCACTGCCAATTTACGAAGTTCCTGCATACATTGTGTTGTACTGAAAATTAAATCAAAATTATTTCACTTAAGTAAATGAAATTTTAATTCATGAAAAAGGTCTCACCAAAAAACTTTAATAAATCTTGTGTAAATGAAGTTCAATAAGTATATTAAGTTATTAAACAATGCCAACATTAGCATGGCTGATTATGTTATTCTTTTAACAAACAAGAGGCCCATGGGTCTTTCAGCTCACCTAAAGGTATGTTCAAAATAAACAATACATTAACTACATAAACTTTCCAAGTTTTCTTAAGTTTAAACTGCCACAATACTTAACCAGTAATAAAAAATTTCATTTATAAGTAGCTAATATGCATGTTGTTACTACAGTACAATGAATAATTTCCAAATTATTATGGTTACGCGGCTAAGTCCATGACCTTTAAATGTATGACCTTGAACTGTGTATCAAAATGAAGGTCATATCACAAAATACAATATTTTAATATACATGCCTGTAAAAAAATAATCTTTAAGATAATAAGCAATTTAAGTTCTCTTATGCAACTATGACCTTGACCTTTGAATGTATGACCTTAAACCATATATCAAAATAATCATCATATCAATACTTATAATATCTAATGTACAATCCTATACAAATTGTTAAAAATTTTCAAGATAACAATTTAAGTCTTCTTATGCGGCTATGACCTTGACCTTTGAGCCTATGACCCTGAATAATATACATCAAAATGATCATCTTATCAATACCTACAATATTCTAATATAAATGCCTATACAAACAGTTAATAGTTGTTAAGATAATAAGCAATATCAGTCTTCTAATGCAACTATGACCTTTACCTCTGAACCTATGGCCTTGAATCATGTATCAAAATGACTGTCATATCAATACCTACAATATTCTAAAACATGTATACATGCCTATACAAAAAGTTAATAGTTTTCAAGATTATTAGCAATTTAAGTCTTCTTATGTAACAATGACCCAGAACTTTGAACCTATGACCTTGAACCGTATACAAAATTGATCATTGTATCTATACCTACAATATTCTGACATACATGTCTATACAAAAAATTAAAAAATTTTAAAGATATTTTCACAAATAAATAATTTTTAGCAATTTTTTTTTTAGCTCCATGGCTACCATTTGTGCAAGTCTGAAACTAGATGAACATGAGAGAGAAAGGTGTATTGCAATATCTTATCTAAGCTTTCAATATTTTGTACATTACATAACTTTAACAAGAGGCCAATGGGTCTTAACACTCACCTGAAGATTATTAACAAAACTTCACAAAATTTGGAAATGCCACAAGAATTAATCAGAAAAACCTAGTCAAATTTCATTCATTTATAAAAAGCTAATTTGCATGTATTAGCTAAAGTACAATGAATAATTTCCAAATCATTAACCATTTCAATAAACTTATGCAGCCATGACCTTTGAACAAATGACCTTGAACAATATATCAAAATGATCATCATATCGATACCTACAATATTCTAATATACATGCTTGTACAAAAAGTTAATAGTTTTTTCAACATAATACACAATTTCAGTCTTCTTATGCAGCTATGACCTTGATCTTTATAGGTAAGCCCTTGAACCATATATCAAAATCATCATCATATCAATACCTACAATATTCCAATATACATGTCTATACAAAAAGTTAATAGTTTTCAAGATAATTAACAATTTCAGTCTTCTTATACAGCAATGACCTTGACCTTTCAACATATGACCTTGAACCATATTCATATTGATACCTACAATATTCTAATTTACATGCCTATATAAAAAGATTATAGTTTTCAAGCTAATGCACAATTTTAGTATTTATAGGCAAAAAAATAACAAAACAACTCCTACATGAATTATCATATACATGTAGTTAAAAAATGGTATCTTTTTAAATTTTGTCATGCTAAACATTTTTACATGTTATGATTTCATAAATCTCTTAATGTTTGCAAAATATTGCCTAAAACTCCATAAATCACAAATAAGGTAATGACCTTGTTCACATTTTAAAGGTTATTTCAAGAAAAAGTAAAAACTGAAAACCCCATTTCATTATCTGTTCAAATAGTCCAGTTAAAACAATTTAAAGCTATTTACGAAATTTTTAAAATTAAACACAAAAACACGTTACCCAATTTTCGACCTAATTTCATGAAATGAACAATCTAAGGCTTAAGACCCTAGAGAAACCAAATATCACAACAGATTTTTTCTCCCATCTTCGGTTTTGGAGAAGAAGATGTTTTAAGATTTTTGCACCCCATGTCACTGTGACCAAGATCTGATTTAATAGCCATTGCAATGCCATAAACAAATCTTAATTGCACCAGCCCATACATGCTCCTAAAAGTAACACTGAAATCTGTCCAGCAGTTTTCGGAGGAGAAGTTGAAGATAGGTGTTAATGACGCATACACACATGCACGCAAGCAGGAACATACAAATGCTGTGCCATGCCATAAGCTCACGACCTCTTGGTCAGGTGAGCTAAAAACCACTTTGTCACTATATCCACTGTTTGTCATTCAGTGCTTTTCCACAGTCAAGATTGTTTTATATTCAACGGTTTCAAAATACATTGCATGATTACTTTGTTTCTTTTCTTACACTGTTTGATTTGACATATTCTTGGTAGTTTTGGTTTGTTGGAAAAGTAGTTAAGCTAGCTAAAGTAAAACCTTTAGCTAGTCAGATCCTATTGTGGGAATGCTAGTTAGTTCACTTGCCAAATGAAGATGATTTTTTGGGGAACTCTAGTTTCCTCTATCATTCTAGAACTGATAGTTTTAATTAGTGTGAAAAATCTAGAAAAAAAAAAACCTGGTCCATCCCATCCATATCCATCAATAATGCAAAATATGTGTTACTCATATTCAAATTTCTAATGTTCATTTGTTACAACCCCTTTTTAAAATTACCTAAAACTGTTAAACTGTGTATATACTGTTTTTGTTGAATACAGTTTTTGTAACAGTAATCTGTTTCTACAAATCTGACTCATTTCTTTTTTTTCATATGACTGACAACATACAACTTCCAATAATTCATCTAGCAGTACCTATAAGAAAATAAATTAATTACAATATATAAGGTTACACTGTCTTCAATATTAATAAAAATATAAATAAATATAATGCTCCAGTGAACTGACTGATCAAACAAAACTAAAACCTCAAATCAAAGCTGATCATTCTTAGCATAAAATCACCACCTTGCTGTGCCAGCATTAAATCCTTATTGTACATCTGACTTAATTATGAGCAAGGAGCCATACAGACAGTAAATCTTAATCAAAATTCTACAATTACTGCTTGACAACCATTTGATGATTATGATTAGCAGGCATATAGCCTAAACTGTCATTTCCTTTTTTAAGGGAAATTCAAGACCACTAAACTACTCAGTGTCACTTACAGCTCATTTATCCTGTACTAATTCAGCCAATTAAGTGCACTTTCCCAAATTATAATTTGTGTAAAGGAACTGTCATTTAGAATGATAAATATGCAATTTAATTCTGTGTGGAAATTCATTGTCATTTGACTGTGGACAGGTTTTTTTAACATTTTTGTTAGGATGTTCAATCTTTTCTATAATATGTGAAATTCTAAATCTAATATACAATGTTTTAAATGGTAGCAAACCAATGAGAAAATAACTAAAATTTGGAAATATCAACATTGGGTAGATGGACAGGAATAGAACAAGGCGCCCCAATGTCCAGGTAGCCATTTCTGCAACAAATTTGATTTCTCTATATTCAACTACAATTAATAGGTGCACTCATGATATCGAGTATGATTGATCTTCTTGTAGAAATATCTGCTTTATTGCAGTGTGTTTACATATACATGAAAACATCTTATTTTGATTAGTCAATATCTCAGATTGTTTTTTCAGATTCATCTCAGAGCAAAAGGCAGAAAGCAAAAAACGAAATCCCCCTAGGTTCAGCTCACCTTGTCCGACAGGGTTACCGGAAACTGCGCAAATAGTCGAATCCTATCTCATCATGCTCATTGAACCTATCTATTTGTCTCTTATATTTTGCCCTCAATATTATTTGATTTTTTTTTAATGAACATGAAAAAATTTAAAAAGGAAAGAAATGTCTGATAATTTTAAATTAAAGTTAAATTATCATGGTTGGAAAATCTCATTTTCCCATTCAATCCACAAACAATGGGTACGATTTAGCATAGATACGATGCTTTAGATTACTTCCGCCTACAATCCAAAACTCACTGAGAATATATCAGTAGTATTGTGATATGTGTATTTTATAGAGAAAAGGGGTAAGTTTTTACAATACATAAAAAAAAAAATTCAAGTTTTGGTTATCCAATACAAAAATCAAGTGTAAATTTCATGTTATCTGTTAGAAATGGTCCCAGTAAGTAAATTGGATAATAATAGGATTGAAAGCAGTCTTACACCTGAAATAAATTGCTCCGAACGACTTTTTTGCCACTAATGATGGTTTTAATATTTTATTCCAGTTTTAAATAATACTAATAAGGATGTAAATTGCTCATAAGAAATAAATAAATAAGAATCATTTAAAATGCGTGACAAGGAAAAAATGTTTGTGCCATGTGACACTAGGATGTAATGATGACATCACATTCCTGTCATAATCAAAACAATCATCAATGGATCTAGACTTACATATGATTTCTATTGATTTTTTGAAAGTAATTATTTTCTGTTTGATATCTAATAATGATTTGTTCAGGTACGACCATGATAAAAGGTTATCTTTGTCTAACATAAACACCTAAAGTCCTCAATTTTGGCATTATTTTGGACACAGTAAATTTTTGGATGTTAAACGTTTATTCTTCTCTAAGCGATGATGATCTGCTTATCAAGTCAGTCATTTTTTATGCCAAATTCAGAACATATCATTTGTAAGAGTTAGAGTTGATGCGATAGATCATATGTGTTAAGTGTTTATTTTGGTTTCTAATTATTTTTTATCATCTATGAAAGGTTTAAAAATTTGACCATAAGCAGATTTTCAGTCCACTTTTCAGTTGAATTTTTATGACGACCTGATTTTTATCATCCATAATGTCATAATGGGTATCTGCCAAGTTCTTTTGTTAAAAAGATTGATATTCAATACTATAAGTGTAAATTTTTTCATGGTGTATTTATTTTCACTTATTTCGCGGTCGAAGATTTTCTGCGAACATTTGTACCACACGAACAATAATACATTAAAGAGCACAGTCAACATTGATATTGTCTTTATTAATATGGACCATGTACATTCAATAATTTATATTTAATTATTTATAATAAACCAGTCACTGGTACACTGTTAAAAAACTTATTGAATGCAGAATTATTCTGAATCAAGAAGATTTTGATTAACTTTTCTGGGGTTGTAGAAATTTTAGGATGAAACCATTTTTTTCAACATAAATTTTCACAACTTGATACCTGGCTGTTTATTGAATAAACCTGGCATGGGCTTTTTTAAAACCATTTCTGAGTAGTACTTACCTGTTAATTAATCAATTAAGTAAGTAAAACACTATAAACAATTGCTGATATACTAGAATCTATAGTCTATTTCATTATTGTATATGTTGTCGAGATGTGTTATAGTCCCGTTTCATGATCTTTGATTTTATAATCATTTTCATAAATCTGCATATATTACACCCCGCAGAAAGGTAGGAAATTTAATAATCACAAAAATTTGGCCCCGTGAAATTAATTACATTTACAGTAATATCTGTTGCAGAGAAAATACCATTATAGGCAAAACACTTACAAATAACAGGGATTTTTCTGGCCATTTTGGGAAAGGGACCTTGGGATGAAATTGGGAAAATCATTGACAAAATTGACATTTTGGGAAAATTTTTCATTAAACTTTAAAAATTTTCACATTGTCAGCACATCAAATATTTTGCCTGGAATATTTACTATTTTGATACATGCTGGTAGTCACTCATTTGTACCAAATCACTCAGACATTAACACAATATCTTCATAGACTGGCTTCAATACAAACATCTGAGAAAGTTGTTTCATGAGTTGCTCCCATTCTACCAGATCCCAATTGAGTATAAATCAAAATGTGCAAACATGCAGGTTATTATAAAGATATACAAGCTACACCAAAAATAAAGTTTTTTTCATTTTTTCTTAAGTTTCTCAAAGCAGGATCATTTGGGAATTTTTGCTTTCAAAATTGGGAAAAATGTATGCTTTTTGGCATTGGGAATGGGTCCCTTTACCGGACCCTGTGAGTGGCCAGAAAAATCCCTGAATAATGATTGTTTATTGTTTGTGAGGTGTTTTTCTTTGTAACAGGTATGATTGAGTACAAGCCCCTGTGCTCTATGATCAAGAATTTGTTAGATCTGCTAATTACTAAGAATTACTGAAACTTTAGTCAAGTTTTTTCATTTACACTCATAAGGGCAGTAGTATGTTAAATCCTAGTGAAAATCAATGCTTTCTTTGTCAACAAGATCAATATAAAGTGTCATGTAGTAAAATTCACTTGATGAACTAACAGTCACAGGAGACTTTGCAGATGTTGGATAGCCATACACAAATGTTTTATTTTTCTATGTTTTTTATAACTTCAGATAAAAAGTAAGAATAGGGCTGTTATATAGCTAAATCTACACCATTCTAACTTGCCCACTTCCACTAAACAAATGTTAAAAGACAACTATAGACAATCTGCATGAGTACGCATCTGGTAAATACAGACGATTCAGATTTGGTGGAAACTGAACGCACTCCATTAATGGATGCCCATGCAGCACACAGCGGAAAAAGGAAAGTTATAAGAGAAGATTATGAAGATCTAGAAAGAAACAGACAAACATCAGAAGAAAATGGAACAGTATGTAGTATACTTCAAAATCAACAATTGATCTGTTGAATGGATTGATGACACCCTTTATTAAGCCTGGAATCAATGCACACTACACGATAAAATGCTGCATAATATATCTATGTAATAAGATGGTATTAGCAATAGCAAAATTTGTAGAAATTCTTCTTGTGAATCTAGGTATTTAGAAACACTTTGATCTATATAGATGGTAATAGATTTAGCAATATTTGTAGAAATTCTTCTTTTGAGCAGTTCAGGTTCTTTTTCATGCTGTAACTGATCTATATAATAGACTATTAAATTTTCTCTGACAAAAGATGGATAGATTAATGGTGCTTTATGCCCCAATCAAGATTCATTTATTTTTGAGGGGAAGGATGGGAGATGGTGATGGAAACCAGTGTGCATGAAGAACCCACCACATGCAGACATATAAAGTTTCTCACACTTGGATCTCCCCAATTTAGGTTTAAATCTAGGTATTTAGAAACACTTTGATCTGTTGGCATGTACTGTAGGCTACAACAAAGGGTTCTCTTTTTTTTTAAAGAACTGCCAATTAATAAGACATTAAAAAGTATTAAGATAGTAATACACTGTAGTACTGGTTTGCTCATAATAGTTACATTTATATTCCAGGTTGATACAGTGCCAGGAAATAGAGCTGATACTACACAGAGACAGTCAAGGGAGCCTGCAGGACCAGCAAGAAGAAGAGGCACAAGTGGGGAGCATGAAGATGAAGAAGAAGAGACATTGTTGTATGGTGCTAAACATGTTATTATGTTGTTTGTACCTGTGACATTATGTATGGCTGTTGTTGTGGCAACAGTTAGTTCAGTGACCTTTTATACCAAAAAGACTGGATATTTGTAAGTACAAAAGTATTTTTATTGCCAATTTCAGTTTGTTTATTTGTTATTCACTTATTGCTTTTAATGGCTTTTCTGTTCTAACTATGAATAAAGCAACAAATGTGGTGTATGAATCAGTAATAAATGCAAGTAGAATATGCCTTTGCCACAAACATTAAATGTAGCTATATGTGTATATACATTTTGTTGCTTGATGAGTTACTCCTTACTGGAATGCAAGACCTCAACTTCCAAATAACTTTAAAAAATGAAATTAAAATTAGGTTTTAGCGAATGATTAAACATTTAAATTGTTTATAGAATAGATCTTGTAAATAACATTGTGAGTTGAGTTGAGTAATGATGTTTGATGCCCGGTCAAGATTCTTTCAGTTCTTGGATGGTAGAAGAAACACATATTATGTGGCAATGTCCAGAGAAAACAAGAGCTTTTGAAAAGTGAACTGACAAACTTGCACATTAGAATCTGTTCTAGTGAATTTGAACTTAGGCTGTGAGAGGCACTGTGACTTTATAAGTGTGTGCTTTAGACCACTCAGTCACAGAAGCCCATGAAAAGATTAAGCAAATGAAGTAAATACATCGTAACATGTACATGTAAACAACTTCCTTTGTTATGATGTAAAATGCCTAAGTTGAGTTAGTTTGTTATGTCAGTGCTTAAAAACTTATAAGAATAATGCTTATCCTTGTTTAGTGCCGTGAAGTAGCTGAGAATAAGTACAGTACTCTCCCTTAGATGGGGCATCAGTCCTTAACAAAAGTTACTCCAAAGCATACTTACCAGTACCATTTGGCATCCGAGTGGACTTCCTATAAAATCCTATAAATTCCTATAAAATTGGCAATTCCTATATTTTTCCTATATTTTCTCAAAAAGACCTAAAATTCCTATATATTTCACACTATTCCTATATTTTCTGAGATGTTTTTGTTTCTATTTGTGTTAGGACTTTTTGTGTTCACTCACACAAAGCAGTGACTGGGGTTGTATACATCATTTTTAGTTTTTCTAAGAAATCATGGAATGTCTTGAATTGATATGCACATTGAAAAAAGAATTCCTATAAAAAATAAAGAGGAGAGGCTTGAACTTGGAATGGCTGTGAGGAGTGGAGGAGGCCATTGTAGTCGTCAGTGATGTATACATCCCAAAATTTCTTTCAGTTTAGCAATTCATTGTTTTGAAAATTTCTATAAATTTCCTATATTTTTGGAAAAAAAATTCCTATATTCCTATATTTTTGACAAAGAAAGTGGGTGGGGACCCTGGACTTAAGACATGTAAAATTAAATGTCCTGTCCAAAATTGCTCAAGGACATACAATGCAACTCAGATTCAACCCATGGCTCTTAAATCAGATGTCCTGGACCTAAACCACTAAGCACTTAACCAAATATTGTCAAAATGCTCCAGGTTATAGTTAAATAATCATTAAATCGTAAACAGAGGTTAAAACATATATTTACAGTTATATGACATTAACAGTATATGTATTTTATTATTGTAGAATTTACACACCTTTCCATGATGCAGATAAAGCTGATGCTTCTACAGGAACAAAAGTCTGGCAGTCTTTGGCTAATGCCGGTATTTTGCTGGCTGTTATAGCTGTCATGACCATTGTGTTGTTAGTTCTTTACAAATATAGATGTTACAAGGTACTATATTAAATTTTACTTACCTACAAAATGGAAAAGTTTAATAATGGGGTTACCTTTACAAGTTGTTGGGTACCTTTACGAGTTTTACTTAGTGTTTCTAGTTTATGTACATTTAATTCACATGTGGTGGTGGTGGTGGAAAACTACCAATTTTCCTTGCCTATACAAAGTGCATGTCATGCATTTAGTGTAGACACCTGTGTTCATTGTTAAAGGTTTTTGAATAAATTCATCTTATGATGTTAGTCTGTAACTGTATAATGGGAAATGCTTGCAGATAACTAATATATAAACCGTTTTTGCATCTACATACTACTGCTTGACAATCGTTGGATGATTATGATAAGCATAAATATAAAATCTACATAAATTTTTCTGATAATAATTCTGCCATTTTAAAGTTAAGAAGTAACTGTAAGGACTCATTAAGTATCTCTTAACCTACCAGTATCCATTAAGTCCATCTAATTCACAGTTAACTGCTTCTTTAACCCCTAATGTTACTTATCTTATGCATGCCAAAATTATCACAATGGATGGAAGTTATAAAATAGTTACTCTTCTTTTTTTTTTTTTTTTTTAAATCATCATTTGAAACATTGGTGTGCATCATATGCTCAGACCAGCTCTGTTTGTAGTATCAACTTTTTGATTTGATTTTACTTTACAAGATCTGAAGCCATGAAAGTTTAAAATTACAAAATTTGAGATACTGTTTTTTTTCTTGCTCATAAGGGGTAAAAGCAGCTGGAAATAAGAAAATTTTTAGTTTTATGATAAAGATACCCATAAACAAAAATCATTGTTGCAAAATACTCTTGTTGGACTATGGTAATGGTGCCTTTTGCAAGAGTCTTGTTTTGTTCTGTTAATCAGTTTAAAACAATCATGTTTACATTTGGATCTTTGTGATTAATACCTTGTTGTGATATCTTGTTTCAGATCATGTTTTAGAGAAATGTATTTCATGTATTTTGGCAGGTTATTGCCTTATATTTGTTACAGTTTATTGAATTAGTAGTTTATATGAAGCTTCACATTGTGCTTTCTGTATGAGTTACACACTTTTATGTATAGTTTTGTAAAAAGCTTTAGTATTATAACATATTGTCAGTAAAAATTTACTGATTAATTAAAAACTACATTAACACATAAATTCAGATGGGAATTTCATATTGAATGATTGTTTTAATGGTATATTTTTTAGGTGATACATGGTTGGCTGATTGCATCATCACTGATGTTACTATTTCTATTTTCATACATTTATCTTGGGTAAGTAAAAGAAAAATATTTGATTGGTTGTATTATCACTGATGAAACATGGATACTAAACCCAGATTCCTGATATTTATGTAAAGATGAAAAAATATTGATTCAAAGATGTTTTGATTATTTTAAAAAGTAGTGCATTTGAAGAATAACTTAAGACTGTTCTTCATGTGCTTTTGGTATTTTCAGAGATTACCATAAAATATTTCTGTAAAAAGGGAAAATGTTTCCACAATGGGGAGCTTACATGGCTTAAATGACAATGTTAACACCAGAAGTAATGTCTTTGGTGATGTATAACATCCTTTGTACAAAAGGTGCACAATTCACCATCATAAACAAACCTGATTGTATAAATATACATTATATTGTTACACCAGAAAGTTAAGGGATTGTGACAAAGTGTTTTATTGAAGACTGTTAATTATGACTCAGTATCCATGGAGGTAATTCTTTTGTTAAGTTCAGGTCACACAGGCTGAGTTCTCTTTAACACCATTCTGGCTACATAGAGTAGAACTTCAATAACTCAAACATCGATATATCAAATACCAAGGATAACTCAAAGTCTTTATTTTGTCCCGACCGGTTTTCTATATAAACTATATTAGGACAACTTTGATAGCTCAAAATTCTATAATTTGAATACCCCAGATAATTTTAAATAATAATTTGATCTGTAGTTTAAAAATCTGTTAAAAATTAACTTAAAAAACTCAGATTTTTTTAACAGCATGTAATCAATGGCATGTTAGTTAAAACCAACAGAAAAATCCCCTGTATCAGTAATTAGGCTATTAAAGAATAGAACATAGTTCTAGATATCTGCTGTATTAATTAGTACATGTATCAGTTAACAGATTAATATTCAGTACTGTCATGGACAATTAAGTCTAACAGGTACGATAATTCTCTGCACAAATTACAGAAGCCAAGTAATATGTCACTGTCGATAACAGTTGAACTTTCGACTTAATTTCTCCAAGCTTAATTTAAATGCCTAACCCTTTGGTACCCACGACTGCATTGCAATGCTTTGTAATTTTATTAACTATCTGTTTGTATTTTCTAACAAATGTAATAATTATGTATTGCTGATATACATGTACATATATTGAATTTCTGATTCTGTTGTTCATTTACATCATGCTTTTAAAATAAAAGAATGTGTTTTGCATGCTTTTGCTGTCAATATCAATACAATTTAATACATTATTATTTTTTTGTTTTGAAAGTATCTACGTGTAGTAGTATTTTTTCCTCTATTGCATTGCATTTGAGTACCAGTAACAGCTCACAACAACAAAGATTTCTGTAGTGGAAAACATATATTAAGGTGATGTCATCCTTCAACTTCAACTCGGTGGCTGAGTGGTCTAAAGTGCACGCTTACGGATCACAGTGCCTCTCACCGCCTGGGTTCGAATCCCACTTGGGACAGATCCTAGTGTGAGAAAGTTTGTCTGTTCGCTTGCCGAAGTTCAGTGGTTTTCTCCAGGCACTGCAGTTTCCTCCACTATTCAAGATCTGGCCGTCTCAAAATAAGTGAGATTCTTTACTGTGGTAAAACACCATTACTCCACTCAACTCAACTTCCATAACTCTAACACCATGATAACTCAAAGTCACCACCGAAGTCCCATGCACTTCGAGTTATCCAAGTTCTACTGTAGGTTTAAATTTTACTCATTCAGATTATATTATGAGATATCTTTGTTACATTATATCATTCTGCTATAACTGGTGCACTAAACACCATTACTGAACTTAGGCTCTCATTCTTACATAAACTTGTCATGACTTATTTTTTGTTTCAGGGTTGTGCTCCAGGCTTACAATGTTCCTATGGACTACATAACAGTGGCTTTACTAATGTGGAACTTTGGTGTTGTGGGCATGATTTGTATTCACTGGAAAGGACCATTACTTCTTCAGCAAGCTTATCTAATTGTTATATCAGCTCTTATGTCACTCATATTCATAAAATACTTGCCAGATTGGACAACTTGGGTAGTGCTTGGTGTCATGGTCATTTGGGGTAAGTAATAAGTGCCTGACTGATTTGGCAAGTCGGGTGGTCATTAATGTTATGACAAGATACCCTTTGTTATGCAGGAAAAGTTATTCATAAGTTTCTGGGTGATTGTAAAATCTAATGATGCTTTAAATTTGGAAGTTGGTGCTTGTTGTCCAGGGCATGCATAGTAAGTGATTAGTCTTGACCGATTGGCCAACTGAGTAGCATAAAGTTAGGTGAGTGGTATCCTACATATTTATAGAGTAATTAATTAGTTCCTGATTGAATTGTCAACTGATTTTTACTATTCTATGGCAAGTAGTACTTGTTGTCCTAGGTATGTAAAGTAAATAATAAGTTCCTGACTGAATAAACAATTGACTGGTGTTTTATGTTGTTGTGGGTAGTGTTTGGTTCCCTGGTTATGTGGGGTAAGTTATAAGTTTTTGACTAAATGTACAACTAAGTGGTGCTTTATGTTGTGGTTTGTGGTGTTTGTTGTCCTGTTCATGTGAGCTTATAGATAAAGTGCAGTGTGTCTTATACTGAGTTTGTGCATGTGTGTGTATGTTTCATACCTATTTTGAATTCTCCTCTAAAACTACTAGACAGATTTCATTAAAACTTAAATTTATATATGGGTAATTGCAATTCAGATTTATTTAAGATGGAATTGGTGCTATGGCTACCAAAGTTGTGACAAGGTGACAAAGAAGTGCAGATTTTTCTATAAAAAAAAGTCTTTTCCAAAACAGAATTGAAAATTATTTTTTAAATTCGAGCAACTTGGATAGTTCTTGGTCCTGGCAAAATGTAGTAATTTATATTTCTCTAATTGAAAAACATTCCGGTGTTTTATGTTCTGGCTATATGAGTTTACTTTGTGCATGTTTTAATGTTTCCCTTATTTAAAAAATTGGGTAGTACTTGGTGTCCAGGCAACATGTGATAATAATTAATTTGAGTTGTTTGTTTTTGTTTTGAGCATGTTTGTTTTTGTTTTGAGCCACAAACTGTAATTATGTTTAAAGCATAAAAAGATTATGATTTTTATTTCCATAATTGAAAACTTGTTTAGTGCTTGGTACCCTGGCAATTTTTGGTAGTTAATGTTTTTCGAATTGAACAGAGGTGCTCTTGCTACATGGGGTAATGAAAATTTCTCTGCTTGAACAAATTTGGTGCTGCTTGTTGTCCAGCCTATTTAGGGAAAATAAATATTTTTGAAATTGAACTTGGACATACTGGCTATCTGTGTAATTAATATTTCCTTAATTTGATGATTTTGAGGATGTTTGCTGTATGGTTATGTGGCCTGAAATGAGGGCACTAGATGGCGTTTGATAACCAAATGTATTCAAACACTTGATAAAACTACAATAACATAATTATGTCTCCTGTTCATAAAATTCAGAGGTCTACAAATTTCTAAACTTAAACTTCAATATTTCTCATGCTTACATAAATTACTGCTTCTAATTCTCTTTAATATAAATAAAGACAGTTTTTGTGAATTTTAACTATTTTCTTGAAACAGATTTTCATAGTACATGTATATAATTTTTGATGCAATAATCTGTCATGTACTATTTTTTATAAATTTCTTATCATCACAAACATTATTTTTGAGATCAATTAGTATTTGCAAAACAATATGTTGGCAAAAGTTTGTAATTTACAATCTTATTTGTTAAAATCAAGCTTTGAGTTTATTAACATGTAATATAATTTTTTGTAGATCTAGTTGCTGTATTATGTCCTAAAGGTCCACTTAGAGTGTTAGTTGAGACTGCACAAGAAAGAAATGAACCAATTTTTCCAGCTCTTATATATTCATGTGAGTATTTCATATATAGAGGTTGTTATTAGAGCATTCACCTATGTGTGAGTGGTCTGGTTCTTCAGGTCTGACCCTGTATTCTTAAGTCTGTAAAAATCTGTACATTTCATATCTTTCATTGTTAGCATCAAATTCTGGATCTAGTTTTAAAATCTTTTGGCAGACAAATTTTGATACTTTTACGGTATTTAATTATAGGTTTTCCTCTTGATGTTAGTGAAATGTAAAGAAGTGTCAACTCCACTAACATCTTTTTTAATGTCAGTTAATTTGTTAAAATCATGGAATTCCGTTTTTTGAGTGTCAATGTAAAAACATATGTACTGTTTATTAAAAAAACCATTCCTATTTATAATATAAGCTACTATGGTTTGGAGTGTTGTTGGTATGGCAGATAATGGTGCCAGTAATGATTCTAAAGGGAGCAAGAAAAAGAAGAAGAAAAAGAAGAAATCTGAGTCATCTTCCAGTGATCAAGATTGTAAGTTTAGTAATGCAGTTTTCAACCCCTTGATACGAATGAAGGGGGCTCTGTGGTGAGGTGGTCTTGTGCATCATGACATGTCTCACTGCCTAGGTTCAACTTTAGCAGATCCATGTTTGAAAAAGTTTGTTTACCTTGGTGATGTGCAGTACTTTACTCAGTTCACTGGTTTCTTGAACCATCACGGAACTGGGCAACTGAATATGAGTGAAAAAAAATCAGAAGTTAAGAAATATTAATCCATTCCAATCCAATTCAGTCCTTATACCATTGCCATATATTAAGTCACATTTTGGAGTTTGAAGTGGTTTGTCATTTCTTTAAAGACTCTTGTGAAGAATAAACATTGAGAAATAGATTTTGTTACTTTAAAAGTTGTGACAAAATTGTAACTAAAGTTATTAAGTGATATTATTATGAGGCTTACCATTCATTTACACTTATCTGAAATCCTAGAATATTCTGAAGTTTTTTCTCGGACATATAATGCCAGTTTTGTATCTTAGTTTGTAGAGCATATTTGTACTATAAGTTAACAGTCATAGTTCTGATACCTAGGTATGACTTGAGAATATGTATAGACAATTTTTTTTCATCGAATGCTTTGGTTTTAAAGTGGCCAAAATGCGTAGGAATGTGTAGTTAAGGTTTAAGGGTATAAAATATTAAATTATGGCTAAAGTTGTAGCTTTTTTTTCAAAAATGTACTGTAAAATGGTTGTAACATAAACCAAATTTTTTTTAAATAGCACCAAGAGACAATCAGATAGTTACGGTTGGAGATAATGATGAGGATTATGGATTTGGTGAACAGAGAGAACGTCCTAGACTTAGACCAGATGGCCTGTCTACAAGTAGTACAGAATCACAAAGGGTATGTTTAAATACATTTTGAAAATAAATATTAAACATGCTTTAGTTATAGGACAATTTGTGTAATGGATTTTGAAAGACTTCACATATAAGTTTGCCTGTTAATGTATAGAGGACTTAGAGGTTTGTTGTGATATTATTATCCATATTGGCTTATTCTGATAGAACTATTGCAAAAAAGTTGCACAAGTTAAAGTCAATAATTCAGTAATCTCTCAAACAAGTTAAAATTAACAAATTTTGGTATAAAGGACAATGACCGATAATGGCCCACTAGTTTAAACACAATGACCATTTTTCAGTTATCAGTTATAATGTTAATGAGCTCTTATTACCAGAAGTATTACATATCTAAGTCACTTAATTTATCATGTTCATGTCTGCAACAAGAAGCAGAGTTAGAGGCTAAACAATCATATCAGACTTTTATTCAAAAGAAAGATAGTAGATCTTATATTCTGAAGTAGCATCCTCAAATTTGCAGTATTTTATGTGCCATTTGTTTGCTTTGGTGTCCTATAATGGCAAATCATCTAATGAAATCCTGCAAGAAATACTATCCTTTAGATGATCTATTAGGCCCATAGGTTTCCTATTTCTCTGTAAGTCTACCATATTTTTTTGCTATACACATTTTAAACCAAACTACCGGTAATGGTGAATTGAGATTTTTTTAAAAATCATTGTGGCTATTATTTATTTTTTGAAGGCTCGTAATGCTGTAGCTGTTCTTGGTCATGGTGAAGAACAAGAGTCAAGAGAACAACAACCAAGACAGACACAGAATCGACGATCCCAACAAAATGAGGAGGATGAGGAAGAAAGTGAGTGTACACTTGATACATTTCATTTTATCATTTCAAAGGGTTACTGGTCTGAAAAACTAAAGTCCAGTTCCTCAGAAAAAATCACAAGAAAAAGTGTCTTATTATCAGGGTTATTTGCTTTTGTTAAATGTTTTGCTATTTTTCTATCATTTCTATTTACAAAATATTAACATCACAAAGATTACCATTCATTTTTTTTCACATTGTGTTTATTAAAGTAGTTTTGGAATTAATCAACTCTAAGAAATATCCACTTAACAACTTGAAAAAGAAAACAGGTATTTTCATGTGCAGCAACTCAATTCTAAGAAATGTCCATTTAACATTTGAAAAAGAAAACAGGTATTTTCATGTGCAGCAACTTAATTCTAAGAAATGTCCATTTAACAATTTTAAAAAGAAAACATCTATTTTCATGCGCAGCAACTCAAGCCTGAGAAATATCCATTTAACAATTTTAAAAAGAAAACATGAATTTTCATGTGAAGCAACTCAACTCTAAGAAATATCCATTCAACAATTTTAAAAAGAAAACATGTATTTTCATGTGCAGCACTTCAACTCTAAGAAATATCCGTTTAACATTTTTGAAAAAGAAAACAGGTATTTTCATGTGCAGTAATTCAACAAAGTTGTCATACATGTTATAAGTTCGAAAACAGGTATAATATGATTTATGCATTGATCTCTACAAAGAAGAATTTTTTTTTTTAAATTTACTATGTAATCACTTAGGTTGTTCTGCACTAAATAGTTTAAAAATAGAATACAGTAATTAAATATTTTCAACAGGTAAAAGTAATGGTGGTTACCTGATCATAACACAGTTAAACTGTAAAAAACTTTTCAGCAGAAATCAAATATTACTGATATTTTTGCCAATTTAAAAAGAAAGTTGAATTTTTTTCTTATTTTTCTTGTAATTTCCTATTTTCCTAAATCTCTTATAGTCGAACTTGGGTTATTCGAAATTCTTTTTTTTTGAATACTTTAGGTTACTTGAAGTCTTCAATAGGTTCGGACTGCCCAGCACTGTAATTTTATTTAAAAAATTGTTTTATTTAAACTTGGTCATTTAAATACCAGTGCTTATGCAAACCTAATTTGAGAAACACATACCGGGTAAGACTTAAATGTGAAAATATACCCCAAAAATTTAAAGTTGACATTTTTATTCCATTTATAATATTAAAGAAACTACATCATAATAAGCCATATTTATCATTAATAACTAAAATTAACCCTAATTATAATTATAATCCCAGGTGCAACAGAAAATGAATTGCATATGTGTAACAATTCTCAAGTAAAAATTAAAAAAAATAAAATAAATAAATAAAAAATATCAAAAAAAAATTGTTGACAATGGTTACTAATCTTCAAAATTAAATACATGTAATGCAAAATTTCAAAAACTCTCTCTCTCACACACACACACACACACACACACACACACACACACACACACACACAGAGAGAGAGTCTTTATTTGTCCAAAAATATTGACATAAAAAAGTTCTGAGCAGTAATTATTGGACCATTCACTGTCTTATATACATTTATCCAAAAGATTCCCTCACACCTATGTATGATGAACAGAAGAAAGAAGTTCCAACACCACTTTGCATTTACAGATCATGTTAGATGGATGCTTCCATATATCTCACTATTCTATTTCTGTATTGTTGTTGACTGGACATTGGAAAAAGTATCAGATTTATTTCCATGATAAATTGTTTATATTTGTTACAGGAGGTGTAAAACTTGGTCTTGGAGATTTTATTTTTTATGGTGTACTTGTGGGGAAAGCTTCCTCTTATGGAGACTGGAATACAACACTAGCCTGTTTTGTAGCTATACTAATTGTAAGTTGTTTAGTTGATTTTTGGTATTATAGAGACCTCTATAAATAATAATGAAATAAAGACTGACGACAATTTTTTTATAGTGCAATATATTTTGAATACACATTATTTCTTATCAAGCTTACTGACTAACTGTTGAACTACCAGGTACATTACAAGATATATTTGAACATTAGGTTGTTATACAGATCATACAGCATAACTATATACAATGCAGTTACATATAAATGTAAGTTATAAAAATTCAATTAAGTTAATAACCTAAGCTCTATTGGAACACATTCGAAAAGAATGTTGTCCCATCTCCTAGGAATTGTTTGTTTAAAGTCAGCTTGTCAACTTTAATAAGTAACCAAATCAAAGTCTGTGTTTCCTTGTGTTAAGGGTTTTGAATGAATTGGTGTTACTAGATTAATTATATCTTTTACAGTTTTCCATGAGATTAAATATGATCCATGTGATTAAATATGATACTTTCTGTTATAAAGTGTTCATTAAAATTTTAGATATTAATGATGGACAATTAATATAATTTGTCAGTTTTTACCTTTTATTCCCTGGAATCCCCATACATCTGTGCACATGCTCCAAGCAAATAATAATCATCATTAAACATTGACCAACCCATTAGAGGACATCATTTATGCATCTCTGAAGGTATCTTTTTGGGTCATGTTGAAAATGTGGTCTAAATTTACATGGATGTTCTTATTGAATGTGTTTCAATAGCTGTAATGCTATTACCTTAATTGGGTTTTTATAATTCACACCTATATGTAATTGTATTTCAATAGATTTAAATAGATGGTACGCTAAATGACCAAATACAGGTTTATGGGTCAGAAGGCCTCACATCACCATTGTTTAAATTCCACACAGGCAGATCATAGTATTTTATCAAGTAGATAGACTAAAGGTGTAATAAATTTTTAAGGACATACCACATGATCTATAAAGTTGAACTCATGACTGGAGAATACTGAAAAGTTTTGTCACACATTTCCATGCAAAATGTGCTTTTAAGAACAAGAAAATATGTATACACAATAGATAGTTTTCACAGAACCATATGTAACATTTAATTTCACAAACACATATAAGCAATTTGCTAATTTTATGTTCCAGAATTTTAACTTTTTAATTAAAAAAAAAAAAACAACAACAACAAAGACTGATCTAAATTTTTTACTTATTATAGATATTTTAATTGAATTTCTTTGTATAACAGAAATGTATAGCAGTACATGTATCTTTGTCATTACTAAATAAAATAATTCTTCATCGTTTAATTTTTTTCAAGTAATATTATTGTTTGTCTGGCATAAGGGGAGAGAAAATTGGATTTCACTTTTCTTGCATCTTCATGATTGTTATTGTGTATGAATCACCATTTGTGTCCTGTTTTTCATTTTGTTAAGTTTTATGTGAACCTTTTAAGTTATAGCCTAAAGAGCCACCTTATGGATCACACAACCTTTTACTGCCTATGCTCAGTTCACATAGAAAGTTTGTCTTTTTTTCAGAAGGATGGTGGCTTTTCTCCAGGCCCCAGTTTCACAATCATTCACTCCATTGAGTGTACACTCATCTCGAATATGAGAATATTTCATAGTCAATTTTTAAGACATTACACAGTTAAAATTGAGTATCTAATGTTTTATTTTCTAAACAATTTAAAAAAAAATATTGCCTCATAAAACTTGAAATTTTGAAATATTGATGAGAGAAAAATATGAATATTGAGCTGAGTGAATGATTGTGAAACTGGGGCCTGGCATTCTGAATTCTAAAACAATCTTTTAACTAACCTCTTTGATATACATGTACTGTTAGGTTAAATACTGTTGACAGGTGTAAAAAAAAAATGATTTCTCCATTCTTCTCTAATGCTAGCCATAACTTACCTACCATCAAATTATCAATAGTAAGACATTTAATTAAAAGTCATTTTTGTTTTATTTCAGGGACTGTGTTTTACTCTACTCCTACTTGCAATATTCCGTAAAGCATTACCAGCTTTGCCTATATCAATAACATTTGGATTGATTTTTAATTTTGCGACAAGAGAATTGGTACGACCATTTATGGACAGTTTGGCATCAGAACAAGTTTATGTATAGCAGTACTTAAACAATGATTTATGTTTAGTGATGGAGATCATCTATTGAAGTGCTGATTTACATATTTATGCTAATGGCCACTTTATTTGATTAATTCATTTATTTTATGTAAATGTTATGTGAAAATTAAATGTCAATTCATACAGATGACATGAACTAATACTTACCTACAAATATCATGTTTTAATTCTACTTACAGAACAACTGACTTGTTTTCAAAAATCATGGTATTTTTGCATCTTTTTTCTCTATGCAAAGTTATTAAACTGCGAGTTTTCTGTTTTCTAACTTCAAGTCACACAGACACACACACACACACACACACACACACACACACACACAGAGTCATCATTTGTCCAAGAAATATTGACATAAAATAGTTCTGAAAATTAGTTAAAATTGCTAATTTAATTCAAATTATAGAAGTTAGATAAACCTACATGAATATTGAAGATCTCAGTTGCCAATTGGTCTACAGTGCTGGCCTATTGAGCACAATACTTACTATAGGGTTATTATACTGTTGTTGAACTGGCAAACTGGTGCAAATGTCGCATCAAGTTGGGACAATACTTCACAATATCAGTTCCATAAATGCTTTTCTTTTATAGTAAAATATATATTTCATTTCCTTATTTTTTGTATTGCATCTTAAAAAATACCATTTTTGTCTCAAAATATACAAGTATTGCACTAGTTTTTATATATAATAATATAAGAACTAGTGCAATATCATTTTTGAAAAAAAATCCTCTTCAGTCATGATTCAGAGAACAGTGCCACATGAGAAAGTGTGCAATATGTAAAAAAAGGGTTCTGGAGACCTCGGAACCATAACAAAGTCTGCATTCAAATATTGATATATTGCACGCTAACATCTCAGAATTTATTGTTATTTCTATGTGAAACATAAATTGCTATATAATAAATGTCATTACTAAGGTTCAAATCCCACTCACAGATCCTTTTGTGCAAATGTTATTATGATTAATTTTCTTGAGTTAAGTAATCTAATTTCCTTAATTAATTATTCATAAATTTGTACTTTTTGCTACTTTAACTCATCATATAAAACATGTCATATTTCTTATTTCTGATTTTAAAATGAAAACTGAAATGACAGATTATATATGTAGGCAAATATTTACACATTTCTGTTAAAGAAAACTAATATGACAGATTATATGTTGGCAAATATTTACACATTTCTGTTAAAGAAAACTAAAATGACAGATTATATGTTGACAAATATTTACACATTTCTGTTAAAGAAAACTAAAATGACAGATTATATGGTGGCAAATATTTACACATTTCTGTTAAAGAAAACTAAAATGACAGATTATATGTTGGCAAATATTTACACATTTGTGTTAAAGAAAACTAAATTGACAGATTTTGGCAAATATTTACACATTTCTGTTAAAGAAAACTAAAATGACAGATTATATGTTGGCAAATATTTACACATTACTATTAAAGAAAACTAAAATGACAGATTATATGTTGGCAAATATTTCCTCTATTAAAGAAAACTAAAATGACAGATTATATGTTGGCAAATATTTACACATTACTGTTAGATTTGCCAATTGTTTTATTTATGATTTATTCATAAGTCATGCTAGTTATTTCCTTTGAAGTCTTGAACATTTATGATTTTATATGACTACAAAGAACTGAAAAGTTATTATTTGTACTGTACATTATTTATAAACATATTATTGACATTTAAGATAAAGAAGTGATATTGTTCTAAATTGTTTTTTTTTCTATTTGGTCCACTTTTTTTATAACATTTGTCATGTTTTGTTGATATTTGTGAATGACTCCATTATGTTATGTTAATTCTCTGAACTTGAACAAGTATGATCAGTTGCACAAATTTTCTGAATTTATATAAAGAAGTATGACTTGGTTATGTCACATATAAACTCTCTGAAATTACTTATTAGACATCATTTTCTTTGTGCAAACAGATAAATATTGATGTAGACATTTTACATGAAATATTTGATTCCAGTCTTGCAAGCTTTAATGCAGGTATGAGTAATAAAAATAAAACACAAACATACCAGTCCTTGTCCAAATCATAATCCCAAAAACAAAGTAAAAACTTTGAAAGCTGGCAAATTTAGTAATACATGTGAACTTTCATTCAGGAAGTGAGGCCGGGTGCTCTTAGGAAATTCTTAGGAATTTGTTTAATTAATGTTGTAAGATTTCTCTTAAAGTTTGTAATGATGTTTTTTTAACCATTGTTTAAACTTTACTTGTAAAAAGTAAAGCAGAGATTATGTCTGTCTGTCTAAGATTCTAACTTACTGTACACTGTTTAAGTGTTTCATAACTTACTGTACACTGTTCAAGTGTTTAATAACTGACTGTACACTCTTCAAATGTTTAATGACTTGCTGTATACTGTTCAAGTGTATAATAACTTACTGTACACTGTTCAAGTGTATAACGACTTACTGTACACTGTTCAAGTGTATAATGACTTGCTGTACACTGTTCAAGTGTTTAATGACTTACTGTACATTCTTCAAATGTTTAATGACTTGCTGTACACTCTTCAAGTGTTTAATGACTTACTGTACACTGTTCAAGTGTTTAATGACTTACTATACACTGTTCAAGTGTTTAATGACTTACTGTACACTCTTCAAATGTTTAATGACTTACTGTACACTGTTCAAGTGTTTAATGACTTACTATACACTGTTCAAGTGTTTAATGACTTCTATGCACTGTTCAAGTGTTTAATGACTTACTGTACACTGTTCAAGTGTTTAATGACTTACTGTACACTGTTCAAGTGTTTAATGACTTACTATACACTGTTCAAGTGTTTAATGACTTACTGTACACTGTTCAAGTGTTTAATGACTTACTGTACACTCTTCAAATGTTTAATGACTTACTATACACTGTTCAAGTGTTTTATGACTTACTGTACACTGTTCAAGTGTTTAATGACTTACTGTACACTGTTCAAATGTTTAATGACTTACTGTACACTCTTCAAATGTTTAATGATCTACTGTACACTGTCCAAGTGTATAATGACTTACTGTACACGGTTCAAGTGTTAAATGGCTTACTGTACATTGTTGTAGTGTTTAATGGACAAGGTGTCAAGGTCAGCAACTCTCTCTTGTAAATCATTCTTGTTGTGAAATCCAAAAGGTGTTAATTTGATTTAATATATTTACTATTCTGTCCCAGTATGTCTTTTCTTGTATTGTCTTGTTTGGCTGTTATATTTTACTTTTGTTGTGTCAAGTTCTTGGTTGTACTAGCAGTTGCCAAGCACATGTTCTCCAGTACCAAATATCCTTCATCTATAATAATTTTTTGAGTGATTAGTTTTGGGACCAGAAACACTTTGTGTTTAATATCTGTTTATTTCCCCATTGGATGTGAAAGTGTTATATATTTTATGTTCTGTTGTGCTTAAAAAGTGTATACAGTAATAGTTTCAATTACCTGATCAGTCAATGCAAATAAAATCAATATGTTTTTATTCTGTTTTTATGACCTTTTTTAAATCAAATTAGATAAGTACATATGATTTATTGGATCTGTTTTTAAGTTACACTTGAAATCACAAACATTAGCATTCTCCTACCCGACAGTTTGGTCAGAACATCTGACTTAAATTATAGGATGGCAATTATGTATGATAAAATCATTTATAGCATTCAGATATCTTGTTTAACGATTGCCTTTCTGAACACCTGGTCTCACACTACTTAAGATTGGTTGAGTTTAAGATGGGGTCTTGTTAATTGAGGACTTTAAAACAAGGCTTTTTCTCCAGATAGAATCATTTCTTGTCTCTTGTCTTAAAAAGGGATTGACAATAATGGCATAAGTTCCAGAACACCTATTCTTACTCACATTTTATGATCCAGAACACACTACATGTTCCAGAACACCTAGTCTTACACACAATTTATGTTCCAGAACACCTAGTCTTACTCACACTGCATGTTCCAAAACACCTAAACCTGAAATACATTCCTCCGAACGGCTTTTTATAATACTGATGTTGCCGGCAGTCTCTTGTCAGTTACGTTTGACCAAAATGAACGAATTTATAGCTACAAACTCGGTTGCCAAACCAAGTGGTCTAAAGCGTACGCTTACGGATAACAATGTCTCTCTTCCTTGGCTCGAATCCCACTTGGACAGATCCTTGTGTGATTGATTGACTGATTGATTGATTTAAATTGGTTCTACGTGCCAGTCAAGAATATTTTACTTATATCGAAACGTCACAAGCTATATGTAAAGTGGCAGAAATGTTGACCTTTGCAGTCCTTAGGACAATGTGCAGAGAGGGTTTTTTACCTCTTGCCTTTCGTGACACGTGGCATCAGTTTTTAACTTATGACTTTCATTTCTAAATGTTTGGGGTAAGAAAAGTTATTTCCTATTTTCAAGTCTTGGTCAGACCCGGCCGAAGTTTGGACCCCGACCTCCCACATACAAATCTAGCACTATACCAACTGAGCTACCGTAGTGGTAAATCTCAGTGTGAGAAGACACGTAACAAGCTATAATAAAAGCACACAGGACAATTTCAACACGTAACAATATATAACAAAAGCACACAGAAAACAATTTTAACTTGTAACAAGCTATAATAAAAGCACACAGGACAATTTCAACACGTAACAATATATAACAAAAGCACACAGAAAACAATTTTAACTTGTAACAAGCTATAATAAAAGCACACAGGACAATTTCAACACGTAACAATATATAACAAAAGCACACAGAAAACAATTTTAACTTGTAACAAGCTATAATAAAAGCACACAGGACAATTTCAACACGTAACAATATATAACAAAAGCACACAGAAAACAATTTTAACTTGTAACAAGCTATAATAAAAGCACACAGGACAATTTCAACACGTAACAATATATAACAAAAGCACACAGAAAACAATTTTAACTTGTAACAAGCTATAATAAAAGCACACAGGACAATTTCAACACGTAACAATATATAACAAAAGCACACAGAAAACAATTTTAACTTGTAACAAGCTATAATAAAAGCACACAGGACAATTTCAACACGTAACAATATATAACAAAAGCACACAGAAAACAACTTTAACTTGTAACAAGCTATAATAAAAGCACACAGGACAATTTCAACACGTAACAATATATAATAAAAGCACACAGAAAACAATTTTAACTTGTAACGATCTATAATAAAAGCACACAGGACAATTTCAACACGTAACAATATATAACAAAAGCACACAGAAAACAACTTTAACTTGTAACAAGCTATAATAAAAGCACACAGGACAATTTCAACACGTAACAATATATAACAAAAGCACACAGAAAACAACTTTAACTTGTAACAAGCTATAATAAAAGCACACAGAAAACAACTTTTACTTGTAACAAGCTATAATAAAAGCACACAGGACAATTTCAACACGTAACAATATATAACAAAAGCACACAGAAAACAACTTTAACTTGTAACAAGCTATAATAAAAGCACACAGGACAATTTCAACACGTAACAATATATAACAAAAGCACACAGAAAACAATTTTAACTTGTAACAAGCTATAATAAAAGCACACAGGACAATTTCAACACGTAACAATATATAACAAAAGCACACAGAAAACAATTTTAACTTGTAACAAGCTATAATAAAAGCACACAGGACAATTTCAACACGTAACAATATATAACAAAAGCACACAGAAAACAACTTTAACTTGTAACAAGCTATAATAAAAGCACACAGGACAATTTCAACACGTAACAATATATAACAAAAGCACACAGAAAACAATTTTAACTTGTAACAAGCTATAATAAAAGCACACAAGACAATTTCAACACGTAACAATATATAACAAAAGCACACAGAAAACAACTTTAACTTGTAACAAGCTATAATAAAAGCACACAGGACAATTTCAACACGTAACAATATATAACAAAAGCACACAGAAAACAACTTTAACTTGTAACAAGCTATAATAAAAGCACACAGGACAATTTCAACACGTAACAATATATAACAAAAGCACACAGAAAACAACTTTAACTTGTAACAAGCTATAATAAAAGCACACAGGACAATTTCAACACGTAACAATATATAACAAAAGCACACAGAAAACAATTTTAACTTGTAACAAGCTATAATAAAAGCACACAGGACAATTTCAACACGTAACAATATATAACAAAAGCACACAGAAAACAATTTTAACTTGTAACAAGCTATAATAAAAGCACACAGGACAATTTCAACACGTAACAATATATAACAAAAGCACACAGAAAACAACTTTAACTTGTAACAAGCTATAATAAAAGCACACAGAAAACAATTTTAACTTGTAACAAGCTATAATAAAAGCACACAGGACAATTTCAACACGTAACAATATATAACAAAAGCACACAGAAAACAACTTTAACTTGTAACAAGCTATAATAAAAGCACACAGAAAACAATTTTAACTTGTAACAAGCTATAATAAAAGCACACAGGACAATTTCAACACGTAACAATATATAACAAAAGCACACAGAAAACAATTTTAACTTGTAACAAGCTATAATAAAAGCACACAGGACAATTTCAACACGTAACAATATATAACAAAAGCACACAGAAAACAACTTTAACTTGTAACAAGCTATAATAAAAGCACACAGAAAACAACTTTAACTTGTAACAAGCTATAATAAAAGCACACAGGACAATTTCAACACGTAACAATATATAACAAAAGCACACAGAAAACAACTTTAACTTGTAACAAGCTATAATAAAAGCACACAGAAAACAACTTTAACTTGTAACAAGCTATAATAAAAGCACACAGGACAATTTCAACACGTAACAATATATAACAAAAGCACACAGAAAAAACAACTTTAACTTGTAACAAGCTATAATAAAAGCACACAGGACAATTTCAACACGTAACAATATATAACAAAAGCACACAGAAAACAACTTTAACTTGTAACAAGCTATAATAAAAGCACACAGGACAATTTCAACACGTAACAATATATAACAAAAGCACACAGAAAACAATTTTAACTTGTAACAAGCTATAATAAAAGCACACAGGACAATTTCAACACGTAACAATATATAACAAAAGCACACAGAAAACAACTTTAACTTGTAACAAGCTATAATAAAAGCACACAGGACAATTTCAACACGTAACAATATATAACAAAAGCACACAGAAAACAACTTTAACTTGTAACAATATATAACAAAAGCACACAGGACAATTTCAACACGTAACAATATATAACAAAAGCACACAGAAAACAATTTTAACTTGTAACAAGCTATAATAAAAACACACAGAAAACAATTTTAACTTGTAACAAGCTAAAATAAAAGCACACAGAAAACAATTTCAACTTGTAACAAGCTATAATAAAAGCACACAGGACAATTTCAACACGTAACAATATATAACAAAAGCACACAGAAAACAACTTTAACTTGTAACAAGCTATAATAAAAGCACACAGGACAATTTCAACACGTAACAATATATAACAAAAGCACACAGAAAACAACTTTAACTTGTAACAATATATAACAAAAGCACACAGGACAATTTCAACACGTAACAATATATAACAAAAGCACACAGAAAACAATTTTAACTTGTAACAAGCTATAATAAAAGCACACAGAAAACAATTTTAACTTGTAACAAGCTATAATAAAAGCACACAGAAAACAATTTCAACTTGTAACAAGCTATAATAAAAGCACACAGGACAATTTCAACACGTAACAATATATAACAAAAGCACACAGAAAACAATTTTAACTTGTAACAAGCTATAATAAAAGCACACAGGACAATTTCAACACGTAACAATATATAACAAAAGCACACAGAAAACAATTTTAACTTGTAACAAGCTATAATAAAAGCACACAGGACAATTTCAACACGTAACAATATATAACAAAAGCACACAGAAAACAATTTTAACTTGTAACAAGCTATAATAAAAGCACACAGGACAATTTCAACACGTAACAATATATAACAAAAGCACACAGAAAACAACTTTAACTTGTAACAAGCTATAATAAAAGCACGCAGGACAATTTCAACACGTAACAATATATAACAAAAGCACACAGAAAACAACTTTAACTTGTAACAAGCTATAATAAAAGCACACAGGACAATTTCAACACGTAACAATATATAACAAAAGCACACAGAAAACAACTTTAACTTGTAACAATATATAACAAAAGCACACAGGACAATTTCAACACGTAACAATATATAACAAAAGCACACAGAAAACAATTTTAACTTGTAACAAGCTATAATAAAAGCACACAGAAAACAATTTTAACTTGTAACAAGCTATAATAAAAGCACACAGAAAACAATTTCAACTTGTAACAAGCTATAATAAAAGCACACAGGACAATTTCAACACGTAACAATATATAACAAAAGCACACAGAAAACAATTTTAACTTGTAACGATCTATAATAAAAGCACACAGGACAATTTCAACACGTAACAATATATAACAAAAGCACACAGAAAACAATTTTAACTTGTAACAAGCTATAATAAAAGCACACAGGACAATTTCAACACGTAACATATTATGCTTACATTGTTACGCTGTTCCAATAATTGATCCCGCTATTCGTTGAAGGCGGGAAAAAACAAATTTACATGAATTTAAAAAAAAAAAAATAAATAAATAAACGTAAATATAAGCAATCATAACGCACGTTATTCAGTTTGCCTGGCAAAGCTATGGCATTTATAATCCAATAACCGACATTGCTATGCTGTTCAATGGTTAAGTATACCTAGGTACAATTCATTTAAAGATAGAAACAATGTCATTTACATTTATACTTAGATTCAATTAAAATAAATTGTACCTAGGTATAATATAATTATTTTTATCTTTAAAGTATAAATAATTGAATATATGTTAAAACGGTACCCTCCACGTGACTATGGTGTGCGAAATACCTCACGTGCATATTTCTAATAACTAGTAATGCACTTTTTGTACTATTTATATATGTTATTCACTGAGTCCACAATAGTACCGGTACGAAAACATTACACTAGTGTCATTAGAAATAAATTTCTGTTAGAACAATAACCAACTAACGTCATCCATACTTACTCCTGAAGGCAAAGATAGTGTATTGAATAGAACGTTATCATTTATGTCGGGAATTTCGACATAGTTTTACAAATTATGTAGAATTGCCATCAACATCAAATTTCGTTTAACATGCAAGCCCATGTGTCATTTTGATACTTATGCCTACCTATGAATGAGCACTTTGTGCAAGATGAAAATGAAAAACAGATAAAAACTACTGATTATAAACAAACAGATCGGACCCCAGTCTAAAAAAAAAAATCAAGAATTTCAATAAAAATAGGCACAATGTTGAACCAGACGAACCCGATTTAAAAGTAAACTAAAAGCAGTATACAAATTTGGCTTTCGTCTTTTCTAAAAATAAATTACAAAAAAAACCATTGCAGTTAATCAAATTTCAACACCCGAATTCGATTAGGGGAAATCATTAACCTTTATGTAAATTATGTGTAAACAACGTTTCAATTTTGTAAGACTCGTATTTTAAAAATGCCACGTCGTCAATGCAGAACGGAGAGAACTGGCATTTGGTAGGTAAAAACTCAGTTGTCATTGTACAATTTGTTAAAAGTTGTATATTTGTACGTCGACAGCACAGAATTATGTCAACATATTGAAAACACAGATTTCAGCTTACGCTTAATACTGGAATCGACAGCATAGATGTCATTGCACATTCATTACCCGTAGTGACAACACAGATGTCATTGTACATTTATTACCCGTAGTGACAGCACAGATGTCATTGTACATTTATTACCCGTAATGACAGCACAGATCATTGAAACATTGTATACACGAAGCAACAGCACAGATGTCATTGTACACTTTTTATACACAAAGCGACAGCACATATGTCATTGTATATTTATTACCCGTAGTGGACAGCACATGTATAAAGTACATTTTATACACGAAGCGACAGCACATATGTCATTGTACATCTATTACTCGTAGTGACAGCACTGATTGCCATTGTGCATTTATTACCCGTTGTGACAGCACAGATGTCATTGTACATTTATTACCCGTAGTGATAGCCACAGATTATTGTACATTTTATACACGAAGCCGACAAAACAGATGTCATTGTAAATTTTATACACGAAGCGACAGAATAGATGTCATTGTACAATTTATTACCCGTAGTGACAGAACAGATGTCATTGTACATTTATACCCCGTAGTGACAGTACAGATGTCATTGTACATTTATTACCGTAGTGGACAGCACATATGTCATTGTACATTTATAACCCGTAATGACAGCACAGATCATTGAACATTTATACACGAAGCAACAGCACAGATGTCATTGTACATTTTATACACCTAGCGACAGCACATATGTCATTGTATATTTATTACCCGTAGTGACAGCACATGTATTAAAGTACATTTTATACACGAAGCGACAGCACATATGTCATTGTACATCTATTACCGGTAGTGACAGCACTGATGCCATTGTGCATTTATTACCCGTTGTGACAGCACAGATGTCATTGTACATTTATTACCCGTAGTGATAGCATAGATTATTGTACATTTTATACACGAAGCGACAGAACAGATGTCATTGTACATTTTATACACGAAGCGACAGAACAGATGTCATTGTACATTTATTACCCGTAGTGACAGCACAGATGTCATTGTACATTTATTACCCGTAGTGACAGCACATATGTCATTGTACATTTATTACCCGTAGTGACAGCACAGATCATTGAACATTTTATACACGAAGCAACAGCACAGATGTCATTGTACATTTTATACACGAAGCGACAGCACATGTATTAAAGTACATTTTATACACGAAGCGACAGCACAGATGTCATTGTACATTTATTACCCGTAATGACAGCACAGATCATTGTACATTTTATACACGAAGCGACAGCACAGATGTCATTGTACATTCATTACCCGTAGTGACAGCACAGGTGTCATTGTACATTCATTACCCGTAGTGACAGCACAGATGTTATTGTACATTCATTACCCGTAGTGAGAGCACAGGTGTCATTGTACATTCATTACCCGTAGTGACAGCACAGATGTCATTGTACATTTATTACCCGAAGTGACAACATAGATGTGATTGTACATTTTATACACGAAGCGACATCACAGATCATTGCACATTTTATACACGAAGCGACAGCGCAGATGTCATTGTACATTTATTACCCGAAGTGACAACACAGATGCCATTGTACATTTTATACACGAAGCGACAGCACAGAAGCCATATTACAATTATTAAACCAACTGACAAGAAGTAATTGTACATTCAATACACACGGACATAAGCACGGAAGCCATTTTTGGTTATTACACGTGGTGGCAGCACATAAGTAATAATATATTAAAGATACGCGGTGACAGCTCTGAATTTTTAAACAAAGATTAAAACACCTTACTATAACACGCTATGTCATTATTTGCAAAGTGTAGTATATGAACTTTTCAATCATTTGGATTTAATAGCTTTTGAATATGCTAGATTTCTTAGCCTGTCGCTAATTTTTTGACAATTTTTTATTTCTAATTATATTCAATTGCTCAATTTATGTTTGTTTAATAAGCATTATTTTACAAATTATGAATTTTTGACGATGTTAAATAATTAAGTTTCAGGGAGTTCAAAAACTAAAAAAAAATGTTAATTGCATTTTAAAATCTAATTGGCGATTTTCCTAAAACAATGGGTATTTATGATAATAATTTTGGCGATTACATAAATGATCAACATAATTGTTTATCTTATTATATGAATCATATATTTTTTTCTATTAGCAATCTTTACCATTAGTCAGTGATGATTACTTAAGCCCTATTGCAGTTAATTTATAATATAGGAATAACATAATTAAAATGATTACATTTTTATTTTATCCTTTTATGTTTCAATTTGATATTTACGAAGCAATCGAATGAGTTTGGAAATTCGTTTTTAGAGTCTGTTGAAAAAATCATTCTCAACTTACAATTAAAAAAAGATTATTGATAGGGAAATATCACTCCACTGAAATGATTTTAAACACATTGTGCAACAATTATTTGTGATAAAGTGCAATAAGAAAAGTAAGCCGAGCTTTAAAATACTTTAATATTATTTATTATTTAAGCTATCTTGCTCAAAACGCAAAATGTATACACTATATATGGACAAGAACTTGCTTGAAGATGACGCTGTTAAAATTAATAGTAAAAATTAAAATCACTTTTATGTCTCTGTTTTAGATTTACACTTAGTTAACGTGTTTTTCAGTTTTGAAGGTTAAATGTAACTAGAATGTATACTTGAGAGCAAGTATATGCCTGCGTATCAGCTCTCTAAAGTGGTGCTTCCAAATAGCGGAGGAAATTCCAACAGAGAAAGAAAGAACTCTCTAGAAAGACCTTTCTTGCAGTCAGATAGAAATTTCCAATATAAAGGGCGGTGCAAGATTGAACCTCGTTCTGGAATAGATATATTAGAACTCTGGTTGAGATTTCCCTATCTGGCACCACAAGTAGTGATAGATTAAAAGAATCTGTCACTACTTGTGGTGCCAGATAGGGAATTCTTGCACCCCAGATAGAAATTTCCATATAAAGAGCGGTGCAAGAAATTTCAATCTTGCACCCCCCCCTGTACAAGATAGCTTACACGCTCTTTTTCCCGCTAAGATTTATCAATGAAATCTGAGGTGTATCGATACTTTGAGAACCGCTTTAACCCAAGAATCTGGCATATCTTCGCACAAACTAATAAATGGAACAGGTAATACTACAGTTTAAATTTAAAATGTAATTTTAAAAACTTTTTTTTTCTAAATCGAAAACAAGTTTATTTCATATTACATTAATTTTTATATGACGTAATGTTAATATGAATTATGACGTCACGCTTGTTCCTGTCTTTTGTATTCACAAGCCACTTCCATCATATGTTGAATTTTGATTTTTAATAGAATTTGTATATTTTGTGGTGCAAGAAATAGAATCAATCACTACTTATGGTGTCAGATAGGGAAATCTCAACCCTCGTTCTAATATTTCTGGTCCAGAACTCGGCAAGCCTCGTCCTCGACCAGATATATTAGAACTCTGGTTGAGATTTCCCTATCTGGCACCACAAGTACTGATAGATTGTTTTAATCTCAACCCTCGTGTAAGCTTGTACGGGGGGATTGAAATATCTTGCACCGCTCTTTATATGGAAAATTCTATCTGGGGTGCAAGAATCTTTTACTCTGGAATTCCGTGATTTTAACTGAATTTCTCCAAATTCCGAAAAACGGTGAGGAAGCGACCTCCCCATGGTCAATCCGTACCAGTTGACAAAATTTCAACCTGATCGGATAAGAAACGTAGGAGGAGTTGTCTCTGAAAAAAATCTGTCAGAAACGAGGAGGAATAATAATAATAACTAAAATGTGTACTTGCGAGCAAGTATATGTCTGCGTATCAGCTCTCTAAAGTGGTGCTCCAAATAGCAGAGGAAATCCCAAGAAAGAAAGAAAGAACTCTAGAAAGAATTCTCTGGAATTCCATGGTTTTTTTTTTTACCGGATTTCTGCGAAGTCCTTTCGAATTCCAAAAAACGGTGAACAAGCGACCTACCCATGGTCAATCCCTACCAGTTGACAAAATTTCAACCTGATCGGATAAGAAACGTGGGAGGAGATGTCTCTGAAAAAAATCTGTCAGAAACGAGGAGGAAGAATAAAAAATAAAATAATAATAATAAAGATTACGAGTAACAACAAAATGTCTGCTGATACCTGCGCAGACAAAACTAGAATGTATATAACTTGCGAGCAGACATATCGTCTCTCTCTCTCTCTCTCTCTCTCTCTCTCTCTCTCTCTCTCTCTCTCTCTCTCTCTCTCTCTCTCTCTCTGTAACACAATGATAACAACAAGTGATTTCAACGAAATTATAAATTAGTCCGGACCCTAAAGGGAGATTAGTAGAAGTAAGTGTGAGAATCTAGAACGAAGCAGACAATAGTCCACCGACCGCCGAGCCCTCGAGATAGAAAAAAAAATTGATCATTTATCCATATCTACCAAGATAGCAGATTGTTGGTACCAAATTTCATCGAAACCCATCATACCGTTTCCGAGTTCTGCACCAGACAATTTTAAGGAAAAAAATTATAATAATAATAAGAAGAAGAAGAAGAAACAGAACGAAAACAATATGATTCCCCACCTTAGGGTGGGGAATCATAATAAAGATTACGAGTAACAAGATGTCTGCTGATACGCAGACATAATAAGTACCAAGTGCCGACCATCCCCAAAAGTTTTAATTGTAACATAGATTTAAACCTACACTATTTTCTATTCTTTAAAAGTTTAAATACTAAGTGGTGAATAATTTAAATCCGTAATTTGAAACAATTGAGAAAAAGATTATGTCTTCAGTTCGTATTAAAGCTAATTATGCAAATTTTACAACTTATACTATTTTCCCTCATATATGCTCAGATTTGCTAGTTACAGGGAAGTATCTTCTGTTTAATACATGTCGTATAAGCTCAAACAAAGTCATATAAAGTTAGAGTGCTTTGCTACTTCACACATTCATAGTCATATATGCAGTTAGAGTCAACTGTCTCATACGCTTGCACATTATATATTCAATTATGTCTTCTATCTTTTCAGACGTCTTAAAATTACACACAAGGTCTTATACACCTAAATTCACTAATAAGGCACAACTACGTGTCGCAAGGTAAAGTTGTATTATAATGCTGCAGTTTTGGTCGTAAATAAGCGTTTATTATATTAATGCAAACATACAAGCATAATACAATTTCTCATTACATCAAAATACAAGCATTTCAAGAAATAAAATTCACGAAAGTGGCAAATCGACACATACGTTACTAGCTGTCGCCAAGTTACTAAGTCGCGTTATGATTTTTGTTTCCTACATGAAATGTTAAACAGTTCTGTAATCAGGTGATATACATATCACTTCCTAACACAGCAACACGTATATTAGTAATCACTAGCTAACTTGTCTATGTAATATGATTTTAAATGACGTGGTGAAATAAATGTCGCTAGCGATGTGATACATACGATACCATATTGTTTGGAAACGTTTTGATTAACTTAAAAAGCTACAGATAACTAGTTTCCATTATTTAGACAAGACAACGGATCATTAAAATATATAATCTACACTTATTTATTCGGTGTTTCCCTGAATTCAAATATTATCGACGAGAGAAGGCGTTTCACGTGGAGGTTATAAAATGCGTGATACCAATTTTACCGTGCACTTACATGATCATATACTCTTAGTAAGAAACATGTGACCATTCTATAATCAGTAGGAAAGCATCGATATTTAAAAGTCAAATAAAATTAGTACTTTGAACTAGAGATGAACAAAGTTTCAACAAAGATGTCAACAAATGATACATACGGTACCGATACAAACGTTACCAACAGATACGAAACAACAAAATACCAGGCAACAAGAAGCTAGCTTTACATGTTGCTGAGTTCAGCACACGCCAACTTACGAAATGACCACGCGTAACATTGATGAAGCATGAAAATATACTTTTGAATGACGTTCAGAGTTACCAAGTAAGGTGAGTTACTCATTCGGAAATAAACCCAAATATTTCGCAAGTTATTCAATCAAAACTAGTTTAAATGAAAAGAAAATGCATAAATGATGTCATAAGTGATTATGTTAAGGTCGTCATTATGACACACGTGATACACTGATGATCAAAAGTCCTGATACATACGTTACCTCTGGTAACGTAGAGGTAACGTATGTACCGATATTTACAAACGCCGTGTTCTGATTTAATTGTGATAGAATCTCAACTTTTTATGCTTTATACAAACAAAACATTTTCGAAAATACATTTTCTCGTGTACTTATAATTACGAAAAATAATTAATATTGATAAAAATAGAGTTAAATTAATGCAGATGTTAGAGCTAAACAAAAAAGGGAGCTTGAAAATGAAAACTGAATATTTGTTGTAAACACAGGTAAAATATGTTTAAAAATTATATACAAATTAATAAATTTACGTTTCTCGGAAAAAAAGCAAATGAACTAACTGCTTAGATAATTAAACTAACCATACATTGGTTTAGTAACGTATGTATCAATGCCTACATTTCTAAAAAATGACTAAAACAAGGGCAGAGATTCAAAAAGCCTATAGAGAAAGGCAAAAAGCTTTAGGTCCACACTTTCTTCAAAAGGAGAGAATTAGACAACATGAATATTATTTTCCAGCATCACAGTTAAGTAAGAAAAAACGAGAAGAAAGGAATACAAAGAACAAGATGAGAAACAGATTATCAAGGCTAAGAAAGAAACTAAGACTTGAAGGCCAAGTAAGACAAGATGAAACAAGTGGCTATGAAAGCGGTATTTCTCAAGAAAGTGACAGGACATACAATAAACTAACAGTGAAACTGCCATCGGTAACAAAATCAGCGAAAAAGTAAAGGAATACAAAAAACACGTAAAAGGGCATTAGCAAGAGCACATAAGAGCATAGCGTCACTGAAAACAGATGTGTCTAATCTAAAGCGCAAGATAAAGACAAAGAATAAGAAGATTGAACGTCTTTCCAAAAAATTAAAATATGTGTCGTCCCCACAAGAATTATCACCTGAAAAAGCAAGCAGAAATTGATGTAAATAAATTAAATTTGACACAAAAAAAGAGGAAAACAAGTAAACTTGAAGTGTACAATGCCGTCATGTCAGAAATAAAGGCAACAAAGCAAGTACATCCGCGGAAAAACCGCCAAGTTTTACATCAAGTTTTATCCGGTGCAATCACCAAAAAATATCGATGCCTAAACAAGCTGAGTCAAAACACAGGGCTTAGTTGGCGTTCACTAAGAAGAACCAGTGACAAGTCCCTAAGAAGTCTTAAAGAAAAAAGAAAGTGCCTCTAACGCTCTTTTCGAGATTGAGTTATCGATTTTATGACTAGAGATGACAACAGCCGTGTACAGCCCGGTAAAGCAGATGCTAAAAAGGTAGAAAACGGCGAAAAGGTTCAGACACGTATATTCACTGATTATTTGAAGAACCTGCATTATAAATATATATGTGAAAATCCAAATATAAAAATTTCATTGAGTACTTTTGGACAATTAAGACCGAAGAACATATTGTTAGCTTCTTATATATCGAGGAATTCTTGTCAATGCATTCACCACCAGAACATGGCGTTAAAGGTACAGTGTCTCCGAAAATATGGCGTTAAGATCAGTGAAAATCCTGAACACCTGATAGCACACGTAGACGACATCGATAACCTACTTTGCAATTTGCTAAATAGAGTAGTCTACCGAATCTGGAAAAAAGTAGTTCTTGATAACGGGAAAACAAACATGAAAATAGTTGAAATAGAGTATGAAGTCGGAACATTCAAAGAAGAAAGTAAGAAACAATTGCAGTTATTTGAACAACACGTGGAAAGGCTTCGAGAACAATATCGACAAATAAAAGTATTAAAAGAAACGCTGCCAGCAAACGAAATGATTGTTCAGATGGACTTTGCTGAAAATTATTCGTGTAGATCATTAGATGAAGTACAGACGGTATACTTTAACCAGACTGTGGTAACTTTGCATCCTGTAGTTGCCTGCTACAAAGTAAATGGTACTTTAAAGCATCAGAGTTTTGCCATTATAAGTGATGAAATGTCTCATTCATCCAGCACAGTTGCCGCTTTCCTTGACAAACTTATACCTGCATTGAAGCTGTTGAATCCAGATATAAAGCGCATTCATTACTGGACAGATTCACCATCCAGCCAATACAGGAACAGGTTCATGTTCAATGTAATAGCTCAGCACGGCAATGTATACAATATATCAGCCAGATGGAACTACTTCGAGGTCGGCCATGGCAAGGGGCCATGTGATGGGCTGGGTGGCACAACCAAGCGCATGGCGGATGAAGCCGTACGCAAAGGGAAGGTGGTAATACAGGACGCATGTCAATTCTATGCTTGGGCCACCGATTCCGGTATGACAGGAGTTCGATTTGTCTATGTAGCCAGTGAGACCACCAGGCAGAAGCAAGATGAATAAAAGTTGTTAAAGTTGAAGCCTTTGAAAAACACGATGAAATTTCATGCTGTCGGAATGACCGAAAACACCAATCAACTAATGACTCGTGAGACTTCCTGCTATTGCGATATATGCATAACCGGTGCTTACTGCGATAGTTGGTCAATCCAGCTATTCACGTCAAGTAAAAATGTTTCTCCTAAGCTTCGTTGGAGTATGCGGATGCACCTGTATCATCAAATGCAGCTGAAGCATCGAATGAGCCTGATTTGCCTTCAGCCATGAATAGTACAACAGACAGGCAAGTATTGTTGCCTACATCAACACTAGATTCAGAGAAACAGATATCACACGTTGATCTGTCAAAGATAAATGTGGGGAATTTTATAGCCGTTATTTACAATGATGTATGGTACCCCGGAGAAGTATGTGAAATAGATGAGACGGACAAGGATTGTAAAATCAGCTGCATGCAACCAGCAAAGGATCTGTTCAAGTGGCCTTCGCCACCCGATATGGTATGGATTAATGAGGAGGACATACTGTGCCAGATTGAACCGCCTGTTGCTGTTGGAAGGTATAAACGCCTCTTTAACATATCGATTGGTGATAGAGATGTGATTGAAAATATGTTTGTTTTGCACAATTAACGTTTTAAACTCTAAAGTACATACGTTACCAAATAATACGTATTTATTTCATGACAAAAATTAAGTTGTTGGGCGCCTTGAAAAAATAGCCATGAAAATATTGTGGTGCGTTTGGTGTTGTTGAAATTTTCAACAAATGCCCTTGATATTCTTATTTGTCAGATAATAAATGTTTTAGCTTGCTCTTCCTTGAATAATTTATCAAAGTATTTTAAGACATGTTTGTGCCTTATAAGTGAATTTAGGTGTATAGATTCAAAGGTTGAATATTTAAAATATGTCCTGTATGATGTCATTTGTTTCCAAATATTAAATATGTAAAACATTGATTTCCAACGAAAAAGAAACACGTAAGTGTAAAGATTCGAACGAACAACTTTAATGTTAATACTGATTTATTTCTATATTTCAATAATCAAAGTTTTTTACAGGAAGACAATTAGTGCTTATACACGCGCATCTGATTAAAATGCTTCTGATTTAAATCTTGAAATTCAATTTATTAGAACATTTCCATCGAATGTTTATTGGAAACGATTTATACAATAATACTCGTACAGAACCATTTTGTATTTTTCTGTAACGTTATATGTATCTGAGCAACGGTAACCAGCCCTGATAGTCACGTCATCCATCAACAAGCCATTTAAGGATGTCAAGGACAGGAACACTACGGTATTTCCTACATCTGGAATTTCAACAGACTTGCTTGAAACTGGAGTTCTTTTATCATTATCGAAGTCAAAGTTTGTCTGATTCCACGATCCAATAACGTAAGTTATACCGACATCACCATTGGAACTAGTTGTATTGATTACAAGATTATCTGCCCATTCAGGAGATTCGAACGCAAAAAAAGGTTCACTATCAACTGAGACGGTTATATCTTCGTATGTTTTATTGTTTACAAGTGATCGTATATGCTGAGACAAATCGCACGTTTCTATGCCAACGTCTTTTAGAGCACGCATATAAGGTGTTGGTTTTTGACCAAGATCATAAGCGGCTTTGAGTACCCCACATGATGCATCTTCAAAAGAACTCATGTGGTGCCAGTACATAAGATTAGCATAATGGAACACCTTTATAACTTTTCGTATCTCCACTCCTTTTTGCTTTACAACTACATAAAATACTCTGTTGTAAATTCCACTCGAAAAATGAGGATCCAAGTCTGGGTTGTAATCATCAACGTTTTTAATGGAATTCCCATCAATATCAGGATATCTCATTGACCTAATATAAGTGCGATTAAAATTCTTGATAATTCCATCACCCATTAAAAAGTCATTGGTGTCAAAGTAACTTTCGCAGGCTTCACCTAACATATCAGAAAAGGCTTCATTCAGTCCCCCAGCTTGACCAAAATACATCAAATCTGCGGCATGTTCTGTAACACCATGCCCCACTTCATGACACACTATGTCAAGGCTTACTAAAGGATACAAATCTTGGTCGCCATCACCGAAAGTGCAATTATCTCCGTTCCAAAAAGCATTAGAATAATTTTTTCCGTAATGTACACGGAAAATAAGCTTTCCTGGAACAGGTGTTGATTGAAACCAGTCTTCAAACATTTTCCCAAGTATTGTTCCATAAAAGAATGCGTCCATAGCCGGTGAAAACGCCCCGTTTACTGTATCATTGTAACCCTCGTTACAATCAAATGATACAGTTTCATCAATACTTTCATTTTTAGTGTTTAGCATGTCGATAACGCGGACATATTTGTTTTCTAGGAAGCATGTACCGTCTTTAGTTTTCATGTCTAAACAAAAGGGGACTTCTCCGTATGTGATTTTGCCTGAGTATTCTGTTCCACCTACAGCATTTGCTTTAGTACCACATCGTTTTGTATCGAGATTGTTCCAATGAAGTAAAACTTCCCCATTCATAGCATCAACAAAAAAAGCTGGTTTTTTTGGTTCGTCGTTTTTTATAACAAAATATTGAAAATGATAAACAAGTCTTGCAGTATCACTAGAATCTAAATATACCTTTAACGACGGCGACGGAATATTAATCGTATCTATGATATCGTTGTCTCCCTCGGCGGTCACTGCATTTTCAAACGCCACTTGGAAAGGAATCTGTGGTTCTAAGGATTTCAGATCTTCCTGTATTTCTTGAATTATAGTACCGGACGCGTCTCCGGTAAGTTTTCCATTCTTGTCTACTTCAACTGACACTGAGCTGTCAAAAACCTCTACCCCTTTGTACTTTTCCTGTAATTTTTCTACTCTTATTCCTTGGGATGTTTTTATACTTCTTTTCACTTCCATTGTTTCATCATGATTTAATGATAGTAGTTCGTTTACGGATACTTCTTCGTCAATATCTCGTTTAGAAAATACATCCCTTTTCCGCATTGTTTCTTTTGCACCTTGTTTTGCGTTAATTCTTTTAGCAGATTCACATTCACTGGTCAATTTTAAAACTAAAAGAAATTGAAAAAAAATTATACATATTTTTCCTTGCACCTCTAAAGGTAGACAGTGTGTATCTTATGCATTGGTTTTTCTTGCCTTTGCAAATTTAAAATGTTTTTGATCAGTGGTTGATGTCTATTATTGATAGTGTAAAAGTGAGTGGTAATGATGATTACAAATATGAATTGATTTTTTTGGAAGGAGTTTGGTAAGTCTACCAAAAACAAATATCGCATTTTGTATTCTAGTTGTTATGCAATTGCTATTTAAAAATATATTGACAATTTCGACATTGTTTATTCACATGCCAAGAAATGTAGAAGAAAAATCTGATGCAGTTGGTTTCTCTAAGGTTTTTTCATTCCAGTAATTAATGACAAGTACAAACATTTACAAGTAGTAAGAGTGATGTGCAATTTGAGAAAACTTTGATCCAATTCAATCCATTACCTAAAACAATAACTGATAAAATTCTGTCTGTTAAGAGACCCAACTTGCAACAGTCACTGTCGCAAAATACACATAGTAACTTGCTTAGTTGTACTGTCTGATTTATTTTAAGAAGTATCGAAGAATAAATCTGAAACATTTATTGTTCATAAGAAATAAGGAGTTTGTACAAATGACAGTACCACAACTAAAATGAAATGTATTGCAAATTCAAAATCCTCTTAGAATCAGACAGTCTCCACTTCTTAAAGGTCTAACATAACACATACCAGTAATAATGATAGATATCATTCAGTAGAGGGTGAATGTTTGGAATAATAGGTTGAAAAATTAAGGCATATCTTGTTTGAGTAGATGTGAAAACATTTTGATTCTGTTATTAAAACCAGATTTGTATTTTGTATTTATTTATTTATTTATTTTTTTATTTATTAATTTTTTTTTATTTATTTATTTTTTTTTTTGATTCGATTTGATTTGGCTATTATTTCTTTTATCACACACTATCTTACTGTACACAAATTACATAAATTTTATTTTCAGAACATTAATATGATTATTTTTAAGCAGTGGGGGCAGACTTACTCATAACATTTTAAATGTCAGTCAAAAAATGTAAAAGAATTCGTTTTAATTTTATTTATATACAAACAATTAAAACTCTGCCTTCAGTACTTTGAGTACTTTGATATAGATAAAAGAAATGTTTTTGTCTGTTGTAACTCAAAACCGGAACGCACATTTACGACAACGCTTAAATATATATCAATTATCAATGGCGGCAAAGTTTTACGATGGGCCAAAATTTGATATGATAATATACATGTTTTATAAGTTAGTTCCCGGAGCAAGAGGCATAAATGAGGGAAGGATTATCTCCCCTACCCCTTATTTTTTTAATTGCTTTTTAAAAAATCAAAATAAAGTGTTTGATTATTTTTTCTTGATTTTGGCACGAAAGCGATATAACCTTTTAAATTTTATGTCCAAAATGCATGCACATATTTTATGAAGAACCCATAAACTCATGAAATTATCTAATCCTGTGTATCTAATTATCTAATGAGGCCCCTAAATTGAGGAAAAGATCGTGTAGCATTACAAAATTTATTTGTTAAACTAAACGATGAATTTAGAATATTTTTAAGATCTTAAATTAAAAAATAAGTAAAAAAAAACACTCAATAATAATTTAAAACAGAAAAATATTTAAATAATGCCGTATCGTTTGTAGACTTGACGGGAATGTTTTGTATTATTTTTTATACAATTATAATTTTAAATCGGTTAATTTGTCTTGTTGAACAGAGTAACTTCCCTTGGTGTCGGCACTTGCCTTAAGACGCTTACTAGTATTTCAACTAGAAAATCTAGTATACACATTTTAAATTATTCACTGTTAATTGTAAGAAAGCATATCTTTTGGGTTTTTCCTAATACTAAAGTAAAACCTTTCTCGTTTGCGGTCTACCGGAGTCAAACTAATAGCGGTGAGAAACCTTGAGTTGAGTTTGAATGTTAACGCCTCAGCGGTACCTTTTCGTAACTCGCCAGCAGAACTATTCCCCAGAGCAAATAATATTATATTATACCAAAGTACAACAAATTTTGAGATCACCAACACTGGAATCACGTTAATACAAAATGAAAAAAAATTGTTCTTTAAGATACAATGAAATTTTTTACAAATTTAAAATAGAGTATTCATTTTGGACTCCATATGAGATATTAAGTACATATACTTACTTAATAACGAGATGAAGATCACCCTTTTGAAATCCATTTTCGTTATGACAATTCGGATGCGATAAATCCCTTAATATCATGTTATTATGATAATTGTTAATTGACCCTAATCTTCATAAATTTCTTCTGAAGTTTATCTGATCGACATTATTATAATTTGCATAACTTTCTATATTAAATACAAAATTAGTCATGGAAATCCTACAGATTTGTATTAATGTCAAATTGTATCATAAGTGTACCCCTTGACTACCAGTAAGTATAATTATGATTGATTTATTGCACTCGTGTCAGCAAAAATAATTCAGTTAAGATTTAAGCATATATATATACAATTACAAACTGCGCTTGATGTCCGATTTTATTTTATGTTGATGTTCTCTGTATGACGCCATTTTTGATAATTTATTTTCGTATAACTTTGCACTTTTTTCTAACTACTTTCGGTGTTTTCCGCTGTTATTAAAAGACCAATGTTTACAATGACGACACACAAAAATCAAAGTAGGTCAACACTCGCGGAAGAAGATTGATAAGAATTTCTTTAGAAGTGTGCGGATCATGGCTTGTGCAACATAGAAATACAACATAAGCTAAATACGATGATGATGATGATTATTATTATTATTGTTTTAGTTATTTATTACGATCCTCTATGGTCTTAGCTAATTTTTCGAATGACCTATTGCCGATGCCGAATTGACTCGGTACCGAAATGACTTGGTACCGAAATAACGGCATGTTGACGTCACGTATATGTATTTGCAACAGTGACAGTGAAAATTTACACATTTTCTTTTAAAAATGACGTAACAACATTTAAAATTCGTAATAAGAAATCAAATCTTGTTGAATCACTTTGCCTTCTTATAATTAATCAAAAATTGTTCGTTGTGTTATGTCGAACGTAACAGATGTTACCTCATTTTGCGGCCAACCAAGCCAACGTAAACAATGTCACATTGTATCTATGCGCCACTGTACACAAAATAGTTCGATGTTTTGATACTGATATCGAACATTTTAATAAAGAGACAATATTTGTTATTATAAGGATTGGTTTCAGTTTTTGCAAAGTTACGCGGTTTTATACAATTTGTTATCCGTCATCGTCGGGTAATACTTCAATAACTTTGCAAAAATTGAAAACCAATCCTTAAATATATAAATTTATATATATGTTGATAAAAATGTTTTATGTTGATCTTCAGCGTAGCGGATTATAACGGATTATAACTAAGTTTGCACACCGGTTTTCATGTTATATATATCTACTTCGATAACCTTAAAAAATCGTTCACTGCTTATAATTTAATTTATTAAAAATGAAGATCAACATAAAACATTTTATATTGACATTTTATATCTAAATTTCAACGCTGTTGCTTCACGTAATGATGCGCAATAATAAATCATAATACACCAGCTATATAGTTACCGCCGACAGACATGGCACCATATTGTATCGGTTTCACGAAAGTGTCTTATTATTGAATTGGAGGACGCAGTTAATTAAAACTTGAGTTAAAAATGAAGCAACTGCACATTAAAGTGCTGCTGTTGAGCAATAATGGACCTGATACTGGATAAGTGGAACACGGAATGGACACTGATTGTGGAATACAATGTGGTGCACAAGTTACACTGAGAAGAATGGATGCATTGCTCTGGAGAAGTGTTTGCTTAAGAGTAGCTAGCGTTTTACCAAGATGTCGCATTTGAGTTGATGAGCAATGTCCGAACAATTTTAAAATCAACGGTCAACCAATGGTCAATATATATATATATATATATATATATATATATATATATATATATATATATATATATATATATATATATATATATATTTTGTAGCAACCACGTGATCAAGTAAGCTCAGTATATGTATTTAGCAATATAAACTGAAAATTAGGCGGTGAAACTTTCTAAATTCTACGTGAAATAAAACTTGAAGATTGAATATTTTGTATTTATAGTAATTTATTATTAATGTTACAACCTCAGTGTCTTGCACAACAAAATTTAATTATTACAAATTAATAAAACACAAAATGAAAACAATGCAGCCAAAATTAACATTAAGTAAATTTATTAAAATTATGTACTATATCAGAAGGGCCAATCTGATAAAACAGTACCTAAGAATTAGAAGAAAAACTGCCGAATATTTTGAAGGGGGGTTAAAAATGATAGAATTAGAATCATACATAAATGCAATCAAGACATCTTGGATCACATTAATTATCTTTCAGACCAGAAAAAGGAAAGATATGGTAGAGAAAACATTAAATATAAAAAGATTAACTTGTCTATATTTCCTAAGTCGACAATCAATTTTGGAATGAGGTTTTAAAAGCATCGAAAATACTAATTGAAAACTTTAAAAAGAATGCATAAACGAACCTGCAAAACACCCCATTTGGTACAATAAGAAGATTAAAATTGCAAAACAAAATAGTCTTTCATCAAAAATGGTTTAATGCTGGTGTTTTTTTATAAATGATCTTTTGACAATAAACAGAAAATTCATGTCCCTCGTGGAATTAAATAACACATATCACTGTGATACATAAGAATATTTTTGAAAAACAGGTTCATATTAAAACATAATACCGTTCAACCATCTTCAAAATGAAATGGGTCGATATTTTTTAAATTTTAACAAATGAGGACTCAAGCAAAATTTACAAACATTGCTTTAAGAGAAATGAAGGATCAAAATTACAATGGATACAATGGATCCAGTACAAAATAAATCATAGAATCTTAGGCACAAATTACCTCTTACATAAAATAAAAATAATTTCCCATCCTCACTGTACTTTCTGCGGAACAGAGAATGAAACAAGTGTACACTTGTTCTGGGAATGTCAAAAACATGAATTTATTCAAGAAGTTGACAACTGGGTAACTTTGAATAATTTTGTTCTAAATCTAAACAAATTAGCACTAATATTTGGAGACCTCGAAACAAGAAATGAACAAAAGAATCTAGTTTTACTAAATATGAAATATTATATATATAAGACCAGTTGTCAAAATAAATTGCTGTCTTTAAGTGCTTTCAAACAAGGTACTGGTATATCTTGTATGTATGATAGTCAGAAATCTATTTCAGTTAAATTGAACAATGTAGATTCATTAATATTGCCATGGCAACAATACTATATGCACTAGTTTTATTTCTATTTTTTATGTACTGTTGAATGTATGTCACTTTCGTTAATAATTAAAAATAAATATGTAAATAAATAGAATTAGAAGAAAAAATACTGACAATTCTTAACACTAAAAATTATCTCCCTATTTCAAAATCAATAACAATTTGAATGAATAAAATTGACTAGATTTTTAAAAAATACAAAATTACAAGTGTTTCATCAAAAATATGTCAAGTATGGAAAAAATGTGCCAAATGACTTTTAATAAAAAAAATAAATTTACTGAATATTCTCAAACTTTTGGATATAATCGGATATATATAAAAATTATTAAAATTGATAATTATCTCAGAAACTGTTGAGAAGCTAGTCCATAAATAAAATAAAATAAAACCTACTCAAAAAAAATAGTAAAATGATGAAATGCCAAAGTCAGAATGCGCCCTGAAACAGAGTTTCTGGAGCTTTTATATGACCTGGCCCAAACGGGACAATCAAAAGGGTACAGGACTGTCTCTTAGTTACCTGAATGGAAACAGGGGAAATCACCTGAAACAGGACTTAAAACAGGGCTGAACTGGGAAATTTACCACCTATCTGAAAATGTACCTAATTATATAAATGAAGTCAAAAATAAAGTCGAAATAACTTTTACGGAACAATAAACATATTTTAAAGAAAATTATACAAAAATTATTACTTTCTGAGAAAATTCTAATTTTTACAGAATTTTCGAAAACTTGCAATTTCTACACGGTTATCAGACGATGACTTGAAATTTGACCCGGAAGTACAAACACAATAGGGTACGATAATACCAAGTTAGCATTTACAATCAGCAGACTTTAAAACAAAGTTTAATATCAACAATGGATAAAAAATAGATTGTCAAAAGATGTTTTCACCACAATATAAAAAGATGTATCACAGGAATTAATGTAGGTGTAATAAATTGCGATTAAAATGACAAATTAATCGACTTTCGGTAACGTTTACAATTACGCTATCATGGCTATGTAAAGCAATGTACTGTGATAAGTACTCATCAAAACGAAAGTTTATCAAAAAGAACAACATTATATCAAATAATGCCAAATTAAACAAGGTTCACTTTAACTGTGCAATACAGTAAAAAATTATTAAACAGTTAATAACTGATATATGAGTGAAAAATACAGTAAATACAAAGGGATAATATCTAGTACACATGCACTTAATAACTTTAAATCAATACACATTTACAATTGACTCTTTTAGGAATTCTCTACAATATATATATATAATGTGCACATATGGCACAGCGAAATTTAGCAGACATTTTCTTATATATCATCATCATCAGCAGCAGCAGTATCATCATCATCATTATTATAATAACTTAAGTGTGGTAATATATGGTTTTAACATGGTTGAATTTCTAATGCTTTTTAAACAAAACCCCTTTTGGACTGGTTAAAACATAAAACTCATTTTGAACGCCCCGCTGGCATCATAGGTATCCAAACACTTTTTGAAATCTCGAACACGCTCGATTGAATTTCCATCTATTGAAGGATGTTCAAATTCTCTTAGAGATGTAAAATATTTTATACCTCAGGTTTTAAATTTTCAACACCAACCAGAAAACTATGAGACCCCACAAAGTTTTCACATACTTCACCCATAATATTTGAAAATGCCTCGGTGATTCCATCGGACTGGGTAAAAGAGATCTGACGATTGTGCAGTGACCTCGTGACCTGCTTCATTGCACACCATGGCTGCAGTTACAACTGGGTGAAAGTATTCGTCATATGTGAAAAGCTTTATAACAAAGCGGAGATGCGCATCGTCGAGGTTACTCTCTTCGACTATTCGACCGAGAGATATTGCCCTTGATTAGTAAAAAATATAATATTCGTTTCCGGGCTTTTTTGTGTAAACCATTCGTTAAATTTTAAAGACACATAAGCTTTATTAGGGCCTTGCATTAAGTAGTGCGGGATCCCTATAGTTATCACCCTCTCTTAAGTCTGTCAACCTGTCAGTCTGTCTGTCTGTTTGTCTGTCGACAGTTGTTGTGGACTCAACTCCCGCTATAGTTTTCCATTTATCTTTCTGAAATTTGGCATATTTGTAGCATACACATTGAAGATCTGCATGTGACCTTTTTTTAGTTTGGTTGGTGATTTTTTTTTCAAATTTTACCAGATTTGGATTTTGAAATGTCTACAGTATATTACAGCAGGCTTTACTATAGGACTCATGTTTTGTGTAATCAACTCTCCCTACAGTTTTTAATTGAACTTTCTGAATCTTGGCCCTTTCATCATATAAACAGTAAAGATGTGCATGTGACTTTTTTTATTTGGTTGGTTAATTTTCCCAAATTTGCCAGATATTGCAGTTTGTTATTTTATCACAGTGTAAGCATACATCTTCTAGCATTGCAACATAAACAGAAATGAAGTTTTGAAATAAATATATGAGCAAACAAGTCTAAAAATGTTCTATTTTCTTTAAAAAAAAAATAAAAAAAAGATTAAGACTGCTAGTGGGACCCTTTCTGGCTGATTAGCTACCAAGAAGAGATGAGCATATTGTCGGCATTACTGATTTCATTTTGATAACAAGCACCCATCGACGTGGGATATATTGTCTATGACAATGCCTTGTAATCTCTGTAAGAGGAACGGTTTGGAACAAGTCCTCAAACATTTTACCAAATAGAATACCATAAAAGAACACATCAAATGAAAAGGCTCCATTAACTGTATCGTTCTTATCTTCGGCGCTAAAGAAAGACGCTGTCTCATTTATAGTCGAATTTTCAGTATCCATCATGTGCGCTATCTTGCCCATTTTAAGAATTCGCCGATATCAGGCTATCTATTGTCTCATCTGTGCGTTCCAAGAGTATTCCGGTGTATTTCTCCTGACATCAATAATATTGTCATTCGTTAAAACTGCAGAAGTCAAACTATATTTTTACACAACAGTACAGTAGTCATTTTTCATTTATAACACGCGTTAAAAGTACAGAATCGTATGATATTTTTACAGGTGTTGACAGTACAGTGGCCACCGTTTATTCATAACATTCGTTAAAAGTGCAGAAGTCATACTATATTTTTACAGAACAGTACAGTAGTCAACGTTACAATTAGTACAAAAGTCATAGTATATTTTTATACAAGTTGACAGTACAGTATACATTATTCAATTTTACACGCGTTAAAAGTACAGAAGTCATCGTATATTTTTACACGAGTTGACAGTACAGTATTCACCGTTCATTTATTACATGTGTTAAAAGTGCAGTAGCCATTGTATATTTTAACACGTGGTTAAAGTACAGTAGTCACCGTTCATTTATTACAAGAGTTAAAAGTAGAGTAGTCATGGCATATTTTTACACGTGGTTACAGTACAATAGTCACCGTTTATTTATTACACGCGTTAAAAGTAGAGTAGTCATTGTATATTTTTACACGTGGTTTTAGAAGAGTAGTCACTGTTCATTTATTACACGCTTTAAAATGACAGAAGTCTTAACAAAGATTAAAAACATCTTCCTGTAAAATACTATATCGTTATTTGCAAAGTGTACTACATAAAGTTTACAATCAGGTGGATTGAATATACTTTGAATAAGCTAGATTTCGTAACCAAAATGATTCACTGATTGGACAAAAGCTACATCAAATTGACCCCTTATTAAAAAATCCTGTTTTGAAAATATTTTTGTAATTTCGCGGAAGTCCTTCATGAAAGTAAACCATGGCGGCGACAGAAAGAAAACGTGTTGTCTTCGTGTGATATTTATCTTTTCATGCAGTCATAAATAGTAAAGTTAACAAACTTGTGTATTTTTTTCGTTTCGATGCTTTAATTGTCAAAAATCATGCTTCTTTGCTGTAATAGTTGACATTGTCTCGTTTTCGATAAAGAATCACGTGATTATTGTTCTAAAATAAGACCTTTTTAGATCACAATAGTGGTAGATTTCCCCGCGTATTTCGCAGTGTGTAAAGGTTTTATCATAAAGCCAAGCATTACATTATTTTTTTATGACAAACATAATTAAGAAAAAATATGCCTTTAACATTATGCTTTAAGCTGTATAAATAGAAAAAATGAAGAAGACTTTTGATTGAAGTATAAAACCACTAACTTGTAACAGTTAAAAAAAAATTAAAACCTGACATTTATTGAATATCGCCATTCTTGTACTTTTCAAAAAAGTTTAAGCTGAGTAATTGTAACAATTATCAATTGTTTTATTGAAACCGTTTGATATAAATGACCCCCATTTATTACATAACAACTTATTTCCTAATTATTCACTGTAAAATCCGTCGTATAAGGTTATGTTAGACTATTTAATATAATATATTACTAATAGCCTGCCGCTAATTTTTGACAATTTTTATCTTTCTCATTATATTCAATTGCTCAATTTATGTATGTTTAATATGCATTATTTTACAAAATATGAATTTATGACGATGTTAAATAATTAAGTGTCAGGGAGTTCAATTGAATGTTTATTCCATTTTATTGCGTGTATTTATGATTATATTTTTGGCGATTACACAAATGAAACATAGTTGTTTATGTTATTATATGATTCATATTTTTTTTTCTATAAGGTATCTTTACCATTAGTCAGTGATGATTACTGAAAGAACTTTTCCAGTTTTTATGATTAATACTTAAATGAAAGCCAAAGAATGCATGCAACTATAAAAATCAAATAATAAGAATTAATTACGTTTTATTGTATTCTTTTGATAAGGACAATTAGACATACATAACAGATATGTTGTTGTCCCGGCTGATAAAGCTTCTAACAACATAATTTTAGTGTGTAAAAAATTCTAAGTTGAATGTCTAATTAAGGAGCTTGGTTTAGAAAGTATATCGGAGAATCCTACTTATACCAAAACTAATTTTACCAAAGATGAAGTTCTTTCCAATCATAAGGGAGTCCTTGAGTCTTTTTGGTTTCAATTTAAAACAGGAAGAACTTGACCTGCCTTACTTATATTGGATTCCAAAACTTCACAAAAATCCATACAAGGAAAGATATACAGCAGGTTCCTCTAAATGTACTACTAAATCATTATCAGTAATTCTAACACAAATTTTGACAGTCGTCAAAGATGGCCTTCAGACTTATTCAGATAAAGTCTATTCTACATCTGGCATCCACCAAATGTGGATTCTCAAAAATTCCAAAGAACTACTTGACCATTTTGTTTCTAATACTCTATCTTCGGTAAAAAGTATAAAAACTTTTGATTTTTCCACCCTTTAGACCACTGTCCCTCATGCTAAATTGAAAGAACGTCCAAAACAAACAATTCACTTTTCGTTCTTTTACAAAAAATGTAAACCAAGATATAAATATCTAGTGCTCAACAGGGATTCTGGTTATTTGTAAAACACCATACAGACTGCAAACAAAAATATACTGAAGATACCATCAACAAAATGTTAGAGTTTTTGATAGACAACATATTTGTTGTGTTTGGCAATATTATCTTGCAACAAACAATCGGTATACCAATGGGCACAAATTGTGCACCTTTGCTTGCTGATTTGTTTCTTCATTCATATGAATCAGAATTTTCACAGAACCTTGTCGAATCTGAAGAAAAGACTGTCGCTATATCATTCAACTACACATACAGATATATTGATGACGTTCTATCTTTAAATAATCACAAATTTGGAGATTATGTGAATGTCATCTATCCAAGTGAGCTTGAAATAAAAGACTCGACAGATTCTCCATGTTCTGCTTCATATTTGGACTTATACCTCAATTATGACACCCCCGAAAGGTTACATCTGAAGCTATACGACAAACGTGATGACTTGAATTTTTCTATTGTCAACTTTCTGTTTCTTTGCAGTAATATTCCTGCTTCTCCTGCGTATGGTGTATATGTTTCACAGTTTAATACGGTAAGGTAGAGCTTGTTCCCACTATAGGGACTTTCTGCAACGAAGCAAATTACTTACAATTAAATTGTTGACACAAGGATATTGCAAGCATAGGCTAATCAGGACCCTTAAAAAGTTTTATGGCCGTCATCACAATATTGTTGATATGTATGTAGTCACTATATCCCAACTTATACTGGATATATTTGACTTACCATAGTTCTTTGTTCCTTTCATTCTCAAAATTGACTTGCACGTGACGGGTGTAGCTAGCTAGACAGGAGGTGCTTATCCTTCCAGAGCACCCAACCTCACTTCCTTGATGGAAGTTCACGTGTTTAACACATTTTGCAAGTTTGCAAAGATTTCACTTTGTTTTTTGTTGTTTTTTTTTTTTTTTTTTTTTTTGGATTGTGATATGGACAAGGACTGGTATGTTTGTTTTATTTGTATGTTTCATTTTGATATTTACGAAGCAATCAAATGCGTTTGAAATTAGTTTGCTAAAAAATCTTTACCAACTTCAATTAGCAGGATGTATTAGATGTGCACAAGTGAAGCTTACAATTTAAAAAAAGATTATTGATAAGGAAATATCATTGCACTGAAATGATTTTAAACACATTGTGCAACAATTATTTGTAATAGAGTGCAGTATGCCTAGCTTTAAAATACTTATTATTTATAACCTAACCCATCTTGTTTAAAACGCAAAACGTATAAAATATCTATGGACAACATTTTGCATGAAGATGGAGCTATCAAAATTTAATAGTAAAATTTAAAATCAATTGGTATAGATAACTTTTATGTCTCTGTTTTAGATTAACACTTTATTTTGTTAACGTGTTTTTCAGTTTTAAAGTTTAAATATAATAACTATCAAGTGCCGACAATCCCCAAACATAGAGATAAATGTATAACTTGTTCTATCGTTTAAGAGTTTAAATTCGAAGTGGTGAATATTTTTTATTCGTAATTAAAAACGATTGAGAACAAGATTATTTTTCAGTTCGTATTAAAGCTGTTTATGCAATTTTTACAAATATACTTCTTTTTTCTTATATATCCTTAGATTTAATGTACCATTTAACAAAATTTTCAGCTATCTTAAATTCTGAAATTTGTTTAAAACTAAGGTTTGTTCTGTCATGCAAAGCAGTCATTAGCTGGATTTGGATTTATAAAATTTTGGAACTTTAGATTCATCAATTTTTAACTGTTTGGCTTATGTTTTTCATTATCAAACTTTTCGGTCTAACTGTCACTGATGAGGAATGAATTTCCGAAATGTGCAAATCTGGCACAACTAAATTCAACTGGTATTTGAGTTATATATTTACCAGGTACAAATAAGTATCTTCTGATTAATACAAGTCGTATAGGCAAAAGCAATTTAAAGTCATATAAAATTAAAGTGCTTGCTAGTTTACACATTCATAGTCATAAATGCGGTTTAAGTCAGCTGTATCAAATGCTTGCAAATTATATATTTGCATTTATGTCTTCTGTCTTTTAAGACGTTTTAAAATCACATGCAGTACGATCTTATGTCTTGCAAGGTTGAATTTTTTATATGTTATGTATGATGTCATACCGAAAACCTTTTTTATTTATTTATTTATTTATTTATTTATTTATTTATTATTTTTATTTGTTTATTTATTTTTTAATTTTTTATTTATTTATTTATTATTTATTTATTATTTATTTATAATGCACTCGTAAGTGTAAAGGTTCGAACAAACAACTTGAACGTCAATAATGGTTTATTTCTATATTTCAATAATCAAAGCTCGTAACAAGTAGAAAATTTACGCTCATACATGCGTATTTGATTAAAATTGATTGTTTTAAGTTTCAAAATAAAAAATATAGGGACATTTATATCGAATGTTTATTGGAAACGAATTATACAATATTGCTTGTACACTCTCATGTTGTATTTGTAACGTTATGTGTATCTGAGCAACGGTAACCAGCGCTAAGAGTCACGTCATCTATCAACAAGCCATTTAAGAATGTCAAGGACAGGAACACTACGGTATTTCCTACATCCGGAATTTCAACTGACTTGCTTAAAACTGGAGTTCTTTCATTATTACTGAAGTCAAAGTTTGACTGACACCATGATCCAAAACGTAAGTTATATTGACATCACCATTGGAACTAGTTGTATTGACTACAAGATTATCTGCCCATTCAGGAGATTCGAACGCAAAAAAGGGTTCACTATCAACTGAGACGGTTATATCTTCGTATGTTTTATTGTTTACAAGTGATCGTATATGCTGAGACAAATCGTACGTTTCTATGCCAACGTCTTTTAGAGCACGCATATAAGGTGTTGGTTTTTGACCAAGATCATAAGCGGCTTTAAGTACCCCACATGATGCATCTTCAAAAGAACTCATGTGTTGCCAGTACATAAGATTAGCATAATGGAACACCTTTATAGCTTTTCGTAACTCCGCTCCTTTTTGCTTAACAACTACATAAAATATTCTGTTGTATATTCCACTCTAAAAATGAGGATCCAAGTCTAGGTTTTAATCATCAACGTGTTTAATGGAATTCCCATCAATATCAGGATATCTCATTTACCTAATATAAGTGCGTTTAAGCTTATTCATAACTCTGTTAACAATTAAAAAGTCATTGGTGTCAAAGTAATTTCCGCAGGCTTCACCTAACATATCATACAAGGCTTCATTCAGTCCCCCAGCTTGACCAAAATACATCAAATCTGCGGCATGTTTTGTTACACTATGCCCCACTTTATGACACACTATATCAAGGCTTACTAAAGGATACAAATATTGGCCGCCATCCCCAAAAGTGCAATTATCTCCATTCCAAAAAGCATTGAAACAATTTTTTCCGTAATGTACACGGAAAATTAACTTTCCTGGAATAGGTGTTGATTGAAACCAGTCTTCCATAACTCAGTAGGCAGTACTTTGTGCTGTCAGAAAATGAACCATTTAGCAAAATTTTCAGCCGTCTAAAATTTAAAATTTATAGAAAAATAAGGTTTGTTCCCTCATGCACAGCAGTCCTTAGATGGATTTGGATTTATATAATTTTGGAACTTTAGATTCATTATTTTCAATTGTTTGCCTTATGTTTTTTATCTATCAAACTTTTCGGTCTTAGTGTCACTGATGAGGAATGAATTTCCGAAATGTGCACATCTGGCACATCAAAATTTAACTGGTATTTGTGTTATATATCTTCAAACATTTTCCCAAGTATTGTTCCATAAAAGAATGCGTCCATAGCTGGTGAAAACGCCCCGTTTACGGTATCATTGTAACCCTCGTTACAATCAAATGATACAGTTTCATCAATACTTCCATTTTTAGTGTTCAGCATGTCGATAACGCGGACATATTTGTTTTCTAGAAAGCATGTAACGTCTTTAGTTTTCATGTCTTAACAAAAGGGGGCTTCTCGATATGTAATTTCCCTTGAGTATTCTGTTCCACCTACAGCATTTGCTTTAGTACCACATCGTTTTGTATCGAGATTGTTCCAATGAAGTGGAACTTCCCCATTCATAGCATCGACAAAAAAGCTTGGTTTTTTCGGTTCATCGTTTTTTATAACAAAATAATGAAAATGATAATAATCTTGCATTATCACTAGAATCTAAATATACCTTTAACGACGGCGACGGAATATTAAACGTATCTATGATATCGTTGTCTCCATCAGCGGTCACTGCATTTTCAAACGCCACTTGGAAAGGAATCTGTGGTTCTAGAGATTTCAGATCTTCCTGTATTTCGTGAATTATAGTACCGGACGCGTCTCCGGTAAGTTTTCCATTCTTATCTACTTTAACTGACACTGAGCTGTTAAAAACCTCCCCTTTTATATCTTTCCTGTAATTTTTCTACTCTTATTCGTTTTTATAATGTTTTGTAATGTTTTTATACTTTTTTCACTTCCATTGTTTCATCATGATTTAATAGCAGTATTTCGTTTACGTATACTTTTTCGTCAATTGCTCGTAGAAAATACATTCCTTTTCCGCATTGTTTTTTTTTTTTTTTCTTTTTTTTTTTTGCACGTTGTTTTGCGTTAATTCTTTTAGCAGATTCACATTCACTGGTCAATTTTAAAACTAAAAGAAATTGAAGAAAGATTTTAAACATATTTTTTCTCGTACCTCTAAAGGTAGGCATAATTTTTCTTGCTTTTGCAAAATTTTGTATAAGTCAGTGGTAATGATGAGTACAAATATGTGTTCATTTTTGGAAGGAGTTTAATTGCTAAGCCTGCCAAAAACAAATATCGCATTTTGTATTTCTAGTTGTTACGCAATTGCTATTGGAATGTATGTTAACAATTTCAACATTATTTATTCACATGTCAAAAAGTTAGAAGAAAAATCTGATGCAGTTGGTTTTTCTAAAGTTTTTTCATTCAAGTAACTCATTAAAAGTACAAACATTTACAAGTAGCAAAGGGATGTGCAATTTAAGAAAACTTTGATCCAATTCAATTCATTACCTAAAACAATAACTAATAAATATTCTGTCTGTTAAGAGACCCAACTTGCAACAATCACTGTCGCAAAATACACATAATTACTCGCATAGTTGTACTGTCTGATTTTTTAAAGAAGTATCGAAGAATAAATCTGAAACATTAAGTGTTCATAAGAAATAAGGAGTTTGTACAAATGACAGTACCACAACTAAAATGAAATGTATTGCAAAGTCAGAATCCTCTTAGAATCAGACTGTCCCAACTTCTCAACGGTCTAACATAACATATTCCAGTGATAATAATAGATATCATTAAATAGATGTTAAAAGTTCGGAATTGTTGGTTGAAGATTTAAGGCATTTCTTGTTTAAAAAGATGTTAAAAAACATTTTGACTCTCTTGTTCAAACCCGATTTGTATTCTGTATTTAATGTGATTCTTTTGATTTTCGAATCAAAAATTTTTCTAATATTTCTTTTATCACGCATTAGAAAATTGTTGTCAAAGTGGCAATCCAACTTACATAAATTTCATTTTCAGATCATTAACTTAATGTTTTCAAGCAGTGGGGACAGACTTACTTTTATTATTTTAAATGCCATGCCAGAAATGTCACAGAAATCGTTTTACACCCAATCAAGATAATTTGATATATATATAGTCAGTTAAAAATCAATTTTTAGGAGAAAAAAGGTTATGTTAACTGACAAAACTCACACCTCACACAAGTTAGTTTCCTGATACATGGGTTGACTTTAATCATGCTAATAGGCATGGGGGTTTCGTATCTCTTTAGTAATACTCTATTTATTGATACCTTCTAAGTATTTTGACTATATGATTTTACTTTAAGCCCCTTATTTTAATCGACTCTTATTAATGAAATATACATGGTCATCAATGCATATTTTATCGCAGCTGGTGGTAAAACGGTCTGCTTTCATTATTCTGAGTATTTCGATATAGATAATTCTAATAAAAATAATTTTTTTTTTTGTTTTACTTAAGTAAAGTTGTAACTCAAAACCGCAATGCACATTTACGACAACACTAAAATATATCCCAATTATAAATCGCGGTAAAGTGCCGATAAAATACATGTTTTATAATGTAGTTCCCGGTACCAGAGGCAAAACATTTCCCCAATTGGGATTTTCTGAAAATTTGCACACGCAGTCCTTTTATTATTAAATAAAATAGGGGAAGGATTATCTCTTAATTTTCCTTACCCCTAATTTTTAAATTGCTATTAAAAATTCAGACTAACAAAATGAACCGTGTTTGACTACTTTTTCTTGATATTTTTGCACAAAAGCGATATAACCTATTAAAGATTATGTCCAAAATTAATGCAGATAATTTATGAAAGACCAATAAACTCATGGAATGATCTAATCTTGTGTATCTAATTATCTAATGAGGCCCCCGAATCGAGCAAAAGATCGATCGAGAAGCATTACAAAATTATTGCCAATTACACGATGAATTTAGAATATTTTTACGATTTTAAATAATTAAAATAAATATATTAACACTCAATAATAACTTGAACAATTTTTTTTACTATCTCTTCCAAACCTTATACAGTTTTTCCCTATTTTTAGTTGTTATGCAATAGATACTTAAATATATAAATATATTTTTTAATAATAACTGATATGTCGACTGGAGACTTGACGGAAGTTTTGTATTTTCTACACATTTATTATTAGAGATCGGTTATTTTGTCCTTTTGAACGGAATTACCTCCTTTCTTATCGGCACTTATCTCAAGACCCTTATTTTAACTAGAAAATCTAGTATACACATTTAAATAATTCACTGTTGATTGGAAGAAAGAACATGTTTTGGGTTTTTCCAAAGACGTAAAGGAGTGTAATTTAATTTTTCAATACTTACTGACGATGTCGAATCTTCTATGAACTAGGACAAGAAAACCCTTTCTCTTTTGCGGTTTAACGGGGTCGAACTCATAGCGGTGAGACGCCTTGAGTTGAGTTTGAATGTTAATACCTCGACCTTTCGGTCACAGCGGTCCCTTTTCGTACCTGCCAGCAGAACTATTCCCCTGAGCAAATAATATTATATTATACCGCAGTACAACAAATTTTAAGATAACAAACACTGGAATCAGGTAAATACAAAATGAGATATGTTTTTTCTTTAAGATACAACTAAAATTATTTTCTACAAATTTAAAATAAAATATTAATTTTGGAGTCCATATGAGATCTTAAGTATATACTTACTTAATAATAAGATGAAGATCACCCTTTTGAAATCCATTTTTGTTATGTCAATTTTGATGTGATATATCTCTTTATATCATGTTATTTTGATAATTGTTTATTGACTTAATCATCCTTAATTTTCTTCTGCAGTTTATTTGATTAACATTATTATAACTTGCATAACTTTCTAAATAAAATACAAAATTAGTCATGGAAATCTTACAGATTTGTATTAATGTCATATTTAATACCATTTTAGCAAAATACTAGGAATTTGATTGGTTAAACGCGAAATCATACCATCCCGTACATCCCGTCTAACCTATCGAGTAATGGCCGCCTCCTTTTCTTGCTTCAGGCATTCAGTATAATTTAAGCTGTTGATCTTCAAAAAAATCTACAAAAGTAATAAACGATTTTTCATTTTATTTATGACGGAATAGTTTAAAATTTAAATTATATACCTGTCGTTTAGAAAATAAAATACGAAATCTCAAGAGTGATAACTTCGTTTTTACGGCTAAACAACTCTTATAGAAACGTCGTCTGCAAAATGGCGAAAAGGTTTGCGAACCACACCGACGACGAAATCATCGAAAAAGGAGCAAAAAGTATACCAGATAATACAAAGAAAACAAAGTAGAAGGCGGCCAATATTCTGAGTGTAGATCTTCAGGAAAAACAAGAAGATGACTTTGAAAATTTTGATTTCTTAAAACTGAATGATATTCTCAGTCATTTCTATTTGGATGCAAGAAAAACTGACTGTTAAAAATATGTTTCTTGTACGAAAAATACATAAGTTAACTGAATCCAAAACTAGATCGTTTATGGCTGAGACCGCTGGATAGTTTCGTGAAAACTAGCGATATCTGGTATTGTCACCGTGTAGTTGGAAGGATACAATGGGGAAAAAATTATGCCAGAACTCAGTCGAAAGTGTTCTTTGTCACAGATTTACATCAATCATTTGGTCCGTACAACTGGTGTCACAATACTGACAAAATGGAATTTTTCAGCAGCGCATATTATGTCACTTACCGGTCATAGATCTGTGAGTTCACTGGCTTTATACCAAAGGGTTTCCGGTGATAAAAAGGTCCAAATGGGTCAAGCAATTACATCTGCAATACGTGGTCCAAACAAAATGCCTGTACTGCCAAACTCCTCATCATCTACGCCACTCGGCCTTGAACTTTCAAATTTACCCGCAATTCAAACTAATGAGACAGGTACTGCCACTGATGATAACCAAAGAGGGAAAGAAGTCGAAGAACTCAATGACTTCAATTTGGATGAATTTTTAACGAATTCAGGATGAAAACGCCGTTCAAGGAAACATAAATACCGTGAATATGTCAAGTGTTAGATATGTACAGTCTCAAAGAAATTTATCAATGTTCAGTGGTTCCAAAATTGGAAACATTAATTCCACATTCAATGTACAAAAATAATTTGTTACATGTACTTGACATGGCATATCAATTTATCGATTAAAAATTCAGATATTTAATTACTTTTGAAGAATTTCTTTCTGATGGTTTTTCCTACAGTGAAATTATAATAAATTGATAAAGAATATTTCATATAGTTTTTTTTATTAATTTCGAAAATATTCGAAGATTCCAGCAAAATCAGATCTTTATAATCTTAGAATTTCAAATGTTGATTTAATGAGACTAAAGTTGTAATAAATTCGTTATTCGTGATTTTCTTGGGGTATACGGGTTGGTATGACCGTCCTGGGTTTCGTATTTCCTGAGGCGCATAGGCTTACCCCCGACTACCAGTAAGTATAATTATCTTAAATTTATTCCTCTCATGTCTTTAAAAAAAATACAGTTTCAGCAAATATATATACAGTAAAACTTCGATCGCTCGAACGTCGTTAACTCGAATACCCCAGTTAATTCTATAAGTCATCTGTCGGTCCCGATCAATTTTCTATAATATCCTTTGTAAATAAACCTCGATGGCTCGAACTTTTTTACTTGAAAACCCCCAATATATATTTTTTTTCAAATGTAAAAGATAGAGAAAATTTCTTTCGCTTGAATACAATTTTTACCAGTAGGACATGTGGCCAAGGTCATTGTAAACAAAACACAAACTGAAGCCATATTACCATATAAGCCAGATTTCACCAAAAGTAACAGAGTGGAACGAAACAATTAATCTAGACTGTTACCTGAAATTTTAGGTGCTACTCGGGATTATTTATTATTTAACCTAATGAGACTGTGCTCAATATACTCAGATCTGTTATCTAGCAAGCGTTGTACAAAGATGTCGCTTTTGAGTTGATGAGCAAGTTTGTTTTGAAAAATTTAAAACATCTTAAAAAGTTTAAACCGGCTATTGTTATTTCAGGGCGACTACTTTTACATTAAGCTATTTTTGGTATTAAGCATGTTTAAAAGAAAGACAAGAATTCAACGAAATTAAATATCTCGCCTGGTTAGCTTTTAACTTTAACATAAACTTTCACATTTTGACACGCCACCGCCGCCTACGCCGCCGACACCAGAAAACTCGCCTTATGGCTGATGCCAGGCTCGACAAAAATGAAGATATACAGATACTTTAAAGTCAATGCCTAGCATTGGCTAAGCTTGAACAGAAAGCGTTCAAATGGTAAAATAAAACATTTTTGTTAAGTGGTTGCTATTGGCGACTTTTTAAATTCGGGCTTTTTCCTCTTAAAAAACTGCTTTTCTATAATAACATTGAAAATAATTGGAAAGCGTTTGCTATGTGTAAGTTAAACATTAAATGTATAGTGATTAGTTTTGAATTTTTTAAAAATATTTTTTCTCTTAAGACAACGTAGTGTGTTATGAAGTGTGTTATGAAGTGAGCACATCATTTTTCAGGATATGACTCAATAAACTTGTTAAAAAAAGAATTATTTCAGAAAAATTTCTCCAGTTTTCAAAGGTGTTGCAGTATGATTTTGGTATTGAATTGTTTGTAATGATTTTGTGACTTTGACTTTGAAGATATATTGGTAAAACAAGAAAAAGAAAAAGAATTATTTCAGGAAAATCAGATACAACAGTACAGTGAGTAGTTCAGTGAGTAGATGTCTTAGTAGCTTAAGTCCAGGTATTAATACAGAAACAATAGACACTGTATATACGGTAGATACAGATAACCAAACTGACCATACAGTTATAATTGACAGCCTATTGCTCCTAGCAGACGTTGCCTATACTTACCAAAAATCTGCTACGATGATATACGAGATTTCTATTGAAAACTGGAGAAACTTCTAGTCACAGACTATAAACTTTTTTTACTTTTCCCATTTATCAAAAATATTTCTTTCTCACCTTTTACACTATTTCCCTTTCAACTTTCTATTTTCCACAATGTTACTTATAGAAATAATACTCATATGTCTATGGTCTTTGTTTTTGAAACTTATCTTGTGTAATCGTTGATATTATATCTGTAATTTGTCAAGGTCTTAGAGACACCTCAAAGAGAATTGATGTTTTCAAATATTTAAAAATTTAAAGCGAATATATACTGTTTACAAGACACACATTTCACTTCAGATTTAGAAAACAGAATAAGAAATGAATGAGGCAATGACTGCTTTTTTAGTTCTTTCAGGCATAACTCGCGTGGCTTATGTATTTTACTAAATACTAATTTCAGCTATAAAATGAAAGAAAAAGGTGATGTTAAAGGTAATTTTATTGCACTAGAACTTTTCATAGACGAAATAAAATTCACACTAGTTACTATCTATGGTCCAAATTTAGACTGTCCACAGTTTTATGAAAACCTCTTCGAAATAATCCATAATTTCATTAATGATAATTTTATTATTTGTGGAGACTTTAACCTATGTTTAGATCCAGAATTAGATATGTACAATTACGCCAGAATCAATAATCCTAAAGCGCGTGTTAAACTTCTAGATTTTATGTTTGAAAACGGTTGCATTGATCTCTTTAAAGAACTATACCCAACTAAAAAAAGATATACCTGGAGAAAAAACGCTCCCTTTGAAACAAGCTCGACTAGATTTTTTTCGTGTTATCTCAAACTCTTTTTTCCACAGAAATTTCTACTTGTATTGACCCTTGCTACCGTTCTGACTATTCTATAATAAGACTTACACTAAATTAAATAAATTTAAAAAAAGGAAAAGGTCTATAGAATTTAACAACTCTTTACTTTCTGACATAGGATTCATACGCGCGATTGAAAATCTGATATTAGACGTACAGACACAATATATAATTCCGGTTTACAATTTTAAAAACGTACATCTTATCCCTAGCCGTGAGATTCAGTTTCAAATCAATGATCAACTTTTTCTGGAAACACTCATCGTAGAAATTCGTGGAAAAAAAGTATTTCTTATGCGAGTTATCGTAAAAAAGAAAACAAAAAAAAATGAATCGAAATTAATAAATGACATAAGTAATCTAGAAGAATCATTAACAAACGAAACAGTCGATATTTTAGAAGGGAAACGGGAACAGTTAATAAATTTGAGAAAAGAACAGATGAGGTGTAGTTTTATAAGGTCAAGGACACAATGGATGACGGAAGGTAAAGAACCAACAAAATTATTTTGTACTTTAGAGTAAAAAAACTATGTGAACAAAATTATACCAAGAATAGAAAAAGAAAACGAAGATATGATAACAAACCAAAAACATATTTTGCTTGAGGTCGAACACTTTTATAAATCACTATATTCGGAAAATAAAAATATATCACGTCCAAATTGAGATACGGATTTTCAAAATTGTAATATTCCTAAACTCTCTCAGATACAATCACTTGAAATGGAAGGATTAATTACAAATCGGGAAGCTTTACAAACACTAAAAAAATATGAAAAATGACAAATGTCCCGGATCGGATGGCTTCACCACTGAATTTTTTAAAGTATTTTTTATAGATTTGGGAGATTTAGTCGTTAGATCATTTAATTGTGGCTACAATATGAGAGAATTATTTATAACTCAAAAGCAGGGAATAATTACATGTATCCCAAAAGATGGCAAAGCAGAACAATATTTAAAATATTGGAGACCAATTTCCCTTCTGAATACTGTATATAAAATAGGGTTTGGTACAATTGCTAATAGAATTAAACCCTTGTTAAATAATATTATTGGAAATGACCTAACAGGATTTATAAGTGAAAGATACATTGGTGAAAACACGCGATCTATATATGATATTATGGCATATACAGAAAAAAACCATATCCCTGGTATTTTGCTATTAATCGATTTTGAAAAAGCTTTTGATTCTATATCTTGGTCTTTTCTTGAAAACGTTTTGGAATTCTTTAATTTTGGCATATCTTTACGATCATAGATAAAGACTTTGTATACAAATATCAATGTAGTGTAGTCACCTTACAATTTTTTCGACATAAAGCGCGACATAAGATCCTCTCCTTACATATTTTTACTCTATGTTGAAATTCTGGCAATAAGATTAAGAAATAATATAAATATCAAAGGCATTAAAGTTAATGAAATAGAAATCAAACTATCACTTTTCGCAGATGACACTTCAATTATATTAGACGGTTCCGAACGCTCACTCCGAGAAACCCTGAAAAAACTAAACAAGTTAGCTAATATATCTGGATTGAAAATGACTATGGATAAAACACAACTTGTATGGATAGGAAGCAAAAAGTACAGTGAGGAAAAACTTTGTAATGAGTATAATCTTCAGTGGGGTTTAACACAATTTAATCTACTATGTATCACTTTTCATGTTGATATTGAAAAAATGTGCGAAGTGTACTTTCAGAAAAAAATTAAAAATCAAAACAAATACTAGAAACTTTGAAAAAACGAAATCTTGCGCCATTAGGTAAAATTACTATTTCAAAACATTTATTATATCACAGTTTAACCACTTATTTTACTCATTACCGAACCGTAGCAAAAAAATGCTTAATGACTTGAATAAAATGTTTTATGATTTTATATGGAATGGTCCTAGGGGTAGGGTAAAACAGGAAGTAGTTATAAAGGAATATTTTGAAGGGGGTTAAAAATGTTAGAATTAGAACTGTACATAAATGCAATCAAAACATCTTGGATCAGACGAATCATCTTTCAGAACGGAAAGAAGGATATTGTAGAGAAAACGTTAAATATAAAAAGATTAACTTGCTTTGGAGAACAATATTTAAATAGAGTAATTTCTCAAGTCGACAATCAATTTTGGATCGATGTTTTAAAAGTATCGAAAATACTAATTGAAAACTTTAAAAAAGAATACATAAACGAACCTGCAAAACACCCTATTTGGTACAATAACAATATTAAAATTGCAAACAAAAAAGTCTTTCATCAAAAATGGTTTAATGCTGTAGTTATTTTTTATAAATGATCTTTTGACAATAAATGGAAAATTCATGTCCCTTATGGAATTAAATAACACATATCATTGCGATACAAACTTCTTAGAATATAAAAGTACCATTTCAGCTGTAAAAAGTATGCTAAAAATAAATGGAAATAGGAAACCAAATGTCAGTAATACAAAAAGAAATAAATCCTTTTATACCTCTTTTTATTAACATATTTTTCAACCATCTTCAAAAATGAAATGGGCCGATATTTTTTGAAAATATAACAAACGAAGACTGGAAAAACTTTGATTTAAGAAAAATGTAGGGTCAAAATACAATGGTTCCAGTATAGAATAAATCATAGAATCTTGGGCACAAATTATCTCTTACATAAAATGATAATAATTCCCCATCTTCACTGTACTTTTTGCAGAACAGAGAATGAAACAATTTTACACTTGTTCTGGGAATGTCAAAAAAAAAAAAGAAATTTATTCAAGACGTTGATAACTGGCTAACGTCGAATAATTTTACTCTAAATCTAAACAAATTAGCACTAATATTTGGAGACTTCCAAACAAGAAATGAACAAAAGAATCTAGTTTTATTAAATATGAAATATTATTTATATAAAACCAGATGTCAAAACAAATTGATGTCTCTAAGTGCTTTTAAACAATGTCTATCTTATATGTATGATATTCAGAAATCTATTTCTGTTAAATTTAACAATGTAGATTTATTCATATTGTCATGGCGACAATTTCACAATATTTTATGCACTAGTGTTTCAATAATATATATGAGACCATATAATAGAAACAGATGTCATCTCTCTCTCTCTCTCTCTCTCTCTCTCTCTCTCTCTCTCTCTCTCTCTCTCTCTCATAATTATTTTATATAAAAAAGAAAGCTAATATATCATTGATAATGATGCTACACTTATGCCATGTATCAATATTGTATGTATATTGATGTTTAACTTATAATCATTTCTAGGTACTGTCGAATGTATGTTACTTTCGTTAATAAAAAATAAATATAAAAAAACTTGTTAAAGTTTATCCTTTAAAGCTACATTAAGTTATCTTAGGAAAAAATATAAAACGGTGCTAATCTACTTAATGATATTCCTAATGTACAATGTTACATTTGGTTAAAGAAAAAAGCTAAAATACTAAAAGAAATAGCAGTAATTTTCCAGCGAGATGTAGACTATGGGATCTAAATTTAGAAAATGATTACGTCATAAAAAACCGGGTCATTTAAACACAACTGAAAAACGGTGAAATACGATAAATAGAACAGAATTAAATTAAATTATCCATGACTTTGTTTATTTAGAAAATCAAAATAATAATAAGTTAATAAAAATGAAAAAGTAGAAAAATGAAAAACTTAATGCAGCTTTAAATATGCTTCGCTGTTTACGAACCTAGGCTGTGATATGTACTATGAACCTTAAGCTCGCTCTTTAGACATCAGTCAAAAATAATATCCATTTCACAAAAATACTATTATGTTAAAAGCTATATAATGATTAATTGAGCATTACCTAGGAACAAATGCTGTCGAAATAGAAATACATTTCAGAACAACACGTGTAAAAAAGACTATTCCATTGAAAATTTCAAGGTATTCTCTCTGTTTTATTTCTGAAATTGCAAACATTAAACTTACGCGTGCAAAAAACTTCTTGTTCGGCCTGAAATCAGGCTTTAAGCCATAAGCTTCTTTTTAATAAATTAAAATAACATAAAGACTTGATTTCGACCGCTAAAATTATGTTCTCATAGCGGAAGCAAATCTAGGGAGGGGAAGACCGTCGAATGTGAGCTCTCTTCTTTTTGTCGCTAATCATAATTTTTTGCTTTAAACGTATTAAAGCTGCATTAAGTTTTTCAATTTTGTGATTTTTTTATATTCTAAATTTTTTTTAAAATAGATATCCACTAACCACGATCCGGGAGATTATTTTCTAAAATTTCATTTCTTTTAGCTGTAAATAAACGGAATCCTCTGACCGGTTGGTCAATGTTCTACGATGATGATTATGACCTTGGAGCATGCGCACGGATGTACGGAAAAACCCATGTATCGAAGGTGAAACATGAAGCATTAATTGTCCTTAACTAATATCCAGATGTATTTGAAATGGTGTTATGTATCCCTTACTAAGTCACAAATGACAAAGTCAACGAAGTTCTGTGTTTAACTTTTCGTATTTCACCGTTTAGAAAGAAGAAAATAGGGACATTGTTACATGATTGTAATTAAAATTTTGTACCTAAAAATTTCTTGTATACTTCTGCATTTTTTAGATTTGCTGCTTGGTAATTCCCAATGGTGATGGATTCATCAATAGTTCTCACACCAACTGTTTCTGCCCTCAAAACATCATCATCTGTTGCTGCAGAAATAACTTGAAATGGTTTTTCTTTAAGAATAACCCGTTTTCAATCTTTCACTTAAAAGTGGCTGTAAAGAATCTACCCACCCAGCTTTTAATTCTTTATTGTTTTCAGCTTTTTTACAAATATCACTCATACCACCACAGCTTTTAACAACTTGCTCTAGATTCGGACGACATCTCCTCCCGTGATAATGCAGCATTTTGCAGTGCTAAATAATCAAGGTCATGATTCTCTCGGCTGGTTTCATCCATAAATGACCAGGGGATGTTCGTCCAGCAACTTACTTCTCGAGATTTAATCTTTTACACAGTAAAATAAGACTTAATTCGACCGCATGGTAAGTAAGACTGTGATCTGGTCCACCATCAGTGGATATCATGGGAACTGGTTTAACATTCATTCCATCTGCGACAGATTTAATTTCTAAAATGTTTTGCAGTTCCACATTGTGACGAAATGGGCAACTTTTTGGAAAATACTGCTTTTCAAAATCACTTTTACATTCACTTGTTAAAAGCTCTCTAAAACATCTTCTCGCATGTCAAAATCAAGGCAGACTAATGTTATGAGGGACCCCTTCGACTGTATCATGATCAAGGCAAGATAATACGGAATTCATGTGAACTATGGATTTTTTACCTCTTACTCCAGATGAGACAAACACTCCTGGTTCTCCGAAATCAATTTTTGATTTGTTGTTCATGCATACAAATGTTGTTTCATCTTTGTATTTAATAGCATATGCACGCATATATTTTAAAATTGCTGAGCAATAACGATCATCCATATGTGCTGCTCGTAATTGGCGGGTTTGTACTTTCAGTCTCAGTGGCACACGACCTTTGTAGAGCTTTGAAACATTAGTGTGAGAATTCTTGGGCACAAATGCTAAAAAACTGTTGCCTCGCTTGGAATAGGGACATCAGCCCCCAACTTCTGTATTTGTTCAAGTAAATCTCGGACAGATATGTAGTTGGAAATATGTTCTATGTTGTGCCTACGTTCATCAGCTGCAGTATAGCATTGACTTCTTGCTCAAGGACAGAAAAAAGTCATTGAAGGTATCACCTGGCCGCCCTTTATTTAAATGTCTCAAGTCCACAACTATATCAGGTTCATTTGAAAGTATAGCTAATCGTATACGAGCATCATTTGATGGATTTTGATCTGAGGATGCATCCATGGTAAGATCTGTGTATATACTTCTCAGGGAGGTATCTTCACTCCTACATTATTAGTATACTTCTGGTAGAAGTCTTTCTTCAGTCTTCTGGTATGATATTCTTCTAGATTGGGTCTGATTCTTTGTACTATACGACTTGCCTCTGTCAAAATATCAGAAGTAGAGATATCATCTGGTACTTTTCAAACATATACTGTGCTTCCCATTGAACCTCCTAGATCATACCTAAGTAAACAAATATCACATGAAGATACAGAAATATATTTGTATATCGTACCTTTAATATATATTTGTATCGTTCTCTAATTGTTGGAAGGTAAACATCATCATCATCATAAACGGGTTTGAAATCCATTTCCATCAAAGCTGTGTCCTAACTGCTGTACTTGGTATCAACAGAATGATCAACCTCTTTCCTATATTGTATCCACAGACGTTTTTCAATTTGCCGTGCAGGATGAAGTTCCATTTGGCGTTTGTGCTGATTCTGGTTTTCTGCATTTAGAAACTCGGCAAAGGCATCTTAAGTGAAGACAAGATGTTCAAGGTCACATTTAAATGAACCCCATGTATCTGCAAGAGGTTTATGTAAAAACATATAAACTGTGGCTAAAGTCTTTAAGCCTATTTGCCTGCAGTTGCAGTTGCTTAATTTTCTTCTTTCTCCAGTCAGTGTAAGTGTAAAATTCCAAAAACCTGTAATATAAAGAGAAACAACAGAATGTCGTAAAACATGCTGATACTCCTAAACAGTAAAATCTAAGCAAAGCAATTCATGCAGAAAATGCATGTCAGTGACCTATATTTGTCCTCGTGAAGTTTTACTTCTCAATAGATAATTACATATGAAGCAAGTTCAGTGAATTGGTGTCCCCTGCCAAGTAGCATATTAAAGTGAGAAAAATTTGGCCTCTGTATGTCCTCACTCGGGATGGATGTTAAGAACAATTGAATACCCTCTTGATATTGATGTAGCCTACCAAATTTGGTAAAATTTCAAAATTCAATTCAGGAGAAATGCCAGAACCAGACCATTATTTCTAAAAACGTTCAAAGGTCCATACCTCCAAGAAATATTCTTGTTGCAAATTAAAATAAAATTATCTTGATGCAATGTAAAGTCATTTAGCTACAACCTTGTATAATACTGAAGAACTGTTACCAACCTACCTCTCTGGTATTGGGTTTATCGAGGATCTGTGTTTGGCTCGATCATTTACTTTTGTCATGTTTCCACTTATATACCACATGACGTTCACCATGGTCATCAAGTGAGATGACATTTGGAGGTCTGAAAGAGTTCCTGGGAGTCCTCCAGCAACATTCAATTGTGTGGCAAGTATGTTGTACAAATTATCCTTTGCTTTAATATAGAGTAAGTAAAAGAAATGTACAATAAACATGACTTTGTATTGTTTATTCTTGAAATAAAAAAATTAAAAAATAATAATAATAAAAAGAGCAGTTGTCAGAGAGTATCATGTACAAAATTGAGATCTGACAAATAACAAAGAATCTATTCGTTTGAAGAATTAAACATTAAAAATTGAAGAAATTTGGCTAATATTGATAGAAACCTTTTACATCTTGAACCTAAGTAACAACAAAATTTGAGAAGCCTGTAATTCAAGAATCTTTTTCCTGATGTTCCATGCAAAACCTTAGTTGTAATAATGTTGATGTTGGTGAATTTGCGCCTATCAAACAACTTCCTTACAGGCTTAACCTAATAGATTCTGATAATATAGAGAAGGAAATAAAATATATGTTGGAGAAAGATATAAATATATAACAAATACCTGTTAAATTTTGATGGCCAGATGTGCACATTTCGGAAAATCATTCCTCATCAGTGACACTAGGGGCCGAAAAAGTTGATAGATTAAAAAACATACGCCAAACAGTTGCAAATTAATTAATCTAAAGTTCCAAAAATATGTGAATCAAAATCCAGCTAAGAAATGTTTTGCAGGAGGGAACACCTTAGTTTTAAATAAATTTCAAAAATTAAGACGACTGAAAATTTTGCTGAATGGTATATTTTCTGACAGCACAAAGTACTGCCTACTGAGTTATGGATATAATTGAGGAAAGCAGTAGCAACTGAAGTTATCAATGCATTCTTGTTCTTAAACCAACAATACTTTTAGGTATTGTACTGATTTCAGAAAACTCAATGCTATCACAAAGACTGGCTTTTGTCTTATCTACAGGCTTTATCACTCTAAAGAGAAGACTAGAAATGCTAAGTTTAAAAATAAGTTTTATTAATTGATAAGTTACTGGCAAAGAAAGAGCGAAAAAGTGTCTGCTTTTTTAACATCTGATTGACTTTTTTGGTACAAAATTTTGCCTTTTGAATGAAAATTATTCAGGATAAATAATGGTGTATTTAAGTGACTGAAGGTTAAGATTTTATAGATCTAGATGTTTTGTATGTAGTGACACTTAGGATGACCATTTGAAAACCATAAAACTGTTATTGAAACGTTTATCTGAGACAGTACTGACCGTAAATCTTGCTTAATCGGAATTTTGTCAAGCATCAAAATAAAACACTGTTTGTCAAGGGTAGGTTTATCCAGTTGCAGGCAATTCTTAGTTATCTACCTCAAAAAATGATAGGTTTTTATGGAAAATTTTGCTCAAATATTTATTTAATTGCTTCACCATTAACTTATCTCTCATAAAAAATCGAAATTTAATGATAGTCCATCTTGCAAAGTAGCTTTTCAGTCCAAAATCAATTTCAGTCAGTAAATCTGTTCTTTTTACTCCATATTTTTCAAAACAGTTTAAATAAATGGTAGAACAAATTTTGGTATATACAGATCACATTCCTCTAACGCACAACGAAAATCGGATGTTAACAAGATGGACTTTGATGTTACAAGAGTGTAATCATGTAATTTTAAATATAAAAGGGAAAGATAATGTTATTGCTGATGCTTTGTCAAGAGTAGGTTGAATATTTTATAATTACTTTTGTGCATAAATATATTATACAAATACTAGTTAAATTTTGATGTGCCAGATGTGCACATTTCGGAAATTCATTCCTCATCAGTGACACTAAGACCGAAAAGTTTGATACATAAAAAATATAAGCCAAACAGTTGAAAATAATGAATCTAAAGTTTCAAAATTATATAAATCCAAATCCAGCTAAGGAATGCTGTGCATGAAGGAACAAAAGTTTTAAATAATTTCCAAATTTTAGACGACTGAAAATTTTGCTAAATGGTACATGGTCTGACAGCAAAAAGTACTGCCTATTGAGTTATGGATACCCTCGGGGAGTTTTACTCCACCAGCAGCGGTACCCGCTCAGGGGTAGTAAATATATAATACAAAAACCATTATATAAAAATGAAATTAATTATAAAATTATATATTTGTTTCATAATTTTTATATGTTTTAGCTTTGTAAAAGCGAAAAACAAAATTTTTTTCATTGTAATTCAATTCTTTAAGGAGATCCTTCATGCAAAAATGTAATACTTGGTTCCATGAAAGAATCTTTACTTACGTTGAAATTCACAGGGAAACTTATTGCTAGTTTGATCTATCATAATTTTAATTTAAGAACACTGATTTCGTGATTTTAATCGAAAACGAGGCAACGTCAACACACACAGTAAAAAGTACGTGTTTAAAAGCAATGTGGCTTCTTTGCCGTGCATATTTAAGCCAAACTGCTGTTTTATTTACAACCATTTTCCGTCTGCGCTTGGTCGATTTAAACCCTTAGAGTAAGTTTGTCCTAGTTGGCCCTTGTTCTTTGCTTTGTAGAAACTGTTGTTGTTCTCGAGCATGCACTAAGCTAATAAATAACATTTTATATAGGTGCCTCAAACTTTTAGGATTTCTATTTATTATCTTTATCTTTTTTCCTTGATTTGATGATATTCGACCCGTAAAAAAGTAAAACACAAAGCGGACAAAATTGCATAGAAATTTATACATACCTAAACGATCATTTCAAAATATTTTAATTTATTTCAATAATACGCCAGAGCAAAAATCTTTAGGTATGTTAAGGAATTTCCATGCCTGCGTGTCAGTCTGTCCGTGTAAGCTTTGTCCCCTCTACTACTTTCACATCTATGAATATGTTTTGATCACCCTTAGCAAAAATGTATACTTACAAACATTATTTGTTTTTAAAAATAAACAAAGATTGGCCAATGTACAGCTTTTCAAACGTTAGTATTTATAAAAATAACATATCATCTTGATGGTTAGACATTCTTAAATAGCAATTTAAAATACAAGGGGTAAGGGAGGTAAATCTTTTAGTATCTCGTAATTATGAACCTAAACACAAGATTTATTGTTTTAGTTTGAAGAATATCGAATAATCTTCCGTTATGTAGTTTTTAAAAGAAACCCATCACAGATGTTATGAAATTAAGATTTTGGTGGCAAGATGTCAACGAAAAGAAATACTTTTTAGACACACTGTTAGTAATATATTTAACAAATCATGAATAAGAAAGATGAACTTATCTCGCGGGGATATTTGGAACTGAAATAAGCATTGGATTGTTAAAAAGGGTTTGTTTAATACATTCTAATAAAACAAGAGGCCCAAAGGGCTGAAGTGTTAAATGGAATGCATTACTAGATATAAAACACATGGTTTTAACACCAGTTGTTTCCGTTTTGGAAATGTTTGCAATTCCTGAAAAAAGTGTAGACATGTCCACACTGGCTTTTAACAAAGGTCATAAACTTATCTAATTGTTTTTTGTTTTTTTTTTCATATGTTATTTCTTTGGACAATTAGTTTTTTAAAAAAGAAGTTTTTCAAAGAATCAGGTATATTTTGCTTCTTTTTGCAAACTGGGCTAATTACCTGCCAACGGAAAAGTTACCGAAAACTCAGTTTTAAATATTAAATTCCAACATTCTACTTTGTACATACCAAATTTGAACCAAACTGATCGACAAATAAATATTAAATGTTTATCTTTTTAATTCGTAGTAACGGCGGACATCGGATATGTCCGAAAATCACAAGCATTACATTTGTCTAATGAACAAGGATTTAAGGTAGTTACCGGCACCAGAGGCAAAAATATTTTTCGAATTGAATTATTCTGAATATTTGCATACAGATTCCTTATGTGCTTTGTTAAATAAAATTTTTAAAAAATACATACGGTTGGGTTTTCGTTTTTTTTTTTTTTTTTTTTAGTAGAGTGTGTCTTATTTCTAAATATTCATGATTGTCAATTTCAAGTTTGTTATTAATTAAATATGACCAGATGTAATGAAAAAAATTATTTATGTGGTTTTAATCAATATTATAATAAAAGAAGTGCCATGAAGTGATATACACAACATTCAAATAATAAAAACATAACTTGGCATAGCAGAATATGCAAAAAAATGTCTTTATTTTTGTCGACAGTTTACCACAAAAATGCAAATTTCATAAAATCTGTGAAATACTTTTCATTGAAAAACTACTCAAAGGAAGTTTGTTTCATATTCTTCAAAATGAAATTTAAAAAATCATATGCTTGGGTTCTTGTTTTCGAGATGTTGGAAAAATTATCTCCCCTACCCCTTAATCTTTAAATTTCTATTTAAAAATTCAAATCATCATCATGGCAGGTTGAGTATTTTTTTTCAGTACAAAAGCTCCTAAAAATTACAAAGTACAAATTTTTGTATGTTCCTAAAACCATTTTTTAATGTTTGATAAAACCCACATTTTAGTGTATTTCATTCCTTATTGAACGAATTACGATAATTTGGACATTTTGTGAGCTTATTTTGTTTGGTATGCTTATACAAATTCCATCATAAACTGTCGCTATTCTATTTAAATTATATCGGGGAACCGCGTGTGCATCCAGTGCTGGCCGGTCGGATCAGAGGTAGACCATATGCCTATTTTTCTGAATTTTCGCACAAATACAATTTAATTCATTGAAGGGTATATTCAGAATCCATGTGTGGTAAATTAAAAAAAAATTGTTCTAATGGATTTAGTATGGGTCAATCTTGTTCCGTTATGTATTTTATTTTAAATATTGGAGAAGACTCCATTTCACATTGGACTCCATGCCGATTTGTCGATGTCAATCGTATTGCTTTACTAAATCAGGATGATTTTTATGAATTCTATTACTATAAAAAAACTATTATTACCTACGTCGTTTGCTTCTAGAATAGCAACTTTGTATGAATAATCCTATAAAATAGAAATATCTTGGTGCATGTCGCATATTTCAGCACATTTTTACTTGGTATAGTAAACTTGTATTTATTTTATCCGCCATTTTTGGTATGGTGTTTTCTCGTAATGACGTCAGATGATTTCCCGTATTTTCTCCAAATCGAGTTATTTGATTGGATAATTTGTTTATGTTGATATAATGACGTAAAAAATGTAAAAACTGTTAGTAAACATTTCCACGTGATCCGACAAGATACTCTCGTAACGATATAAATTCATACTTTATTTTTGTTATTAATGCACACATTTTTATGACACTGCCTCATTACATCGTTTGTTGTTTATATGTTATTTATTTAATGTATTAATTGCTTATATATTGTATTTATATTTTGTAATATGCAAAACACTTTGACAAGATTATGCTGTCGGGATTCCAGGTATAAAAGGTGAGACAGCCAGGTAGGTAGGGGGCTTTTTTTGCATTTGAATTTTTACATTTACAAAAAATTATCATTTGTCATTTAAATTGCATTGGTTTTAAATAACTCTTGTAAATAATTAATAGAAAAAGCCTCATTGCATTATTATTTTTAAAAATAATTGTTTGGAAATAATATTATTTATTTATTATTGTTATTATTATATATATTTTTTTTTTTGCTATCTTGTGTATTTTCACATAAGTAGGAACCACTCCTACGTGAATTTCACAAGGTACTAAATCAGTGTGAAAACGGTTAGAACATTTAAGTAGGAACTACCCCTACGCTAAATTTAAATGTAATTTCAGTATATTTAACTAATAATATTTTATATTTCCATGTGTATTTTCACATGAGTAGGAACCACTCCTACGTGAATTTCACAAGATTGTGAAAACGTTTAGAACATTTAAGTAGGAACTACCCCTACACTAAATCTAAAATAATACTGATTATACTTAAAATATAACTTTAGAAATTGTATTCTTGTTCTTACTGGTTTATATGAAACAAATGTATGTGTATTTTCTTTTTCTCAATAAATTCATTTGATTGTTACTGTATTTAATATTTGTCAAATTATTTTCTGGTGACCTGAGTAAATAAAATTCGAACCCGATCTCCGCCTGCTCGGAACTCATTCTTAAATCCTTACAGACTTGTAAGGTTGGTGTCAGACAAGATATTCATTAATTAATTTTTTTTTTTATTTTTACAACATTGGTGTCAGAAGTGGGATACTTAGGTTATAACAGAAAATCAAATTTTAAAACACTGAAAAAAAAAAAAAAAAAAAAAAAAAAAAAAAAAAAAAATCATCAAAATGGAGTTGAGATCTAGAACATTGCCTGTCTCTCTGTTTCATTCAGAAGTCATTTCAACAAGTGCTGTTACAGATGTTATTTATTCAACTGCCACTGTTTCAACGTCAAGCATAAACCGCAATAAGCCATACAACAATACTGATGACAGAATATACAGTAGTATGCCATCATTCCCTGTCTTACAAACATCAAATAGAATAACCCAGGAAATACCAAGAAATAGTTATAGTGATAGTCACCTAATTAGCAATACAAATTGTTTGGCACAATCTGATAATAATAGCAGGGAAGCCATTTCAGTTGATGGACAATACAACAAATTTTTATTATCAATTGAAGAGCAACCCTACAAGAAAAGCTCCCTGACAAGCACTAATCAATTCACAACAAGCCAGCATTATAGAGATCATGACAAACATTATACCAACCTGAATGGGGATGGCATGCCACATCCATTTCATGAACCTTTGATAAATAATGACAATTTGCCAGAGTCATACCAAAGAACAACAATTAATAGTGACAATGTGCAAAATAACTATCGACAATCCGTAATTAATGGGAACAGAATGCCACACAATTATCAAACAAGTATGACGAATGGTATTTATATGCCACATCCACATCAGCCGCCGATGACAAGTGGTCATAATTTGTCACAGAGCTATCAGCAACGAATAATGAATGGTGACAATACATCACATTCTCGTCAACAATCCACATTAGATAGTAACAATATATCAGTTCCTTACCAGAGAGCTACAGATAATGGTGATCACATGCCACAACTATGCCAACAGCCTATGGTGAATGGTGTAAATATGCAGCATAATTATCAACGACATATAGTTAATGGTGGTCACATGTCATGTAGTACTGACCAACAGCACATGGAAAATTGTGATAATATGACAAGTTCTTATCCACGGCAGATGATGAAAATTAATGAAATGCCATCTTTTGTTCATCAGAGATCTAGGGATACCATTTATTATATGCCACATCCAGATCAGTCTAGAATCACACCCAGTATAGAGGTTCCACATGCATCTCAACACTCATTAGGAACAATAGACAATGGATCATCTAATACTAGTATACAGCCAACAGGTCCACAGGGTACTCTCTGATAAATACTCTAGTCAGATGATAATGGATAATAAACAGATAACTCATGCGATGCCAGAAAGGGAAATTCAACGGAACAATACTTGTAACAAAGTTGAACACCTCCATGCCACAAAATGTTACTCAGATATCTTATGATGCTCAACTAGTTGTCTTTAATGAAAGCAGAATAAAAGGAACCAGTTTGGCATCAGACAGAAGTAATAGGAAATCCACTTAGTTTGGAAACTGAACAAGAGTATCGAAAACACACAAGTTCTTTTGATGAATTTCGACCTAGATTACCAATATTTAATGGCATAACAGAATGGGCAGCATTCTGGATACAGTTTGAAATGCTTAGCTCAAAGTACAACTGGAATGCTAATGCTCAACGAGAACATTTAATTCTTAGTATGAAAGACGACGCTTTGGAATTTGTTTCAAGATTACCATTAAACATACGAAATTATTTATATTTTTTCTTGGTATCCGAACTTAAAAGACGTTTTGGTGACCAAACATTAGCCGAGACACACCGAGCAAACCTGCTGGATGGTATGAAGAAATCACAAAAAGAATCTCTACAGGACTTCGCATCTAGAGTCTATGATGTTGTTAACAAGGGATATCCAAATATTGGTAACCAGGAACTGGCAACACAATTAACCATTGAACACTTCTTGAATGGTTTACTAGATGGAAGTATAGCTTATGATGTCCTTACAAAGAAACCAAAGACAATACCAGAGGCAATTGAGATTATATGATGGCATCAAAGCTGTAAAAATGGAATGCGAAGAAAAGTATCCGCAAGGCAGGTTACCATTAGTGAAGATGATACATCAGTACATGAAAATATTTCAACTAGAAGAATAAACAATAAACAGTATGTTACAGAAGAAGAGTTTAACAAATTCGGAAATGAAGTCACCAATGAACTCAAGAAACTATCTAAGAAGGTGGATGATATTAATCATGACAGAAGACATAAAACACAAGACAGATGCACAAATGGAACAACACAACAAAGAAATACCAAGAAAATAGTTTGCTTTAAAAGTAAAGAAGAAGGCCATTATGCCAATGAGTGTGTCCAATCAAGACAAGAATTTAAACAAATTGATAAAACATCTGGAAGTCAGAAAGCCTGCTCCCGGACACAGAAATTGCCAGATCTTCCTATAAACCAGTAAGGGCTGAGACCAACGGTCACGTGTCAGCCCATACAAGTAATGGAAATGTATCAAATAATGAACCTAAGTTTGAAAAGGATAGATATGAGAAAATGAGTGATTTTAATGAATATGTTACTTCACATTCTAGAAGTATTAATTTTAGAAACGTTCATGCGAAAAGCCATAGCATGCCTTTTGAGACAATTTTATCCAAAAGTACAAGTGAAAGTGAAGTTAAGGAAGTAGACACAAAGTTAAATATTAATCTGCCAAGTAAACCAGACAGTTTAGACACAAAAAGTAATATGATTGGTATAGTTCCAGATAACTTCGAATCAAGTGATGAGGATTTGTGCATGGAACCAAGAGATGGGGAAAGTAGGGAAGAGATCGTCATAAAGAGAATTCATGCTGTGACACTCAGAGCACCAGTTATGTTAAATGGTATAAGGACCAGTGCTGTTGTTGATTCAGGTGCTGAGGTAACAGTTATGAGTGAAAAACAATATGACCTGATTCCAGAAATTGAAAGACCACCTATTGAGGAGGCAAAGTAAACCTTGGTGGTAGCTGAGGCTTGAAGAAAATTGAAAGCAAAGGGTGTGGTAAATGTTGAAATTATCTTAGGAAGTCTGAAATTTGACTGGTGGATTTATGTTGCTCCCATATCTGATACATTGCTTCTTGGCTTGATATTTTACATGAAAAAGATGTTACAGTAAACACCAATAAGGGTTTGAAAATAGCTGGCACATGGATGGAATGTGAAGTTAAACAGACACTGTTGCATACAGACAGGGTGACTTTACCAAGAAATATTCTGGTGCCTGCAAATTCCGAAATGATTGTAAATGGTGCAACTAAGATGAAGACAAAAGGGGCTGAATATATTTTTGAACCTTTATTCGAGGACAACCGTGAGTTTTTAATTGCTAGGTCACTTGTACTGGATCAAGAAACAATCCCGGTTAGAATAATAAATTTATCCTTAGAACCGTTACAGCTGAATAAAGGTTATTTGCTTGGACAATTACAGTCTGTTCAAAGTGTTCAGGAAGTTACCACTAGTGACAAATGACACGAACAACAAGAAAAGCATAGAACTGCAGATTATAACTGGAACAATGTTTTAACTAGTGCACAAAACAGAACTTTAGAAATAAAATTTCCAGATTTTTCAGAATAAAGAGAAAGTGAAGAAGTCAAAGTGAACTCCTTGAAATCCGAAGGTAAATGTAATGGTGATGAAGTGGAAATGGCCGAACTATCTTCGTTACCTGAACATTTACAAGATTTATTTAAAAGAGGCAGAGAAGGGTTGAAACAGGAAGTAAATAAAAGTAAACTAAAGGATTTGCTGATGAAACACAAGGAGGTCTTTGCAGAAAACAAGACAGAGTTAGGAACATGTAAACTTATAAAACACTCAATTGAAACAGGGGATGCTGTCCAAATAAAACAGTCGCTTAGGAGGACTCCAAAAGCTTTTGAAGAAGAAGAGGAAAAGTAACTTAAGGATCAATTGCAAAGTGGGGTAATTTTGCCCTCATCATCTGCATGGAGTTCACCCGTTGTTTTAGTGCGGAAGGCTGATGGCACAGTAAGATGGTGCATTGATTATAGAAAACTGAATGACAAGACGTTAAAAGATGCCTACCCTATTCCAAGAATTGATGACTGCATTGACTTTTTTGGCCTCGGCAAAGATCTTTTCAACACTTGATTTGCAGAGTGGTTATTGGCAGTTGGAAGTAGAGGAGAAGGACAGACCAAAAACTGCATTTATAACAAAATACGGATTATTCCGATATTGAAAAATGCCTTTTGGTCTCTGTAACGCGCCTAGCACATTCCAGCGTTGCATGGAATTGATATTTAGAGGAATGCAATGGAAAGATCTATTAATATATCTTGATGATATAACTATCTATAGTTCTACTTTTGGAGAACATTTCCGTATATTGGACGAGGTTTTCTCAAAGTTGAAAAATGCTGGATTAAAACTTAAACCATCTAAATGCGATTTATTGAAGTCAGAAGTATTATTCTTGGGTCATGTTGTCAATGATGTAGGAATCAAACCAAATCCAAAACTAATAGAGGACGTGAAAGAATGGAAAACCCCAAAAAATGTCAAAGAAATTCGTCAATTCCTGGGTTTATGTGGTTATTATAGACAATTTGTATATACAAATTTTGTGAGGTAGCAGCACCTTTGACTGAATTAACTAAGAAGGATGAAAATTTTATATGGACCAAAGATTGTGAGTCAGCATTTCAAAAGCTCAAGATAATCTTATGTGCATCCCCAATTCTAGCATATCCACTTCCAGTAGGAACCTACGTCTTACAAACATCTAATAGAATAACCCAGGAAATACCAAGAAAAAGTTATAGTGATAGTCACCTAATTAGCAATACAAATTGTTTGGCACAATCTGATAATAATAGCAGGGAAGCCATTTCAGTTGATGGACAATACAACAAATTTTTATTATCAATTGAAGAGCAACCCTACAAGAAAAGCTCCCTGACAAGCACTAATCAATTCACAACAAGCCAGCATTATAGAGATCATGACAAACATTATACCAACCTGAATGGGGATGGCATGCCACATCCATTTCATGAACCTTTGATAAATAATGACAATTTGCCAGAGTCATACCAAAGAACAACAATTAATAGTGACAATGTGCAAAATAACTATCGACAATCCGTAATTAATGGGAACAGAATGCCACACAATTATCAAACAAGTATGACGAATGGTATTTATATGCCACATCCACATCAGCCGCCGATGACAAGTGGTCATAATTTGTCACAGAGCTATCAGCAACGAATAATGAATGGTGACAATACATCACATTCTCGTCAACAATCCACATTAGATAGTAACAATATATCAGTTCCTTACCAGAGAGCTACAGATAATGGTGATTACATGCCACAACTATGCCAACAGCCTATGGTGAATGGTGTAAATATGCAACATAATTATCAACGACATATAGTTAATGGTGGTCACATGTCATGTAGTACTGACCAACAGCACATGGAAAATTGTGATAATATGACAAGTTCTTATCCACGGCAGATGATGAAAATTAATGAAATGCCATCTTTTGTTCATCAGAGATCTAGGGATACCATTTATTATATGCCACATCCAGATCAGTCTAGAATCACACCCAGTATAGAGGTTCCACATGCATCTCAACACTCATTAGGAACAATAGACAATGGATCATCTAATACTAGTATACAGCCAACAGGCCACAGGGTACTCTCTGATAAATACTCTAGTCAGATGATAATGGATAATAAACAGATAACTCATGCGATGCCAGAAAGGGAAATTCAACGGAACAATATTGTAACAAAGTTGAACACCTCCATGCCACAAAATGTTACTCAGATATCTTATGATGCTCAACTAGTTGTCTTTAATGAAAGCAGAATAAAAGAACCAGTTTGGCATCAGACAGAAGTAATAGGAAATCCACTTAGTTTGGAAACTGAACAAGAGTATCGAAAACACACAAGTTCTTTTGATGAATTTCGACCTAGATTACCAATATTTAATGGCATAACAGAATGGGCAGCATTCTGGATACAGTTTGAAATGCTTAGCTCAAAGTACAACTGGAATGCTAATGCTCAACGAGAACATTTAATTCTTAGTATGAAAGACGACGCTTTGGAATTTGTTTCAAGATTACCATTAAACATACGAAATTATTTATATTTTTTCTTGGTATCCGAACTTAAAAGACGTTTTGGTGACCAAACATTAGCCGAGACACACCGAGCAAACCTGCTGGATGGTATGAAGAAATCACAAAAAGAATCTCTACAGGACTTCGCATCTAGAGTCTATGATGTTGTTAACAAGGGATATCCAAATATTGGTAACCAGGAACTGGCAACACAATTAACCATTGAACACTTCTTGAATGGTTTACTAGATGGAAGTATAGCTTATGATGTCCTTACAAAGAAACCAAAGACAATACCAGAGGCAATTGAGATTATATGATGGCATCAAAGCTGTAAAAATGGAATGCGAAGAAAAGTATCCGCAAGGCAGGTTACCATTAGTGAAGATGATACATCAGTACATGAAAATATTTCAACTAGAAGAATAAACAATAAACAGTATGTTACAGAAGAAGAGTTTAACAAATTCGGAAATGAAGTCACCAATGAACTCAAGAAACTATCTAAGAAGGTGGATGATATATTAATCATGACAGAAGACATAAAACACAAGACAGATGCACAAATGGAACAACACAACAAAGAAATACCAAGAAAATAGTTTGCTTTAAAAGTAAAGAAGAAGGCCATTATGCCAATGAGTGTGTCCAATCAAGACAAGAATTTAAACAAATTGATAAAACATCTGGAAGTCAGAAAGCCTGCTCCCGGACACAGAAATTGCCAGATCTTCCTATAAACCAGTAAGGGCTGAGACCAACGGTCACGTGTCAGCCCATACAAGTAATGGAAATGTATCAAATAATGAACCTAAGTTTGAAAAGGATAGATATGAGAAAATGAGTGATTTTAATGAATATGTTACTTCACATTCTAGAAGTATTAATTTTAGAAACGTTCATGCGAAAAGCCATAGCATGCCTTTTGAGACAATTTTATCCAAAAGTACAAGTGAAAGTGAAGTTAAGGAAGTAGACACAAAGTTAAATATTAATCTGCCAAGTAAACCAGACAGTTTAGACACAAAAAGTAATATGATTGGTATAGTTCCAGATAACTTCGAATCAAGTGATGAGGATTTGTGCATGGAACCAAGAGATGGGGAAAGTAGGGAAAAGATCGTCATAAAGAGAATTCATGCTGTGACACTCAGAGCACCAGTTATGTTAAATGGTATAAGGACCAGTGCTGTTGTTGATTCAGGTGCTGAGGTAACAGTTATGAGTGAAAAACAATATGACCTGATTCCAGAAATTGAAAGACCACCTATTGAGGAGGCAAAGTAAACCTTGGTGGTAGCTGAGGCTTGAAGAAAATTGAAAGCAAAGGGTGTGGTAAATGTTGAAATTATCTTAGGAAGTCTGAAATTTGACTGGTGGATTTATGTTGCTCCCATATCTGATACATTGCTTCTTGGCTTGATATTTTACATGAAAAAGATGTTACAGTAAACACCAATAAGGGTTTGAAAATAGCTGGCACATGGATGGAATGTGAAGTTAAACAGACACTGTTGCATACAGACAGGGTGACTTTACCAAGAAATATTCTGGTGCCTGCAAATTCCGAAATGATTGTAAATGGTGCAACTAAGATGAAGACAAAAGGGGCTGAATATATTTTTGAACCTTTATTCGAGGACAACCGTGAGTTTTTAATTGCTAGGTCACTTGTACTGGATCAAGAAACAATCCCGGTTAGAATAATAAATTTATCCTTAGAACCGTTACAGCTGAATAAAGGTTATTTGCTTGGACAATTACAGTCTGTTCAAAGTGTTCAGGAAGTTACCACTAGTGACAAATGACACGAACAACAAGAAAAGCATAGAACTGCAGATTATAACTGGAACAATGTTTTAACTAGTGCACAAAACAGAACTTTAGAAATAAAATTTCCAGATTTTTCAGAATAAAGAGAAAGTGAAGAAGTCAAAGTGAACTCCTTGAAATCCGAAGGTAAATGTAATGGTGATGAAGTGGAAATGGCCGAACTATCTTCGTTACCTGAACATTTACAAGATTTATTTAAAAGAGGCAGAGAAGGGTTGAAACAGGAAGTAAATAAAAGTAAACTAAAGGATTTGCTGATGAAACACAAGGAGGTCTTTGCAGAAAACAAGACAGAGTTAGGAACATGTAAACTTATAAAACACTCAATTGAAACAGGGGATGCTGTCCAAATAAAACAGTCGCTTAGGAGGACTCCAAAAGCTTTTGAAGAAGAAGAGGAAAAGTAACTTAAGGATCAATTGCAAAGTGGGGTAATTTTGCCCTCATCATCTGCATGGAGTTCACCCGTTGTTTTAGTGCGGAAGGCTGATGGCACAGTAAGATGGTGCATTGATTATAGAAAACTGAATGACAAGACGTTAAAAGATGCCTACCCTATTCCAAGAATTGATGACTGCATTGACTTTTTTGGCCTCGGCAAAGATCTTTTCAACACTTGATTTGCAGAGTGGTTATTGGCAGTTGGAAGTAGAGGAGAAGGACAGACCAAAAACTGCATTTATAACAAAATACGGATTATTCCGATATTGAAAAATGCCTTTTGGTCTCTGTAACGCGCCTAGCACATTCCAGCGTTGCATGGAATTGATATTTAGAGGAATGCAATGGAAAGATCTATTAATATATCTTGATGATATAATTATCTATAGTTCTACTTTTGGAGAACATTTCCGTATATTGGACGAGGTTTTCTCAAAGTTGAAAAATGCTGGATTAAAACTTAAACCATCTAAATGCGATTTATTGAAGTCAGAAGTATTATTCTTGGGTCATGTTGTCAATGATGTAGGAATCAAACCAAATCCAAAACTAATAGAGGACGTGAAAGAATGGAAAACCCCAAAAAATGTCAAAGAAATTCGTCAATTCCTGGGTTTATGTGGTTATTATAGACAATTTGTATATACAAATTTTGTGAGGTAGCAGCACCTTTGACTGAATTAACTAAGAAGGATGAAAATTTTATATGGACCAAAGATTGTGAGTCAGCATTTCAAAAGCTCAAGACAATCTTATGTGCATCCCCAATTCTAGCATATCCACTTCCAGTAGGAACCTACGTCTTACAAACATCTAATAGAATAACCCAGGAAATACCAAGAAAAAGTTATAGTGATAGTCACCTAATTAGCAATACAAATTGTTTGGCACAATCTGATAATAATAGCAGGGAAGCCATTTCAGTTGATGGACAATACAACAAATTTTTATTATCAATTGAAGAGCAACCCTACAAGAAAAGCTCCCTGACAAGCACTAATCAATTCACAACAAGCCAGCATTATAGAGATCATGACAAACATTATACCAACCTGAATGGGGATGGCATGCCACATCCATTTCATGAACCTTTGATAAATAATGACAATTTGCCAGAGTCATACCAAAGAACAACAATTAATAGTGACAATGTGCAAAATAACTATCGACAATCCGTAATTAATGGGAACAGAATGCCACACAATTATCAAACAAGTATGACGAATGGTATTTATATGCCACATCCACATCAGCCGCCGATGACAAGTGGTCATAATTTGTCACAGAGCTATCAGCAACGAATAATGAATGGTGACAATACATCACATTCTCGTCAACAATCCACATTAGATAGTAACAATATATCAGTTCCTTACCAGAGAGCTACAGATAATGGTGATCACATGCCACAACTATGCCAACAGCCTATGGTGAATGGTGTAAATATGCAGCATAATTATCAACGACATATAGTTAATGGTGGTCACATGTCATGTAGTACTGACCAACAGCACATGGAAAATTGTGATAATATGACAAGTTCTTATCCACGGCAGATGATGAAAATTAATGAAATGCCATCTTTTGTTCATCAGAGATCTAGGGATACCATTTATTATATGCCACATCCAGATCAGTCTAGAATCACACCCAGTATAGAGGTTCCACATGCATCTCAACACTCATTAGGAACAATAGACAATGGATCATCTAATACTAGTATACAGCCAACAGGCCACAGGGTACTCTCTGATAAATACTCTAGTCAGATGATAATGGATAATAAACAGATAACTCATGCGATGCCAGAAAGGGAAATTCAACGGAACAATATTGTAACAAAGTTGAACACCTCCATGCCACAAAATGTTACTCAGATATCTTATGATGCTCAACTAGTTGTCTTTAATGAAAGCAGAATAAAAGAACCAGTTTGGCATCAGACAGAAGTAATAGGAAATCCACTTAGTTTGGAAACTGAACAAGAGTATCGAAAACACACAAGTTCTTTTGATGAATTTCGACCTAGATTACCAATATTTAATGGCAGAACAGAATGGGCAGCATTCTGGATACAGTTTGAAATGCTTAGCTCAAAGTACAACTGGAATGCTAATGCTCAACGAGAACATTTAATTCTTAGTATGAAAGACGACGCTTTGGAATTTGTTTCAAGATTACCATTAAACATACGAAATTATTTATATTTTTTCTTGGTATCCGAACTTAAAAGACGTTTTGGTGACCAAACATTAGCCGAGACACACCGAGCAAACCTGCTGGATGGTATGAAGAAATCACAAAAAGAATCTCTACAGGACTTCGCATCTAGAGTCTATGATGTTGTTAACAAGGGATATCCAAATATTGGTAACCAGGAACTGGCAACACAATTAACCATTGAACACTTCTTGAATGGTTTACTAGATGGAAGTATAGCTTATGATGTCCTTACAAAGAAACCAAAGACAATACCAGAGGCAATTGAGATTATATGATGGCATCAAAGTATCCGCAAGGCAGGTTACCATTAGTGAAGATGATACATCAGTACATGAAAATATTTCAACTAGAAGAATAAACAATAAACAGTATGTTACAGAAGAAGAGTTTAACAAATTCGGAAATGAAGTCACCAATGAACTCAAGAAACTATCTAAGAAGGTGGATGATATATTAATCATGACAGAAGACATAAAACACAAGACAGATACACAAATGGAACAACACAACAAAGAAATACCAAGAAAATAGTTTGCTTTAAAAGTAAAGAAGAAGGCCATTATGCCAATGAGTGTGTCCAATCAAGACAAGAATTTAAACAAATTGATAAAACATCTGGAAGTCAGAAAGCCTGCTCCCGGACACAGAAATTGCCAGATCTTCCTATAAACCAGTAAGGGCTGAGACCAACGGTCACGTGTCAGCCCATACAAGTAATGGAAATGTATCAAATAATGAACCTAAGTTTGAAAAGGATAGATATGAGAAAATGAGTGATTTTAATGAATATGTTACTTCACATTCTAGAAGTATTAATTTTAGAAACGTTCATGCGAAAAGCCATAGCATGCCTTTTGAGACAATTTTATCCAAAAGTACAAGTGAAAGTGAAGTTAAGGAAGTAGACACAAAGTTAAATATTAATCTGCCAAGTAAACCAGACAGTTTAGACACAAAAAGTAATATGATTGGTATAGTTCCAGATAACTTCGAATCAAGTGATGAGGATTTGTGCATGGAACCAAGAGATGGGGAAAGTAGGGAAGAGATCGTCATAAAGAGAATTCATGCTGTGACACTCAGAGCACCAGTTATGTTAAATGGTATAAGGACCAGTGCTGTTGTTGATTCAGGTGCTGAGGTAACAGTTATGAGTGAAAAACAATATGACCTGATTCCAGAAATTGAAAGACCACCTATTGAGGAGGCAAAGTAAACCTTGGTGGTAGCTGAGGCTTGAAGAAAATTGAAAGCAAAGGGTGTGGTAAATGTTGAAATTATCTTAGGAAGTCTGAAATTTGACTGGTGGATTTATGTTGCTCCCATATCTGATACATTGCTTCTTGGCTTGATATTTTACATGAAAAAGATGTTACAGTAAACACCAATAAGGGTTTGAAAATAGCTGGAACATGGTTGGAATGTGAAGTTAAACAGACACTGTTGCATACAGACAGGGTGACTTTACCAAGAAATATTCTGGTGCCTGCAAATTCCGAAATGATTGTAAATGGTGCAACTAAGATGAAGACAAAAGGGGCTGAATATATTTTTGAACCTTTATTCGAGGACAACCGTGAGTTTTTAATTGCTAGGTCACTTGTACTGGATCAAGAAACAATTCCGGTTATAATAATAAATTTATCCTTAGAACTGTTACAGCTGAATAAAGGTTATTTGCTTGGACAATTACAGTCTGTTCAAAGTGTTCAGGAAGTTACCACTAGTGACAAATGACACGAACAACAAGAAAAGCATAGAACTGCAGATTATAACTGGAACAATGTTTTAACTAGTGCACAAAACAGAACTTTAGAAATAAAATTTCCAGATTTTTCAGAATAAAGAGAAAGTGAAGAAGTCAAAGTGAACTCCTTGAAATCCGAAGGTAAATGTAATGGTGATGAAGTGGAAATGGCCGAACTATCTTCGTTACCTGAACATTTACAAGATTTATTTAAAAGAGGCAGAGAAGGGTTGAAACAGGAAGTAAATAAAAGTAAACTAAAGGATTTGCTGATGAAACACAAGGAGGTCTTTGCAGAAAACAAGACAGAGTTAGGAACATGTAAACTTATAAAACACTCAATTGAAACAGGGGATGCTGTCCAAATAAAACAGTCGCTTAGGAGGACTCCAAAAGCTTTTGAAGAAGAAGAGGAAAAGTAACTTAAGGATCAATTGCAAAGTGGGGTAATTTTGCCCTCATCATCTGCATGGAGTTCACCCGTTGTTTTAGTGCGGAAGGCTGATGGCACAGTAAGATGGTGCATTGACTATAGAAAACTGAATGACAAGACGTTAAAAGATGCCTACCCTATTCCAAGAATTGATGACTGCATTGACTTTTTTGGCCTCGGCAAAGATCTTTTCAACACTTGATTTGCAGAGTGGTTATTGGTAGTTGGAAGTAGAGGAGAAGGACAGACCAAAAACTGCATTTATAACAAAATACGGATTATTCCGATATTGAAAAATGCCTTTTGGTCTCTGTAACGCGCCTAGCACATTCCAGCGTTGCATGGAATTGATATTTAGAGGAATGCAATGGAAAGATCTATTAATATATCTTGATGATATAATTATCTATAGTTCTACTTTTGGAGAACATTTCCGTATATTGGACGAGGTTTTCTCAAAGTTGAAAAATGCTGGATTAAAACTTAAACCATCTAAATGCGATTTATTGAAGTCAGAAGTATTATTCTTGGGTCATGTTGTCAATGATGTAGGAATCAAACCAAATCCAAAACTAATAGAGGACGTGAAAGAATGGAAAACCCCAAAAAATGTCAAAGAAATTCGTCAATTCCTGGGTTTATGTGGTTATTATAGACGATTTGTATATACAAATTTTGTGAGGTAGCAGCACCTTTGACTGAATTAACTAAGAAGGATGAAAATTTTATATGGACCAAAGATTGTGAGTCAGCATTTCAAAAGCTCAAGACAATCTTATGTGCATCCCCAATTCTAGCATATCCACTTCCAGTAGGAACCTACATCTTGGATACAGATGCCTCTAATGTTGGAATTGGAGCAGTATTAAGTCAAATCCAAGAAGGAAAGGAAAAAGTGGTATCATATGCTTCAAGAAAACTTGATAAGCAACAGCAAAGATATAGCGTAACAAGAAGAGAACTGTTAGCAGCTGTCACTTTCATGAGACACTTTCGACACTATTTGCTTGGAAAGAATTTTATTTTAAGAACAGACCATGGTTCTCTAAGATGGCTTTATAACTTTAAAGAACATCAAGGGCAACTGGCCAGATGGTTTGAAATACTTGCTCAATACAATTTTACAATTCGGCATCGAGATGGAAA